>JACGCM010001272.1:2400000-3600000 GCA_014058105.1 Kingdonia uniflora
ATCAAAATTGAAATTAGTACCTGATCAACTAGAGGTACTCGACGAGGTTCCAGGTGGTCTTTAGTGCACTCTTTTTTCAAAAACAAAATAATAATAACTTGGGTGTCCAGTTTTTCATGACCACCCCATATGGTTTTAATTTTCCAGGACCATCATCAACCAGCAGAGGTCAGGCCAAATCTGGTTTCTGGCTCTGATGATCCCTTTCCAGATCTAGGAGTCTTGCGGCTGGGCGCGAACGTGGATCTCTGGTTCGAACCATGGATTCCTGGAATTCGTTTCGGTAGACCAGCGGGCCCTACCCCGCTGCACCGCCCCTTCACTTGGGTCGCCGATCTGATCTGCCCTACGAACCGTTATTGGCATACAGCACGGATTTGTTCCATTTTCCATGATGACATTGTTGAGCTTATTTTAGCTATTCCGCTGAGTAGATACCCTGCAAAGGACACCCTCAGATGGAAGCAGGAAAAAAATGGCATCCTCATGGTGGATTCAATTGGGGCTTACTGCACCCAATGCCATGCCATGTCAATACATAATCAATTGGGGCTTACTGCACCCAACTCGGACAGGGATCATGATGGATTCATTTGGAGTACTATTTTGAAGATGAAGGTGCCTGCCCGCCTACAGCTCTTCCTATGGAAAGCCATCCAAGACGGTCTGCCCACTAAATTTAGGCTCTGGCATGGAAACGAGAGTTGGGATACAAACTGCCCCAGATGTGGAGTTGAGACTGAGACAGCCTCGCACGCCCTTTTTTCCTGTACTAAGATCCAAGATATCTGGTCGCAATCCGAGCTTCAGCTTGACTTCGACAACTGGAATTTTTTGGACTCTGTTAGCAAGATCATTCTCCGGTGCTACCAGATTTATGGCGGAATGATCGGTCTGTCGGATTTTTGTTGCAAGCTCAGCTCCATTATGTACGTTGTTTGGATTACTAGAAACGAGCTTATTTTTGAGCAAAAGTGCACTCACCCTGGGGAGGCTCTCAAACGGGCAAAGTTCTACACCTCCCCCCAAACTAAGGAACACACCACCCCTCCTCTCTTAGCTGCCCCACCTGCGGGAAAAGTTGGCTGGCATACCATCTATGTGGATGCCGCCTGGACTCGGCCTGACAATCCAGGGGGTACAGGTTTTATTATTGAATCCTTTAGTAATTCTATTTTTTGTGCAGGGCATGACACCACTCGAGCTGCAGACCCCGAAGAGGCTGAGGCCATCTCAGTGATCCGAGGGATGGAGGCGGCGCACGGACTTGGGCTCGACCGGGTGCTCCTCATTACAGACTGCCAGAGACTTGTTAGAGCTTTTCATGAGTGCTCGGATGACCTCTCTTGGGGGGCGCTTACGCTTGCACCTGACATGCGTGCTCTCGCATCTCAGTTCCTTGATTTTCAGTTTGAATATGTTCAACGTTCGCTAAATTTTGTTGCCCATTCTCTAGCGGTTAGGGGAGTCTGTTCCCCTCCTTTTGTATGCTCGAAGCCCGATGAGGTTTCTTTATTTGTAAATCCTCTTTGTTCTCGCCTTCGGGCGTGAGCTTTCTGTTATGGTATTTTGCTTTCAAAAAAAAGGACCATCATCAACCTACAAAAATTGGTTTGGACAACTCTTCATCGATTCTAGAGCAACCCAAACTCTAGCCTATCACCTAATACAGTAGTATTATCTTTATGTTCATCGAAATAACAACAATATCTAAAGCTAACAAATGCGATTAAGGCCTTATCCTTGTCTTGGTTATGTAAAAGTTTTCAATGTTTAAAGAAAGATTATTTGCAAAATCCGTGTGCTTAAGGCTATAGAAAATAGTTTTACCCTGACAAAGATGCCCATGGCCTATGCCCGGTCTGGCTCAGCCTATATAGCCTCTATAAACTGCATTCAATAGGTTTGGGGTTTAAACTCAAAGATGCTTGGCTTGAAACCCTTTTATACATGTTCCCTTGGGAAGAATCCCGGATAATACTACTCACCTGACCTCATAATATCTTGTTCCAGATGAAGAATAAGATTAGGGAGAGAAATAGCTTAGACTTAAGCACACAAATTTTGATTAACATGATTACATCAATTTTCTCATGGGATTCCTTGTAGAGGAAATCATTATGAGTAACTAGACGTTTTAGGTGCAAATGCCATGCTAAATGAGTACACTAAACTTTAGAAACTCGATTTCGTTACGTATGTTAGGGCATCTTATCCATATTGTCTAAAATGTAGTGCTAACACCCTTTCCAGAAAATCCGACTCATAGCCCAATAGTAGTTGGAATTTAGCGATAACTTAAGAAATGGGGTTTCATTTTGAAATAACAAATTTAGGACCCCAGCCTGTCAAACATTTAGTTGAAATATCACTGGAAACTGTAAGTTCCAGACTTAAGAATGGTAATCTTATGTTCCAGACAAAATATCAGCATAGTTCATTTTCAAAAACAAAGAAAACCAAAAATTTCGTGAATTAATAAATCATTCTCTAAACGGCCTAGTGCCTACTTAGTCGTAGTCGTAGACGTAGACATATTCTATCAGATTATTGTATTAAGGGTGCTTTATACGTCAACTTTGATTAGTATTTGTTTAAGCATCCGTAAACTTTGGTTCTAACTGTTAAAGATATTATTCTTTCTTACAAAAATAATTTCAGGGTGACCTTGATGACCCTAAAGAACACAGGACCACTTCTAGCTAATACAGTGATGATTTTGGTCACCATAGTTTTCATTTGCATCACACAATCACATGCTGCGTGACACGGCAAAATATACTTTTGCACTAAAATTAGACAAATGCACCAGTACTCATGATCATTTAGATTTAGGGTTCTGGATGCCTCCAATATTTTCCTCATAATTGTGCTTCATCTTTTGTAGATTTTACAAATATTTCTTCAAGGAAAAAATTGCTTCAGGTTAAAATTAGCTCTACCTGTCGATGACAAACAACATCTTCTCATCATGTCCAGGGGAGTTTTTATCGTAAACGCACAGAAGCGCTCGAGTCCTGCCAACACTGAATAAACCCAATACTCATCTGAACATGTTTTCTGCACTTGGATATGCATGATTTTTTTTCATCAGAACAAATAACCACACTCATGTTTTTTTTTTAAAGCATGTTCCGCACTAGTATATATGTTTTTTCATGCGAACATATGTCCTTACTCCGATATGTGCATTCTTTCATCAGAACATATTTCCGGCCGACACTACCTGTAAGCCCTGTGCGAAAATACAAAGGGGCCAACTATGCCAAGTCAACATCAGATGTCCTATTTACTGAAGATTTTTTTTCTTCTCTTTAGGTCAAAACTTTTTTTTACTTGGGCCTTTTTTCCCTTTGGACCCTATGCGGTCGCACACCCCAAGGGCCAGAGAGCGTCTGCAAGCTCATCCTTCGCTGGAGCGAGGGAGCGAGCGTGTGGATATCATTAGGTAGAATTTATAGATTCTGGTACGTAGTACTTAAATAAGGCATTTATACAAGCAATAAAGACACACCAATGCATCTCTCATTTAACTCCAAACAAACAGCTTCTTAAATTCCTTTTTCTGTCACAACTCATAGACCTACCAAAACTCTTTTCAACTTATAATCCATTTCTACACCACATACTGATCTTCTATTCTTAGATCACAAAATTCTCTAACCGTATGAACATGGCATGTTTGGCTCCACAGTCAAGTTTTAATCACAAAAGTTCACACATTGAGTGCACGAAACTACGTCTGACTATTATACCGTGATTTGACAGAACATCTCCGCCATAATTTTTCCCTTCAAGCTCTCTATAAGAGTAGACCAGCACCAACACAAATTAATGTAAATTTACGAACGTGAAAGCTAGATTCGTATTTGATTTAACACTAAGTAATTAATTAGATCTCTACTAAGGTTAATTTAGAGAAAGAATGGACTCATTCATAAACAAAACAACTTACTAACTATTACCCTTTAATAAAATACATAGGGACACTAATTCTAATTTAAATAGAATTCTAATTAAATTAAATATTATGATCTTTTACCTTGCGTTGGTTAAATGCAAATCTCTTAAATCTACTTAGTAATCTCAAGTAAAAGAGACTTAAATTAAAATAACATAAATAAAAACAATGCGTCGACAAATAAAACATGACATTCCTTATACTTGAAATAGTATACTATATTATACAGGAAATTAGATTGACCACATATATATATATATATATATATTTAAAAGCTTTAATAATAATAAAAATTCATAAGAACATGGCATGTTTGGATGCAAAAAGTCAGCATTACC
The DNA here is from genome assembly GCA_014058105.1 of Kingdonia uniflora. Classification (NCBI taxonomy): domain Eukaryota; kingdom Viridiplantae; phylum Streptophyta; class Magnoliopsida; order Ranunculales; family Circaeasteraceae; genus Kingdonia; species Kingdonia uniflora. Next base: position 2,404,300 of record JACGCM010001272.1, read on the forward strand.
CATTATAATTGTATAAGTTTGTAAGCCTGTTTTGATGCAAAACCAAAAACAAAATTCACACATGCAGAGCACAGGAGTTGTCGAAATCGAAATAGTTAAATTACTATTAGCTTTGTAACCAAGCATCTCCACTCGCTCTTGCTTGTTTGTGGCTTATAAACACCAAATTATGAAAGCTACATCAAGATAATAATATATAAAGGGTCATATAATATGTTGATAATACAAGGACAATTTGGTCATTTTAGCACCAGGCTGATGCTACCGTGAGCACACGACCCATCCAACCAAAGCTAATCCGTCCACCGTCTTCTTTAACGGTGAACCCCAAGTTGTTACCGTACTCTGAGCTGAGTCGAGCTCGCAATGAGTCGGCGATGTTTTGATTCAGTGGCGTTGGTGTGAGCCCAGCCATCCCCATTCGCGCACGCCATTTACCGTACACTTCGCACCGTTCCAACCGTTCTTTCCCTTCACACGCCACCGAATTAGCCGCTTTTCGACCCAAGCACTCGTCTATTCGCATCCGAGCAACCCCGTCCCGATTCATAATCAAATCCAACAAATCCAATGACTCCAACAATGCCAAATAATACGAGCTTGACTCCGCGACTCGTGCAACAAATGAGGCCGTGTTACAATTCATTTCTTGCTCAACAAGAGTCACGACTCGCGGGTTTAGTCCCTTTACTAGCCTAAGCAACTCGTCCCTGGGATTCTCAGTCGACACGCTCTCGTCAGCCAATTTGTAAAGCTTAAACGCAAAATTCACAACCAATGCCTCATCGGGGTCACAACAGAGCGAGTCCCGGTTGAGTTCGCTCAGTTTAGCGCAAACCACATTGAATTTAAGTGTCACACCAGCTCGTGCGGCGATCTTTTGCAACCATTCGTCGACCCTAACCAAATCGTCTCTGTTACCAGAGTCGTCTATGATTACAGGAGTGATCTTGAGAAATGTTGGTCTCCCAGATTGTCTTTCGCCCAAAGCATGAATCAGAGTTGAGTATTGACTTCCTTGCCCAATCTCGAAATCAAGAACATGAATGTTATTAGGTGTCTCTCTTGTTGCTTCAAGGATTGCTAAATTAGCAGCCATGAAACCGAGTTTAAAACACGGTGACGCCTTGAAGAGCATTTGTGTTCCAACAATGTGATCTTTGCTCCATAATTGGTTAACCGGCGGAGGATTCTCAACTGGGTTTATCCGAGATCGAAGAGCGGACACCATGTAAGCTGTTAGCCTCTGTTGTGGATCTCCTCTGGTGTTTGAAAACTGCTTCAATGTTTTCAAAGTAACTGTTGCAGTCTCAGTGTTTCCTTCAGATATAGCTGTAGCTATATCTATTAGTGATTGTTTGGTAGACGAAATCGAAGGTGAGGCCACGGATGTCGAAGACGACGACGATGACGACGTCTCCGATGGAGAAAAGGGTGTCTGTTTCTGATTCTGGGGTTGAGTTGGGGTTACTAGTAGGTTTTCGCACCACTCGCTATTACTAAAAACTGAGAGAACATCATCATGATTAGACCCATCTTCGTCTGTATCATCTAACAGTTGTTTCTCAAGCTCTTGAAGCTGATTCCTTAGTTTCTTATCTGGGTCTACCTTAGATTCGATAAAAACACCATGTTTTGGAACCAATTGAGAGTAACAAAAGGTCGGGTTTTGGTTAGAAACGTTGTTGTTGTTGTTGTTGTGGTTGATGATGTTGTTAAGGCTATAACTATTATTACGTAGTTGTTGATAAAGTGGGTGAGTTTGTGTTTGAGCATACCTTGATGAAGGATCCATGGTTGAGAATTCGAAAGGTGTTTGAGGTGAGATTGGTGATGTTGTTGTTGTTTGATAGTAACTGTTGTTGTTGTTGTTGCTCCTCTGTTTCACAGAACGAAGAAACGCTTGATGGTGATGTTGTCTCTCTGACTCTGCGATTGATCGTTTCGCAAGTTGAGATCGGTAGTGAAGTTGAACATTATTAATCGATCCTCCTCCATTAGAGGTGTTTGTGTTGTAGAAATCACCACCTCCACCTCCACCTCCACCTCCAGAGGGGTACCCAGAAGCCATTAAAGACGAAAAAAAAATCAATCAATCTTGGACAAAAGGGGTTAAAGCAAATCTATGAGAAACCATGAAAGCCACAACTTTAACACAGACAGAGAGAGTTTTTATTTGTGTGAGAGGAGAGGAGAAAAAGCTCTGTGAACTGATTCTTGTAATTAATTGTATTTGTACCAAACGAAGGGAAAGGGGCGCCTCTCTTGTTTATTTTAATTTTTGTTTCAACCTTTTCAATGGAGATGATGTTTTCGAGTCTTACTTTCACACATTTGTTGCTTATTTACCTATCTTACTACCACCTTAACAAAATATAGATAATCTACTCTTCTACTACCACACCAAACATCAATGTGTAAGCAATGTATCAAAAACAACACTCGCTTGCATGCAATCTCAGCTCTCCAGTTGAAAGATCTTCTTCATAAGTTAACTGGGAAACCGTCAGTCCCCGGTTGATTTAGTTGGGATTACCCACACGCGTCCTTGGACAGCATGGCCTTACGAATTTGAAAACCACAAAGTTTCACACGTTGCTCAACACCCCCACCACTTAAATATTCCGACCTCCTTTTTTTTTTTTTTTACTTCCTACCAATTTTGTATTTGACATAAATACCCCAAGAATACTTTATTGTACCTAACCGATCCCTCCAAATGAGAAGCATTGAAAGTGTTTTCAGGGTCCACCGTCGAATGGATATCTTATCAATGCTTCAGATTGTTTCTTGTATGTGATTCACTCTTCAGTTTTAGATATTGTATCAAAATAAATTAAATTATAAGTTTAAGATTTTTATTTTATTTTTACAAGGCAAGCCGGTTTCATATAATAACCCTGAGTTTCCATAACCTCTCTCTAGATGACATTATTTACGCATTTTGTGAAAATGGTATTTCTAGGAAGAAACCATGCATTGGAAACGGTCTTTAAGACTACTCTTAGAATTCGGGAATATTTTCACAGTTCAATGAATTCCATTAATTCAACTGTCAACAAAATTTCTTTGATTTGTGGAGGTATTCTCGGGATACTAAGCAAAGCCCAAGTCTTATTGAGTGACAACTAACCGGTTCACTAATGAAAATACACACAAAGTTTGAGGTCTTTACTCAGTTGCGTAAGGAGAAGATTGGTGGAAATTTAGTTAGTAACCGAACCATCCAACAATAATATACACTTTGCAATTTTAGGTAACTATGCGTTCCTTCGACCTACACGTGACAGTGGAAGAATTCCCGTGAGGCAGCTCAACATATTCTTATCCTTATTTCCCGAAGATTACGTAAATCCATGGGACCTAATTATTTATGGGACACATATCCAAAGTTTTTCGTGTGTCACGATCTACTTTATTTTCTCAGGAAAGGGTATACATTAATGAACGAGTGTTTATCCAGCAAGGGACCCCTTATTGAGTATTCAACAAGGGGTCTACTTGGCATCTTCTTATTGGATGACTTAGGTCATCCTAGTTTTAGCCTCATTAGTTAATAAGTAATCCATGCCCCCATTAAATCAAAATTTTCCTATTATTCATAATAAAACGAAAAAATATTACTCCTCAAAGAGTACGAGGAATAATCTAAGTTTTCACCAGTCTTCATATTTATCGTAAAATCATTGTCGTTAATTTTGACAAATACAAGCACCCATGTTAATCATTTCGGATTAGAAGTTGTACATTATAATGTGTTTGAAAACGATTTGACTTGCATCATCCACTTTGCATGTTATTGATGTTGAAAGTTACATAATAATAATGTGTTTAGATAGTTACTAAATCTTCTAATTAAGTCATACTATTGTCCTATATGAACATACGTACAGAATTGTATACGGCGAATGCGTATTCTATATCATCATTTACGGTTTCACTGAAGGCGCCGACAATTCTCGGGGTGCTGTCAAAATGACCACCGTAGTAGATTTTTTTTTCCCCTCCAAGATTCTATAGTAATTGTTGGTATACCTAACAAACCTGCTCATATTGTCTGTGTTGTAGTCGATTACTATAGTGTTAAGTGTATACCAACCGCAATGCCAACTATTGCTTGGGCAAAAAATAAACCTCTTAAATGATATTCAACAACTAATTCAGGCCCCATCATGATTAGCATTTTATTTTAACTAATCATGCTTTTCTAACATATAATCAAAGAAAAGGAACTCACTTTATGCGCATTTCTCTACTACTTTCTCCCATTAGGCAATTCGATTTCATTTTTATTTTTTATTCGTGAAGTTTGTAGAGAAAAAGTTTGGTCCCTGTCCTAAGCGCCTCTTCATTCAACAATTGTCATATTTAACCTAACTTCTTAACCTTAGTTAGTTAGCTACTATTAGCATTTGTATCCTCCTTAATTAATTAATGGACAGTAAATTACTCAAATAAGGTAATTAGATTTTCTATTTTGATTATGTAATTTTGACTGAAACCCAAATAAGGAGAACTCCTTATTGAAACCAAATGAAGTAACCATGAGGATTCAACACATATTACGAGGAACGAAGAATGATAATATGGAGACTTAAAATTAATAACCAATTTCTTACGATACCAAAGTCTTAATTCCAAAACAGCAATACAAAACTAGAAGATTGTAGTCTTGTTTACACTATAAGAATACTAGGAGGGCATACAGTCTTAAAACTCACTTTCATCAACTTCTAGTCTACGAAGAATTGCATTATTACAATTAGAGAACAATTATAAATGGTCCTAATGTCTGTGGATTTTTCTATGGCAGCTTTGATATTAGTTCATTCTTTTTTGACGCCCACCTAGCATAAGCCCCCTTCCCTGTAGAGTCTAAATAGGACCCCTCTAATCTCACGCCACCTAACCCGCAATTTCTTGCGACCTCCACTTCTCCCATTTTTCTTTCCTAAAATCAATCTCTTTTTTATAATACCATATTAGCCTTTGCATGTCTTTATTGAGTTCTTTGACATTGAAATAATAATAAATAAATAAAAACAACAACTCATTTCATATTTTTATAAGCGGGAGTGATCCTTTTTTTTTATAGACAAAATCAAGAATTATAATCATCTCCCCTATATAATTCTTCATTTATTGTTTGCCTTTACAATATTTTGGGGAAACGGGCAAGACCCGCTATGATTATTTATTTACGCTACAAATTGCTTTTGGGGAAGCGATTAAGATCCTTGATTTTTATTAGGGAAAATGATAATATCCACTAGAATTATTTTTATAAATTGAATCCGCTACAATTTTTTGTGGGGGAGACGATTAAGATCATCGGTTTCAAACTACTGAGATCCTATTTTAATTTTTCAAAATTTACCCGCTATAAATTTTTGTTAGGGAAGCGACTAAGGTGTTTAGAATTTTTATTTTATTTATTTATTTATAAAATTGATCAACTACATTTATATTAGTTTTTGTTAGGAGTTAAGTCCAGCCCAAGCTAGGAGCCCAACAAGTTTAAGGTGTCATACATGACTCCTAACAAGCCATAGACTCTTTAGGGTTATGAGGAGAGTTTGAATAGGTTAGGTAACTTATTCAATAGGGTTATCGATATGAATGTATTATGTACAGTTATACAGTTCTCCATCATCTCTCTCAATTACTTCAAGATATAGAACTGGTAATCCTTCGATAGTAGGTTATTACTAACAGTTTTTATTTTATTTTAAAGTACAATAATAAAATACATGCAAAAGCTAATATGACATTATAAAAAAGATAAATGATTTTAAGAGAAAAAAAATAGGGAAATGTAGTCGTAGTAAATTGCAGGTTAGGTAGTGTGAGATTAGAGGGGTCTTATTTAGAGTCCATGGGAAAGGGGGCTTATGCTAGGTGAACTCAACCACTTCATAGGTCTAAAAATAAGAGTCATGAAATTAGGAAACTGTATTAGTTTTAGATCCTTGTAGTTGATATTCAACCCTTAATTGGATGAGCAGAAATCTTAATGACACAAAAACTAAGCAACTAATTAACCAAGGTTTAGAAGTTGAGTTAAATAGAACACTTGTGGAATGCAGATGTGCTTAGAACGGTTCTCGTTCCTAAGCGCACAGGTCTGAATTTTTTTCTCAAGTTTTGAGGCAAAAATATGTTATTGCATAACATTTCTTGAATTGTATCATCATACATTTATGCCAATGAGACTATTTTGTAACATAAGCAAAAGGAAAAAAAACTCCTGGAGATGGTTTCAGCTCCTCAGAACATCTTTGAGCAGAGAAAAACCGTACAAGTGTCCAAATCTAATTCCAACATGCTCTCTCATGTACGTCACAATTCACAAGACGAATGCTCAAATTTGCTTTATTTGTATATTTGCATGCATGCGTGTTTATTTGGTGCTTTTTATCTCCACGTTAAATTAATCCCACATTAAATACTGCACTTACACGTGTTGATTTTACAGAGGACTTTAAGATGAATTCTTAAATGCTCTGTAAAGTTATGGGCTTGGGTCAAATTTGATAGTACTGTTGAGTGTTGACGGTGGGCTGTCATTTTTATGGGCTTTTTTCATCAAATTTTTTAAAAAATTGGAAAATTGGCTCCATCCATGGCAAAGAGACGAATTGATAAGAGAACAATTTTCATAGCTAATTTTTGCGTCAACCAACTAATCATTAAGTTAAATATTTTATGATTCTCGCTGTAAAAGTTTTTTTTTTTTTTTTTTTTCTTTCTCTCGAAGCAGTCCAACACAATTTTAGTTCACTGTAGAACTAAAAAATGATATGTATAAAATAAAAATAAGAATACAAGATAGACCGTTTCATAAATTATTAAGGAGCGGATTACTTTATTTTTATCGACTAGAGGTATCCGGGACATTCGGCCAGACCGTCAAATTCCAACTGATCTATTCATGTCTTCAAGATCATAAGAGATCCTCTGACCATATCTATTAAGATTGAATTCAAGGCTCCATTTAGTTCGCTGCAAGTCGATGCAATGCAAATCCAATGATTTGCATCGCATTAAAAGTCAGGGATTTTTTTAATAAAAACATGAATGCAATCTAATTGCAGATTGATGTTTATTTTTGGTTAGGTGCATTTGCATATGATAACTACATTTCTTTATTCTCTTAAAAATGTACTTATTTTTCTTCTATTTTATTTCCAAAGTAGAAAACCAAAATAAAAACTCTTTTGCATAAATTTTTCACTGCAACCAAATACAAGTAAAAAGCAGGGGTGAGTACGGGTCGGTTCGGGTCTATTTCCAACCAAAATTGAAACCACACCGACCATAATCGGTTCATGGAAACAGAAACTGAAACCGAACCAATTTTGGTCGGTTCGGGTTTGAAATCGACTGGGAAATCAAAATGGTAAACCGACACCGAACCGTTTCTTTCCCAAATCTAATTTTTTACTGTTTCTTCCCCAAATCACAATTGAAATCATGAAATCCAAAACCCAAAAATCGACGAAGGCACCTTCAATTTGAATCACTTGAACAATTAAAACTAAAAGAAACCGTTAAACTCATCTTCAATTTGAGGGTTTCACAAAAAGAAGCAAACATAGAGAGGAGAGAGATTCTTCATCGTCGTCATCTCATGCGCCATTAAGAGCATCTCTAGCAGCGAGTATGGGTTTGGGTGTGAGTTCTGACACTCTGGCTCACCAAACCCACAACTCACACCCGACCTCTCCCAGCAGCCAGTGTGAGTTTCCTACGTGGAGTTTTTTTTTTAATTTAAAGAAGATTAAAACACCGCATGGTATTTCTTTTACCGTGCGGTAAAAAGAACACCGCGCGGGGTTCCAAACACCGCCGCTTCAACTGTTAGTAAAACTCACTCCCCATTTGACTATTTCCACATTTTTACATCTAGCTCTCTCACAAAATCCCTGGTAAAAAAATTAGTGATTCCAACAAAATCAAAATGCATATGCCAGAGGGAGAACCACACCCTAGTACTATGTCTGGGTTTAGAGAAACAAGAGATCTAGAGCATGCCGTAACTCGCTCGAGGTCTGGAAGGAAAAAAAAAAAGCGAGTGGAATTTGAAGATGTCTAACCCCAATCTATACCAAACCCAACCCAAGAAAACTTCACCCGGAGGTGTATTACCCAACTCCCAGACGGAGTCAGTCACATCTATTACACGAAAAAGGAACTCACAATAAGTTTTAGTGTAATTGTGAATTTGTATTTTTTCCATAAATCAAGTGTTTGACAAAATGCCTCAATGAACAAAATTAGGATTCGATGCGTGTGCACGGCATATTCACTGCGGTGTTCAAAGTGTGGAAGGATATTACCACAATTCCAGCTGTAAGGGACGTCGTGGTAAATATTTTTTAGGCAGTTTATGGATATACGCTTGGGCAATTCAGATAATCGGTTAATTCAGGCGCTTACAGGGCATTGGTGGCCGACCACACACACGTTTTTGTTCCCTTGTGCGGAGATAGAGGTCACTCCTCTCGATTTCACTATGCTGACATCATTGTCCATCGACCGATATCCGACACAGGTGCCATATGACGACACATGGTCTATTTTATCTAATGTGAGGCAATTTCTCCCCAACATTGATTTCAGCCATATAAAGAGTGGGAACGTCAGCATTGCACATTTGATGACGTACTTGACCGTCGCAGCTGATCCGGAGGATGATATTACTATTACTCGTGTTTTTATCCTCTTCATGATGAGACATTTGTGGTTCCAGACGGCCAACGGCACCGTCCCGCTTGGATATCTCGCGGTCGTGATCGATTTGGACTTGACTGCCCAATATGACTGGGGTTCTGCTATTCTTGCTTCCTTGTACCATGGTTTGGATACCACAGTCACGACCGGGGGTGCCATCAGTAGATTTGTCTAACTTCTTCTGGTACACTAACACTTTTTCCTTTTACAAATCAAATATCTTCCAATAAACGTCTTAAATATAAATTCTTATTATTTTTTATGTTATTCCAAAATGCAGTATTGGTTCTACGAGTATTGTAGGGTTGGTTACCCTATAGTCAAGGAAGATGTAAAGTATCCAGCCTATCCGTACCTCAGAGCATGGGAGAGGGGGAACATGAAGAAAACAAATGACCAGGCAGCCAATCTATTTATTCTAGGCAGATACCATATTGATCACCGCACTGTTGAGACGATCACATGGGAACCTTGGTTAGATTCTCCAGTGTCTGAGATAGAAGACGTACTGACTGCAAAACTCTTATCCCGTAAAAGGGTGTCACTTTAAGTACCAAACGGAAACTACAAATATTACTTGAGGGATAGATGCTGGAAGCAGTTGGAAGGCGAGGAGCGTATTACTTTTGATTCTCCGCTTAACATGTTGCCGCATATTAGTCCAGCGACTTTACATGAGATGAGACAGGCCGGGTTCGTTGACTGTGAGTAGTTTGTGGTAGGGGAGGAGCGAGAGACTTATGCCTCATATTGGGCTGAACAAACTTCGGAGGTAGGCCACATGTTGACAGATTCCCAGATGATAGGGAATATAGATATGTTCAGACCGACTGCACTCAGAGCTGGAATTATACCCGTGGTGGTTACATCAGCGTCGGTTCATAGCTTGTCCTAGAACTTTAGTTCGCCTGGCGAGGCGGAGGGGCCAGACCTGAGGTGGCACATGAAGTGGACAGGGCGGTATGAGAGGCTCCCCATCGCCTGCTTGAGGGACCTGTTACCCATGTCTTCCTCCGGCGACGCAGAGGAGTTGTAGTACCTGACCCATGGTATGTGGGGACTCATCCTTGCAGAGTTTGCGCGGGACGGACAAAGACTCTAGGAGGTGAGGATGACTTTGCTATTACCCGCAGGTAAATTAACAGTATAGATCATCAACTATATGCCCATGTAAGTATTTTATTTATGTTTTTATTGCGGTATTTTTTCTTAATGTCATATTTATTTTGTCAAAATATTTATAAAGTTTATTTATCCCATTCAGGACCTACAGTTGAGGAGGGGGTGTGACGTACGGGCGGTGTCGCTACCACCTGGAGGTGGCACGAGGACGAGACAACGTAGATCTGGTCCGCGATCCAGGGGAGGCGGTACTAGCCGCAGGGGGCGGGGTACTGGAGATGATTCTGAGTAGATATAGGTATTTTTTATACTTTTGTAGACGATGTAGAAGCTCAGCTTTAATTATGTAGATGACTCTGAGTAGACGATATATTTGTAGACGATGTTTTGGATGCTCTTAATGTTCATTAGCCATGATTATCTAATATTGAAATTGACTAAAGTTTTTGTTGAAATTGACTATTTGTCTATTCGATTAAATTTGCACTAATGTGTTTTACATTTCTGCAGACTATTTGGTAAAGTTTTTATGTTTTTGGTAGAGTTTTTTCAATGTCTATTCAAACAAACTATTTGTCTATTCGAATAAATTTCAACAATTTTGCACAATTTGTCACTGAACAGTTTTATTCGAATAAAACCTAATTCTATTCGAACAAAATTGTCACTGAGGTCGAATACAAACATAGATTTGGCGGTGAAATGAACACCGCGCGGTGTTCCTTTTACCGCCAAATCTAGGGAAAAAGACCCACAACTTCTTCCCCTTTTACATTTCTCCCATTTTTACACTTCTTTCTTCCATTAGAAACTTATTCACCATCTGGTATTACACCATTCTCTCATCTCCACAGCCTCAAATGTCATTTTCATCATCCGATTCATCCATACCCGATCCTCCAGGTTTATCGTCGTCGTCCTCCGATGACGATCTTATCTTTAATTGTGTGGCGGCAATATGCGTTATGCACCAAGCTACAGTGAACATAGTAGTTGAAGATGTAACTTCGAGTTGCTGCGGGAGTGTTATGGGCAGTATGGATAAGAAAAAGAAGCGAGATCACCTATTGGGGAATTACAACATTATACAAGACTACTTCAAGCCGAATTGCACATATGAGCCATGAGAATTTTGGTAACGTTTTCGTATGAGTAGAGACATGTTTATGCGTCTATTCGATGCAGTCGTTGCACATGATCATTATTTTGTCCAGAAACCCAACAACGCCTGGTACTATGGGGTTATCACCGTACCAAAAGGTAGTCGCAGCACTACGTTTCCTAAGCTACGATGTTACGGCAGATCTTTTTGACGAATATATCTGAATAGGAGAAAATACAACCTGATTATGTGTGAAAATGTTTTGTGTTGCAGTTATACAAATTTTTGGCGAGGAATATCTTCGAGCACCTAACGCGCCCGACGTCGAAAAGTTAAAAGTGATCGGAGAGTCCTGGGGATTTCCTGGCATGTTAGGAAGCCTTGATTGCATGCATTGGATATGGAAAAATTGTCTCAAAGCTTGGCACGGTCAATTTACTTGTCATTACCCTAAGGCGACACTGATTCTTGAAACGGTAGCTTCACACGACCTTTGGATTTGGCATGTTTTTTTTAGGTTACCAGGGTCTAACAATGATATCAATGTCCTGCAACAATCACATCTTTTTACAGACCTGGCCGATGGTATCGCATCGCCTTGTAATTATATAATTGCCAGAAAAGCTTATGATATAGGGTATTACCTAGCGGATGACATATACCCCAAATGGGGAACACTTATCCAAACCATATCTAATCCGGTTACAGCGAAACAAAAATTCTTTGCTCAACAACTAGAAAGTTGCCAAAAAGACTTAGAACGGGCGTTTGGGGTTTTACAATCTCGGTTCAATGTTGTAAAAAATCCAGTTAAATTGTGGGACCCCCAGGTTTTGAGCAATGTCATGAAGGCGTGCATGATAATGCACAATATAATCGTCGAGGAGGAACGAGGTGCATTCCTATCATACTTAGACTACAATCCGGCCGAGCCCTCAACTATCGAAGGCGAACGGTTCGATATTGTACGCAAACGCGGAACAATAAAATTTTTTATATCGAAAATGAATCGGATTCAAAGTCGAGAACTTCACTTTGATCTAAAGGATGATCTAATCAAGCATTTGTGGGCCGTGAAGAGAAATCTTCAAAATTAGTACTCCATTTCTTGTATTATTTACGTGTTCTTGATGTAATTTAATGCTTCTCTTAGTCGTACAAGTTTATTAAACATGTTTTTTTAACACAATATTAATCTTGTATTTGTTTTAACGCAATATTATCGGAAATAAATATTTCAAAAACAAACTATAAAATTTTGAGCAGTACATTATTCAAACGTTTACATTATTGGTTATTAAACTACATTTTTGGATAAAAAATTTCTATATACAACAAAGTTAAATTACATTTCATCACCACTTCAAGTACCTGGTCCGCCCCTCTTGGCCAGACGTTCCATGATCTCAGCTTGCCTTTGCAGATAGTATTGCAATTGATGTCCAGAAAGAGTACTCTAGTCTTTCTCTATGATTTTGTGATCTTCCTTTGCTTGCTCCAAATCCATTTTAGCTTGCCAGTGTTGCATTGCTTTTGTTCTTCTTCTTTCCTTTTCTTCTTTCACTTGTATCTTCTCCAACCGTAGTTCATCCAACATTATTTGGATACTGTGCTAAGCAGATTTACTATGGAATAGATAGTTCTAAAAGTAATTTGGAGGTTGAAAACCTTGAGGGTGAGTGAGCGGATAAGGTTGATAGTATGGGCTAAACGCCTGAGGTTGTGGTTGAGAGAGTATAAATGAACTTTAATATTGTCCATAACTGGGATCCCCTTGCGATATGGTAAACGGAGGTGGGGCCTGTGATTGGAATTGAGGTTGAAATTGCAATGGGTTTTGGTAGAGGTATGGAGTGAATTGTGATGATGAGTGTTGAGCGAATGGTGTTGAATGTGGGTTATGGGAGGATGGGGTCGACGGTGTAAAGTTATTACTACGGGTGCCGGAGTTTGCCATTTGGGGATAGCGTAGAGGTTCCCCTCAGCTCCGCAATTGGGTTTGGGGAAGAAGAAGTTGTCAGGGAGTGTTGATCAAAATAATTGAGTTTGGAGGTGTTTAGATTACCGCGCGGTAAAAAGAACACCGCGCGGTGATCTAAACACCGCTAAACTCATTTTTTTTTAGTGCGAGTTCCTCCCACTCGGTTGAGTTCCTGTAGCGCCAGGTCATCCAACTCACACCCAAACAGTCGCTGCTGGAAGACGTTTGAGTGTGGGTTTGCAAACCCAACTCAACGCACACCCTGTGCTGCGTTTGCTCTAATGGCCACCTTGCTAACTACTTCTCTTTTAAAGTATTTGTTATGTAAAAACAAATTCATATCAAAGGAGAAGAGATGAGTTGTTTCAAGAGAGAGAGCTTGGGAGTGGTGCACTTCAACAATTTCTTTTGTTTATCTAAAGTATTGGTTCGGTTCGGTTTTTACAGTTTCAAATACAGGAAACTGAAAACCAAACCGACTACTATCGATTTGTATATTTAACAATTAGACCTATCCGTACCACTTGATAAAACTGACCCGATTTAGGTCGGGTCGGTTTTTTCGGGTCGATCGGTTTGTACTCACCTTTTACTAGAGAGTTTTTTTTTTTGTATAAAAATGTAAGTTAAGTTTGCAAAAGTGAACTACACAGGCGCCATATTATATTTTGCAAATCGAACCAAACGAGTGGAAGTGTAGCACAAAAAATAAAAATAAATGCTACAAGGTTACTACAGTAATAACTTAAAAAAACACAGTTTAAAAAAAAAAAAAAAAAAAAAAAACTAAATATGGTAAAAAGTATATGTATTATTATCGAGTAGTGATGCGAGATCTGTACGACCTCTCTCGACATTTCTCTTTCTCTCTCTCACTTCATCTCCTTCAATATGAGGATCCGCAAACACGCAAACCTCTTACTTCAATCTCTCTTATCACCACCATTAGAACCACCTCCACCAATCTCTCCAACAACACCACCTCCAGTGGAAACACAGCAGTTGTGTGAGCTCAACAGGTCTCCATGGGATGTAATCTCATTTCTTCCCCAATCTGAGCTTTCTTACGCAGATGGGTTGCGTCAGGTCAGTTTTTAATCCACCCCACTCTGTTTTTTCTCAGATCCAACAATACCCATCTATCTGTTTTCCTTGATTTATCACTTTTTTTCATTTCTTGGGTTCTAGGGTTTTTGTTTGTTCTTCATGCCACACTTTAAAATTCAAGAATCCCATCAAACAGTAGTTTTAATTCTTCAAATTTGCTTCTAGAGTTCTCTATTTCATTTTTATTTTCATCTTCAAAAGGTGTATGAGTTGTATTGTTTCTCAAGTGTGTTGTGTTGTGCTATGTTGATGATGATGCAGGTGAAGTTAGAGGAGGTGAAGTTGAAGGAGGAGGTTAATAATGGCGGAGCTCAATCTTCAAACACTGTGGAGAGGTTAGTATTTTTGATTTTGAAGTTTTAAGTGATTTGTAGAGTTTCGTAAATATTAGGGTTTTGTTATTTGAGAATATAAGGAGAGATGGGGATGGTGTGAATTAACAACAGGGTGAAACCCAAAGTGGAAATAAAAGAAGAATTCGATGAGATGCCGTTGATCGACCTCGCTTTTGGTACAGAGAGGGTGAAGAAAGGGAAGAAGAAAATCGGGTTTGCGAGAGGGAAAGCTTCGTCCTCGTCGGAGTATGTTCTAAATGAGAAGGAGAAGAAAGGTACAGTATTGAATTGTTGCAATAAGACCGATGGGAAGGGTTGGCGATGCCGGAAAGAGGCTAAAGAAGGGAATACGCTTTGTCATCATCATTTAGAGCAGCTGAAAACGTATCATTACCAATATACTCGAGTGAGCAAGAAATCTGAGAAATCAAAGGCAAAAGACACAAAACAACCCGTTGATGCACCACCACCAACTCCATTAGCCCGGCGAGTTAAAAAGAAGGCTACAAGGACATCGGACTTCTATTATTACTCTGGGTTCGGGCCACTATGGGGGAAAAGTAGGTCAGAAGGCAAACAACCATCAATCAAGATAGAGCCAAGCCAAGATAGCGAAGATGTCCCTCTTGTTGATCCTCCTCCTCCGGAAACAACTCAGGCTTCTCAAGTTGACCCTGATATTATTGACCATGGTATACATGAGTACGAGGACGACGATGATGACGATGAATATTATGATGTAGGTGTTGGTGAGAAGCGAATTCGAAAACCAATCAAAGAGAGGTCTCTCAAATCTCTTCTTTGAGCTTCTTGGTTCTGAGTAATTAGGTTAATACAAGTATGTCATTAGGAGCCTTAATGTTGTAATCTGTTTCCAATGTTGTTATAATTGTTGTATTTCGCGCATGTACCATGGCACTTGACATTGTTACTAGTTTGAAGGTTGTTTAGGTTAATCTGTAATTTTGGTTGTATTTAACACAGATATGGTAGGTTATCCCAGCCAATGTGAGTAACATTTGGGCCCATGAGGCTATAACTGTGCTGCTCATGAGGGAAAGTTTGTTAGACAAATTTTCACTAGGACATGTTGCCATACTAGAACTAAATATATGCGTCTCTATGGATTACAACAATGATGATGATATTTTTATGTTACGTTGTTTTTTAATTTGGGGTCATTTCGCGTAAGCAGTCCCCGTCAAACTGCTTATACAAATTAGACATGAATCCTTCTTATGGATGCCCGCAGAGCATTGTGGTGCTGACTGAAATTTTTTATGCTCAACTGGAAGTTTGTTAAATTTGAAATGAATCCTCGAATAAGTATCATAAATCGGATATCCGAATGTCCAGATGCCTACGGAGTATGGGTTTCCTATTTTTGTTGTTGTTGTTCCCAATCTTGAAAACTATAGCTCACTAGTTTATCCGAGCAGGTGCCTGGATTACTCCATTGACATGATCTTATTGAGGAAAATGAAACACAAATAAATCCATGTTTGGACGGAAAGGATGATAAACGGCAGAAAATCGAGAATTTTCAAATAAGTTCACTGAAGAACACCATTATAAGTTCAAGTGAGTTAAGAAGATCATCATATATAGGTTGAATTACAGAGAAGTCACTGTGAATTTAAGATTTGCATAGTACTCATTTACATTAATGTGATATATTTCTTCAATTTACCGTTTAGCTGGACTAGGCGGATGCCAGTGATCGATATTTCTTCCTCTTCTTAATCTTCTTCACATCGTCATCATCAGTATCACCAGTAGTCGTAATCAATATCACCACAGTCATCCCAATCATCATCATTGTCATCAATATTTCTTCTTCTCCTATTGTTTTTACATTTTAGTCTTCCCCACGAAACCCATAACATCTTCAGATTTCTTCAAATGGAAGCTATGAGCAATGATTCCAGACATTTTCCTTTTGTGGTCATATTCCCTGTATTGCCTGATTTGCATCAAGTGGTGCTCGCACAAAGTTTTCCCTTCTCTCGCCACATTCTTACACTGCCATCCCTTTCTTCCCCCCTTTTTGCAAAGCACCGTTCCCTTTTCCGGGCCTTTCTCCCTACTCAATCCTACTCCTTGTTCCTCCTCGTGTCTTCAACTCCGATTAACTCTCTAATTCCTTCAATACTTCCACCTTCTCTATTTTTCCCAAGTCCCTCTCGTTCCTGTCTTTTGCAAAACTTTTAATGCTTGTTGTAATGTGATCCTGCTCTTGTCCTCGTCTACGTCTTCCTCCCCACGAAAGCCCAAACCCAGTGTAGTAATAAAAAGGCGATGATGAAGTAGAACATCGTTTTGGTCCTGGAAACGCTTCATTCATCAATACTTTAGTAAGATTTGTTTGGCGACAACTCCTTTTCTGCCCCAAGTGATGAACGCACATAGTTCGCCCTTCTTTTGCAATATTCTTACACCGCCATCCCTCTCCATTCCCCTTACCACATTGCACAAATCCCATTTCCATTGCTTCCTCTTTCACCAATTCTCCTTCATTCGCTTTAATTTCAAAGACGCGTTTATCATCGGCCTCAGGAACAATATTATCATCCACTTTCCCAGTTTGCTGCAAAATATAACCCACAAACTAAAACATGTAAATGTAACAACAAGCACAACCCCATAACTATTTAGGGTTTAATAAAGGTTTTTATAAAAATCTGGAATCAAAATGTTGCAATTAGTTTTAAGGAAAACCCTAAATTCTGAGAAGCCAAGTGTGTAACCATGATGGATTGAGTTTCAGAAGGAGGAGTGGTTGAAGCTTGCATTTGAGTAAAGGTGTTTACGGATCCTCATACCTCAAAGCCTCAAACAGGGGTGAAGATGAGAGATCCCAAATCCATTATGTCTCTCTCAACGTCTTTTTCTAAGGTTGGGATTTAGTAATTTACAATAATGCCATTGAGTGCCATTTGGTCGTTGGTTTGCTTGTACTAGGAGAGTCTAGGACACAACTTTGTGTTACCCTCAATGCCTGATGCGATATAGTCCGGCCATTTTGGGAAAGAGTTGTGTATTGCAAACCATTGGAATAGTTATGTTTATTCTCGAATATGGATATAATGCTTACCAATTGTCGAGTAATCTGAAATATTTGTCATTCTCAAAAGCCCTATCCAGTATCCTTCGATATATATATAATCATGCATTGGATATTCAAGCCTTGCACCTCAATTATATAAGATCTTTAGGCTACTTTTCATATTTCCAATTGGTTTTAAAATACTTCCAGTATAATATGGTATTAGAACAAGCAACTTATTCGTATAAGATCATCGGGCTATTGCGATAAACTAAAAAAAATAAAGTGAGGACGTGTGTGTTCCATCTCTTGGTCCCGTCTTACTCAAACTCACACACTTCTTTGTCCACCTACACACCATTTAAATTATAGGTACCCATACAAGGCCTTAACATTTGATACCCTCAAGTTTAGAAAATTAGTTAGAGCATCTCCAACAGAGTGGTATGTTGTTAAGGTTTTCCCATACTCTTGCAAAAACCCCATCCAACAGGAGTATGGGGTTCAACATACTCATCCGCATACCCCTCCAAAGTATGTAAATCCGGAACTAGAGAGTAGTATGCACATACTACTTTTGTGGGTCCCCACAACTTTCTTTCTCTTCCTTTTTTTACTCTCTCTAATAAAAGAATATTGTGGGTCCCAATTTTTAATAAAATTTGTCTCTCCCATAAAATAACATTGTGGGTCCCAATATTAATATAAAAAAATTAAATTTTGAGATACTATTCCGGATACTAGTATCCAAAACCGGAATAGCATACCTACCATCTCTGTTGGAGATGCTCTTAAACCCTATATTTGAACTTTAGTTATATTTAGTACTTAATATTTTAAAATGCCAACTAGGGATGACAATTTGACCCGCCCCGCCCCGATCATGACAGGTTTGGGATCTGCTAACAGGGTATGGGGGCGAGTATAAAATGTATTATAAAAATCCGTGGGGGAGCGGGGCGAATTTGGTATTGCCTCGAAAAATTCGTATCCGCCGCGCCCTATTTAAATAGTTTATTGTTATTACATAAGTAATTAAGTACCTAAATAAAAAAATCTTTATTGAAAAAATAATTTTATTAGTTAAATGGGGGCAGAGATGAGATTTAGTATTGTAATAGCGATGTGCATTTGGGAATTCCCGTTTAACTTAAATGAGTTTGATGGTAGGGATGGGACTAAGAAACTTAAGCGGGGATGAGGATGGTATTGGAATCCCCCCATTGCCATCCCTAATGGCAACCTTACAACAAGTAAAAAGATGGGCCACGTATTGAAGTAGATCAAAAAATTATTCCCTTGATCTTATTAGTTTCAACCCAAACAAAAAGACTAGGGATTCTTACTCATCCTAATTGGATTTGGATTATTGAAATCCAAAATAAATAAAGGATTTGATTGAATAACTCCAACTTTTGAGAATAAAAAATGTTAAAGCAATTTAGGGTTTCTTGAATTGTTGAGGGCTTTCATGCTCTCTAGAAGTAAAATATTTGTAGTGATTTAAAGATCATTTGAGGCTAAATGTTGATTTACTCGAACGCCATCAATTAACATTTTGGGCCGAAAACCAGTTGGAGATGCTCTAACATCTACACAGCAAATCATGCTGTAAATTCAAAACCAAAGATGAAATTTATAAAAGATGAGAAGGTAAAAAACCTAAAAACCTTTTAATTTGGAGTTTCACGAGAGGGGATCCACAACTAGTCATTTCTTCGCCTCTCCCAAACTTCCTCTCCTCAACTATGAGAATTCGCAAAAACGCAAACTTCCTTCAATCTCTGTTATCACCACCACCACCACCATTACCACAAACATCTCCACCAATTGCTCCAACAACACCTCCTTTAGACCCACCAACACTTGTCTGTGAGTTCAACAGGTCTCCATGGGATGTTATCTCATTTCTTCCCCAATCTGAGCTCTCTTACGCAGATGGGTTGCGTCAGGTCAGATTTCAATCCACCCCACTCTGTTTTTTCTCAGATCCAACAATACCCATCTCTCTGTTTCTTTTCATTTCTGGGGTTCTAGGGTTTTTGTTTGTTCTTCAAAGTTGGCTCTAAAAATTTGAAATCCCATCAAATAGTAGTTTGATTTCTTCAAATTAGCCTCTGGGGTTCTCTATTTCATATTTATTTTCACCTACTCAAGGTTTATGAGTTGTATTGTTTTTTCAAATGTTTCTCAAGTGTGTGTGTCGTGTTGTGTTGATGATGTAGGTCAAGTTAGAGACAGATCAGGAGGTCAAGTTACAGAGGGTGAAGACCATGAAGTTAGAGGAGGACATTAATGGCGGAGATCAATCTTCTAACATTGTGCAGAGGTGAGTGTTTCTGATTTTGAGTTATTTTGCAGAGTTTCATAAAAATTAGGGTTTTTTTTTATCATTTGATAATAAAATGAAAGATGGGGATGGTGTTAATTAACAACAGGGTGAAACCCAAAGTGGAAATAAAAGAAGAAATCGAAGAGAAGGCGTTGATTATCGACAACCTCGTTGTAACCACAGAGAAAAAGAAGAAAGGGAGGAAGAGGATCGTGGGACGAGAAGTATTAAATCGTTGTACGAAGACGGACGGAAGGACTTGGCAATGCTGGAACGAGGCGGATGCAGGTAATACACTCTGCAACCATCATATAGAACAACTACAAACATATTATAGGACAGTGCCGAGCCAGAAATCTGAGAAATCAATGTCCAAAGCCAAAGCACCAACTCCCTTACGCCGAAGGGTTAAGAAGAAGGCTACAAATACATCAGACTTCTATTACTACTCCGGGTTTGGGCCATTATGGGGGAAAAGTAGGTCGGAACTTAAACGAGCTATCAAGATAGAGTGTGACATTGTTGTTCCTCCTAGTCCTGTTAATACTCCCCCAATTCAGACTTCGAATGCTGTTGTTGACAATGATAACGAAGATGAAGACAATGATGATGACGATAAATATTACGATGTAGGTATCGGTGAGAAACGTATTCGGAAACCTATCAAAGAGAGGTCTCTCAAATCCCTTCTTTGAGTTTCTTGTTTTAGTAATAAACTTGAAGTAGTAACCTTAGAGATTAGTCATCATCATCATCAATGTTGTTGTTTAGAATATGTTGTACTTGTTAAATTTCAAGTATTATTCGCACGTGCCATAACTTGTAATGAGCTTCAAGCTTGTTTTGGTAATTTTGTTTCATTGTATTTGTAACACTAATATAGGTGTTTGTATGATATTTTGTAGGCCTGGACCATGGGCTTTGTTGTTAGGCTCACGAAGTCCATCTTGCGCTAGGACAATTGTTGTCCTATCAAAACTGATGAGAGCCTTTCTTGCAATATACCATTACTGTTACGGCTCCATGTTTAAAAATAAAAATACTAGTGTAGAACTTCGTCATTGTCACCTTGCCTACTAAGCGTGATTTACAGAGGAAAATAAATAAATATATAATGACGATGAAGATAACGTAGATTTGGATAGTGATATGTAAGAAAATATAGTCGATACTCAGTAGAAATTATCATTTTCTTGGCGGTGTTTGTGATGTTATACTGTTAGTTGCTATATTTTGAAGCTGATGCTATTTGCAATTGCTATTAGAGAAAAATATCTTCAAAGAAATAAGCATTTTAGTTATTTTTCGTGTTTTGGAATACTGTTAGGATTTGTGCCCATTTTTAGCGACACTTTTAATTTCCAATTTCCTGCATTAGAATCCACAAATAAATGCTAAATTTTTTAATATCTAAAGTGCCCCAATTGGATTTTGTGTAATAAGTAAGAAAACTCATCAAAATTGTGTGGTATAACTTAGAAGAAGAGACTCTGGTGATCAAAATACGAGTTATGCGATTCAAACGGATGATTTATGCTCCACCCTCTGATTTCCTTATGAGAGGGCTCTTGATGAAGGTTTTTCTACTCTCTTGTAAAAGGAGAAGCATGGCAAACCAAGTTAAGCTTTGAGGGTGTAGTATTAAACTCAGCATTTCAGTTCCTGGATCACTATATTTGGCATACTATTGGCCTGCATAAAAATTACTATTATTGACTCCAAAGAAAAAATCCTTCTGATTTTTTTTGTATGTGTGGAAGAAAGTTGGGGTTAGGATAGACCCCCACCATGTATTTCATTTTCAAAAAAACAAGTGTAAAGTCCTAAGGAGTTCGCTTTACAAATTTTAGCTTAGCTCTAAAGGGAAGGAACAAGGAAAAAAGAGAGAAATATTTGCACAATAAGAACTATGAATTTTGCAGCTTCATTAGAGGCTTTGATGTAAATTTTAATGGAAGGTCGTCCATTTTGATCTTCTTGTCTGTCTCCATTGTATGTCTTTACTGTAATAGCCTATTTTCGTATTGGACGAAGATAGTGCCTTACACCCTTGAAATATAGAATTTTGGTTAAGAACTGAAAGTAGTTAACACGAGATTTAGCGTGGAAAATCCTTGAATGGGTTAAAAACCACGATCTCTCCTGAGGATTTATGAAAGAATGGTGCTTATATAGATGCTAGCTATTACAAAGAGAAAGAGATTGAATATCTGAGTTTTGGTAGGGATCACTTTCTCTAAGAGTTCTGTAGGTGATAATAGCCGTCCCTGGATTATGATCTCCAGGTCTTTTTTTATAGGTCATAATATGACTGTTGGTTACATTGATGACGTACGTTTTGGTCGTCCGTATTTGATGAGTCTTTATGAGGTCTTTTGTAACGTCTTGATACTTGTTGATCTGCAACAGATCTATTAATACTCTTAGCTGTAACTTCAGACCGTTGGAGAAGATATGATCTTTTGTGATGTTCGCATGTATACGACCTGTTGATAAGTGGAGGAGTATCTTCTGCAGTGCTAAGTTGCAGGATGCTTCGATATCTTCGAACTGTAGATAAGGACGTCTGTATTACGATCTTCTTGTCTTCAATCTTTGATTTGCTGTCAGTATGTTTTATTGAGCTATGTGAGCTCGCATATTGTACTCAGTACTAGGATTGGAAATAAGTCCTCACAACTGCCCCCTCTCAGCCAATAGCAGGAGAAACATGTGTAGCGAGTGGTGTTGGTTGAGAAGTTCAGTCGTTTGGTATTAAATGCTGCATTGATGGTTCCCCGTTATCTGGAATAATTCTTTTGACTGTTGGGTCTCCCAAAAATTCTGCTTGAGATGTTTGCTTGTGATAAAGACTGTATTGGAAGCTGTGGTATGCATTTAAATGCTGCTGCTATAAAACATGGTGAATAGTTGCTATCACTGTTCATCTTGGTTTACCCAGTCAGTCGTTCAAATTTGTAGAAATAGTAGTGATGGTGACTACTCGTCGTCAGGCTTATGAGGAGAGGTCAGAACAAGATGATGATTCTTCAAACTCGTTATTTTGGGAACCAAAGTCTTTCTCTGCCAACTCCAATCCATGTTTCTCCAACTTTTTATGGGATATCGTTGGAAGAAGTAGATAAGACAGATGATGATTATCACCAAATGTGGCAATTCCACTATATGGTCTTGTTTGTTGCTCACCGTCGGGCCTGTCTGCGGATGTTTGTAAAGGATGTGGCGGCGGCAAAAGATGAGAAGGCTGGGGTGTCGTCTGTAAAGTATTGCCGATACCCTGCGAAGGATTGGGTGTTGTAATTGTGGAGGTGGTCCTTCGTCTTTAGTGGCTGCGGAGATGGTGGGGGTTATACAGAGGAGTGATGGGATTAACTTTGACTTCGTCGTTTGGGGAAGTTGATGTATTCCAATTCCTCTTCTTGGGCTTTGAGTTCTTCTGCTGGGTCTGCCATTGTTTCTGCTCAAGTGTTGCACTGTCATTTGTAAAGTAGGCTATTCTATGTAAAAGAAATAGTTGTCTGTAGAACTTGTAATCTTGATTTTTGAACTGACTGAAGTATTTGTCCTTGTAAATTGTTTATCTTGAATAATAAATTTGAACTTTATTATCTTGTCTTGTAAGTGTTTGAAACTTCTTAAATGAACTGCCGTAGGACACAGTAGAACAATTATCGAACTAGTCAAAGATGACATAGGTCAAAAGTATGTAGATTAAATTGTTGTTGAGTTGGATAAAGTATATTTGAACTGTGTAGATCGTGCTATATATTTGTTACCTTGTTGAGATATATTGTTGTCATGTATGTGGAGATGATGAAGGCATAGTATTTTTTGTTCTCTATATGAGTTCTTGTTGTGAGAGTATCATCATAGTCATCTTGAACACTTGTGATCATGGTATGGAACATGGTCGCAGCTTCTGATGTGGTGTATTTTTCAAACTTATGTTGGATGTAGAGCTATGTAAGGCAGCAGTTCGAGAAATCGTGTTGGATAAGCTTGCTAAAGAGGATGAGAGAGTTGTTGGTGGGGAAATCAGTCCATGTGGTGAAGAGAATCATCCGTCTGTATTTATATGTAAGGTCGGATAAGTGACCATAATAAAATGATTTGTTTTTATTGAGGTCATCTTGTCATCACTTTCTGTATCTGTGATAAAGGTTGAATAAAATATAATTGTAGTAGGATTTGTTACTGATTTTCTGCTTCTGTCAGATCCAAAATAAGGTAAGTGACAGCTGTAAATAGCTGTACTAGGGTTTTGAATTGGAAATCATGCTATAGATAGTGTGGCAGGGTCGTATAGCCGCAAAGGTTGTTGTTGTACGTAAGTAATCGTGCTATAGGATTTGTATCAATCTTCTTGGGCAGTGAGTCTTTGAATTTAATAATGGCAGAAGAGAGAGGTAAAAGGAATAACTGAGCACGTTACTCTAGAAATCATGATGAGGGCAAATGAAAAGATGTGCCTGCAGAGAGAAATGATGCTCACGTGTGTCCCAAAGATCCGCCATTTCAGAAATCGAGGGACATTATAAAAATTAGTCTTTCTCTCTCCCATAGACCATATTCAGTTGTAGAGAGAGAGAAAAGTATTTCTAGAGAGAGAAAGTCTTTAAATTTTGATCGTAGTCCACCGTTATACTGTGATCTTGCTATGACAGCCAAAGTTTTGCCGTCTGAGGTGAAAGTGGTGACCATAATCAACGACTGCTGCTCTTCTAGTACAGGTTAGTAACTATGTTTCCTCTTTTTCTGTTGTTTGTGTGTGTTGATTGTCATGGTAGATTGTAGTTGCATGACTGAATTGCTTGATAGTTTGAATAATTTGTTGGGTAAGGCTGAGGAGGAGGCCTGTTTGATTATAAACTATGAACAGATTTTTCTTGTATGCGGTAGATGCGTTCCAAAAATTCAAAAACCCAGTAGTAAAATGGTTGTATCCTCCAGTGAGGAATCATCGTCGTCTGGTAGGACTATAGATGATGTAGAGGCAAGTGGTACCATTGTTCTTGATATGCCGAATGTTCATTATGGGGAGAAAAAGAGGGATTGCATGTGGGGATTGAGACTGGGCAATTTTTTAGGTATCCCAAGAATGCAGACGTAGCAAATAAATTTTTACAGTATAAAAAAGGTTTAGATGGAAAATGGGGGCATTATGTGATGAATGCAGGGTTATGGTTTAGGGCTTTAGTGAGACCAGGTGGTAAGATAGAGTATTATCAGGTACCTTCCCTGGATCAGTGAAAGTGAAATATGGGTATAGGAGATGATATAGATATCTCTTATTACAATAGAACTGGTGCAAATGTCGTAGAGGAAGGATTCCTTTGTTACCTGAACCAGGTCGTATATGGGTTGAGAATTCCCTTAACCTTTTTCCAAAAGGGGGTAATGAATGCTCTAAAAAGCTGCACTAGCCAATTAAATGGTAATGTCTTTGAGACGATGAGTGTCTGTAAGGCCCTTAACAAGAGATGGAGAGATGGTGGTATTGCGAGACAGTTCATTGCCGACGATGTCTTGAAATACTATAAGTTTAAATATATGAAAGATTGAAAGAACGGATACTTGTTTAGTGATTCAGCGAGGCCGAAATTCTTTGATTTAGAATATGCTGGGAGACCTTGGTGTGACCTTCTTGTGATGGTGAGGGGTAATTATATGCAAGTGCATGAGGAACCGACGCTCGAGCTGATATATAAGAATTTTAATGAGAGTAAGTGTCTTCATTCTGCCTGTAGTTTGTCTTTTAACCTGTTGCGAGCTGTTAACATAGTTTGTCGTTGATTTGGCAGAGCCTAATCCCAAAGGTGTTGCTGATACGTCGAGTCTGTTCGACGTTGTTAGTCGAGAAGGAAACGAACTGAACAAAGTTCTTGGAGAACTAGGCATCCGCAGAGAGAAGAGGCTGAACTCTATAGTTGGAAAAGTATAGGGAGCTCATCAAAATCAAGCTATTGCTACTTCTGGTTCTACTTTTGATGACATTATGGAGATTCCTGCTTGTGCCGCGGGTACTTAGAGTACTCAAAATCGACAACTAGAGGAAAAAGGTCGTTGCTCCTTTCTGAGCAAACAACTCTTGTGCAGACGATGCAGGTGGAGACTGAGGTAGCGGATGCTGCTGTAAATATGGTGCCTCCTCTGAAGAAGTAGAAACAAGAGTCCGGGAAAGATAGCTGAACTTCTTCAAAGGGGGTCAATCTCAAAGCGGTGGAGCAGGAGGCGCTAGAGTTGGCGAAGCGTGATCCAATACGCTTAGATACTCAAATTCAATCCAGTATATCACAGGTATGCATGATGATTATATCTGTTTAAGTAATGATCCAATCTGTAATACTGTTTTGTTGTATTTGTGGTACAGCTTTCTGTTGCTTGGCGATCGGCCGTGGAGGTGCTGAAGGTAGCTGCTGCGGAGCGTGCTGAGCTTGACGCAGAGAAAGTATCATTGATTGAACAGCTGAAGGAGTGAACTACGCTATGTGAGCAGTTGCAGAAGGAGAAGGCTTTATGGTTGAAGCAACTGAAGTATGAGAAAACTTTGTAGAAGAAGCAGTTCGAGATATAGAGTGCTGTATTGAAGGAAGAGCTCAAAGCTGATGGTAAAAAATCTCTCGACAGTGTGGTGGCTGCTCGAAATAGTCTGATTCAGGCATTTTACTCCTGGGGGTTGAGGAGAGATGATGTCAATCTTGCTATTGCTGGGAAGTATGGTGAGATCATTTTCCCAGAGGAGGATGCCTCTCCAGTGGCTGATTGACCTTCTGAGCAGACCCCGGCTTCTCCAGTTGCAGATGATACGACCAAGGAGGTATCATGAGCTAATTCTTGATTATGTAGTTGTAACATAGTTCTGAGACTTGTCTGGTCGAATTTGTCCTTTGTATTGGTGATAAAACTATTTTTGCTGGGACTTGATTTTTTTGCGGTTGCTGTTGATATATGTTGTTTTGATGGTGAATGTATAATTTCTATGTAAGAGGTAGTTTGTTTGAGGGGAAAAGTAAGCGAGATGGAGAAGGCCTTGAGTCGAGCAAGGGATTCCATCAATCGTACTCAACAGGTACTCAATAAACTTG
This sequence comes from Kingdonia uniflora, assembly GCA_014058105.1. Classification (NCBI taxonomy): domain Eukaryota; kingdom Viridiplantae; phylum Streptophyta; class Magnoliopsida; order Ranunculales; family Circaeasteraceae; genus Kingdonia; species Kingdonia uniflora. The sequence continues at coordinate 2,431,143 of JACGCM010001272.1, forward strand.
AATATGAGAAACATCTTCATAAGTCTAATTTTGATAACACCTTTAAGGAGTTATTCGTGCTTCAATGTAGATATGGGAAGATAAAAATTGAGAGGGATGAGGTTTTGCGGAAAGAGAGCGATAGGTTTGTCTTATTCCGAGAATCCCTTAAGGATAAGCAATTCGTAAATGAGAGTAATAAGTTAAAGTGTCAGAGGTCGTTAATGTCTTTGATGCTTTACTTTGAGGCCGAAGTTGATAGTGAGCGGGGTTTGAAGGAGGCTTATTTAGAGCTGTTAACTGAGAGAGGTGTAGTGCCAGATCCAGCTCGGGTGACATTCTTAGTGCAAGAAGCGCATAATTGTCATAGTATAGAGGCGAAAAGATGTTCAACTCGGGCTGGTGTATCCATCATATGGGGTGGTGTAGGTCCATTGCCTGATGAGCTTAACTTTTGTAGGGGCAAAGAATGATGAGGATCCTTTTCTTCAATATAAAGAAGGAAGATAGAAGGGTCCAGGCACAATTAGAAAATGATCTGAAGCATGCTTATGATGATCTGGAGCGATGTAAGGATCATAATGCATGTATGGAGGGGGAAAATGTAGAGTGTAATAAGTTATTGCAGAATTCGGAGAAGAGAGTCAAGTTGTTAGAAGTGCATTTACTAGATATGCAGAAATGTCTGTAAGTGTCCCAATCGCGTTTGAAGAGGTATCTTACTCCAAAGCGGGGAAAACGTTCTGGTAAAGCAGATTACGAACGTCAGATGGCCTATGTGATCGAGTTTTATGGGGGCGAGCTCGCGAGAGTAGAGAATGAATTTAGACGCTATATCTCGAGCTGTGGTAAAGATGTTGAAGTAGAAAATGATAAAGTTGAAAATATGTGGTTTGCAAAAGGTAAAGAGGGTGGGGGAGCTTCAACCTCGAAACCGCGAGCTGAAGAGTTTGAGGTGGAGGAGGTTGAAGATCTGTTACCTCCCAAACGGCATAAGACTCATCATCAAGAGGTCGTAATCTTTGATAAACCTCTTCAAGTAGAAGTAAGGTTCCTTCATAAGGCAACTGAACTGTGGCATATAATTGTGCTTTGCATAATGTAGTTGATCTGTGTATGTAGTTATAGAAATATCATCATATCTTGAAAATATTGTTGAATGATATGTTTGTTAATAGATGTATGCCATTTATAATTTGTTCTTCTAGGCTGAAGACAATAAACAAGATGAACTGGCTGCTATATCCACATTAAATAAGGAACTGACTGCAAAGTTACAACAGTGTTCGTTGGCGGTTGAAAATATAACTTTTTTGAATTCGAAGCTTGAGGCAGATATGTTGGAACTGCAGAGTCGGATCAATGCTGTGACTGTAGAGTTGTCATGTAAGGATATAAAGATATTGACTACTAATAATGAAGCCGAACTGTGGAGAAAATCTCTAAAGAAGAAAAAATGGGAAACCATGGCTGCGAACCAACAAGTACTAGATCTATCAAGTACGATTGAAAAACAGAAGAATGATCTGCTGCATTGTCAATCGGTAGTAACAAATAATGTGAATATGTTAATGAAGCAAGATACTGAAAACCGTAATATGCGAGATCGTCTGAAGCAGTTGAGGTGGGATTTACGTGAGGCTCGAGATTCTTGTCAGAGAAAAAGTTATCGTGCCAGAACTCACGAAGAAGCATGTATAAAGAGAGATCAAGAGCTGAACGTAACCATTAATAAGTATGATACGCGGATCGCCGATCTAGAGCGGGAAAAGTAAGCCTTGGAACTAGAACGTATGCAAGCTAATGTAGTTTTTGAGGAGCTCCATGTGAAGTATATGGAGTTGCAACGGTCGGTGGATGCAGAGACTGATAGCGGGTATTGTCAGGCGTTGTGTGAGAAATTACAACTGATGAAGCGGATTATGAGTCAAAATGTGCAGATAACGAAGCAGTATAAAGATTCGTTGCGAAAGGAGAAATAGCGTCTGGTAGATCGATGCAAGGATCTTGAGGAGGAGCTAAACAAGGTGAAGACCAAACTTGGTGAAGCTATGTTGTTGACTTCAGATAATGCTACATTGCACACTATGGCTATGTTGCATGCTGTTGTAGATAAATTATGGCAAGAGCGTGATTCGATATTGGCTGCCTCGTCTGAGCACGGTATGGAGTACGATATGCAGTTAGTACGGCTACAATATATAGATAATTTGATGTCCAATGTTATGGAACTGCTGAATGCGCCTCCTGTTGTAGTTGATGCTAATATACCCTTCCCTGCCTTACTTTTGTCTGGGCCTGGGGAAAGTTGGAATGTTGTATGTCCGAAGCGTAAAAGATAGTTTCATTGTTTATATTGAATTGAGATAGAATATAAATATGTCTTCGTTGTAGATAAAATTGCCTAATGTTGATTAGAAAAAATAGGTCTTTGTTCTGTTGTCTTTATGTATGGTCGAATTGTGCGAACCAATAAGCGACCATGTAGAGATATTTGATTGCAGTGATGTGGTACTCTCTTGTGTGTAGGTCGAATTGAACAAGTTAATAAGCAACTGTTATGAGATATCTTGAATATCAAATAGCTGTATAGTGCATCTCTACCAGATCGAATTAATTGACTCAATAAGCGACCCTCAGAGAGCGTATATATTTGAATAACTATGTTGTAGGTCTCAGTCATAGGTTGAATTGAGTTTATCAATAAGCGACCGTACTGATACATCTTGAATATTGAATAGCTGTATAGTGCATCTCTGCCAGATTGAATTGATTGACTCAATAAGCGACCCTCGAAGAGCGTGTATATTTGAATAACTATGTTGTAGGTCTCAGTCACAGGTCGAATTGAGCGTATCAATAATTAAACATACTGAAACATCCTAAATATTGAATAGCTGTATAGTGTATCTCTGCCAGATCGAATTGATTGACTCAATAAGCGACCCTCGGAGAGCATGTATATTTGAATAACTAATGTTGTAGGTCTTAGTCACAGGTCGAATTGAGCGTATCAATAAGCGACCGTACTGAGACATCTTTGAATATTGAATTGCTATATGGTGCATCTCTGCCAGATCGAATTGATTGACTCAATAAATGACCCTCGGAGAACGAGTATATTTGAATCGCTAATATTGTAGGTCTCAGTCACAGGTCGAATTAAGCGTATCAATAATTGACCATACTGAAACATCCTAAATATTGAATAGCTGTATAGTGCATCTCTGCCAGATCGAATTGATTAACTCAATAAGCGACCCTCGAAGAGCATGTATATTTGAATAACTATGTTGTAGGTCTCAGTCACAGGTCGAATTGAGCGTATCAATAATTGACCATACTGAAACATCCTAAATATTGAATAGCTGTATAGTGTATCTCTGCCAGATCGAATTGATTGACTCAATAAGCGACCTTCGGAGAGCATGTATATTTGAATAACTAATGTTGTAGGTCTCAGTCACAGGTCGAATTGAGCGTATCACTAAGCGACCGTACTGAGACATCTTTGAATATTGAATTGCTATATGGTGCATCTCTGCCAGATCGAATTGATTGACTCAATAAACGACCCTTGGAGAACGAGTATATTTGAATCTCTAATGTTGTAGGTCTCAGTCACAGGTCGAATTGAGCATTTCAATAAGCGACCGTACTGAGACATCTTGAATATTGAATAGCTGTATAATGTATATCTGCCAGATCAAATTGATTGACTCAATAAGCGACCCTCGAAGAGCGAGTATATTTGAATAGATATGTTGCAGGTCTTAGTCACAGGTCGAATTAAGCGTATCAATAAACGACCGTACTGAGACATCTTTGAATATTGAATAGCTATATAGTGCATCTCTGCCAGATCGAATTGATTGACTCAATAAGCGACCCTCGGAGAGCGAGTATATTTGAATAACTATGTTGTAGGTCTCTGTCACAGGTCGAATTGAGCATTTTAATAAGCGACCGTACGGAGACATCTTGAATATTGAATAACTGTATAGTGCATCTCTGCCAGATCGAATTGATTGACTCAATAAGCGACCCTCGGAGAGCGTGTATATTTGAATAACTATGTTCTAGGTCTCAGTCACAGGTCGAATTGAGCGTATCAATAAGCGACCGTACTGAGACATCTTTAAATATTGAATAACTATATGGTACATCTCTACCAGATTGAATTGATTGACTCAATAAGTGACCCTCAGAGAGCGAGTATATTTGAATAACTATGTTGTAGTAATTCTCCGGTATAGACGGAGATAGGTAGAAATGCTTGAACTGAGTAGACTTGCAAGATGATGATGAAAAAGTACTTTATTGTATAATATCAGATATTACAACATGTTTATCTTCGATACAGCTTCAATCGACGGGTATTCCACGGATTAGCTATAGGTACACCTTCATATGTACTGAGATCGTAGGATCCTAAACCACTTGTGCCAGTTACGATAAAAGGACTTTCCCAATTGTCTGCTAACTTTTTAGCATTGGGTGCTTTGCGATGTTGTGGGATTTTTCTGAGAATGAGGTCTTTAACTTTGATTTTTCTGTGTCGAACGCGTTTGTTATAGGATCGGGATAAAGCAAGATGATATCTTCCCAGATTAACAATGGCTCTGTCACGTGTTTCTTCGATCAAATTCAGATTGCATCCAATCTGAAATTTGTTTTCTTCATCTCTCATCTCGTGATCACGTATTGGATGATGATATTGAGTGGGAATGATGGCTTCAGTCCCGTAGGCCAGTAAAAACAGAGTACAGCCTGTTGCTGTTCTGGGAGTTGTTCAGTAGGCCCAAAGTGCATGTGGTAACTCATTCACCCAGTTTCCTTTTTTATCCTCTAAGCACTTCTTGATGCTATCCACAATAGTTCGATTAGTAATCTCAGCCTGTCAATTTCCTTGTGGATAATAAGGATTGGATGGGGAATGAATGATGTTGTGCTCATTGAGGAATGCGACAATTTTGGGGCCAATGAACTGTGGTCCATTATCAATTCTGATGAGGTGTGGTCTGCCGAATCGGATAATAATGTTCTCCTAGATAAATCTGATGACTTCCTCTTCTCGGGTTTGGCACAGTGGGACTGCTTCTACCCATTTAGTGAAGTAATCTATAGCGACCAACAAATGTTTTCACTTTCTCGGTGCTATAGGAAACTCTCCTACCAGAATGAGAGCCCATCGTCTAAATGGCCAAGTGACTTGGCTCGAGTGTAGTTTGAGTGCTGGAGCTCGTATTTTAGGTCAATGCCGCTGACAAGCGTCACAATTACGAGCATATTCGATTGCCTGTGCTTTCATCTTAGGCCAAAACATTCCTTGAGTTAAAGCTCTATTTGTAAGAGATCGTCCTGCTGCATGGGATCCGCACGTGCCTTCGTGTAGATCGTGCAAGAATTACTGTGCTTCTTTGTCAGATAGACAAAGGAGGTATGGACCAGTGACTGAAATTTTGTATAGGTAATTGTCTTGAACAATGTATCTTCGAGCATTGTCAATTAATCTTCGCCGCTCTGTAGGATCCTTAGGAAGTGGACTGTCAAATTTATTTTGAAGTCTGATGTATGTAATAAAAGGCTGTCTCCAATCATCTTCGATCTCCTCGTTGCCCCCAGTATTAATGGTGTTGGACACGATGACGTTAATGTAGGGGTTAGAAATGATGTCGATTTTTAAGTAACGACCTTCTGATCCTAGGACTCCAGCTAGGTAAGCTAGTGCATCTGAATGTCTATTTCCCCCCCTTGGGAAATGCTCCAAAGAAATTATCTGAAATTTGTTTATTCATTCGACCACTACAGCAGCATAGTTGACCATTCTCCCATTGGTTTGATATACGCCTGTGTAATGGTTGAGGATTTATAACGAATCTGTGTAGACAGAGAGCTCTGCTATACCCAGTGTGAGTGCCATGTCCAAGCCATGAATTAACGCCTCATATTCTGCCTTATTATTGGATGCTTCAAAATTGAGGCGAATCAATTTTTCGAGCCGATCATTGGAAGGAGTAATAAGGAAAATTCCAATTCCTAATCCGGCTGGTCCGACTGAGCCGTCAGTCAAAAGTCACCAGCCTTTCTTTATTACCCAATCTGATTTATCTTATGACTGGTCTGTGAGCGATTCATTTTTTTGACTAATAAATTTTTTATCCCAATCAGGATCCTCTACTGGAAAGTCTACTAGAAAATCTACTACAGCTTGACCTTTTTCGGAATGACATGGTTCGAAATGCATATCGTACTCCCCAAGTGTTATGGACCATTGTTGAATACGTCAAATTTTTTTGTGCTTGAATAAGATTTCGCAGAGTGGATAGTTCGTCAAAACACGAATAGTATTAGCTTGGAAATACTGCTTTAATTTCTGGGATGTATAAACGAGAGCGAGAAGAAGATTCTCAATTTTGGTGTATCTCGTTTCAGCGTGAGTCAGAGTTTTGCTGATAAAATAGACTGGTTTCTCAGTCTTTTCTTTGAGTTGGAGAAGAACGGAGCTGAAAGATGTATCCGTGACAGCTAGGTATACTGTGAGTTCTTCTCAATCTGCTGGTGTGCTCATAACTGGTGGTTTGCCCAAATAACGTTTGAGTTCATGGAAAGCCACTTCGCATTGGTCTGTCCATTCGATCTCTAGATCTTTCTTTGATTTTCCTCGTGATGTACCCTATCTTAACAAATTGAATAGAGGTCGACATCTGCCTGATGATTTGGATACAAATCTGTTGAGTGCTGCAATCTTCCAGGCTAGTTTATGAACGTCCTTCTTTGTCTTTGATGAAGGCATGGCTAAAAGAGCTCGTATGTTTGACGGATCAGCTTCAATGCCTCTTTTGCTTATTAGATGGCCCAAAAAAATTTCCGGATTGTACACCAAAGTGGCATTTATCAGGATTTAAACGCATCTTGTAAGATCGTAAAATCTCGAAAGTTGCTCGCAAATCTGTAAGATGGTCATCTTTCTTGTGACTTTTGCAGAGCATATTGTCAATGTAGACCTCCATTGTTTTGCCGAGATGGTCTTTGATCATTTGTGTCCTCAATCTCTGATAGGTGGCGCCAATATTTTTTAGGCCAAAAGGCATGACTTTATAACAATATAGACCTTGTTCAGTGATGAACTCAGTCTTGTCTTGATCTTCTGGAAGAAGTGGTATCTGATTATATCCTAATGCAGTGTCCATCATTGAGAGCAGTTCGTACCCTGCTGTAGAATCGAGCAGATGATTAAGGATTGGAAGTGGAAAGCTATCTTTCAGAGTATGTTTGTTGTGATCTGTGAAATCAACACTGACTCTAATTTTGCCATTCTTCTTTGGGACTACGACAATGTTTGAGATCCAGTCCGGGAAAATAGCTTTGCGAATAAAACTGACCTTAATTAATTTGTCGATCTCTTTATTTACTTTGTCTCGTTGTTTTGGTGCTAGAGTTCGTTGCTTTTGTTTGACCGGTTCTGCTTTATCTTTAAACCCTAGTTTATGGCATACTATAGCTGGATCGATCCCTGACATTTCATGAAACGTCCATGCAAAGACGTCACTATTCTCTGTGAGGAATTATATGAGATTCGAGTATTCCTCCATGCTTAAGAGAGTTCCAATGTGAGTTCTCCTGTGCATGCCACTGATCTCGACGTACTCTGTTGGTTTGATGCTTGGCAACTAAGGTTCTGCTAGAATTGACTGCTGTAATTGCTATGCAGGAGTTGTTGTCGCTGACTTAGTTTCAATGGAAATAGTATTATCGCAAGCTCGAGCCAATTTTTGGCTTCCTTTGATTTCGTAGATCCCTCCTTTCCAGTCGAATCATAATGCCTGATGATATGTGGAGGGAATAACTTTAATATTATACAACCATGGTCGTCCCATGATGCCCAGGTAACTGGATTTGGCCTTGATGATGTAGAGAACCACGTCAAGTATGACTGCCCCAGTTGTGACGGGAAGTGTGATTTTCCCCATGCACTCTTCCATAGAGCCGTTTTATCCAGAGACATTGATGTTACTCGGTTCAACCTTGTCTGCTAAGCCCATTTGGTCGATTGTGCTCTGGAAAATTAGTTTGATGCTGTTGCCGGTATCTACCATCATCGTATGTAGAACTATATTCTTTATCTTTAACATGATGACGAGAGCATCGTGGTGTAGAAAGTTGGCGTGACGAACGTCACAGTCTTCGAAAGAAATCCCAGTTCGCTGATTGCTGGATTCTGGTAACAAACGAGCTTCTTTGTCTACCATTGTCAGATCATGACATTGTTCAACGCGCCTACGCTTAGATTTGTTGGAGTTGTTGATTGTATGAGTCTCGATGAAGTACAAGTGTTTTTCTTCATTTGTTTCGTCAACTTGGACTATCTTGGCGTCAGTCTTGTAGCTGCCATCCTTATAACTTTCGATGTCAACAATTTATTCAAGCATTCGACCCTGTACAAATATACTCTGGAGAAAAAATATCAGTGCGAAACACCGCTCTGTGTCATGATGTTGAATCTGGTGGTGAATGCAGTATGGCTTTCCTGGTATGGGCGGAAGAGTATTGGCATTTATGAAAAATTTATCTTTTTGTATCAGCGGGTATAAGTCCGCAAGAGTAGTTGTTAACTGTGGTATGCACAGAATTGGCTTCTTTTGTCCTTGGCGTGCTTGATCGTCATTGGACTTGAATTGCTTCTTATCACCCCCATAGTCTTTACTTCTGTTGTGAGCACGTTCTTTGGGATGATCTTTGGTGGATAAAGTGATGCGTTGAGGTTTTGGTTTCTCAGTTGTGAGTCGCTTGAGGTCGATAAAGTTGTTGACCTTCTCAATCATATCCTCCAACGTCAGTGGCTTCTTGAGGGCCAGGTGTTCCTTGACTCGTCCATCTTCGAGTAGAGCATTGATGAAAGTGGAGATTATGATTTTCTTATTGAGGTTGTCAATTTTCCGAGCTAGTCTGAAAAATTTCCTGGTAAATGTCTCAAATTTTTCATCCAGTGTCTGCTTGAGGCTGAATAAAGAGTAAAAGAAGTCTCCTCCTTGTCTTTATTATGCGAATAATTTTTGACAAACAATTCGCAAAGTTGTTCGAAAGTAAAGATAGATTCTTCACTGAGTGTGTAAAACCATCGTAAAGGTTCGCCTTTTAAACTGGTCAGGAAGAGACAGCAGATAATGTGGTTGGATGTCGAATGCAGCCCCAAAGAATCCTAAAATTCTTGGACGTGCTCCACAGGATCTCCCCCTTGTATTTCTAAATCTTCGGAGTATGAAAACTGGTGGGTACTTCCTCGTCCAGCAACTCTTGTGCGAGTGGACTCTTCTGTACTTTAGTATAACTGTTCCTTCCAGTGAGTATTTGAGCGTCTAGTAGCTCCTTGATGCGTTTTTCCACCTGCTCCAGAGTGAGATGTTGTCGAGACGTGACAGCTCATCTTGGTTCATGTCCTCCTGGTAGATTATGCTCTCTTGTTGCTTCGCCCATGCGGCCATGGGCTGAAAGTCAAGGTTTTTCTCTATTTTTTTCCTCTTGTTGTTGCAGATCGGCTATCGCTCCAGCTGGCAATTTTGGATTGATGTGACCCTGAGGTAGAACTAGTTCTGGCGGAATTTGATGTGGTGCTAGAATTTTGCCTCGATTTCCCAAGCGATCATGGACTGATACCCTCGAGGTTGCAGGCAGAGCATTCCGTGGTCTCGGATTTGCTGTTAATTGATCTTGAAGTGCTCTGATTGTGCTTTGCATGCTGGCGAGCTATTTTTCTAGCCCCATTCATCGTTCAGTTTCTGCTTGTACAGTATTTCGCAGGTCCGTCACTCCCTCAGCAGTGTCAGGCAGGACATTGGCATCTAGATTTGCCATCATTCAGAAAATGAATATAAAAAACTAGACTGGAGAACACTGAGTGTATGCTTCGGTTCCCACAGATGGCGCCAAATGTAATAGCCTATTTTCGTATTGGACGAAGATAGTGCCTTATACCCTTAAAATATAGAATTTTGGTTAAGAATTGAAAGTAGTTAACACGAGATTTAGCGTGGAAAACCCTTGAATGGGTTAAAAACCACGACCTCTCCTGAGGATTTTTGAAAGAATGGTGTTTATATAGATGCTAGCTATTACAAAGAGAAAGTGATTGAATATCTGAGTTTTGGTAGGGATCACTTTCTCTAAGAGTTCTGTAGGTGATAATAGACGTCCCTGGATTCTGATTTCTAGGTCTCTTTTTATAGGTCTTATAATACGACCGTTGGTTACATTGGTGACGTACGTTTTGGTCGTCCGTATTTGATGAGTCTTTATGAGGTCTTTTGTAACGTCTTGATACTTGTTGATCTGTAACGGATCTATTAATACTCTTAGCTGTAACTTCAGACCATTAGAGAAGATATGATATCTTGTGATGCTTACATGTATACGATCTGTTGATAAGTGGAGGAGTATCTTATGCAGTGCTAAGTTACAGGATGCTTCGATATCTTCGAACTGTAGGTAAGGAAGTCTGTATTACGATTTTCTTGTCTTCAATTTTTGATTTGTTGTCAGTATGCTTTCTCGAGCTATGTGAGCTCGCATATTGTACTCAGTACGAGGATTTGAAATAAGACCTCACATTTACCATTATCCAATTAGAAATTAGAGTTCAAAGAGCTAATAGTGAACTAGAATTCTCTATCGATCTCCATGTATGCATCAAAGACTAAAAGCTATCCTGGACCTTCTATAACTGTACCAAGTATCAATTGAGTGCTTTTATTTGTCCCTCGCAATGTATTTCTTAAGGCCACAACAGGAATTCCATTAGGCAGTCTATGGATACCTCCATAAATTGAAGTTGAAGATCAGAAGCAATATCCAAAACCATTTTACTATCAGTTTGTGAATTCCATTTTTTACAGATGCCGCTCTAACTTTAAAAACAATATTCCTTAATAAAAATCAACACCCTAAAATTCCTTTAGGTTGTCCAATAAAACTACTAATATTTAGTAGAAATTGACACATAAGAAGATATAGTTGATACTTAGTAGAAATTATCATTTTCTTAGTGGTGTTTGTGATACTATTTACAAATTTTTAAGTTGATGTTATTTGGGATTGCTATTTAAAATTCTATGTGCTCGTATTTAATGTATTTCAAGAAATTAGGTCTGAACTATTCCTATCAATCAATGATCCACGAATAAGCATAAATAATCAATAGTTATTGTAAGGGCCTATTCCTAATCTCTAGCTCAAGTCTCAGCTTTGACCATCATACATTTACTCGACCCCGTCAACATACAATCACGTGGCACATTATGGAGCAGTTACAAAGAAGGGCATATTTCTCATTCTTAACCTAAGCCTTGATATCGACCTCTACACCAGCAGCTCGATTCAACGAACACTCAGAGTCATTAAAGAAGCCGTTACAAAACAGAAGGATCAGGCCGTTATGCAATCAGTTCAAAGACTCGTTAAAATCATGTTGTAACGTTTATCATTAAAAGTAATGATGGTCGTCAAACGGTCATATTATAAGACCTATAAATATGACAAGAGAACTACAAATTAGGGATATAAAATTCTACATAGAATTATCCAGAGTGTTCTTTGTAATAGCTAGCCATCATCAATAATATCTCTCTTCTAAAATCCTCAAGAAAGGTTGTGGTTTTTAACCTATTCAAAGGTTTTCTACGCTAAATCCTATGTTAGTGATTACTTGTTAGCGATCTGATTATCTTTGGTGTGAGATACTAAGTTCAAGATATGAAATTAGGCTATTACATTTGGCACCATCTATGGGAACGAAATAGTTAGCCACATTTCCTAGATATAGTTGATACTTACTCTTTTCATAGAATGCCGCTTCCAGACCAGAATCTGCTAGCTAGCCCAACAAAAGGAAGTGTCGCAGTGGTAGAATTGTGTGCCACTCTAAACTCTAAGACTAAAAGACGGGCCTTTCTGGAACAATAACTGGCAGATGTATGAGATGCATTAAATTTTTTGCAGTGACAACATATGGTAACCCAAAAAAATATAGATGCACTGCCAGCTATCTCGAGAATTTTAATTCGAGATAGGCCAGGACCTCGAGGCAATAACCAAGGAGCAGATATTCGATCTAATCATAATAAGCTTGGGCCCGAGTCCATACATGTACCAGGAATCCAACAAGAAGTCGATAATGTTCCCGCTGCACCCAGGCACGTAGAGGACCTATACCGAGGAAGAGCTCGTATTCCTGTGCTTGAATGAATAAGTAAAGGAAGTGGTAAACTCATTCCCCAGGAAGGACATATCCAATGCCAGACCATCACAACTCGTCAATTTGTGACTCAAGAGCACGTCGATAAGCGCATCAAAGAATTATTTGAAGCCCAAATTCAAGCCGGTAAAGGTATTTACAACAAGCTACAAATGAGCCCAATTGCTTAGGATCTATTAGACGGTGAGGTTCCCACCAATTTTCATAAGCCAAAAATATGAAAGTACAAGGGGACATATCCTGTGGAACACGTCCAAGAATTCCAGGATGCTTTAGGCCTACATTCTACATCAAACCACATCTTATGCCGTCTCTTTCCTACTAGTCTCTTGGGAGAGCCTTTGCGGTGGTTCTACTTGCTACAAGCAGGGTCAATTCACAACTTCGAGCAGTTGTGAGAACTTTTTGTCAAGAAGTACTCGTACAACAGAGATAAAGAGGAAAATCTATATTCTCTGTTTAGCCTTAAATAAATGTCGGGGGAGAAGCTTGAATTATTCACTAAGAAATTCTTGGATTTGGCCAGAAAGGTAGATAGACTTGGTCAAAAGATTACTATTTTGGCCTTTACAAACGCTTTACTCGTGGAATGTCGAACAAAGGAACACTTAATTCTAAACAAACCTGCGACCCTGGAAGATATGATAGAATAGGTAAATGGCTATATCGACCTTGAACGGATGATAACCGAAAGATGGAAGCCCCAAAAGTCAATCCTGATAACAAAAGATCATTCCACAGGACGAGATTTTAATCGTACTATAGATTACGGGGGAGACAGAAAATAAATCAAATCGAATGAAGATCAACCTCAGAGAGGTAGTAACTTACCAAAGCCATGTCTTCCTAAATTAACTATTACAATAGCCAGCCTGTATCCCACGCTTCAGAAGAATAATTTCTTCTAAAATGCCCAATACCTCTAACCCGTTGAAAACAGGCCATATTGTATACACCACAAAGTCTGACATCATGACACAGAACATTGCTTTACCTTACAGAGACTTCTGGAGTACATCTTTGCGGACGAAAGAATTTACGAATACATCGTGGACATGGAGAGTTACAAAAATGGTAGTTACAAGATTAATATTGAGATCGTACAGATCGAAGGAGGGACAGAGGAAAAGCATTTGTACCACATATCCCTTAGCCATTTTATAGAGACTCATATAATCAATAGATCAGTCAGATTCAAAAGACGTCGTCTCGGCCAATGCTATGACTTGGCCATGGTTGACAAAGAAGCTCGATTGCTCCCAGAATATAGTACTCGACGAGCAGGGATCTCCATCGAGGATTACGATGTTCGCCAGGTCAATTTCCCTCATCATGACACACTCGTGATCATGTTAAAAGGGAGAAATGTCGTCCTGCATACAATGGTGGTGGATACTGACAGTAGTATCGAGCTACTTTTCCAAAGTATAATTGATTTGATGGGACTAGCCGATAAAGTTGAGCTTAGTGATATCGATGTCAGTGGTTTTAATGGCTCCAAAAAAGAATGCGTAGGAAATATCATACTTCCTATTATCGCAGGACTGGTAATGATTGATGTTGTATTTTATGTTATAAATGCAAAATCCTGTTATTTAGGAATCATGGGATGATGCTGGCTACACAATATGAGAACCATCCCATCAACCTATTACCTTGCATTACGGTTTGATTGGAATGACGGGCTATATGAAATTAAAGGCAGTCAGAAGCTAGCTCGAGCTTACAAAAATAATATAACCATCGTGACAGAACCTTCTGAAAAATATGCCGTATAGCAATTACAGAATACTACACCTACAGAGAACCAGCTACCAAGTACAAAAATTATAGAATACGTCGAGATTAGTGGAGACAAACGGGGTATCTACATTAGAACTCTTTTACCCACAACAGAGCGACATACTCTTATTCAGTTTTTAAAAGATAAAGTGACATTTTTGCATGGACATTCCATGAAATGCCAGGTATTGACCCAACTTTGGCTTGCCACTATCTTAGCTTAAAAGATAAAGCTGAGATAGTCAAATAGAAACAGAGGATATTAGCACCAAGATTATCAAAATAAGTCAACAAAGAGATCGACAAACTCATTGAAGTTGGTTTTATCCGAAAAGCCAATTACCCTGACTGGATCTTGAACATTGTAGCAGTCCCAAAGAAAAGTGGCAAAATCAGAATATACGTTGATTTTACAGACATAAATAAATATACTCCGAAATATAATTTTCCCCTTCTTATCATCAATCATTTGCTCGATTCAACTGCTGGATATGAACTCTTATCCATGATGGACGCCATGTCAGGGTACAATCAGATACCCCTTTTGCTCAAGGATTAAGAATAAATAACTTTTATCACAGAACATAGATTATATTGTTACAAAGTTATGCCTTTCAGACTCAAGAATGTCGGAGCATCTTATCAAAGACTGATGACCCAGATGTTCAAAGATCATCTCATTAAAACAATGGAAGTTTACATTGATGACATGCTGCGTAAAAGTCTCAAGAAGAAAAACCATATCGTAGATTTACACACGACCTTCGAAAATCTTTATTCATACAAAATGAGACTAAATCCTGATAAATATCAATTTGGAGTCCAATCTGGAAAATTCTTGGGACATTTGATTAGCAAGCAAGGAATCGAAGCTGACCCAGATCGTATCCGTGCCCTATTATCCATGCCTTCATCAAGGACAAAGAAAGATGTTTAAAAATTGGCTGGCAAAATAGCATCAATAAATTGTTTTGTTTCTAAATCTTCAAACCGGTGTTGATGGTTATTAGACCTTCTACGAGAAGGGAAGAAAAAAGGCAAGACTCAAAAATATCCAAAAATTGAATGGACCACATAATGTGAAGCGACATTTCAAGAACTGAAACGCTACTTGGGAAAACTGCCAGTAATGAGTACACCCCCAAAATATGAAGAGCTTACGGTATACCTTACAGTTACTGATAACTCACTCAGCTCCGTTCTTATTCGACTTACGGAGAAGATGGAAAGACCCATCTACTTCATCAATAAAACTCTTACTCCAGCAGAGACACGATACACTATGATTGAAAACTGCTCCTAGCCCTCATCTACACATCGCAGAAGTAAAAAAATATTTCCAAGCTCATTCAGTTTGGGTCATGACAAATTACCCCCTTTGCGAAGTTCAATCCAAATAGGAGAAATCCTGATAAATTTAACAGTGGTCGGTTACTCTTGGCGAACACGATATACATTTTGAACCACGACATTCCAAAAAAGGGCAAGCAGTAGCAAATTTCTTCGCAGATTTTCCAGTAGACGACCATGATTAGGAGAGGATAGTACCGATATAAGCGAAGAACAGATTGAAGAAAAATCAGATTGGATATCCAAAAAAGGTTGGCACCTTTTAATTGACAGTTTTGCCGAACCAGCTGGGTCAGGCATCAAGATAGTCATTATCACACCCTCTAACGATGTAATTGAGAAGTTAATCTGACTCAACTTTGAAGCTATTTACAATAAAGCATATTACGAGGTATTAATCCACAGACTGGATATGACACTGGAGATCGGCATGCCTGAATTAATTATTTACACAGATTCTCTATTGATCGTGAACCATTATACATAAAAATATCAAAAAATAGGAAGATGGTAGATTACGCAGCAGTGGTAGCCGACAGAATGAGCAGATTTAAAAAGGCCACAATCGATCACTTACCTCGAGGAGAAAATTGACATTCAGACTCCTTCGCTTATCTTACAGGAGTCCTCAGAATAGAAGCCTGATATTTAAAGATTGAAGTAGTATCCACCCCCAACATTAATATCATCAGCTCAAATGCTATTAATACTGGGGGTGACAAGGAGGTCGAAGATGATTGGAGATGACCTTTCCTCACATATATCGGATCAGATAGCACATTCAGCGACGAACTCCCCAAAGACGTTAATGAAAGAAGACGACTTATAGACAATACTAAATGATACACCGTTGTCGACAACTTCCTTTTCAAAAAGTCAGTTACGGGGTCTTATCTCCAATATTTATCTTATATGGAGGCTCAAGACTTCCTATACGACTTACATGAAGGCACTTGCGGATCCCATGCGGCAGGAAATCCTTAGCAAACCGAACTATTACTCAAGGAGTTTTTTTGCCTAGAATGAAAACTCAAGCCATCGAATATGCAAGCAAGTGTGATGCCTGCCAACGACATTGACCCAAAATTTGAGCTTCAACTTTGGAGCTCCATTCTAGCAAAATTGTCTGGCCATTCAAAACATGGGCCCTCGATCTCGTTGGAAAATTCCCAAATTCTCCTGGAAAAAGGAAATACTTCTTAGCAGCAACGGACTACTTCACCAAATGGATATAAGCAGTTCCTTTGGGTCGGACACGCGAAGATAAAGTCATTAAATTCATATGGGAAAACATTATCATATGGTTTGGTTACTCTCACCTCATCAGGATAGATAATAGACCACAGTTTGTCGGTGTAAAGGTGGTTAACTTCCTCAATCAGCATAAGATCATTCACTCTCCTTCAAATCCGTACTACCCACAAGGAAACGGTCAGGCCAAAATCACCAATCGTACTATAGTTGATGGGATAAAAAAGCTATTGACAAAGAAAAAAGGTAATTGGGTGTAAGAATTATCACACGTATTGTGGGCGTACCGAACAATACCTCAAGTATCGACTGAATGTATACCGTTCTTGTTAGTTTACAGTATCGATGCAATCATCCCTACTCAATATCATCACTCAATACATGACTATGAAATGGCAGACGAAGAAAATGAGTTCCAGTTAGCATGTAATATGAACTGGATTGATAAAATAAGAGACATAGCGATTATGAACTTAGGAAGGTACCATCAGGCTTTAGAAAAGTCTTGCAATAAGCGCGTTCGTCATAAAGAGTTTGACATTTGAGATCTAGTTCTAAGCAAGGTACCACAACACAGAAAGGAGCCAAATGTTGGGTAACTCATAGAAAATTAGGAATGACCTTTTATTGTTATTGGCAAAAGCGGCCTTGGCTCTTACGACTTCATTATATCAGACGAAGATCGAGTCCCCAATCCTTGGAATACAAGGAGATTGAAGTTATATCACAGATAGAGGCAAATTACAGTTTACAATCTAGTATTTCTCATATTTTTGTACGTTGTTCTTACACTAATGAAATACTTGTGTTTGACCGACCTACAATTCTAATCATACAATACTCTTCTATTATCTAATATCTACCATATATACATAATACATCTACTCTATTACAAATAAACTATTTGTTCGTTCCAATTCTACTAATACATTATAGGTCAGTTACTGGTTTGTCCAAATTTGACCAATAGATAACATAATTTAATATATTACAGGTTAATAATTGGTTAGTTCAATTGGACCAACAGATTACATACTTCAGGATCACAATTGGTTCACCAAAGTTCGACAAAAATATCTATTATACATTCACACGGAGTACTAACTCTACTCTCAGACAACACAAACTTCTCTATAACATCACCCTTTACACTCTATCTACTACATCTCAGATGATAAAAAAAAGTGACTAGTCTTTAGTTAATACCAATGCCACCTAAATTCTAGTCAGTTAGGGCGTGCATCACACAAACTTCTCCTAAATTCTGAAGGTCGCAAAACCACCAGTTTGGGTGCCCCTGCAGGAACAATCTTTTTTCCTTCATCGCATCTATTCTTAGTGAGCACGTCAATTTTTGACATAAAACGATCGTGGTATACAGCCTGTACTAAATGCATTTACACTTCAAACCATTTTCAATCATGCTGTCATGAATCATGTCTCTTTCTTTTTCAAGTCTCTTAATCTCAGATGCAAAGAAGGTAAGCACTGCTGCCATTTCTTTATCATGCACCTCATTTGCCTCGAGCTTACCCATGTTAGGCACAGCGAGCTCTACGATCCTTCCCCTCGCCTCATTTAGCTAACTTTCTAAGTTTTTACAACAATCCACCACCAGAGCGTTCTCCTTAATAGAATTTTTATTACGTGCTTCCATCACCATCATAAATTCATCCATTTGTCCCAATATAGCCAACAATTCTTCCATGACAAACTGGTCGTAACACCTTTGATCAACCTCTATGTTGAGATCCCGTTGGGCTATTGCAAGATTTGCCTCCAATTTTTCATTCGAACTTGTCAGCACCCCTACTGTCGTTCAAAACCCTATAAGATCTAATTCTAATACTTGAACTACATTCTCCAAATTCCCTTTCCTAACCCAATAATTTTTTACTAAGTCATTTTATTTCCTGTTAATTTCCTCCAAATCCTTTTCTTTATTATGGCTCGCTCATTTGCCTTCCTAACAGAGGATCGCAAGCAGACCAACTCCACCTCCAATGTCTTGATATGAACCCGGGAACATACAATACCATCCTCTTCTTTCTTCAACATCGTCAACGCCTCTGTCAGTTTAGCTCGCGCAGTTATTAATTTTGTCTCTTGCTTGGTTACTCGTTCTGAGAGATTACTTTTGTTACAATAAGCTTTCTCAATGTCTGACTTCTTTTTCTTCACAACCTCATTTAACTCATCTATTTTTTCTTGACTAATCGCTAGATCAGAAACTCCTTTTCCCATTTGCCCGGTCAATTGACTCACCATGCCTTGCTCCTCGATCATCCTTAACTCCATTTTCACATTTAACTTACCAACATTTTTCAATGCTTCACAATTCTGGTTCAAATCAGTGTTCAATCTTTCGTTCAAAATGATCAGAGCTACACATTGACTTTGTACATCTTCTAGTTTAACCTGAATCAACAGTTCAATTTCACATACAAAATAGTTCGTGTATAAAAATAGTTCACATATCATCAAACTTCAAAAATCACAGTTCACAATTCATTCTCACAACTATTGTTTGCAATTGATCTTACAACAACAACATACTTGTGTATGATCGATCTTTATTTCTATTTAGATATATTATACTATTACATCTGTAGTGGCTTATTCCGCATCTCGAGCTCATGCCTCATCTTCGAACTACAAATGAACTTTTGACCTTAACAACAGAGCACGTGGTACAATCAAAAAGATATACAACACGAGTTTCTCAACCAATACCACTCATCCCTGATGACACTCATGCTATTGGTTAAGAGCCGTCTTGTAATAACATATTTTGTATCTCAGACTCAAGCTTCGTCCTCAATCTCATCAGCATACATGAAGTAATACTAAAAGCATAACCAAA
The DNA here is from genome assembly GCA_014058105.1 of Kingdonia uniflora. Classification (NCBI taxonomy): domain Eukaryota; kingdom Viridiplantae; phylum Streptophyta; class Magnoliopsida; order Ranunculales; family Circaeasteraceae; genus Kingdonia; species Kingdonia uniflora. Next base: position 2,450,618 of record JACGCM010001272.1, read on the forward strand.
CATTCCTCAGTTCGAGATATTACTTTCGACCTCTACACCAACAGTTCGGCCTGGGCAAAGCGCACAGTCAGTAATAGAGCCGTTGTACAATAGTAAAGGTTGGAACGTTACACAATTTGGTTAAAGGATGTCTTACACTCATTTTGTAACGTCCATCATCAAGGGACTTTATGGTCGTCAAACGATCATATTAGAGGACCTATAAAGAGACCTGGAGAACTGCAGATGACGGACAGAACCTTTATTATAGAAAAGTTCTAGCTTTATCACTCTATATTCTCAAAATTCTTATTGTAATAAACTACCAATCTCAATAAGATCATCACTTTCTAAAAATCCTCAGGAGAGGTCGTGGTTTTTAACCTATTCAAAGGTTTTCCGCGCTAAATCATCTTGTTGTTTTATTGTCTATTGTTCCTGAACGTTCTGAATCCACTTGGTGTAAAGGCTAAGTCTAAATCCCAGAACTAGGCTATTGCATCTAGCGCCATCTGTGGGAACCAAATTTCTCAAACACCCATTCTCTCAAATACCACTAATCATTTTTCTCAGAATGTCACCTCTAGGTTAGAGCACGCCGATCGTCCGGGTGGAAGAAAACACAGCTTTAACAGACCTGATGGCCACTCTGAACTCAGAAACAGAAAGACGTGCAGCCCTGAAACAATAACTCGCGAGTGAACATGACGCGCTGAAAGTTTTGCAGGGTCAGTAGGTCGCAGTCCAGATGAACAAAGCCGTACAACCTGAAGGCTTGAGAATTTCTATTCATGAGAGAATAGGACCTTCTCCGAAGGGCATTCACGCAGGAGGTGTGCTTCGATCTAACCATCAACAATAAGAAATGAAGCCCATCCCGATCTTGGAGATCCAACAAGAAGTAGATGGTGGCCTGGTGGGATTCCGACAGACTAAAAATTTACCTCGAAGAGTTCGAGTCCTGGCAAAGGAACATCTAAGTGAAAGGAGTGGAGACCACAACCCTGGAGAAGGGCGCGTCACTTGACCAACCACTGCAACCCGACAATATGTCACTCAAGAACATGTTGAAATGCAAATCAAAGAATTGCTCAAAGCCCATACGCCGACTAAAGGGATCCACAACAGATTACAGAAGATCCCGATCGCCCAGGAGCTCCTAGATGGTGAGGTTCCCACCAGGTTTCACACTCCGAAGATCTGAAAGTTTAAAGAAACTGATCCAGTGGAACACGTTCAAGGGTTCCAGGATGCCCTAGGTCTACATTCCACATCCAACCATATTCTATACAGGCTCTTTCCTACCAGCCCCCCTGCGGTGGTTTCATACGCTACCTGAAGGATTCATCACGACCTTCGAACAGCTGCACGAGCTCTTCATCAAGAGTTACTCGCACAACAGAGATAAAGTGGAGAACATATATTATATTTTCAGTCTCAAAAAAATGCCAGGAGAAAAGCTCAAGATGTTCACCAAAAAGTTCTTGGAGTTAGCCCAAAAAGTAGATCGACTCAACTAGAAGATCACTAATTCTACTTTCACCAACACTTTACTCATCGGTGGCCGGGCGAAGAAGTACCTCATCCTCAACAAACCAACAATATTTGAAGACATGATTGAAAAGGTCAACGGATGTATCGACCTGGAGCGAATGGTGTCTGACAGGCAGAAACCTCAGAAATCAACATTGACGGCTCGAGATCAGTCAAACTAGTCCGATTTTAATCAGACATAAGATCAAGGAGGAGACAGGAAATGAACCAAATCTAACAACGAACAATCTCAAAAAGGGAGTAACTTGCCGAGACCTTACCTTCCAAAGATGAATGTGACTATAGCCAACATTTATCCCACATTACAGAAAGACAGATTCTTTTGCAATGTACAGTACCTTCAACCAATCGAGAATAAACCATACTGCATCCACTATAAGGTCCGGCATCATGAGATAGAGCAATGTTTTGCTTTACAATGGTTGTTGGAATACATCTTCGCGGATGGAAAAATACACGAATACATAGTGGACGTGGGGAGCTATAAGAATGGGAGTTATAAAAAACCTGCCGATGCTGTACAAATCGAGGAGCCCACAGCCAAAAAACACTATTACCATATCTCACTCTGCCATCTCGTGGAGACTCAGGCCATCAAAGAATTGAATAAAAGCAAACGAAGGCATGTTGGCCAATGTCACGACTTATCCATGCAAGATAAAGAAGCTTGTTTAATTCTAGTTTCCAGCTCTCAGCAAACTAGAATTTCTTTCGATGATTGCAATGTTCGGCATGTTAACTATCCTCATCATGATGCCTTGGTGATCATGTTAAAAATATAGAATATGGTGCTTCATATGATAATGGTAAAGACCGACAACACTATCAAACTCTTTTTTCAGTGCACGATCGATCAGATGGGTCTGGCCGATAAGGTCCAACCCAGCGACGCTGATATCTGTGGTTTCAATGGGTTTAAGGAGGAGCACGTGGGAAAGATCATACTTCCTATCACCGCAGGACTTATAACACTCGACGTTGTCTTTTACGTTGTCAATACAAAATCTCATTATCTGGGGATAATGAGACGTTGCTTGTTGCACAATATGTACGCTATTCCATCAACCTACCACTTGACATTACGTTTTGAGCAGGAAGGTTGCATTTACGAGATAAAAGGAAGTCAAAATTAGCACGAGCGTACGAAAATTCTATCGTCATTGGACCAGAACCTTTTGAACATCAACTCGCATAACAATTACAGAAGATATTAGGAAACATTACAGAGAACTATACAGTCAGCTCTGCAGGGCAACATCTGCTCAACGCAGAAACCATAGAGTACGTTGAAATTAGTGGACCCAAGCGTGAGACATAAATTGGCACTCATCTACCCTCAGCAGAGCGTGACACTCTCATCCAGTTCCTTAAGGAAAACAATGATGTCTTCGGTTAGACATTTCATGAGAAAGATAGAGGACCTTAGTACCTTAGTATCGATCCGAACCAGGCATGTCGCAAACTTAACTTAAAGGGAAAAGCTGTAGCTATCAGACAAAGATAGAGGACCTTAGTACTTAGGCTTCGAGAGGAAGTCAACAAGGAAATTGAAAAACTTATCGAAGTTGGTTTTATCCAAAAGGCCAGTTACCCAGAATAGATATCAAATATTGTAGCAGTACCGAAGAAGAATGGGAAGATCAGGTTGTGCGTGGATTTCACCTACCTAAACAGACATACTCTAAAAGACAATTTTCCAATCCCTATCATAAATAACCTACTCGATTCTACATCAGGACATGAGCTCCTGCCTATGATGGATGCCACGTTAAGATACAACCAAATACCTATGCTATCTGACGATCAAGAAAAAACAACTTTCATTATAGAGTATGACCTATACTACTACAAATTCATTCCATTCGGCCTCAAGAATGCTGGAGCTACTTTTTAGCGATTGATGACCCAGATGTTAAAAGATCACCTCGGCAAAACAATGGAGGTCTATATAGATGATATGCTGTGTAAAAGTCTTAAGAAGGAAGACCATATAGTAGATTTGCACACGGCTTTTGTTATTCTCCGTCTTTACAAGATACGGCTCAGCCCTGACAAATGTCAATTCAGAATCCAGTTAGGAAAATTTTTGGGCTATTTAATCAGCAAGCGCGGTATTGAAGCTAATCCAGATCATATTTGCATATTATTATCTATGCCTTCTCCAAAAATAAAGAAAGACATCCAGAAGTTAGCAGGCAAGATTGTCGCAATAAACCATTTTGTTTAAAAATCGTCCGATTGCTGTCGATTGTTGTCCAACTTATTACGTGAGGGAACAACAAAATAGAAACCTAAGAAGGACCCCGAGATCGAATGGACAGTAGAGTGTGAAGCAGTATTTCAGCAACTTAAACTTTACTTGGGTTCACCGCCAGTGATGAATATACCTAGCGAAGGGGAAGAGTTCACCATTTACCTTGAAGTTACTGAAGAATCATTAAGTTATGTTCTCATTTGACTTGATGAGAAGATTGAAAAGCCTGTCTACTTTATTTGTAAAACTCTCACTCCAGCTGAATCCTGATATAGCAAGGTCGAGAAACTACTTTTAGCTCTCATCTATACCTCGCAAAAATTGAGACAATACTTTCAAGCCCACTCAGTACGAGTAGTGACCAATTACCCTCTGTATAAAATTTTATCCAAACGAGAAAAATCCAGGCGAGTTCAACAATGGTCAGTCACTCTTGGCGAGCATGACATCTGATTTGATCCCAGACATTCTGAAAAGGGTTAGGCCGTAGTAGATTTCCTTGCGGACTTCCCCGTTGAAGATCCTGATTGGGAAGAAGATACCGCAAAAATTTATGAAGATTAGGTCGATGAGAAAGTAGACTGGGTAACTTAAAAGGGATGGCGCCTTTTAACTTATGGATCCTCTGGGCCCATAAGATCGGGCATCAGAATTGTATTGATCACACCTTCTAATGAAAAAATCGAATAGGCAGTCCGATTGAATTTCAAAGCCACCAATAATACAGCCAAATATGAGACAATGATTCATGGTCTAGATTTGGCTCTAGAGATTGGTGTATCCGAGTTGTCCGTATATATAAACTCTTTACTGATTGCCAATCATTACACAGAAAAAATCTAGAAGAATGAGAAAATGATCGATTACACAGCCGCAGTAGCCGACAGAATGAGTAGATTCAAGAAAATTTCTATCTAACATTTGACGCACGGAGAATACAGACATTCTGATTCCCTCGCATATCTCGCTGGAGTCCTTGGCTCAGAAGCTCAATATCTCAAAATTAAAGTATTTTTAACCCCCAACATTAACATTATAAGCTCAAATTTTGTTAATACTGGGGGCATTGAAGTAGATGAGGGCGATTGAAGATGACCTTTCCTCAACTATATTAGGGCTGAAAACAAATTTTTTGGCAAACTCCCTCAAGACCCCACTGAAAGAAGACGCATACTCGATAATGCAAAATGCTACATCGTGAAAAACGGCCTCTTATACAAGATTTTAGTCACAGGACCACACCTCGAATGCTTATCCCACAAAGAAGCCCAAAAATTCCTACACGAACTACATGAATGTTCTTGTGGTTCCCATGCAGCAGGAAGATCTCTAGCAAATCAAGCTCTTACCCAAAGCATCTTCTGACTGAAAATTAAAGCTTAAGCAATCGAACTTGGAAGAAAATATGATGCCTGTCAGCGTCATGGTCCCCAAATTTGAGCTCCAGCTTTAGAACTCCATTCCAGCAACGTTGTATGGCTATTTAAAAGATGGGCCCTCGACCTTGTCGGCTAACATTTTTTAATCGTAACGGATTACTTCACTAAGTGGGTATAAACAGTTCCTCTATGCCGCACACGAGAAGATGAAGTCATCAAGTTAATTTGGGAAAACATCATCATCTGTTTTAGTTGCCCCCATCTTATCAGGATCGACAATGGACCTCAGTTCGTTGGCTCCAAAATCGTCAAATTCCTTAATTAACCCAATATCATATATTTTCCTTCAAATCATTATTATCCGTAAGGGAATGGTCAAGCCGAGATCACCAATCGCACTATCATGGATTAAATTATAAAGTACCTAACAGAAAATAAAGGAAATTGGGTCATGGAGTTACCGCATGTGTTATGGGCTTATGAAACTATACCTTGAGTTTTAACTGGATGCACACCGTTCCTCCTGGCTTACGATACAAATGCAATCATCCCTACTCAGTATCATCACCCTATTCGTGACCATACCATGACCGATAAAGAAAATGAACTTCAGTTGGCATGTAATGTGAATTGGATCGAGGTGATTTGGGACAGAGCAATCATGAATTTGCGACGGTATCACCAAGCTTTAGCTCAATCTTATAATAAACGTATTTATCATAGAGAATTTGAAATCAGGGATCTAGTTTTTTGAGAGATTCCCAAATATCACAAAGAGCTTAATGTAAAAAAATTATCTGAAAACTGGGAAGGCCCTTTTGTCGTCATCAGGAAAAGTGGCCTCGGTTCCTACGACCTCACCACTGAGCATGGTGAGTTCATACCTAATCCTTAGAACACAAGGAGAATGAAGTTATATTGCAGATAACAAATCTGTCATAGTGTACTTTTCTTCAAATCAATCTATCATTTCGTATGACGATCTCACATCAATAAAAGATTAATGTTTGATCCACATACATCTAAGTACTTTCTACTATGCCGTATATAACTTCTACACACAGATTACAGATCATTTGTTGCTTCAGCCAAATGATCATCTAAATATATTATAGATCATTTGATGCTTCGGCCAAATCGATCATCTAAGTACATTATAGATCGGTTGTTGCTTCGGCCAAACCGATCTATCGAACACACTCTTTGTACGTCAATCTTATACCAATGAAATACTTGTGTTTGATTTCCCTATAGAACTTTTATGCACAGAATACAGATTATTTAATACTTCAGCCAAATCGATCATCTAAATACATTACAGATCATTTGTTACTTCGGCCAAGCCAATCAGTCGAATACACTCTTTGTATGTCAATCTTACACTAATGAAATACTTGTGTTCGATTGCCCTACAAAACTTCTATACACAGATTGTAAATCATTTGTTGCTTTGGCCAAATCGATCATCTAAACTACATTACAGATCATTTGTTGCTTCGGCCAAATCGATCATCTAAACTACTTTACAGATCGTTTGTTGCTTTAGCCAAACTGATTATCTAATTACATTATAGATCGTTTGCTTTGGCCAAACCAATAATATCATACATGGCAGATCTTTTACCACCTAGGCCAAACAGATCCAATATCACACTTCATGGCATATATTATCATTGGTACCTCACACGGTTAGTACAATTAACTATTTTGTCTTTAGTACTGCTTCATACATCTATCTCGTTATTCCTATTCCATATACATACAACATAATCACATTCCTCACTCTTCACTAGAGCAATCACTTAAATCATTACCCACATTAGAAGGTCCTGCCATATCCTTTATATCACTTCTACGTAACTTCTGACTCATGAATTCTGGCAGCCTCCCCACAACAATCTTCTTTCCTTCTATATTTAAATGTTCCGATCCTGGAAATCATGGGTTGTAAATGTGCAGATCGGATTACCTCCATCTCGCATTCTGTACCTTGAGCAGTCAAACCATAATATACCCTCTGACTTTCAGCTTCCAATCTCTACAATTCAGCCACAAAGAACGATATTACTGCAACCATCTCTCTCTCGTGACTATCACCTGTCTCATTTTTTACTTTCTTACTGGGAGGGTGTTTGCTTAACTTGTGTTGCACTTCCTCCTGTATGGTTTCTAGTTGCTTATAACGATCGTCATCTCGTCATTTCGTATGGCACACATTCAAATTCTGAGCTTCCAACACTGTCATAAATTCGCCCATATGATAAATCAGAGACATCAAATTTTCAACCTTCACATTCTACCATCTTCGAATCATAACTTATCTCCATCCGCAACATATCCTCATCTAGGTTCATATTCACACTTTGAAGTATGTCATTTTTGGACTGGTATTCCAAGATATCCAGGTGTCGCATTTGCAAAATCTGCTCTAGCTCACATATTTTGTTCCACTCCTTTATGGCTTCATTCTGTTGAGCACAAACCTCCTCCATCTTCTTTCCCGTCATCCCAGTAACCAACCACAATGCTTCGTATTTGTGAGCACGAGATCTAACATCGCTTATCTTCGCTTCAAGCATATTAACTTGAAACTGCAGCTCTTTAACATTATTTCCTTCAGCCTCTAATGTGACTACCAGTTCTGCAATTCAGCACCTTGTTGACTAGCTCGCCCCGAGCCACTTCCAGCTCTAACGCCCTTTTTTCTTATCTCCTCTTCTAAGCTCTCTATCTTTCTTAAACTGACAGACAACACCGCTTCTTTATCGTAAAGATTTTTCAGTCATTTCTGCCCTTAACTTTTCTTCTGCTTCAATAACACTTTTTACGACACCTTGACTCGATCTTAGCTCAGCACGTATTTTTTCATTCTCGACACTTAATGCGTCGCACTGACTTTGTATAGCAGTCAGTTCTACCTATTCATAGCAAATTACATTTATAATAGTTTTTCAGAATAACAAAGCATATATAACATTTGACAAAACTACATCAAGAACATGGTATCTGAGTATGTTAGATACATCATTCTATTCTCACAAAAAAGAAGAAGATTACATTTATCATCAAATAGTAAGGACTAGTCACAGGAAAACAAGATTACTCTATTTGCAACTTTTCCGGACAAAAGACGACCGCAGTTTGTCTTTCACTGCCTTCCTATTCGACTCCTGTACATCCACCAGCGTGGTAAAAGTAACAACCTCCTATTAACGTTATTTACGCCACATTTAGGGTATCAGACTCTCGACCTCTTCCTCTTTTGACGACTCTTCCCATGACCTAGGGAGGGGGTGATCACCAATAATTTCTCCTTCACCTCAGGTAAACCACAGGTTATCCAATTTGGTATTTTCTACTTCAAAATCCTTCCCACATTCCTCTAAAAATTTCTAAATACATTTTCTACCCTAGAAAGTTCTCTCCAATAAAACTCGGTAACATTGTCTATGCGACGCTTAGGCTTCGTTCGAGCAACGACTTTTCCTCGCGATGTGTATAGGTGCCCCTTCAATATCATTTACGCTTGGTATAACCACTGGCACAAGCTTTTTCTGTAATACACCTAAAGCCCTCACATCCGCGTCTACCTTCATTCGAACAACCACTTCTTTCGACAGTCGTGTTGCTAAAAACATTTTTTACTCTACGTGCTGCGATAGCTCATCCTATAACCCTTTTACCTCACCCTCTAATTGTTTTTGGACCTCTATTTGCTCCTTCCTTATCCTGAAAAATACAATCCTCATGGCCCTCCGATCCTACATAAAGCCAAGCGCATCAGATAATGGTTCTACATCATCCCATACAACAGACACACCAGCTCGAGCAGAACTCTTTTTTGCCTCTACACTATGATGATTGCGTGCTTCTTGAGCTAAAAACATAACTCGAGCTGGGTCGGGAACTGCACTTCTCTCCCTCAAAAGCTCTATATAAGCTTCTTTTAACCATCGTTCACTATTTACTTCAACCTTGAAATACAAGGTCAGAGCTATTAGCATACTCTGACATCTCGCCTTATCACTCGAGTAATTAAAACAAGTCAATTCATTCAACTTTCATACTAATATCCCCCTTTCCTCTTCCTTTCTTAAACCTCATCTCTTTCTACTTTTATCTTATCATATTTACATTGAAGATCATATAACTCTTTAAAAGTTTTTTATGAATTAAACTTAAATTACCTTATCTTATATTTAGTTTTGTTAAGTACCCTTTGAATACGGGCCACGGAGTCCCTCGCTCTGCTCAGCGACTTCTCCAATTTGGAGTTCATTTTTCTTAAACGCTCTATTTTCCATACAGATTATAGATATTTTGTTTTAATTCAAACATTCATGAAAAACATAATTCTAAATATCACTTGAAACGAAAATAGTGCACGATTATACAGAGTACTATCACAGCCAAATTAAGCGAGCTGAAACACAGAAGATAGGATACCCCAAAACGTTTAAAGAGGCTTGCTTATGTCTACCTCGAAAGGAGATTTTTGTATCTTCCCCGAAGAGGGAACTGCTTTAGTACATTCTAACAGAGGGTCTACTATTTGCTCAATAGTATGGACTGAATCTGCACTACCTGGAGGAAGGTTTGAAGCTTTCTCTGACACACTAGCAGCTTCACCAACCATCTCTTCCTCCTCAGCAGGGAGCTTGATCTCTGCATACCTACCATTCTGGGCCTGCTTCACGTCATCAACACTCAACCCAAAATAAAAGTATGAGTTGATAAAGTGGTATCTTTCCACTAAGACTGCCGCAACCGCATCAAACATGAGCTTGTCATGCTTTGACAGATCACTATAATTTTTGACAGCTGTAATAGTATTTACAGCCTTCCTTTCTCTCTCCAACTGAAGGTCACCCTCAAGATCCTACACGCGAGCTGATTGAGCCTCGAACTTTACCGCAGAGTGTCAAATTCTTGGCCTCTCTCGTCCAGACATTGTTTGGCTCCCTTGAGCTGCTGCAAGTCTGTCCTGGACATATGATAGTATCTCTACTCCTAATCTTTCATCTTGGCCGCAACATGAGGGTTAGTTCGGTAACTGTCCTCTTTCAAAAGCCATTTTGTTTTCAACGAACTTTTCTCAGATTCCCCAAGAGCGGCCACTATCAGTTCAGATCTTTCCTCTACCCCACCAACAGTAGGCTTTACGATCTCATGTTCTATGCGCACAACCTCAGTAGCTGAGGTACTATGCTGCACTGGCTTTTAGGCTTTACAAGTAAGCCACTTGGTAGTCTAAGGTACGAAAGGTAGAAGACTAAGCAAGTCAGCAACGGTCTCTACAGTCTTCCCCTCGGCCATAACTCATTTTTTCTCGAGTTTGCTGAACTTTGGGAGCTACCGAATCTACTTTTTTGTGTCTTCGGATGTTCAATTCAGTGAGTACCTCCGTTAATTTATCCTGATCGTGAGAAACACAATCAAATAGACTGGTCTTATCCGGAGTAGCCAACGGTTTGGGCTCTGCCAATAAAAAGGAACATAACATTAGTTAAACAACATGCAGACATAGTTATCGACTTGTCGTTGGTTGCTCAACATTACTTACTCAGATTATAATATCTATGGTTCAGCTCGAGCGTTGGCTCATCTGGAACCTGCAAACAGTTACCCTCAGCCCACACAAGGTGGTTATTCTATGGTCTACCTGCAGATTCAAAATCAAAGAACTTCGGCCTAGCCGAATAACTATATAGGTAACCACTACTCCGACTCTCCATATACTTTAATTTGTAAAACTTCAAAACATCTTCAGCTACGAACTGCTTCGCAGCCCCATCCTTCCTCTATTTTTTGTTCAGTGTCTCACATACCCTCATCTTCTAATACACATTCCCATTTAGCTGGGCAGCGCAGTACTGTAGCGTATTCATAACCCCTTTCTAAAAATGGGTTAGCAGAATTCTAAAGCCATATATGACCTGATTAAAAAAACATAAAAACCCTCTACTCAGGCCTAATAACACAAACCCATTGTAGTACGAGAGGTTAACCCCCTCACTAATACCTCTATCCTTCTTCCACTTTTCCAAACATGAAACTTAACAGTACATTGCTTCCTCCTATTTTTCTGAGACATAGGCTCTGAACCAGAGACCTTGGTCCTCCACGTACTTTCCCCACTCTCCTTGACATTTCCTTTTATTTTTCAAGTACTCTTTCCCCACATCCACCCCATCTGGGTATATGACAATGACTCTTTCTTTCTCCCTTCCGTCCTCCTTCCTTTTCATGCCCTCAGATTTACTGGGCCCCACCACCTCCATTGTCATCCCCACACTATTAACAGTTTCTTACATTGTACTACACTCGTCCCCCCACCCCGAAGACGACGTTTCCTTAGAATTAGACGAGACTACAAATTTACTAGCAGGAATACTAGGTTTAGAACGCATACTGAACCTACATATACAGAGACATTTTTTTATCATTATTACTACATTACAGATAGTACAAACAGACCCACCTTATACCCAGTCAACACGTCTATTTTCCTAATTCCCAAAACATAAAAGCCAAAATCTAAATCATTTCAAATTTCCCTTTTCTTCTCCAACACACGTATTTTTTCTCTCTAACGGGATCAAAACATCTACCATAATTTATGCATTACAGGCTCTCTCTCATATTTATTTTCAAAATCCCTAAACCCCAGATTCTAAAACCAACTATAAAGATTACTAAAGTTTATAAATTACTACATAATACAGATTACTCACAAATCAAACTGACAAAAGTTTTTCATCACCAACCTGTACTTGCAAAACAATAATCCTCTGCTTTACCCAGATGTCTCTTCGAATACAAGCGCTCTCGTCGTCTCTCCGACAATCTCCTCTCACTCGATAAAGTTTTCTTTTACAAATCAAAATCAGCTCTCAAACGCCTCCTTTTATTGACAATGATATTTGGACTACTTTTTTCTCTCTCTAAAACTATAAACAATTTATGCGGGAGAGAGATACGAGTTGTTATACTCTCCCTCGGTTTATGAAACGACGGCTCCTTCTAACACGCGTCAGTCATCCCCACTTTGGCTATAAGCACGTCTTTTCATTTCACAATATTATTATGACTTTCGTCATAACGTTTGCCATCATCACGTTTATCTCTATTATCTACCATTACCAATCCTACACCTCTTCTCAGATCAGTACCGAAATGACCAATAATCTTACTTATACTCTTCCAAGATCGTACAAGCATTCCTAAAATAACTCAATTTTCAGAAATTCAAGGATATCCATACAGTTGTCATACACAGTATCAGTACACAATCAATATAACAGAATACTTTATTCAACCAGATCGAAATATCACATACTTTATTTTCTCACTATCTCTCATATTACATTTATTCAAACTCAATGACAAAATACTCCCACAACAGATTACTTTTCGCATGTTTCAAGACTCCGAGCTTACCGAGCTCCCCAATTACATCTAAAACATCTCTGGTGGTTCTATTCGCCCCATAAAATTAACTCTCCATTTGCTGCCCTTACATCCTCTTCAACGATCTTATTACATGCGAGCTGTCGAACAGTCAGTTATTACACCCTGGGATCCAATAAAGACGTACAGAAAATGTTGCGCCAAACAAAACGATCTTGTTTCGCACTCCTACCTTCATCATCTAGCACAACAAGATTCAATGGCCATTCCAGAATGCAAGTGGCAAAAATAGCGTTCACGAAGTTCAGCAACCTTAATATGAAACTGGCCATCTACCGCCTGCTGCGTATGCTAAGAACGAGTCCTCACCATGCTTAAACATAATAACTCTAGAATAATGCAAATTACAACAGCAAGAAATCCCTACTTATATACAAAGGAAGATCTCTGAAGAATCAGTCACCCCACAAATTTTCCTCGGGAGAAATTTTCATAAACATTTCTGGAATAGCAAAATATATATATAGAATACTGTGATAGATCATTATTCCCATAACAAAAAATATCCCTCATATGTTATACATGATACCAAACAAGACGACAGCTAGTTCAGCAGTTGCACATACAACTGCACATCCACCCTGTTTTACAGTTCGCATCTACAGCTCGCCCTCCTTTAAATTATACCTTACTTCTCACTACCATTTTTCCCTTCATACACATAATAAAAGAAAGTCAAACAAACAAGCTCGAGGCAAAGTATCATCACAAAACAAATATATTTCATTCAGCTCAAAAGTTTCTCTTAAAAATACTTTATAGCGGAATACAGAGATTTTACAGATTACTTCAATTTATATCAAATATCAGATTGACATTTTTTCTTAGCACGAAGAGTCAGCAGAAGAGGCAGATTTCAAACTTTGATCCCATACTGCAAGACTCAGGGAAATTAGAGCCTGAAATCTCTGATGAAATAACTTCTTCATTGCCAAAGAGCTAGTGTCCATGGATGAAAATGATCCTCTGCATCCTCCTCACCTCCTCGCATGCTAGAGACAGACGGAAGGCCACATTTTTTCAGCAAGACCCTCTCATTAGCAGGGTATAGACGAGACCCCCTCGGCCGAACGACTGCCGCTTCATCATTAGTTGTAACAACGTCCTCCCCTAACAACTGAAGACCGTTATGACATTCCGCCTTAGATGCTAACAGGTAATGGAAACGTACCATTTCGTAGTAATCATCTTCTGCCTCTATCACTTCCTCATAAGACATACGATGAAAAGTGGGAGAAATAGGAATTGGAGTAGGTGGATGCATCGGTTAATAACCAAAATACCTGATACGTAATTCCTTCATCTTTCTCCAGATCTTAGACTCTCAGGCCTGAGTCCTAGTCGTCACTATTTTTACCACAGTAAACACAGAGAGCAGTGATAAGTGACGAAGGGTTTACTCCTATCACTCAACTCAGAGTAACTTTTATACACGAATCTGCATTCAAAGCAGACTCTCCAAATTCCTAACGTCAAAAGGTTTCCCCATGTAATAATATTGGACTACAGTCATCGCTTCTAGGAAACTCAACAGGCACCAATAGAGATTCATAAATGTCCATTGGAAATGAATCCCAGATATAACTATAGGATTTAAAGAAACTTCTCAACAAACACCACTCGCCTACAATAATTTTTGTACTGTTGGCTGAGAGGGGGTGGTTGTAGTGGCTTATTCTGCATCTTGAGCTCGTGCCTCATCTTTGAACTACAAACGAACTTCCAACCTCAACAACAGAGCCCGTGGTACAATTAAAATCATATACAGCACGAGTTTCTCAACCAACACCACTCATCCCTGACGACACTCATGTACTTGTTGAGAGCTGTCTTGTAATAGCTTATTTCGTATCTTGGACTCAAGCTTTATCCCCGATCTCATCAGCATACATGAAGTACTGCTAAAAGCATAACTAAATTTTCCTTAGTTCGAGACATCACTTCTGACCTCTACACCAATAGTTCGGCCTGGGCGAGGCACACAGTCAGGAATAGAGCCATTGTACAATAACAAAGGTCGGAGCGTTACATAATCTGGTCAAAGGATATCCTACACTCATTTTGTAACATCTATCATCAAGGGACTTTATGGTCGTTAAACGGTCATATTAGAGGACCTATAAAGAGACTTGGAGAACTGCAGATGAAGGATGAAACTTTTACCATTGAAAAATTCCATCTTTATCACTCTATATTCTCAGAATGCTCATTGTAATAAACTAGCAAACTCAATAAGATCATCAATTTCTCGAAATCCTCAGGAGAGGTTGTGGTTTTTAACCTATTCAATGGTTTTCCACGCTAAATCATCTTGTTATTTTATTGTCTATTATTCCTGAATGTTATGAATTTATTTGGTGTAAAGGCTAAGTCTGAATCCCAGAACTAGGCCATTACAACATCTACATCTAAAAGCAGAATACATCTATTAAAGTTACTACAACACATTCAATTTATTATCAGAATAGTACGCCAAATATCTAATGCATACAGTAACGTTAGAACAACATATATAATTTTATTTTGTTCCCTTATTGAACTACGGGGAGACTGCCCCCTATTCCCAGATTGTCCTGACCTGTTTACCTGAATGTTTACAGGTACAATGAAGGTCACCACCTCTTACTGGCACTATCTTTGCCGCATATGAGGTAAACGACTCTCGACCTCGTCCTCGTCCTCCTCTGACAAATTTTGTGCCGGTCTAGGAGCTGGTCTTTCAACACCTTTTTCATCATCATCTTTCATAAACCAGATATTTTCAACCTTTTCATTCTCTATATCAAGATCTATCTTACAATCCATAACATGCTTCCTAAATTCCTTCTCCACCCTTGCCAACTCACCTCCATAAAACTCAATCACATTCTCTATATGATGTTCATGGTCTGTTTGAGCTACGACCTTTGCTCGCGACGGATACAAATGCTCTTTTAACCGCATATGTTCTCCATGTAGACGCTTACGCGTTTCCTTCTGCAACACGCCCATAGCTTTTAGCTTCTCTTCTATCTTCTTTCTGACAGTAATTTCTTTTGCCATTTGATTTGCCAGACGTGTATTTTGTTCCGTACATTATTTCAGCGTGTTTTACAACTCGTTTAACTCATCTTCTAAATTAGCTTGTACCACTCTCTGCTCTTTGCTTATTTTAAAAAATAAAATCCTCATTGATCTTCCATCCTACATAAAGTTAAGAGCATCAGGTAAGAGACCTACATTACTTCATATAATATACACACCAGCTCTAGCCAAATTTTTTTTTGCCTCTAAGCTATGACGATTACGTACTTCTTGAGCTAAAAACCAAACTCGAGCTAAATCAGGAACTACTCTCTTTTCTCTTCAGAGCTCTACCAAAGCATCTTTTAACCCCCCACTCACTATCAACTTCTGCCTCAAAATATAATGTTAGAGTTAACAATACCCTCTGACATTTGGCTTTATCACTCTTATTTGCAAAATACATCGAGTCTATAGATTTTCCTAAAAGTGCAAATATCTTATCTTTTTTTAAAGTCTCACCCCCTCTATTTTTATTTTTGCATATCTACACTGAAGGTCATATAATTCTTTAAATTTTTTCTCTGAATTAGATTTAAACTGCCTTCTCTCATATTTAGTTTTATTTAATACCTGTTGAGTATGAGCCATAAAGTCCCTCGCTTTACTCAACGCTCTCTTCATTGTGGAAATAATTTTCCTCAACCACTCTATCTCCTACACAGATTACAAATTTTATGCTATCAAACAACATTTAAACAAGGCACAACAAACTTATGTCTATCAAATTTTATAGTTTCAAAATAAACAGAAGCAGTCTCATCAAAGTCAATTATAAAATAAAATAAAATAATTCGAACAGGGTACCACAAAATGATATTAACTATTCTTGCCAATCTCTACCTTAGACGGTGACCTCAATCCAACATCAGCAGTTCCGGCTTGCTCTCCTTGGGAGGGAGGGGGTACATTCACTAGGGCATCGTTATCATCAACCGGTTCATTTTTAGCATCCAAAGGGAAAACTATGTCATGATACTTACCCTATAGACCGAGAGAGATATCAGCCTCGGTTAACCCAAAGTGACGATAGGACAGGATCAGATTATCTATGCCAACCTTCACCATCTCTACAACCTTCTCCAGGTACTCAAAGATCTGCACATGCAGCTATACAACGCCTTTTACCACTTTCATTATTCTCTCCTTATCCTTCTCGAACTGCTTACCGACCTCCTTTAACTGGGTTGTTTGAGCATCAAACTTCTGCGAAACTTTTAAATATTCCTGGTTTCTCTTCTCAATGAACTCTGTAGACCCTTTCACCAACATAGAGGGCCGCAACACAATAAACAGAGTCATCAATGGATATATCGACCACACTGCAGTAAACAAAGCATATTAATACATACCTGCGCCATCTTCTCTTGAAATACAACTTTGAGCTACCTTGGATTAGTCCTAGCCATATCAAAATAACTTTATTGTACTGACCTCAACTTGGCCATAACTTTTGACCGAGTTTGGTCACTACCTTCAGCCTTATGTTGTGTCTATTTTTGAGAAATAGTCTTTTTTATCTCTTGTGGAACTACCTCACTCACTTTATGCTACTCTACAACATCTATAACAGCCAGCTTGCCGCCCTTTTCCCCTTCGGCCGCCTCTATAGAAGAATGAAAAGATTCTTGCAGCATTTTTTTTACCCTACAGAACTTCTACTGACCCCCCAAACTCCCTGGCGGAGGCAGGGGGATATCGGCCAAATCCACTAAAGGACGACGATCCGTGTTGACAACATTCCCAACACCCTCTTGACCAGCCATAACCCATTTTTTATGAGCTCGCTGAACCTTTAGAACTTTGGAGTCCACTCTTTTATCCCTACAGATATTCAACTCCCCAAGCACTTGTTTCAACTCAACCGGGTCACGGGCTACGCAGTCAAATAAGCTTAAATTGTCAGGAACACCTTTTGGTTTAGGACATGACATACAAAATTAAAGGGATGATTAGAAGCTCACAGACAAGCAGATGTTCGGTCAAGATAATAGAAGTTACTTACTCAAATATAAATATTTAAAATCCTGGTCGAGTGCTGGTTCATCTATACCTGCATACAGTTACCCCTTACCCATACAAGATGGTCGTTCAACGGTCTACCAGCAGATTTGAAATAAAAAACTTTGGCCTGGACGAATCACTAAACAGGTAACCACGCCTACGAGCTTTCACATACTTAATTTTGTAATATTTTAGTACGTCAGTTGTAATGAACTGCTTTGCAATACCGTTCTTTCTCCACCCTCTAAAATATGACTTTCCCCTTTCTCCCACAAAATAGTTACAATACACAAAACCTCTACTATACTAACAAATATAGATAAATAATCTTTTTCAGTCCCTTGCATTCTATTATTACCCATATCTAATCAGTAACATGCAAAGGTGATTCACAAATATTAAATATACAAATTACTATTCACTACCAACGCAACATAGAATCAAAAACTTACTCACCAGTACTGGAAGATTCACAATCACCTACTTTGACCGCAACTTTCAAAGAGGTTGAACGATTACGTTGCTTTTCTAATAAAATCCTTTTACCAAATGAAGCTTTTGTTACTACGGGACTACACTCAAAACTTAAATGTTAATTTCTTTTTCTAGATACACTGGTTACAACACTTTTCTCTCTCTTTCTATAGCAGTAGATAATTTATGAGGGAGAGAGAGATGAGTTTTTATACTCTCCCTCAGGTTTTAAAATGACGGCTCTCTCAAATATGTGTCGGTCACCCCTACTGCCTATATTAGTACGTCCTTTTACCTCACAGTATCATAATTACTTTTAGGATAACTTGTTCTGTTATCACGTCTACCCCTCACTTCAACCATTAAACAATTTAATTCCTCCTTCTCTAGAAAATCGACACGATCACTCATCTTGCTTACACTCAAACAAGCTCGTACCACATGGTCTGTCATTCCTATAAATAGCAAAAAATTCAAAATTTGAAATCATCCAAACAGCTGCTGAAACCAGACAACTATCATCCATCATAACTACCCCATAAACGACATAACAAACGTAGTAGTCCTTCTTTTCTGGTCGCAGTTTCAATATAACTTTACCCTAAATTTAATAGATAACAAACAATGAATACTGCAAGACGATTACTTATTCATTTCGATCTATAAAAATTCAAACTTACATTGAAGTATAGTTACATTTAAAATAGCTTGGGTAATTCAATTCACCACATGGAGTTCTCCCCCCTATTACCCTCTCATTCTCTTCAGCCCGTTTATCTAATGAGATCTCTTGAACAACATACTCTCGCAGGGTAGCCTCCCAAAGTAAAGCACGAAACACATCACACAGAAATAACGATCCAACTCTATACGCCTACCTTTGTCATCTAAATTGCCCAATTACAACGGCCACTCTGGTAATACCGTATTATAAGGCAATAGGTGAAAGTACCGCTCATGAAGTTCAGCCACCTTGATGGCTAGCCCTACCTTCCACCGCATGTCGAGCACGCTAAGAATGTGTCCTCACCATGATAGCCTTCAATCAATCAAAAAGGAGTTTTTCCTGCAGTAGAATACGATAAACAAAACCTAAGGATCAAGCTCTTATATAGCCAACACGAAGTTCTTTTTGTACACCACAAATATTGCCAACAAACTAGATTTTGGGGGAAAATATATTCTACGGGAACCAATTTTTAGAAATAAGGATACTTGTAGCCTACCAAGTCTATATTACGCATTTCAACAGTCAAAATGATGTCATCAATACACTTGATAAATGATTGGTCGAAATATAGTATGCACATTGGAAATGATGGCACAATTTTAAATATGTCCATTCAAAGCTTACTATCTGTACCAAGCCAATATATCGAAACATTACAGTTCGATCAACAAACAGTTTACAATTTAAGTCCAACAAAATCTACTTTTTCAAAAAGACAGTACATTAAACATTACAAAAAAAAACAAAAACCCTATAGAATCCAATCCTTAGCAGGATAACGACGAGACTTCCTTGGATGTACACTAATAGCCTCGTCTGCCTCTGAAACTGCCTCCTCTGCCACAAGATGTTGATCGTTCCTATGGCCCTACCCCGATATTACAATGTATTGAAGGTACACCATTTGATAGTAATCGTCAGCCACCTGCTCTACCTCTTTATACATTATACCATGGTAGGTAGGATGCACAGGAATGAAAGTAGGAAGGTCAAGGGAGTGGGTCCCAAAATATCAAAACCGCAGCTCTTACACTTTGGTAAGAACCCTATCCTTACAAGATTGACGTCTGGTGGTTACCATCTTAGCAATATGTGTTATCTGTCTCAGTTGGAGTATGGATTGAGTTTACCCTTTAGTAATCTGGCTAAAGGTATAATGAATATCATAGGAGCTTGTCCTGCTCAACTGGATGGGAACATGTGGGAGGTGATCAATGTCTGTGAAAGTTTAAATAGGTTGTAGGAAGAGAATGAGGTAGAGAGGAGAATATCTCCTGAAGATGCTTTACAGTTTTACGGTGTGAAAAATTATTCTACAGCTGGAGGGGCATATTTCTGCTCGAGCTCATCATGACCGCTTTTCTTCGATCTGAATTCAGCAGGTTGAATCTAGAATAATAATGTAATATGGGTGAAAGGTGATTGGCTTAAGAGAGAAGATGAAGAACCCATGAAACTTCTGTATAGAACTGTGAAGAGAAGTAAGTAATAGTGTATAATATCGAATTACTGTTATTGAAGGTTGTTCTGTTGTTGATAATGTGTTGTGTTTGCCTTACAAGTCCTCAGTCGAAGGTTACGAAGGAGTCCCTGTTATATATTATTTCTTGAGAAGGGGTTGAGTTTGAGGTAGTTTTGAAGGTCCTTGTTGTTAACATAATTAAATGATCAAACAGTAGGTCTAAGAAGGTTCAAAAGTCTCAAACAAAGAGACTAATATGACGGGGGTTAGAGCCAGTAAGAAAAGAGGGGCTGATGGAGAGAAGCGTATAGCTTTGCCGAAGTCTACTGCGTTGGCCTTTGCGGATGTGCCAGAATCTACTACTTCGAGCAAGTTAGCTCAGAAGTTTTTGAAGAAGAGGGTTGTAAAGTGTGGCTCAGCCTCTGGATCCATGGTAGTGGTGAGGTCGAGGGGGATATAAAAAAGAGGAGGGCAGATTCTCCTGATAAATTGACTGGGGTGAAGGTCATGGTGAATTGACCTGCTGAGTAAGATGAGTTGAGAGTCGTGAAGGAAAAGGTGAGGCTTGCAGCTCGCAAGGGTACTAAGGAGATGAGCAAAATGATAAGTTTTGATGATTTATTTGTTTTTAAACTTTGTATTATGATTCAAGCTAAAAATGTGTTTGATTTATTGCAGGCTGCCCGTTTGCTGAAAGGGATCTACCTCGGGATCGATGATGAAAAAGTCGAGCTTGAGAATGGGGAGGTGGAGCGTGAGAAGAAGGTAGCTCGATTGAAGTCTGACCTGGTTATGGCGGGGAAGTGACTTGATTATGTGAAGGTTGTACAGGATGTGCAGATTAACGAGCTGACAGAAGAAGCGCAAAAGAATTTGGACGAGGTGGTAGTTCAGCAAGATAGACTTGGGCATTAACTCCTCAAAGTGAGGTACTCTAAAGCTGAGGTTATGACTATTATGGAGGGTACCTAAGTCGAGAAGGATGAGGTGGAAGATGATGTAGCTAGTGTGGTTGGAGGGTTGGATGGGGTTTCTCCCCAAACTGAGCTGGAGAACCAAGGGGATGATAATGAGAATCCAGAGAATGATAATGTGAAAGTAGAATAAAATTGTTGAACTTATTGCTGTGTGATTTGTGGGGTTTGAGAACCGTAATTGTATGGAGTATTATTTTGTAGGATAAACATGTGTAGGATAAGAGATATTTGTAAGCCTCGTTTGTAGGAACTTAAGGATATGCAACTCAGAATTAAAGAATTAGAGAATGAGCTTGCTAAGGAGAAAGATGCCTCAACGTCCCTGTTGTCTTCGTAAGCGAAGCTACGGGTTAGAGAATGGCAAGAAATATTTAACTTGTGTGCTATATTACTTTAGAGCTAGAAAGTAAAAATTAGAGTATAAAGATAGACCAAAAATGTGTTAACAGTTTAGGGGCAATGGTAATCAAATGTGTCCAGATAATATTAAAGTATTTGAAAAAGTTAGAGCATAGAGAATGTGTACCTTAAAATTGGATGTACATGTTATTATTATCGAACTAGGATCATACTTCGACCTTAAGTTTAGAGGCAGTCTCACAACACTAGACATCAAAAAATAGAAATTTATTAGAAATTAGACTCCGGTATTATGATCTGAATGTATTTGTGTAGATATGCTGATTCGAACTTGATATATTGTATCTGTATTATAGGTCGAATTGGAGTCTGCTTACTTGAGTGAACAAGAGACACTTCAATATAAGCAAAAGTTTACGGCAGAGTTTGATAGGACGAAATAGGAAAATGAAGATAGGGAGGATCAATACGTCAAAGTTCATTTCAAGCTTGTCGAGACAACGCAAACTGCTGAAGATCTGACTTGGAAGATCAAGGAAAAAGATACCAAAATTCATAAGGAGCAAAAAGAGCTCGCAAAGGCGAAATAGGAGACAGCGAATCTCAAAGGCCAGAATGATGCATTGATGGTGAGGAGTAAGGAAGCGGACATGGCTCGATACCATACCCAGTCGTTAGAAATGATAGAGAAAGAGTTACGAAGTTTTATGGCCAGTCTGAAGGGTCAAATAAATATAAAAATAAATGAGCAAGAGCGGGCTCGAGCTGATCTAATGAGTTTCAGAAGCAAACTAGAGTAACTGAAGAGTAAAATAATGAAGAAGAATAACGAACTGAAGAGAGCTCGAGATGACCTATCCAAATCTAAAATTGCGGTTGAGCAGTTGAGTCAGGCTTTACCTGCTAAAGATATAGATTTCCTGATGGTTCAAAGACGATATAATAAATTGAATAAGAGGGTGATCCAACTGATGGCAGATTTGGCTATGACCAGTTCGTGTGCCAAGAAGGTCGAAGCTGGAGAGTGGTCAAAGAGTAATAAAGGCAATGCCAGGGTCTCCATTGTAAAAGGGGATGTGGTTGACCTATCAACTCGAATTATAGAGCAAAAGGGAGATGTAACTCGAATTCAAGCTCACGTACAGAGAGGAAATGAACATTTAAGGGAGAGCCAAGGTAAGTTGGATATTGCTCATAGCATGGAGTGGGAGTTAGAGTGGGTGATTATATGTTAGGATCAGTTGATAAGGAAAAAAGATGAATTGTTAATAAAGTCTCATGTTGGGGGAAGTATTGGTAAAGACAAGGAGATTGAGGAACTTCGTGCTCAGGTGGCAAAATTGAGGATGACGAACCAGGCAGAGTTAGAGAAAGTACTAGAGAATGCGAAGGAACATAATGATATTATGTCTCGCGTAGATAGACACATGATGTGGTAAGACGCACGGTATAAAAAGTTATAAGAGCGTCATTAGAGAGTGAGATAAAATTTTTCCCAAGGCAATTCTGCCCGAAGTATCGCGCTCATAGATGCTAATGGCTATTATTGCCTATTTTGTAGAAGAAGTGAGAAGACATGAGTTAGAGAGGGATACCTTGTATGACTGTCTGTCGGGAAGAGGATGTATTTGTATAGCCGATGTAGATCGAGGAAACTATATGAGCGCCATGTAAATGAAGTTAGGTTCTTGACCTACTGAATTGGTAAAGCAAGGCAGGATTACTTTAGCTGCTCGAGCTCAAGATTTTATGGCTGAACGTCTACCTATTGTAGAGGAAAGCGTAGTTGACCTCCCATCAGCAGAGATGAACTCTTAAAAATAGCTTGTAGATGTAACCTATGAAAGTTTCTCTTACAGACATATTAAGTGATGAAAGCTAGTTTTACCTATGCTTTATCTTATGTCGGGTAAAGATCTTTAATTAAAAACTAGTATTACCTTTGTTTTAATAGCAAATTTTGCATAAATGGGTGATTGAAAGCTAGTATTACTTTTGCGTTAATCTGTAGAAGTTTCTATTACAGACATATTAAGAGACGAAAGCTAACTTTACCTTTGCTTTATCTTATGCCTAGTAGCGATCTTTGATTAAAAACTAGCATTACCTTTCTTTTAATCGCAGATTATGTATAGATGGGCGACTAAAAGCTAATTTTACATTTGCTTTAATTTATGTAATATAGTAGAATCTACGTAAGTAGAGAGTAATGTGGGGAAAAAACTTAAAAGTGTTCATTGAGTAGAATAAAATATACACTGTTTGGAGATTGAAATCTCACTTTTGAAATAAAAAGAACGAGAATATTGAAATGGGGAAATCAGGGCTTAAAGATAATACCGTTTTAGTCTCCTGGTGTTCCATGGATTTGGGATTTAAATTCCTTGCTCCGTCATAAGATAATATGATTCCAGACCAGTTTGGCCAATGATGAGGAATAAACCTTCCCAATTTTTTGCCAGCTTCTTGGCATGTGCTTCTTTTTTGTGTTGTTATATCTCTCTGAGGACAAGATTATCAATTTGGAACTCACAGCCTAGGACCCTTCTATTGTACGAGCTAGCCAGCATATGATGACCTAGGTTGACAATAGCGCGTTCCCTAGTTTCATCAATCCAATTCATATTCCAGGCCAGTTTGAACTCATTTTCTTCGTTTGTATGCTCGTGATCTCTGACAGGATGTTATTATGTTGGAATAACGGCTTTAGTGCCATAGACGAGGAGGAAGGGGGTACATTCGGTGGATTAACGTGAAATGGTGCGATATTCCCATAAGACATGAGGAAGTTTCAATATCCAATTTCCTTTTTTATATGATTAAAGCCTTTTCTTGAGTCCATCCACTATGGTTTTGCTGATGATTTCGGCCTTGCCATTGCCTTGAGGGTAGTAGGGATTGGATGGTGAGTGGATGATGTTGTGTTTATTGAGGAAGGCTACGACCTTTTCACCAACGTACTGTGGCCCATTATCGATCTGAATCTGGTGGGGGCATCCAAACCGTATAATAATGTGTTCCCAGATAAAAGAGATGACCTCTTCTTCTCTAGTTCGACAGAGTGGAACTACTTCTACCCATTTTATAAAATAATATACTGCTACGAGTAGGTATCATCGATTACCTGGAGTATTAGGAAATTCTCTGACTAGATTGAGCGCCTACCGCTTGAATGGCCAGAACACTTTGTTTGCATGTAGCTCGAGCGCAAGGGTAGAAATCATGTGTCCATATTGTTGACATATGTCGCATTTTGTGAGTACTCTTCTACTTGCTTGCACATACCTGACCAGAATACTCCTTTTGTAATAGTTCTGTTAGCGAGTGATTGACCTACGACATGGGAGCTACAAGCTCCTTCATGAAATTATTTGAGCATTATATCTGTTGTCTTCCTCTAAAACTTCCTTGGATGTACACTAGCAGCCTCGTCTGCCTCTGAAACTGCCTCCTCTGCCAGAAGACACAAACCATTCCTGCGGCCCTACCCCGACATTACCATGTATTAAAAGTGCACAATTTGATAGTAATCATCTGCTACCTCCTCTACCTCTTCATACATCATACCATGGTAGGTATGATCCACAGGAATGGGAGTAGGTAGGTCAAGGGACTGGGTCCCAAAATATCAAAACTGCAACTCTTACACTTTGGTAAGAACCCTATCCTTATAAGATTGATGTCTGGTGGTCACCATCTTTTCTAAATGGAAAAGCTACAAAGAATATACTTACAGAAGATATGGAATGAATGAAGTACTTGATGAATATCAGCCGATACTGTAAATCATAACAGTACTAAGATCGAAACTCTATTCAATACTGAGTTTCAAATTTTTAATGCCAGCATGAATTTCAATGCAGCAATCTTGAAGCAGTAATATGTTCTGGGAACCCACCAGCCAAAACAAATATTCCAGAAGGAACATTGGAAATGATCCCCGCATAATTAATTCAACACTAATAATGATACTCAACCAACACCACTGCTCATGATGCTTATCGTACTCTTGACTAGAGGGGACGGTTGTAAGGGCCCATTTCGAATCTCAAGCTTAAGTCTCAGCTTTGACCATCATACATTTACTCGACCTCGTCATCATACGAACATGTGGTACATTATGGAGTAGTTACAAAGAAGGGATTATTTATCATTCTCGACCTAAGATTAAATATCGACCTCTACACCAACAACTCGATTCAACGAACACTCCGAGTCATTGAAGAAGCCATTATAAAATAGTAGGATCCGACCGTTACGCAATCAGTTCAAAGACTCAATAAAATCATATTGTAACGTTCATTATAAAAATTAATAATGGCCGTCAAATGGTCATATTATAAGACCTATAAATAGGACAAGAGAACTATAAATTAGGGATAAGAAATTCTACACAGATCTATCCAGAACGTTCTTTATAATAGCTAGCCATCATCAATAATATCTTACTTTCTAAAATTCACAAGAGATCTTAGTTTTTAACCTATTCAAAGGTTTTCATGCTAAATCCTGTGTTAGTGATTACTTGTTAGTACTCTAATTATCTTTGGTGTGAGATACTAAGTTCGAGATACGAAATTAGGCTCTTACAGTTATGATAAGGAAATAAAAGACACATGCAATTGTTTACCCCGTGGAAACTCCTTTCTCAGGAGAAAAGCCACAGGTCATTGTCGATAAAATTGACAACCAATAATCTACTAGTCAAAAAGAGCTGCAATCTGAAATATACTTACATACTCGATAACCTCATCTCGTGATTATCTCTCTTCTGATCCAAGCTTCACGTCCTATCTTATTCGTTCTTGCAACGATGCCTCTTGATCTCACAACAAGGATCACCCTTCTCGAATTACTATAAAATATTATGTGGGAAATAGAATTGACTAATTCAACATCAACCTCAAGGTTTTTCGTTTTTGATTAATCTTGATTAGTCTTTCAGATAAATGATATAAAGCTCTCAAATAAATTTGGTCAAAAACTTGGTGAGGTAAAAAACAAAACAAGGTTTGCTTAAATACTGAAAATAGTATTTCCCGATACTCGTTCGAACGAGATACCCAAATAAGCCTACAAATATAGGCGGTTTGAAACATGTTTTAAAACTCATATTTTACCAAAAGTCATTTGAGTGAGACCCAAATTCGTTCGAACGAGATACCCAAATAAGCCTACAATCTGAGGCAGCTTAAAACTGATTTTAAAAGGATGCCTTTTCCCAGAAGTCGTTCGAACAAATAGAAAAATTGTTTGAATGAGAAAGCCAAATTAGTTTAAAAACAAAGGCAGTTAAAATAATTTGGTATTTTCTATATTGAGTTCTACATACCAGCTTACCTTCTCAGCCGTTGGTTGTAGATGACTTGTCCAGCAGTCTTAATTTTGTCACCGTCTTTGGCTGAGATAACCATGAGACTCCACAGACGCGAAATGAGACAAACCAAAACCTTTCAATCTCCCCCTTTAGTTTTTTTCATGACAAACTAAAAATTAAGACCTAAACATCACTCTGTAGTACTTCCCAGACACAAAGATAGCCTAGACCTTAGAAAGACACCACCCCTTTTATCAATAGGTTCAATCTCTGGACCTCTTCTATGGATGACATCTTTGATACTCCAAAACGTATTAGATAACTGTTATTTAATAACTGTACACTCAACAAACTAGTTTATGATACATGCGTAAAGAAGAACTTTAAAAAATCTTTGAATGAAAAAGCACACTCAGCACACTCAGTAAACTAGTCTATTCACCAACATGCATACTTCATCATACATCTTGCATCTTCACTTTCTGCATTCGCATTTTATTCTCCTTTTTAGGGTTTGAGTTCTTCGTTCTTCATTTCTGGGTTTCGGTGGTTCAGAGGTTATTTGGCGGAGGTGGTGTGCTGTGGTTTTGGGAGCCCGTGGTTGGCTTGGTGGAGGTGTTTCTGTGTGGGTTGTTTGTGTTTTTAGGTATTCGTGTGGATCTGGAAGGATTTGGGATTTTTCTAGTTATCGTTCGAACGAGGTTTATATTCGTTTGAACGAGTCGACTTGTCTCCTGGAACTTAGACCAAGATCTCCTAGTCGTTCGAACGACTTCTTTATCCATGCACACGACTTCTTTGTCCATTCGCACGACCCTGTTTTCGTTTGAACGACCTATCAAACGTATTGACATTTCTCCTAGTGTGTTGGCCCAAGGGAATATCCTCGTTCGAACGACCTTTCAAACGATTGTTATTTTTTAGGGTTTCTTTCCTTTTAGGCATTAGTCATTCGAACAAATTTCGACTTCGTTTGAACGACCATCGAATTCCTTGTTTTATTTTGTCTTTCTTATCGTTTCTTTTGGGTTGTTCTTTTGGTGTGCAGCTAGAGAGAGAGAGATTTAGAGAGAGAGAAAGATTTTGGAGAGAAAGTTAGAGAGGATTTCTTCATCATCTCCTTCCTTCATCACATCCCCTATTTTGAAAAGTTTTCCCCTTTCCCTATTCGCCCAAGATTTCTTGATTTTAGTTTTGAGGAATCCTTCATTTGTAGTTTAGAATTGTTTGTTGGGTTGGGTTTATTGTCTAGTTCTAGTATTGATTGTTATTATGATTGTTTGATTATGTAGTTTTTGTGTTCCAGTTTCCGAGGGGCGGAACTAAGTTTTGGAGTTCTGACTTTAGTTCGTCAGGATTCGATTTTTATATAAGGCGAGTATCCATTTATTGTTAAATTACTTTACTAATTTAACCTGTGCTAGTTAGAGTATTTTGCAATTGGCATTGAGGTGGTTATGATTAGTTATAACCTATATTTATTTTCTTCTAAATTGTGTGTCTGTGCATCTTTCTCCTATTTGTTAGGCATGTGGAGTGTGCTTTCTCCTTATCTTTTAGGGAGTTGTGCATTGTGTGGCATTCTCAAGGGTTGTCCTTCGCGGCTAGGTTCCAGTCTTGTTGAGACTGAGGTTGTTGGATGTTGTGACTGGTTAATTAGTCACTGTTTACATCTGTGTTAAGATTGTTTACCATATTCTGAGGCAGGTGGTTATCCTATGTGTGTGTTGGCTAAGTTATGGCAGTTGTATTAGGATTGTTTGCCCTTTTCTCAGGCAGGGGTTATCCTATGTGGTATTGGCCGTGTTGAAGGCCGTTGTATGTTGATCCTTGGGATCTATTCGCAGTGTGAGTTTGTATTCTTTTAACTTAACAGGGTCGGATACATAACAAATCTCTGTATCGGCTAACCATTGATAAGTCTTAGGATTCCTACATCGGGTTAAAATAATTAGGTAAAGTTTGGGCTGGACACTATCATACCTATTACCCTTCGGGAGTGTGGGATGGTGTGAGACAGTTTCCTTTGGCCCCTGTCTTATCCTCTATGAGGTTGAAAGTCCTCAGAGTAAGTGCAAATAAAGTTCGGACATTGGCTCTGTGGGTTGCAAAGCCTGAAACACTCTGATCAAGTGATAAATTTTGAGCGTGGTCGAGCTTGACAAAAATCGTACCCATTGTATCCATCTGAGATCTCGCTAAGGTTATTATGCATTAGCGGCTGATCAACCCACTATATTGATTTATAGGGTCTAGCTCTCAGTTTCATAATATCGTAAAACATTCATTTTAGGACAATTCTAGAATCGCACCATATCATATCATCATACCATTACAGCATAATTCCACATTATTCTTTTCCTATTCCTCTTCCCTTATTTCCTGTACTTTTATATCACTGTACTGTTAACATCTTATATCTCATTCATTTCTCCTCTTTCTCTGTACCTATCATATTAGTATGTTATTTAGCCTTGTTGGGCATTAGTGAGCTGTGGTTTTGCTCACTCTCGCATTTTCCCCCCTTTCAGAGGCAGAGTAGTTGCAAGGTTTGCTAAGGCTTTAGCTGTGCTTGGTAACTATTTACAGCTGCAGATTCTGTCCCGGTTTTAGTATTTCTTGTATGCTCTTAGCTTTTGACGCTGTACTTTGTTCGAGACATTGTATTTATGTTTTTAGTTATGTATATATATCTCATACGTCCACTTTATTCTTTTACTCTGATAATATTGCTATAGTCAATGACTGAGCCTGAACTTGTCTATGGTCCGGTTGTTTATGGGGGCGAATCGGTTGGATTCCCCAACCTGGACATCCGGAATGATAGTAATTGGTCTAGCTACCGATTATTAGATTTTGGGGAGTGACAGACTTTGTATCAGATCTGTAGGTTAATCCCTATCTCTGTTCTAGCAATCATATGATGAGTAATTCTTTCTAAATGGAGTTAGGATCGATTCCTTTTCGGTTTTACGTATTTTATCCTTCCTCCTTTCCAGAGGTGTGCCTTATTATTTGTATTGATGGCTAGAGATGGCAGAGGCAGAGGTCGCACAGTAGGCCATGGCCGTAGAGGTTTGTGCAGTGGTGTACTTGCTGATGAACCAGCGCTCAGTTAGGAAAGTTTGGGGTCTATACCGATTGATCAAGGTGTTCCTCCAATACCAGAGCAGCTTGGTACTTTACCTATTCCAGTTGTTCCCAGTATTTCAGCTGAGATGAGGCAGTTCATGAAGAGTTTCACCGCCTATGTCCAGCAGGCTAAGAGCCCAGCAGTCAGAGAGTATAGCAATTTGGAGCAGCTTTAGAAGTATAAACTCCCAACATTTTCTGGCACGTTAGTTCCTTCTGTGGCAAAGACTTGGTTCAAGTCTACAGAGAAGACATTGAACGCGATGAAGTGTCCGGATGATCAGAAGGTGACACTTGCTACGTATCTGTTACAGGGTGAGGCAGATCATTGGTGAGATACAGCCAAGAGAGCGATTGCTGAGACTCCGATACTTTGGGCATCTTTTCAGGAGTGGTTCTTTGAGTAGTATTTCCCACAGAGTTATAGGGATGCGTGTATCTCAGAGTTCTATATGCTTGAGCAGGGTGATATGAGTATCTCTCAGTACGATCAGCGATTCAATGAACTCTATCGGTATGTCCCGTTTATTGTTCAGGATGAGGAACAACGCAAGATGAAATTTCTGAAGGGTCTTCGTCCATATTTTAGGAAGTTTTTGATTGCTTCGGGGGAAAATTTGTACAGAGAGGTTTCATCTAAAGTTTTGGTGATAGAGCAGAATGATATTGAGGAGTGCAAGTCCAAGGACTTGAGGGGCCAGCAGAGACAGGATTAGAGACCCGATAAGGGCAAGGCAGTTCAAACGTAGTATGAGAGCTTGGGTCCAAAGAGGCAGAAGTTGGGCGTTACTGATTGTACACCAGCTAGAGTTGTGGGAGGCCAACATTCTGATAGATAATAGTTTTTTATGGTGCTTGTTGGAGCTGCGGGGAGAAAGGCCACTCTAAGAGGTTTTGTCCTAAACCAGACAGAGGTCCACAACCATTACGACAGTTTTAGGGTCCTATTGGTCACCAGCCGAGACCACAACAGTTTTAACAGATTCAACAGCGACAGTTTCAGGGTCCGCAGAGTAGACAGATGGTTCTCGGCCCTCAGGGTGGATAGAGACAGCAGCAGCTGAGTTAACAGTAGGGCCAGGACCAAGGGCAGAGCAGGATGTACGCAGCAGGGAGGCGAGGTGCTTGCATCACTCCACCTGTAGTGGAAGGTACGATTCATATTTCTTATTCACCCGCTCGTGTTCTTTTTGATTCTGGTGCATCACATTCATTGATATCATACATCTTTCTTTGCACTATTGGTTTTGAGTCTTCTTTGTTGCTTGATGAGATTTCTGTGGGTACCCCTCTCGATGCCTAGGTATCTATCTACTTGCGTATTTGTAGAGATTGCCCGATAATTGTTTGTGGCCGTGTTCTTTCAGCAAACTTGTTAGTACTACCGATGCAGGAGTTTGACATTATCCTGGGTACGGATTGGATGTCGACGCATTGAGTTACTTTAGACTTTTTTGAAAAGACAGCTACTTTTAGTATCCCTGGTGAGAAGCGATTTGTGTTTACTAGTTCGAAACCAGCGTGGACAGAAGAAGGATTGTTAGCATTCTTAAAGCTAGAGTTCTTTGGTGTTGATGTTAGTTCTATTCCGGTGGTGTGTGACTTTTTTGATGTATTCCAAAAGATTCCCGGTTTGTCGCTGGCGAGAGAGATTAATTTGAGTATAGATCTTTTACCTGGTACAACTCTGATTTCTAAGGCACCTTATCAAATGGCACCAGTTGAGCTGAAAGATTTATATGATCAGATTTATGAGTTGATGGATCAGAAGTTAATCCAGCCGAGTACTTCACCGTGGGGGGCTTCAGTACTATTTCTTGAGAAGAAGGACGGGTCTATGCGTCTTTGTATTGACTATCGCGAGCTGAACAAAGTCACGATTAAGAATAAGTATCCCTTACCTAGGATCGAGGACATGTTTGACCAGCTTCGGGGAGCGCAATTCTTTTCAAAGATTGATCTCAGATCGGGTTACCATCAGCTGAGAATCACGAAGGAGGATATTTCTAAGACAGCATTTAGGACGCATTATGGACATTACGAGTTTTGGTTATGCCATTTGAATTGACAAATGCCCCGGCAGCTTTTATGGATTTGATGAACTGAGTTTTTTGTTCTTATCTCAATCGGCTCGTTATTGTGTTCGTGGATGACATTTTGATCTATTCGCAGACCGAGGCGGAGCACGAGGAACACTTGAGAGTTGCCTTACAGACTTTGAGGGAGGACATGTTGTTTGCTAAATTCGAGAAGTGTGACTTTTGGCAGAAAGAGGTGAAATTCCTAGAACATGTTGTGGCCAAGGATGGAATTATAGTAGATCCTTCTAAGGTTGAAGCCGTTACAGATTGGGTTCCGCCGACTAATATTTCTGAGATACGCAGTTTTCTGGGTTTAACCGTTAATTACCGTAGATTCATTGAGGGATTTTCTCGGATTACAGCTCCGTTGACCCGTTTAACCCAGAAGGACGTTCGATTCGTTTGGGATGACAAGTGTGATTTGGCTTTCGCAGAGTTGAAGAGGAGGCTGACCACAGCTCCAGCTCTTATTATTCCTTCCGGCGGACAGAAGTATATGGTTTACAGCGACGCATCGCTCAACGGACTTGGTTTTGTGTTGATGCAAGAAGGGAAGGTAGCTGCTTATGCTTCTAGACAACTTAAGGTGCACGAGAGGAACTATCCTACTCATGATCTTGAGTTGGCAGCTATGGTATTTGC
This sequence comes from Kingdonia uniflora, assembly GCA_014058105.1. Taxonomy (NCBI): domain Eukaryota; kingdom Viridiplantae; phylum Streptophyta; class Magnoliopsida; order Ranunculales; family Circaeasteraceae; genus Kingdonia; species Kingdonia uniflora. Next base: position 2,483,496 of record JACGCM010001272.1, read on the forward strand.
TTTGAAGATTTGGCGTCATTACCTTTATGGGGAGAGGTTCGAGCTCTTTTCGGATCACAAGAGTTTGAGATACCATTTCTCGCAGAAGGAGCTGAAGATGAGGCAACGCATATGGATAGAGTTCTTGAAGGAATATGATCTTGACTTGCAGTATCACCTGGGGAAGGTAAATGTGGTAGTTGACGCTTTGAGCTGCTTGCCTAGGGGATTACTTGCTCATTTGATGACTCGCGAGTGGCTGTTGCTTCGCGATATAGCAGATTCTGGGGTCAGTTTGTTTTCAAGGGGACCTAGTGGTTTTATTGCTAATTTGAGAGTTTAGCCTTCATTGATTTCTCGGATTATAGTAACTCAACAGCAGGATGCTAAGTTACAGTCTTGGGCTTCAGATATTAGCAGACCAGATTGACTAGTTAGTTCAGATGGCAGTAATAGATACAGGGGCAGATTATGTATGCCCGATTTAGAGGTATTGAAGCGCGAGATTTTGAGTGAGGCCCACGACTCTAGGTATACTATTTATCCAGGCAGTACCAAGATGTATCAGGACCTGAAGAGACATTATTGGTGGGACAACATGAAGCGAAAGATAGTTGAGTTCGTTTCTAGGTATCTTAAATGTCAACAGGTAAAGGCCGAGCATCAGAAACCAGCGGGACAACTTAAACCCTTGCAGATTCCAGAGTGGAACTAGGAACACGTGACGATGGACTTCATTTTGGGATTACCGCGGATGAAGAGAAACCATGATTCTATTTGGGTGATTGTGGACCGATTGACCAAATCGGCACATTTCATTCCGGTTCGCAAGACTTTGACCCTCGAGGAGCTGAGTAAGTTGTATGTGAAGGAGATAGTACGATTTCATGGAGTACCAGTGTCTATAGTGTCAGATCGAGATACTAGGTTTACCGATAATTTCTGGAGGAGTTTTTAGCGAGCAATGGATACCAGATTGGATTTCAGCACAACTTTCCACCCACAGATCGATGGTCAGACGGAAAGAGTTAACCATATTCTTGAGGACTTGCTTCGAGGTTGTGTGTTGGACTTCAAGGGCAGTTGGGATGATCATTTTCCATGGGCGGAGTTTGCATACAACAACAGCTTTCAGTCGAGCATTGGGATGACACCTTATGAGGCTTTGTATGGTAGACCATGTAGATCACCGCTGAGTTGGGCTGAGGTTGGTGAGCAGAGTTTACTGGGGCCAGATTTGGTTTATGATACTACGGAGGCAGTTTCTATTATTAGAGATCAATTACGTACAGCTCAGAGTTGGCAGAAGAGTTATGCGGACATTCGCAGGAGGCCGTTAGAGTTTGATATTGGTGATCACATTTTATTGAAGGTTTCTCCGATGAAGGGCGTGATCCGTTCAGTAAGAAAGGAAAGATGGTTCCGAGATTCATCAGACCATTTGAGATTCTTGCCAGAGTTGGAGAGTTAGCTTATCGTTTGGCATTGCCCCCGCAGCTGAGTAGAGTTCACAACGTATTTCATGTATCGATGCTCAGGAGGTATGATTGGGATCCTACTCATATGATTGATTGGGAGCACCTAGAGGTTAAGGAAGATGCCTCGTATATAGAGCATCCGGTGTATATTTTGGACCGAGAGGAGAAGATTCTTCGCAGCAAGGTTATTCCCTTTGTGAAGGTGCAGTGGAGTCACCATGATCCTAGTGAGGCTTCTTGGGAGTTAGAGGCGGATGTGAGAGGCCGTTATCCGCATTTATTCTCGGGCTAAGGCATGTGGAATTTCGGGGCAAAATTCATTTTAGGAGGGTAGATTGTAGTGTCCCAGATTTTATTTTTATATTTTTTAATATTTTTTATCGTTTTTTTTACTATTTAGGATTCTTTTTAGGGGCAGAACTAGGTTTTGGAGTTTTGATTTTAGTTCGTCAGGATTCGAGCTTTATATCAGGCGAGTGTCCCTTTATTACTAAATTACTTTACTAATTTAACATGTGCTAGTTAGAGTATTTTGCAATTGGCATTGTGGTGGCTGTGATTAGTTATAACCTATATTCATTTTCTTCTGTAATTATGTGTCTGTGTATCTCTCCCCTATTTGTTAGGCATGTGGAGTGTGTTTTCTCCTTGTCTTTTAGGGAGTTGTGCATTGTGTGACATTCTCATGGGTTGTCCTTGGCGGCTAGGTTCCAGTCTTGTAGAGACTGAGGTTGTTGGTTATTGTGATTGGTTAATTAGTCACTGTTTATATCTGTGTTAGGATTATTTGCCATCCTCTGAGACAGGTGGTTATCCTATGTATGTGTTGACCAAGTTGTGGCAGTCGTGTTAGGATTATTTGCCCTTCTCTCAGGCAGGGGCTATCCTATGTGGTATTGGCCGTGTTGGTGGCAGTTATGCTTTGATCCTTGGGATCTGTTCGCAGTGTGTGTTTGTATTCTTTCAACTTAACGGGGTCGGATACATAACAAATCTCTACATCGGCTAACCCTCGATAATTCTTAGGATTCCTACATTGGGTTAAAATAAATAGGTGAAGTTCGGGCTGGACACTATCATACCTATTACCCTTCGGGAGTGTGGGATGGTGTGAGACAGTTTCCTTTGGCCCCCGCTTTATCCTCCATGAGATTGAAAGTTCTCGGAATAAATGCAAATAAAGTTCGGACCTTGGCTCTGTGGGCTGCAAAGCCCAAAACACTCTGTTCAAGTGATAAATCCTTGAGCATGGTCGAGCTTGACAAAATCGTACCCATTGTATCCAACTGAGATCTTGTTAAGGTTATTATGCATTAGCGGCTGATCAACCCACTATATTGATTTATAGGGTCTAGTTCTCGGTTTCATAACATCGCAAAACATTCATTTTAGGACAATTCTAGAATCGCACCATATCATATCATCATACCATTACAGCATAATTCCTCATATTTTCTTTTCCTATTCCTCTTCCCTTATTTCTTGCACTTTTATATCACTGTACCGTTAGCATCTTATATCTCATTTATCTCTCTTTCTCTGTACCTGTCATATTAGTATGTTATTTATCCTTTTTGGGAATTAGTGAGCCGTGGCTTTGTTCACTCTTGCATTTTCCCCCCTTTCAGAGGCAGAGTAGTTGTAGGTTTTACTGAGGCTTCAGCTGTGCTTGGTGACTGTTTGCAGCTGCAGATTCTACCCCAGTTTTTGTATTTATTGTATTCTCTCAGCTTTTGACACAGTACTTTGTTCGAGACATTGTATTTATGTTTTTAGTTATGTATATATATCTCCTGCTTCTGCTTTATTCTTTACTTTGATGATATTGCTATAGTCAATGATTGAGCCCGAACTTGTCTATGGCTCAGTTGTTTGTGGGGGCGAATCCGTTGGATTCCCCAACCTGCACATCCTGAATGATTGTAATTGGTCTAGCTACCAATTATTTGATTTTGGGGCGTGACAATAGAGGATAATATGTTGGTTATTTACGAGAACCAATGTGAGAGAGGAAAAAAGAAATAGTTTGGAGTAATGAAGAGAAATGACGCAGGAGACAGGTGAGAGATGACTAAACCCCACTCTTGATAGAACGAAAATAAAATTCGTTCGAACAAAGCATCAAATTTTTCCTAAAATCCAATGCAGCTTGAAAGAGATGAAATGAGACCCAAACTCGTTTGAACGAAGCATCAAATTTTTCCTAAAAACTAATACAGCTAGAAAAAGTGAAATGAGACCAAAATTCATTGGAACGGATAGGCAACTCGTTCGAACGAAGCATCAAATTTTGCCTAAAAACCAATGCATCTAGGATAAGGTGAAACAAGATACCAATTAGTCGTTCAAGCGTATATGAAACTTGTTCGAACGAATGGATTGAAATAGGTAAATACAGAGGCATTAACCAAGCACCCAACAACAACCAGATGTTAGGTAACAAAATAATTTTTCAGGAAATAATTTTTTTAATAATACTCGAAGCTTGCACAAAAGGTTCAATCCTCACATAATGCTAGGTAACAAAGTCTCTACATTTATCATTATGGTTTCTACCTATGACTAGATTCTGGGATATATATTACAAATACCTAAATTCCGATCATGCATATGCGTAGCGAAGATAGATTCTAATGCAAAAATAAGGGGAAATAGACAATATGAACAAAAGAAAAGATACATACCTGACACTGTCCACAGAATAACATCACAAGCATTCAGGATAACCGGAGAGATTTACTCAATTGGTCTGACACCAAGAGTGCATCTGAGAGTTTTAAACCAAAAAAGATCAAAAGGTTTGGTGAATAGATTAGCAAGCTGGTTCTCCGTACCAACATACTCAACAATCACAATCTTTTGCTCAACAAGGTCTTGAATGAAATGAAATCTGATGTCGATGTGCTTGGTCCTCGAATGTTGTTCAGGGTTCTTGTAAATATTGATAATACTTGTATTATCATAATAAAGTAATATTACTCCCTGAGTCAGGCCCTAATCATGTAACATTTGCTTCATCTAGACTAGTTGGGTACTACAACTTCTCGCAACAATATATTCTGCTTCTGTAGTAGACTACAAAATATAATTCTATTTCTTACTTTGCCATATAACAAGATTGTTCCCAATGTAATAACATCATCCAGAAGTGCTCTTCCTTTCATAAGAATTTCTTGCCCAATCATCATCTGAGTATCTAATAATCTCAGACGTAGTGTCTCGAGTATACCATAGTCCAAACTTAAAGGTCCCAGAGATGTAACGAATAATTTATTTAACGTGTAAAGGAGACTCTTTAGGACTTGCCTGATATCGAGCACATATGCAATCACTAAACACAATATCTGGATGACTAGTTGTAAGATACAACAAGCTTTCTATCATGCTCTTATACATCTTCCAATTAACATCAGTACCTGCAGAATCCTTACTCAATTTGGTGGTAGTGCTCATTGGTGTCCTGACATGTTTCGCAGAATCAAGCCCAAACTTTTTTATAAGATCCTTAGCATATTTAGATTAAGATACAAATATACCATTTTCTCGTTGCTTGATTTGGAGACCTAAGAAGTAGGTTAATTCCCCAACGATGCTTATTTTGAATTCTCTTCCCATTAATTCTCCGAATGCCTTGGCATGTGAATCAGACATGGATCCAAACACAATATCATCCACATATACCTGAGCAATAAGTATTTTGTCTCCTTCTTGTTGAATAAACAACTTCTTATCAACCCCCCCTCTAATGAACCCCTTTCCAAGTAAGAATTTTAAAAGTCTATCATACCATGATGGAGGAGCTTGTTTTAGTCCATAAAGAGCTTTCTTCAAATGATGCACATACTTCGGATAATGTGGATCTTCAAACCCCTTTAGTTGAGCTAGATATACTTCTTCCTCAAGTAGCCCATTCAAGAATGCACTTTTCTCATCCATCTAATATAGCTTAAACTTCTTGTAACATTCGATAGCCAAAAGCATACGAATAGATTCAAGTCTAGCCGCGGGAGCAAAAGTTTCCCTTTTATTTGATTGTATCCCTGAGCTACCAACCTTGCTTTGTTTCGTATGATGTCACCATTCTCATCAAACTTGTTATTATAAATCCACTTAGTGCCAATAATATTAGTATTTGACAGTCATGATACTAAGTAGCACACATCTTGTCGCTTGAATTCATTTAGCTCATCTTGCATGGCGTTTATCCAGTATTCATCAGATAAAACAATCTTTCACTTTGGTTGGTTCAATGATCGACACATAATACACACTCTCTACTATCTTATATATCATAGAATAATAATACCTTATGCACCTAGCAGACTCATGAAGTGTAGGACATTCATAATCATCAAGGTATCCAGGAGCACCACAATTCTGAGGAGGATTAGTACGAATAGTAGCATTAGATGCTGAGATTTTGCTAGGAGGTGTTTTTGAAGTTTCAGCGTAAGACATACCAATATTTTCCGTGGGTTGCCAGATATCTTGAGCCATAATAGAAGAAGTTGATGGAGTTTCTTCTTGAACATTACTATCTCCATCTTATGTTTGTCCAAGAACTGTCGAGTTATCAACTACCACATTAATTGACTCCATTACCATATTGGTCTTCAAGTTGTAAACTCGATAAGCCCTACTATTTGTTGCATATCCCAGTAAAATACATTCATCGCTTCGTGCATCAAATTTTCCAATATTCTCCTGATCACATGTGATATAACATTTACTTCCAAGCACACGAAAGTATTTTAAGTTCGGCTTCTTTCCAAATAAAAATTCATAGGGCGTGTTAAGTGCAAGAAGATGAAGATAAACTCTGCTGATAATGTGACACGAGGTATGGATAGCTTCTCTCCAAAAATGAATAGGAACATTCTTTCCATGGAGTAATGCTCGTCCCATTTATTGTAGAACTCGGTTCTTTTGTTCTGCTACTCAATTTTGTTGTGGTGTGATTGGTGCTAAAAATTTATGTTTGTTCACATTTGCATGATAGTACTCAATAACATTATTGTCTTTGAACTCTCCTCCCCGATCACTTCGTATTATATCAATGGAACAATCTTTCTCATTTTGTATCTGAAGGGCTATAATATGAAATTCTTACAACGTGTCAGACTTCTTTTTTAATAGTACGATCCAGGTGAACCTTGAAAAATTATCAACCATAACCAAGATATAATTCTTTTCTCCCAAAGTACTCACTCTTATAGGACCCATTAAGTCCATGTGAATTAGCTCCAGAACTCGCGTAGTGGCAATGTTGTTGGATTTTTTGTGCGAAGTCTTCGTTTGCTTTCAAATTTGACATGGTCCACACACCATATATGTTTACTTGCTTAGTTTCCAAACCCCTCAAACAATCTTCTTACTTGAAATCTTGGCAAGATCGTTAAAGTTCACATGTCCTAACCGTTGATGCCATAGTTCCACATCACTCATCTTGGCAACTTTACATGAAATAGAGTTTTGTGGTACAACATAGCAGCTGTCAGAAGTTCTATTAGCAATCACAATGTATTTTGTAGTATTATCCAAAATACAACATACCTTCTTGTCAAATGTTACCGTGTTATCCACATTACATAAGTGTCTCACACTCAGAAGATTTATAGTTAGTCCCTTGATATAAAGTACATTATCAACTACTGGGTACCCAATTCCTTCTGCACTCCCTATTCCCACAATCTTTCCACTCATCCTCCTCCAAAAGTAATATTACCCCCTTGAATATCTGTGACATTGCTCAGACGAGTAGTATCCCCGGTCATGTGACGAGAGCATACACTATCTACATACCACTGGGTAGAAGATCCTTCTTCTACCATTTATAGCCATCACTGTAACATTGCTCCATTATTGTGGTAGAAGATCCTTCTTCTGAACCCAAATGGATCTCACTTTCTTTCCTACTTCTGTCGCTTGAGTCAAATTCCTGAAACCCATCAACGACTTTTGGGCAAAAGTTGAATTAGCAAATGATTGGGCATATGATCGATAGGGTTTTCCTCTTTCCATGTGAAGATCATTCCTACCATAGAATTTAGGAACATATCTGCAATAGGGAGCATGATGACCCTTTCGACCACAAGCCTATCAATGAACTACATGAAAGACAAAAGGTTTCTTAGTCTACCTATGAGGAACATTAATTCTACCAGGTTTGGGAAAATATGGAACTAAAGTAGCTTTAACAAACTTAGTGACTTGAGGTGAGGTGGACTTAACACTTTGCTCATCAAATCCTAACCCTCTTTTGTCAGTATTATTTTTGCTCATACTTAGTATTTTATTAATATTTTTTGCTCCATGATAAAAATCTTTAAATTTTTGTTGTGAAGAGGTCAAATCAAGTTTAAGTTTCTCAATTTCAGTTTCAGCCAATTTCACATTCTCTACAACAATATGTTTTTCCTTTTCACAAGTCTTAAGTTTGACACCAAAAGATTATTTCTCATTCTTAAGTTTCTTAAGCTGAGAAACAAGTTGAGAATATAACTCTTCAAAATTAGGTTCTTCACAGTTATTACTTTCATAATCAGTATGATCTTCTTCATCAGTTTTAAGTGTAAAAACATGAAAATGATCACAACTTGAGTTAATAACAACAATATGAGCTCTCAAACCATTTCCACCTTCTTGAAAGGGATTATCATGATCATTATGGTCATCATTACTAACAATAATGTTCATAACCTTGTGACCCTTATTAGAACTCTTAGTGGGACAACTGTGAGCATAGTGATCATACTTGTGACACCTATAATATTCAACTTTATTTAGGTCTTGTTTAAAATTAGTTTATTCGCCATAAGACTTAACTTGGTCATGAGGACGTGGCTTATAATTTATATTTTGCCCTTGTTTATCAAATTACTATTTTTTCAAAAAATTTCAAAATTATTGGCTTATAAGAGCATTTTGTGAATTAAAGTTATGTTCCTAATCATCGTTAGAGACACAAAAATTATCAACTTTTCTGGTTCCCTAAGAAAACGAAGAGTTGAAGGAAGACTTAAAAGCCACACTCTTATTCTTTTTAGGGTTTTCCATTTTTATCTCAGTTTTAAATATTTATAATTTTCCAGCAAGTGTGTTACGTTTCATGGTTATAAGATTTTGAGCTTTCTCTATGACATTACGTCTAGATTAAAAACTTTTAGGAAGAGATCTTAAAATTTTATGAACTATTTGAACATCGGTATATCCAGCTCCTAAAAAGGCATTGTTGTTGACAATATCACTCAGTCTGGCATAAAACTCATTGAATGATTCATCCTCACTCATCCAGATATTTTTAAATTGAGAGGTGAACATTTGTAGTTTACTTTCTTTAATCATATCATCACCTTCGTGAGTGCCCATTAAGATGTCCCAAGCTTCTTTTGAAGTGTTACACGCGGAGATGTGCCGATACTTACTTTGGCTCAATGCATTAAAAATAATATTAAGACCTTTAGAATTATAAGCAGATATTTTTTACCTTCTTAGGCTATTGATTTTTATGTTTAAGAATTTTTGCAGTTGTTGCTGGCTCACCCCGCATTACAGTCGGGGGTACCCATCCATCTTCAATGGTAATCCAAACATTTTCTCCTATGGATTGTAAGAAGGCAATCATTCGAACCTTTCAGTAGGGAAAGTTCGTGCCATCAAAGAGTGGTGAACGATTTAAAGGACCTCCAAATTTTTTGGAATCCATTAAATTTAAGCAAGCACTTTAGACAGGATTACCGCTCAAGATATAAAGCTTACAAACGATTTTTCTCTGATACCAATTAAAATTATATGTGCCCGTATTTAATGTATTTCGAGAAATTAGGTCAGAGCTATTCCTATCAATCAATGATCTACAAATAAGAAGAAATAATCAATAGTTGTGAAATGGAAATAAAAGACACATGCAATTGTTTACCCTGTAGAAACTCCTTACTCAGGAGAAAAACCATAGGTCATTGTCGATGAAATTGATAACCAAAGATTTACTAATCAAAAAGTGTAATAATCTGAAATATACTTATAGACTTATTAACCTCGTATCATGATTATCTCTCTTCTGATCCCATCATCACGTCCTATTTCTTTTGTTCTTGCAACGACACTCTATGATCTCACAACATGGATCACCCTTCTCGAATCACTCTAGAAAATTATGTAGGAAGTAGAATTGACTAATTCAACATCAACCTCAAGGTTTTAGGTTTTTGATTGATCTTGATTAGTCTTTCTGATAATGGATATGAAGCTCTCAAATAAATTTGGTCAAAAACTTGGTGTGGTAAAAAATAAAAACAAGGCTTGCTTAAATAATAAAATAGTTTTTCCGAGACTCATTTGAACGAGACCCAATTTTTTTTGAATGAGATGCCCAAATAAGCCTTCAAACAGAGGCAGTTTAAAACTTGTTTTAAAACTTGTCTTTTACTAGAAGTCGTTCAAATGAGACCCAAATTTGTTCGAACGAGATACCCAAATAAGCCTACAATAAAAGGTAGCTTGAAGCTCGCTTTGCAAGGTTGTCTTTTCCAAGAAAATATTCAAACAAACAAAAAACTCGTTCAATCAAGAAAATAAAATAAGTTTAAAAATAGAGGCACTTAAAATGATTTGGCTTTTCCTTTATCGAATTCTACTTACCAACGTACCTTCTCAGCCGTTGGTTATAGATGACTTATCCCAGCGGTCTTAATTCGATCACCATCCTTGACTGAGATTACCACAGGACTTCACATACACGAAATGAGAAAAACAAAAACTTTTCACTATTATAGAAAAATATCTTCAAAGAAAATAAACATTTTAATTAGTTTTAGTATTTTAGAATACTGTTAGGATTTGTGCCTATTTTTAGCAACACTTTTAATATCTTATTACAATAATTTATTGCAATAGAAACCATAAATAAATGCTTTAAATTTTAATGTCTAAAGTGTCTCAATTAGATTTTGTGTAAGGAGTAAGAAAACTCATCAAAATTGTGTGTAGGGCTGTCAATGGGTTGGGTCGGGTCGTATCTGGGTGGTGTCATCTCAGGTTTGGTCAAGAAAGAGTCAGCCTAAACCCAACCTGTTTACTAAACAAGTAAAAAATATAGACCCAAACCCGACCTGCATATTATCGGGTTGATACGCCTTGACCCATTAGGCCAGCAAAACTATTAGGTCAACATGAAAACCCGACTAATCAGGTCAACTCTATATATAAAACTGACATAAGACTTTCCATAAATAAAAGTTCATAGAGACATAGACTACTCAAAGTCAAACATATCAGAATTCAGAATACATATCATAGAGATAGACTACTCAAACATGTCAGAATTCAAAACAAATATCAGTTCATAGACTACTCAAACTCAAACTCAAAATCAAACATATCAGAATTCAAGATACACCACTTCATAACAAATATCAGTTCATAGTTCATACTTACTTTATAGTTCATAGACTATTCAACCATGAGTTCAGAGAATTCAGAAGACATTATATAGCAAAGACAAGTTCAGGTAGGGACTAGTACGAACTGGTCTTCAAAATTCAAACATAAGTTCAACAAACTAAGTTCAGCACTTAAATAAATAAGCACTCAAAATGTGAAGAAGAAGTGAATTTCAGTCTTCAAAACATTATATAGGGAGTTCCATCATTCAAGCATTCATCTCTTTCATTCATCTCTTTCATAAGCACCACTTCTACTTGGTCTATTATAACCATTATTTGTACTCTCTGGTGATTCCACGTTGTTACTAGCAACTCCTTAAACATTTTGTCCTATATACATAACAAATAAAATATTTAGAACACAAAGTTAAATTGGTTATTTAAATAATATGCACTAAAGTATCAAGTAGGCCAAACATAAATGAATAGTTAAGATATCTGATATGATATGATATCTATCTATAGTCTATACATTTGATCTGATATGCAATGGCAACAGATAGTTCTATACTTCAGATCTGATATCTATAATCTATACATTTGATATGATATACAATGGCCACAGGTAGTTCTATACATCAGATCTGATATACAAATACAACTCCACAAGAATTTTCTTCATCCATGGATACTGCTTAATGGCCACAGGTAGTTCTATACATCTGATCTGATATACAAATACAATTCCACAAGCATTTTCTTTACCCCTGGTGTAGGGACCTATCCCTCGAACTACCTTAATATCAAACTCACGTATTATACATGTGACATGTACAATTAGCATTGACACCTAGACTACAAACTGATAACGAGAGTGGATCGAGCACTATAGCAAAATATGAATAGGACAAAGTCACATGTCTCCTATGAACTAACAGTTACATATTCAACTACTACTTACCTCATTATCAGGAGAATGTGCTTCTACACAATAACAAACTGCAAGTAAGGTCTATATAAAGAAAAAGTTCTGATGAGTTAAGGACTAGAATTCTTAGATTCTGAGACCAGAATTTCTAGATTCTAACACAGGAATTTCTAAATTCTAAACATCACAAGAATTCTTATTTTAAGATCAAACATTTATAGCTCAAGAAATCACTTGTAATAGGATATCAGCCTCAAGCAATAAAATTTGCAGTTATTGAATCCTCAATTCGAGGTTGTGGTTTTTTTTTACCTATTTAAAGGTTTTCTATGCTAAATCACCTGTGTCATTTCTTGTATTACATTAATTTATGTCACATGTACATTTGGAGTAAGATTTAATTTTGGGCTATTTCAAAATTAGGCCATTACATTTGGCGCCGTCTATAGGAAAGAAGACATTTCCACTAAATCCTAAGGTATACATTTACTCTACTATCCAATTCCAATCACGGTCACTTTCAAGTGACCAATAACAGGAGTCCAAATCAATCTTTTCGTTAAGCCAGAACAGCTTGCTGAACTACGGGTGAATCTTCACGCCGAGATAGAGAAGTGTAATGAGCTCGAGCGCCAGTTAGCTCTTGACTGTGTGCTCCGCGATAAAGAGCTCGAAAGCAAGCGTCAAGCTCGTTTGACAACATTCAAGAGATATTATGAACAAATGACAACTATGCAGACTGCATTGTAAATTTTGCAGGATACTCAACAGGCTCCCCATTCCAGAGATAGTGATCAAGTGGTAGCAAACTCCTGAATTTCTGCACATGAAAGATTAAGACCTCGAGGAGCAACCAGGAAAGCCATTTCCAGAAATCTTCAGCATGAACTACAAGCTTTAATTTATTTGGGAAAAGAAGCTTAGTCCGATATCAGTAGAGGTCTCTGGCCTTCCAAGTGTCAAGAAGAGGAACAATGACCTCAACCCCGAATTCTAGTACGAGAATGCTTAAGCGAGGGGGCAGGTACACATAATCCTTGACCAGCTCGCCAAGTCACTCAGGCAATACGTTAGTAAGTCACACAAGAGCACATGGATTAACATATCAAGGAGTTGATTAAAGCACATGTTCTAGGCAGTAAGGACGATTTTCTAAGTTGCAAGGTAGTTTGATTACCAAAGAGTTATTTGATATGGAAGTACAAACAGGTTTCCGTACTCCAAGGATACATAAATACAAAGGCACTGATCCGAAGGAGCACATTCAGCTATTCTGTAATTCATTAGGATTGTACTCAAATCTCAACCATATTCTATGCCGCCTGTTTGAAACAAGTCTACTGGGAGAACTACTACGATGGTTCCATTCTCTACCTAAAGATTTTATCCTCACATTCGACCAACTACAGAAGAATTTTGTCAAGACATATGCTCACAATAAAGATAAGGAAAAAAAATTATATTATCTTATTAGTATCAAACAGTCACAAGGAAAGAAGTTTGAGGTCTTTGCAAAGAAGTTTCTGAAGCTCGTACGAATTTGATAATCTCGATCAGAAAAAGGCTATTACTGCTTTTACAAATGCTCTACAACTCGATTACAAAGCAAATGAGCATATCTTTTTAAACAAACCCGTGACCTTGGAGGATATGATTACCAAGGTTAATGGTTGTGTCGACATGGAATGGATGATGAACGAAAGACATAAATATACTAAATCGGTCCTAACCAATAAAGGTCAAAACATAGAACATAACAGTGTAACAAAGGAGGACCAGGGTGATCAAGAGCGTTCCAAGGAAAATACAGGTAAACCACAGAAAGGCAATTTATTACCCAAGCTGGTCCTCCCAATGATGAATGTACGGATCTCATCAATTTTTCCCATGCTGGCAAACGATAAATTCTACCGTGTATCTCAATCACTAGAACCGATTGAAGGCAAACCATACTGTATGCATCACAAGGTAAATCATCATGAAATTGATAACTGCTATAATTTATAGAGGTTGCTAGCATATATTTTTAGAAATGAAAGAGTGCATGAGTACATTATCGATATGGAATCATACAAGAATGGTAGCTACATGACGCAGGTCGAAGATCAAGCCAAGGAAAAGCACTTATTCCATATATGCCACAACAACATGATTGAGATCCATTAGATTAATTTTGTTTCCTAATTTAAGCGACGGAGATTATCAAAGTGCTGCGATCTCACTACCCAAGATAAAGAAGCTAAACTTCTTCTTGAATCAAGCAATCGCCGACTTGGGATTTCATTCAAGGATTACGATATCAGTCACATCAAGTTTCGTCATCATGACACCCTGGTTATCATGCTAAAGATGAAGAAATTTTCCATGCGTATAATGATGATTGATAATGGCAGCGGTATTGAAACTCTCTTTCAGAGCACGATCGAATAAATGGGATTGGCCGATCAAATTATTCTAAGCAATATCGATATCAGTGGCTTTAATAGCTCAAAAGTAGAACGTGGAGGCAAGATCATCTTACCCATCACCGCTGGACCTGCTACAATCGGCGTCGTATTCTACATCATCAATGCCAAATCTCATTACTTAGGGATTATGGGCCACTCTTGGATCTACAACATGGAAGCAATCGCTTCCACGTATCATCAAGCACTTCGCTTCGAGCATAATGGTAACATTTACAAAATCAGAGGTTGTCAAAAGCTATCTCGGGCTTGCTAAAATACTATTTTTACCATTCTCGATACATCTGACAGATACGCTGTATAGTAATTATATAAAGCAGGTCACATCGATGACCAACCTTCAACAAAAGAACCTAGCAAAGGTACTTATATTGGAACCAAGTTGGTCTAGCATGATAAGAAAGCCCTCGTTCACTTCTTATGAATGAATAAAGACATCTTATCATAGACTTTTGAAGAAATGCCCGAAGTTGATCCATCTAAGGCATGTCACAGATTGAGCATCAACAACATTGCCACGACGGTTAAACAGAGACAAAGAAGACTATCACCTCGTCTTCGAGATGAAGTCAATAATGAAATCGATAAATTGATCAAAGTGGGATTCATTTAAGAATATAAGTACCCGGATTGGATCTCCAATATTGCCGTAGTTCCAAAGAAGAATGGGAAAGTCCGAGTTTGTATAGATTTCACCGATCTAAATAAATACACTCTGAAGGATAGTTTCCATCATCCAATTATTCATCAAATTCTTGATTCTACGGTAGGTCACGAGCTCTTATCTATGATGGATGCTACTTATGGATATAATCAGATACCTCTATTAGGCGCGGATCTGGAAAAGATCACTTTCATCACTGAAAGGGGGCTTTACTGTTACAAAGACATTCCTTTTGGACTGAAGAATACAGGAGCAACTTATCAGCGGTTAATGACAACAATGTTCAAAGCACACTTGGGGAAAATTCTTAAAGTCTACATCGATGATCTCCTGTGTAAGAGCTTATAATTCAAAGACCATATCACAGATCTCTCTATGATCTTCTATATTCTATACTCATACAGAATGCAGCTCAATCCTGATAAATGCAAATTCAGAGTACACTCAGGCAATTTTCTCGGTCATCTCGTTAGCAAGAAGGGGATTGAAGCCGACCCAGATCAAATTTGAGCTCTCCTTAACATGCCCTCTTCAAAAATAAAGAAGGATGTATAGAAACTCGTAGGCAAGATTATTGCTATCAATCGATTCATTTTTAAGTCTTCTGATCAATACCGGTGGTTGTTCTTACTACTCAGAGGGTGCACCAAACTAGGAAAAGTTTAACCCAATGAAGAGATCCAGTGGACAAAAGAATGCGAGACAACTTTTCAGGAACTCAAAACCTATCTAGGGAAGTCTCCCATCATGAGCACCCTGGTAGATAATGAGGAACTGATCATTTACCTTACAGTTACCAATAATTCTATCAATTTGGTCCTCATTCAACT
This sequence comes from Kingdonia uniflora, assembly GCA_014058105.1. Taxonomy (NCBI): domain Eukaryota; kingdom Viridiplantae; phylum Streptophyta; class Magnoliopsida; order Ranunculales; family Circaeasteraceae; genus Kingdonia; species Kingdonia uniflora. The sequence continues at coordinate 2,499,223 of JACGCM010001272.1, forward strand.
TGAGGAAAAGGTAAAAAAACTAGTCTATTTTATTAGTAAAACCCTCACTCCAGCAGAAATGAGATATTCTGAGATCGAGTGACTCCTTCTAACTATCGTTTACACTTCAGAGAAACACAAACACTACTTCCAAGCTCATTCAGTCAAAGGTATGCTAAACTACCCACTCTAGGAATTTTTGTCTAAGAAAGAATAATTGCGTAGAGTACTGCAATGGTCAGTCAGTTTGGGAGAACATGATATCAAGTTCGAATAACGCGATTAAAAAAAAAGTCGGGCCGTTACTGATTTTCTCATAAATTTTCTTGTGGAAGATCCCGATTGGGAGAAGCGTGATCCCAACCTTACAGAAGAAATCACAGATGATCCACCCGCCAAGCCATTTGATGAAAGAGCTGAATGGATTACAAGGAAAGGGTTAAGGCTTCTCACAGATGGATTAGAATCGTACTAATTACCCCATCTAATGACAGAATCAAGAAATTAATCCGCTTATATTTTTAAGTTTCCAACAATATCACAGGGTACAAAGCTTTTATTCATGGGATCGACTTTACACTCAAGCTTGGCATCTCTGATCTATCAGTATATGAAAATTCATTACTTATCATCCACCATTACTCCGAACAGTACAAGAAAAATGGCATGATGATCGAATATGTAGCCCTCATTGCCGATAGGATGAATAAATTCGCGAAAGCAACTCTCGACTATTTACCTCGAGGTGAGAACAGACATGCCGATTCCTTGGCTTATTGGCTGGGGTCTTGGGTACAGAAGCACGATATCTACAGATCAAAGTGATGTCCACCCCCAACATTAATCTCTATTCTGTACGCACGATCAATACTGGGGGTGATGAAGAGGAAGATGACGATTGGCGAAAGCTCTTTATCTCCTACCTTGGCCTGAAAAACAAATGTGACGGGCCCCTTCAAAAAAATTTATATGAATGCCGACAGTTAATTGAAAACTCAAAGCGTTATATAGTTCAGAATGGCCTCTTATATCGGTGATCAGTAACAGGCTCTCCAAGAAGAAAGCTGATAGAATACTTAAAGAATTACATAAAGGAGCTTGTGGATCCCACACCGCAGGTTAAACATTAATAAACAGAGCAATGACACAAGGAGTATTATGGCAAGGAATGTGCAAGCAAGCAAAAGTGTATTCACAAAGATGCGATACATGTCAATGACATGGATATATGATATGAGTTCATACACTCAAACTACATCCAAACAAGGTATTCTGGCCCTTCAAGTGGTGGGCGCTCGATCTCGTAGGAAAATTTCCCAATATGCCAGGCAACTAACATTTCTTACTTGTGGCGGCATATCGCACGATTCGGATGCCCTCACCTGATTCAAATCGATAACGGGCGCAATTCGTTAGAGAAAAGGTCATGTCCTTCCTCAACAAGCAAAACATTATTCATTCCCCATCCAATCCATACTACCCACAAGGAAATGGACAGGCTGAAATCACCAGTGCAACAATAGTGGATGGGCTCAAGAAAAAACTTCAATAAAAGAAGAAAGGCAATTGGATACCGGAGTTCCTCATCTCTTATGGGCATACCATGCTGCACACAGCTAATCAACTTGCTATTCCCCCTTTCTTTTGGCTTACGACACAGAAGCTATCATTCCAAAAAAGCAACACCATCCTGTCAAAGATCACAACCTCACATACAAAGAAAATAAGTTTGAACCTGTAATATGGACTGGATTGATGAAACCCGAGCTCGAGTTATTGCCACCTAGGTTGATATCACTATATGGTGGCCAGCCCATACAGTAGAAGAGTTCGAGGCTGTGATTTCCAAATCAACGATCTCGTCCTTAGAGAAATCCTACAGAGCCAAAAAGAAGCAAACGCTAAAAAGCTCACAGAAAATTGGGATGGCCCTTTTCACATCATTGACCGTACTGGCCTTGGATCATGCTACCTCATGACAGAGAAGGGCATCCGAATCCTAAATCCTTGGAATACTAGACGATTGAAATGATATTATTGTTAAATTCCTAGTTTTTTCATTACAGATTACCCTATTCTCGTTCTATACATTCCAAAAGTGAGATTTTAATCACCAATAGTGTACATTCTATTATACTAAATGAAAACTTCTAAGTTTTTTTTCCATATTACTCTCTACTCACGTAGAATCTACTAAATCTCATAGATTGAAGTAAATGAAATACTAAATTCCAATCGACTATTTCTACATAGATTAATGCAAAGGTAATACTAGTTTTCAATCAAACATCTATACAGATTAAAGCAAAGGTTATACTATGTCACGCCCCAAAATCCAGTAATCGGTAGCTTGACCAAGTACTAGATTCTAAGTAGTGCAGGTCGGGGAATCCAATGATTCTACCCCACAAATAGCCAAGCCGTAGACAAATTATGGCTCGGCTATTCACATATAGCAATAATCATCAGAGTAAAGAAATAACAATAACAATATAACGCGGAAGCAAAAGATATATATATATACACATCAGTCAAAAATATAATAGAATCTCTCGAATAAAACTCAGCGACATATGTTGAGAACACCTACAAAAATCTGGAACTAAAGGAAATCTGCAGCGGCAAAATCTATCTCTGAACTGGCTAACCACGTGGCAGTCCAAGCTACTAAACCTCTGGAATGGTTATAAAATGAGAGTGAGCAAACCACGGCTCACTAAACCCAATAGAACTAAATATCATACTAATAAACCTGTACTAGAAATAGTGGTAGAGATGAATGCAATAAAGAAACAAGTTTACACAAGTTTAGCAATATATATAAAATGACTGCAATGGATAAAGAGTTGATAAGGAAAGGAGATTAGAGTTGATAAGAGGGTGGAGAATAGAGTCAAGAATATAAGAGGAGGGAGATGCGATGATGAGGGAATATGTAATGCCATGACGTGATGTGATGACTAGGATAATCTCATACTTATCCTAGGTGCAGTGTGACGTGATACTATAAAATTAATACTCGTAATTCCTAAGTAGTAGGTTGATCAACCATTAACGCCTAATTTTCTTAAAGAGATCAGTAAGGGGACACACAGGTACGATTTGGTTAAGCTCAACCAAGCTAAGGATAGGTCTCACTTAATCAAAGTGGTAATGAGAGTTTCCAACCCAACGGAGCAATAGTCCGTATCATTTCAAGGAATTTCAACCTTAACGTGGATAAGTTGGGGTCTTCATGATTCTGTCTCATACCATTCCACACTCCTGAGTGGTTGAATTAGGTATGATAGTGCCATTCCCAATCTCACCAAATCTTTTAACCCGTTCTTAGGACTCCTTGGATCCTATCGGAGGTTAACCGAAGCGGAGTGTTCGTGTATCCAATCTCAATAAGTTTTGAAAGATGTTATTATAAGTTATTAAGATGCAACAGGTGTACAAGAAAATAACACAGCTGCCACTCACGCAACAACACAATCTGGATGAATAAGGACTCGATTACACCGACTAAGCATAGCCGACACAGCAACCTAACCGTCACTATATCCAACACAACAATTTCTTAAGGCTGGAAGGGGCATTCAGGGGCAAAGCCATGAGAACGCTAACCCAATAACTACTAGCTAAGCTCAGGTCCTATACAAACCATAAACCAAGCTCCCGATTAATTAACAAGCCTAAACTACAGGTTAACAATATAAACAAAATAATTCCTAGGTTAAATTATAGTTTAATTACATAGCATCTCTAAGTTCAATTTAACACTCTAAAATAATACTCAGAAACTAGTATAGAAATTTAGTAATGGGGGAATACAACTCGCCTGATAATAATTCAAGTCCGGCAGAAAACCAACTCGGAATACTGAACCTAGGATCGACGACGAGGCAATCAGAACAACGAACAAGATAACACAACCAATAACAACAACAAGCAAACAATCAATTTAAGATAATGACAACAAGACCCAAACCCTAGAATTAACCCTACGCCAAATCGAGAGAAATAAACGGAAAGGGAATCGAGAATAACTCACCAAGGATAGGAGTGAAGGTTGCGATAAAGCTGGGGAAGAATCCGCGAGTGATGGGGAAGATTAGATCAAGAGTGTGGAGGAGAGGACAATCGGTTAGGGAGAGGAGAGAGAGAGAGAGAGTGAGTTTGAGTGAAGAGAGGAAGTGAGGAAAAGAGAGCATTAAACCCAACAGGTGATTAAAACGTGAACAGAGAGAATATTCCTATTCGAATAGAGAGAAGGCTTGTTCGAATAGAAAAGGTCAGCGAAGAAAGCTCAACTGTACAAGGAAGGACTTATTCAAATAGAGAAACATCCTATTCGAATAAAACAGTTCAGGGGAAAAACAACTGATCTATGAAGGATCCTATTCGAACAGAGGGAAGTCCTTTTCGAATAGAGGGAAATCTTATTCGAATAGAGAGAAATCCTATTCGAATAAAGCAACTCAGGGAAAAAATCCAACTGTACCAAGAAGGATCCTATTCGAACAGAGAAAGTCTTGTTTGAATAGAACTGGTCTGTTCAGAAAAAGACCCCTGAAATCCTATAAAGGATTCACCCCGGAAAATACCCGCTATGCCGCCACCTCAAGCAATGCCAAAACACCCAAAAACATCACGACTCCCAAACCATACTAACAACAGCTACACAACCACCAAATACAACCCAACTAGGGGTTCCAATAAATCACAACACCGCCCTATCGCTTGAAACCACCAGAACGCCGAAAAGGAATATAATAGAAAAAACCTGCCGAAAGGAATAATGGATGCACAATGAATGAAGGAGTATATGCGGAAAATGTACGTGGATAATTAATATGCAGACGAGAAAATGAATAGGAATATGCGGAGTATCACAATAATGAATATAATAATAGCTATAATTAGGAAATAAAAAATCAGGGTCATTACAATCTACCACCCTAAGAAGATATTTCGTCCCGAAATTTAATACATACCTCAGCCTCTAAAACAACTGCGGATAGTGCCTCCTCACATCAGTCTCTAGCTCCCTGGTCACTTCCTCTAGTCCATGGTGACTCCACTGGACTTTTATAAACGGAATAACCTTGCTAAGAAGAACTTTCTCCTCGCGATCCAAAATGCGTATTGGATGCTCAAGACACGAGGCATCGCCCCGAACCTCTATCGGTTCCCAGTCAATCACGTGAGTAAGGTCCCGCTCATACTTCCTCAACATAGAAACATGGAAGATGCTGTAAACTCTGCTCAGTTGTGGTGGCAACGCCAAACGGTATGCTAACTCTCCAACTTTGTCCAGAATCTCAAACAGGCCAATATATGTCGGAGCTAGCTTCCCTTTCTTACTGAAATGCATCACTCCCCTCATCAGTGAAACCTTCAGCAAAACATGATCCCCGATCCAGAACTCTAGCGGTCCCCTGTGGATGTCGGCATAACTCTTCTGTCGGCTCTGTGCTCTACGTAACTGATCCCTGATGATAGTAACTGCCTCATTAGTCTCCCAAACCAAGTCTGGTCCCAGTAAGCTCTGCTCACCAACCTCTGCCCAACTCAAAGGTGATCTGTATGGTCTACCATATAAAGTCTCGCAGAGTGCCATCCCGATGCTCGACTGAAAGCTGTTATTGTACGCAAACTGAGCCCAATTCAAATACTCGTCCTAGCTACCCTTGAAGTCCAAAACACAAGCTCGAAGCATATCCTCAAAAATCTGGTTCACTCGTTCTGTATGATCGTCGGTCTGAGGGTGAAATGATGTAATGAAATCCAGTCTAGTATCCATAGCTCGCTGAAAACTCTGCCAAAATTTACTGGTAAATCTGGTATCTCTATTTGACACTATCGAAACTGGAACCCCGTGTAACCGAACAATCTCCCTCATGTAGATTCTGCTCAACTCATCGACACTGGAACCCCTACTGGCACAAGAATAACACCCATCTTTGACAACTCGTGTTTTGCCATACATCGATCCAACTCCTATTTTTCTTGAGATGAGACTGGCCCCACAGTTTCCCCCGAATCATCTGAATCATCCCAATTATCACTCTGCTCCTCATCCCCTTACTCCTCTTATCACCCGAAGGTTTGGCATCACCTTCGTCCCTCTTTCCCTCCCCTTCCTTATTTTCCTATTTGTCACTCTCCCCGACTATTCGAGCCCTACGATGGCTCCTAGTCAAAACTTCAACCTCTGGCACTACCATAGCCAATGGGGCATCTGTTACAATTTTTAACACTTCTACATCACTGCTCTCACCCCCTCAACCTCGACCAGATATACTCGGTTCGTTTACTTTGTTCTCCTCATCCTCGAAGCACGACGGGTATGCATTATACCCTACAGAAGAAGATGAACTAAATTAGCTCGATATATTCGAGTGTCACGTTTCGGTATCATATTATTTTCTACCCTCCCCAAATCACCAAACCCACAGTCGACTGTTTGACTGCAGCCCAAACCACCACCTCACTTTTTTCAATTCACCACTTGACCAGATTTCCAACCAAATGGGTTACCCCCTTCTCGGTCATGCCATTAAAAATAGAAAACCTAGCAGCACTTACCTCACCATACAAACTACTCACAAATACAAAAGGAGAAGCAACAGGGCAATAGCGTGCAAATTCAAATTACCTATCTTTGCAGGAAATCTAAGGACATACCTGTTTGAATAGATCAGATTTCTCAGCAACAACGAAGTGTTCTTCTCTCCTCTCTAGCAAGCTCAACCACAACAATGGCATCTGTTTTTGCTATGATTATTTATTTGGGAATAGTATATTTCTCTCTTACCTCTTTAAATACTATCTCAGAAAAATAAATTGCCTCGATTTCCCCTACTCACAATCATTACCACTTCTCCACTACCCCTTAATTTTTGGTTGAGATGTATCTTGACAATATTACCCTTACTTCCTCCCACGTGTGTATCATACGCTCACATTATGTAATATATCTTTTTTATACCTCTCAAACCTTCTGGCACAGTGTCTGAAGCTGTCACCTCAAACCCACGTATCACCTCCACCTCTTGCCCATACCATGAGGAAATATTATAATGACCTATAGCGGCGTACTGCTCTAGGAATAGTACCACCTCTAAAACGTTTGCTACTATGGCTGTCAAATTTTACAGTCGAAGCACACATTCCTTCAACAACAGAAATTTCCACGACCTATTATGCTTTTCTTTTCAAACCATCGTCTACATTCTACCACATCCCATTGTGCGCATACATAAGTTCTCGAACCTTCGGTAAGTATTTTTCGTTACCACTTTTTACTCGTGTTCATTACTTAAGGTCGAAGTTCGACAATTACCACCGCGTCTAAATTATCATCGTCTATAACACCTAATATGGTTAGACTTTCATACTTCGATGAACATATTTCTCATTCAAAAATAAAATAGTAGCCCTCAGGCCTACAAAAAGGGGAGAAAGATAAACAACACCAATAATACCAACAACAATAATAGAAATAACAACTACACTGCCATAACTTTTTAGATAACCCCCCTATTTGCGTACGGGGCAGTTCTTACAGAGCCCCGCCTCATCCTCGACCACGTCCTCAGCATCCACCTGGTCTTCAGCCAGGCTTTTCAGTAGATAGTACCAGTTACTGATATTCAGAGCTAGCCACTACATCACCCTCAACCAATGCTCATATGGTATCCCACAGATGGCCTCCCCCAGTTCTAGTTTTACTAAGTCAGGCAGCACCACGTCCAGCCCTTGATCCCCAAAGAATTTATCCTTCAGGAATGCCGTGTTCTCGTCAATGTATCATTCTCGTGCTTCCATCCTCTTCTGGTACCATATATTTGGTGTAGTTTCCATGTTTGGTTAACTCAAAGAAGACGAAGATGAATGTTGAAAAATCACACCCTAACACCTTCTTTTAAACCTTGATTAAAGGACATTAATTACCCCCTTAAACCCCACTTACATTAATTACTCTCCTTAATTACTTTCCTCTGAACTGCCCACATTCAACATTCAACTCTTCAACTTCCCATGCCTAACCATTTTTCACAGCACGTGCCATCTACACCAATTTTTGAGGCCCTTGCCGAGAGGGGGCAAATGTAGTAGCCAACTCGCAGCCTTCCAGTACTAGTTGAATACTCGAAGGCTAGATCGAAGCCTACCTAGAGACTCGACCCCAACTAGACAACAACTAAGTCCACAAAGCCTTTTGATATCAATTGAACACTCGAAGATATTATAGTCGAAGCCGAAGACAGACGGCTAACAACAGAATTTAACATTTATAACAGAGAAACTTTGACCATGGTAATACATGGATGAAGGCAGACACGTATGACAACCAGTTCACCAGACAGAACAGTGAAATGAGCTGCCTGACATCTATAGTGTCAGAACCGACTCCGAGTACTGAACAGTTATCCCCAAAGGATATACATATAACCTAACCTCCCATGGTGACTCAGCCCGTTCTATATCCTATAAATTAGAAGGAGGAGGTGCTATGAAGGGTTCAAAAAATTTCTCCCTCAAAACCCTAAAAGATTACCTTCGAGTACTCTGTAACTAATTTTTCCCCTTTGACCTATCTGCCAACTGGATATTTATAACATTAGTCATTCAAAATCCCCATTAGAGGTCGTAGAGTAACCCATTATATGACTCCACGCAAGAGTGTGACTTCCGTAATATAGTTTATTATTATCTTACATACTTGTTTAAACCCTAGGTCGAAGGTTACCCTACGGTGTAAGAGCTAGTTTCTCCTCTTACGAAACTTGGCCCCTATAAGAATTTCTAGATTCTAACATAGGAATTTCTAGATTCTAAACATCACAATAATTCTTATTTCTAGATCGAGCATTTCTAGCTCAAGAGATCACTTGTAATAAGATATTAGCCTCAAGCAATAAAAGTTACAGTTACTAAATCCTCAACTCGAGGTCGGGTTTTTTTATCTATTCAAAGGTTTTCCACACTAAATCATCTGTGTCATTTCTTGTATTATACTAATTTGTGTCATAGGTACATTTGGTGTGAGATCTAATTTTGAGCTGCAAACTTAGGCCATTACACATGGATACTACTCAATTGCCACAAGTAGTGTCTATCTATAGTCTATACATCTGATCTAATATGCAACAATAATTAGAAAAGTGTAAAACAACCAACTCTTGTCTCTTTCTATGTCTATATGCACCTTTTTATATTAATGTGTTTTTCATCTTTAGTACATCCAGAATGGCAAAAATATGATATTTCCTTTCAGAATTCCAGTGTTGCTCTTTGTGCTAATAGGGCTCAGAGATGGTAAATGATTACTGTGGTTTGTTTCATATATATATTTAATTCAATGTATGAATTTGAAAATTCTAGAAGGAATGAAGAACACATACAAGAAATATGGCATGCTATTATTAACTCAGATAGAAAATTCTAAAGTATTAAAAGCAAATGGTATAATACCTACATAACTTCCATGTCCATATTTGACTTCATGGAACTTGAAGTTGAATTAGGAGTGGGATTGGAACTAGAATAAGTTTCCTTGGAATACAAAGCCACATAGATGTCAAAAAATTAATTCAACTTCTCCTTGAAGTCTCTAAACTCTTGATTTTCTAGCCTATAGATCTCATTGTAAGAAAACTTTACAAAAGAAAGTTTATACCTAGGATCTAAGACGCACGTTACACAAATATAAGGTTATGCTTTGACCAATATTTCTCAAACTTAGTCTTCATTTGTGATGCCAAGAATTTCATAAACTCATCCCTACTCTTCATAGCCTTTGAAATATGATGTTGAATTAAATAGACTTGAGAAGAATTTAAATTTGATGTGGGGTATTTTATCCCAAAGAAAAGACATATCACATTGTAAAATAACTTCAAACTCGCATATCTACCCAACTATATCCCATTCATCCTCGGAAGGGCAACACTTGTAGTTAAAATCACTTAACTCCGAATGAGTAAAAGCCTTTCAGTAGAAAAGAGCACTTTCAAAGATCATGTAAGTAAAGTTTCAACGAGTTGGAACATTTTGCATTAAGCCCTTGTTAAACGGTAATGACACTTGCCTAACACAATTACGAAAAATTTGCTTCCTATATTGTGAACCCCTAAAATACCTCATACTCTCCCGAACTTTACCAATCGACATATCAATCTCCTTTAAACCCTCTTGCACAATTAGATTTATCATATGAGCACAACATCTTGCACGAAAAAACTCTTCTTCGAACTGCAAAGAATTACTCAACTTCAACTTACTCTTAACCATCTCAACAAAGATATTATTAGACGAAGTGTTATCTAACATAATAGAATTAAGTTTCTTCTCATTGCCCCAATCAAAGTAAAGTATGAATTTTCTAAAATATGGTTAATCCGGTATGAGGAGATGGCATATATATCAGAAAAACTAAGAATCTTCTTCTTTAAAGTCCAATCGGAATTCATAAAATGTGATGCAAGTAAAATAAAGCCATTCATTGTAATAGAACTCCATAAATTTGAAGTTAGACTAATTCTTCCCGCTACCCCACGCAACACACTTATAACCCTATTTCTTTCCCTTTTATAAATCTTAATGACATTCGCCCTAGATGTATTCCTAGAAAGTAGCATCAATTCCCAATTAGAAAATGCCGCATAAGTAAAGGCATCACGAATCCTCTCATGCTCCACAAACTTGAAATGGAGTTGATGCCTAACTATTGCTAGATTCAATATTTCAGGAAAAACAATGAGGTTAAACTTTGCCGCCCTTAAAGACATGGAAGACTCAGATTGAAACAAAAGTATTTGTACCAAATCACGTATTGTAGTCTTTTCACATATCTTGAGACGGTGAGATAGATTATCGATCTTATGTGCACTAGAAGACAAATAAATAGTACTATATTTCTTACTCTTAACCCTTTCTTTCTTATCCTTACCAACAAAGATTTAATAAAAATCCCAAACATGAAAAGTTAATTTTCGTTTACGATTACCAGAATTCCTAGAAAGTGTACCAACACTTTCATCTCCAGTATCTGATAAGAGGTCATCAATTCTCTCTATTTCAATGTCATCTCCATCAAGATCAATTTTGATGGCATTATCATTATTTAACTCAAGCACCTCAACAATTGGACCCATCTCGTAAAATAAAATAAAATAATCATATTCAAAATCATATCAATTCAAGAACATGGTAGATTAACAATTAATATTAAATTAATTATTGAATATGATAAACAAAATAGACAACTCATCTCGTAAAAATTAACTTTTATTTTATTAAGATGAGAACATGGTAGGTGTTAAGGCAAACGCCATTGCAAATAACTTATAAGTCTAATGAAAATAATAAAAAGTACAAATCTAACATTTATTCACTTAGCTAAGAGTAATACAATTATAATTTGAAGTGTTACCCAAATAAACAAAACACAAACAAGATTATATCCAATAAAAATATATGTAAGATAGTTATCCCTAATTCTAGGTCTCATAATCTCAACTTGTTTATATCCATTAACTTGTTCTCCCCCTTGTCCTAAGTCTCCTACCCCAAGGCTCCCAACAAGAACATCCTCCCATATAAATGACTTACATTGGCTTTTGAATTGGGGATAATGATAAAAATAACGACCATTATTCTTCTTAGTGTTAGCTCTATGACACTTCATGTATCTCGCCCCACAAGTGCAAGGAGATCCAACTTGTGCCATTTTTACAAGAGGCCTAAACATAACACAAGTTGAAAAGCCCCCAACCAAAGTTACCAAACCAAGGCAGTGTAAATTACAAATTATCATGCACGTGCTATCAACTTATAATGTACTTTTAGAGTAATTGTTGAACTAGTAGTAAACAACAATATAAACATATGGGTGGTCAATTACAAGGCTAATAACTATAGGCTGCAATACTAAAAATCTAAATAGAATTGTTAATAACATGTTAGGCATTATATAGATAATTATCTATACAAATTAAAATATACAAATTAAATATGAACACTTGCAAAATGCAAATAACCAAACAGTATAAATATTTTTCCAGTAGATATATGGGTGTATACATTAGAAATAAGAACCTCAATTGACTTTACACATTATAAATGTAACTATAAAATTTACAAACTTACAGTTAATGAAATAAGAACCCTAAACCAAGCCCCAAACCCCAAACCCCAAATCCCAATAATGGGTACACAACTACAAAAATCATCTACGAAAGTATCAATCTAAACTTAATAACCCAATAACAGAGATGAAACATTAAGAAATTACTAACCAAATCAACATAAAGGAACACAAAATTAACAGAGATCACCAAATCAACAGAGATGAAACATTAACAAAGATCACCAAATTAATAGAGATCACCAAATCAGTAAACAAATTAGATTTTACTTGAAACATAATAAAAGTAGTGAATCCTTTAACTTAGAGATAACCTAAAATGAGAAAGAAGTAGCAAAATCAGAGATAAGTTGAAGTTAGAGATATGATGAAATGAGAGAGAAAGAGAAAAATCATGCTTGAGAAAGAGAGAGAGAGAGATTACTTGAAAACTTGAAGATAAAGTGATCCCTGTTGACTGTTGAGACTTGAGAGTAGAAAAATTGAAGTTGAGGGCTTAAGACTTGAGAGTGATCTCTGCTGACTGTTGAGAGTAGAAGAGTGATCTCCAAATCGAGAGAGTGAAGTTGGGGCTTAAGCCATGAGGAAAAGAGGTTTCTCCAACTCACAATCATAACGACGGTAAGAGAGAGAGAGAAAGAGAAAGAGAGAGAGAGTGAGAGTGAGAGAGAGAAAGAGTGAAGTTGAGGCTTGAGTTGAGGAAATGTGGTTACTTCAGAAACTAAATACCATGTGGAAAAAGACCTAGAAGACCTAAACTAAATTACAATAGTAAACGAGTTTGCGTGTCAACCTGTGGGTCAAAATTTAAAATACTAACCCGACCTACTTCGTAACCGTGCCTAGCGTGTCAGTCCATTTACGACCCAAACCCGTTTATAGCAGGTCGGGTTTGGGTCATGTTATCGTGATCTGGTCTGATTGATAACCCTAATTGTGTTGTATATAACTTAGAAGGATGATAATGTGATGATCAAAATAAAAGTTATGCAATTAAGATGATTTATGCTTCATCCTTTGATGTCCTTACGAGAGGGTTCTTGATGTGGGTTTTCTCCTATGTATTGTATAAGAAGAAGCATGGCAACTATGTGAAGCTTTGAGGGTGAAGTATTAAACTCAACATATCAGTTCCTTGGATCACTGTATATGCATGCCACAATCTATCAATTCTATTGGCATGTATGAAAAATACTACTATTGATTCCAAAAGATAAAGAAATATATTTTTGAATCAGTTTTTTTGTAAGGAAGTTGAGGTCAGGCTAGACTCACACCAGATATTTCATTATCAAATTAAAAATATTTATGAACAATTATAAAGTCCAAAGGAGTCCTTTTTTTTAACGGTGAGCTTTATAAGGAAAGAAACAATTAACAAAAACTGGTAGGGGACAACTCAACACTCACAAGAGCACAAGGGCACCAAGAGCCTAAACCACGGTTTAAAAGGTATGTTATAATGGTATAACAGGCAAATGCCATTACTGTTATAACGGTACTATAATAGTATTACATTTTCTTAAGCCAAATAGCAAGTCAATGATAATCAAATTGTTTAAAATTTTAAAATAGTGATACAACTTATGTATTTCCATACGAGAGTTATATGGATTACTTAGCTCGCACATCTACCATTAAAGTAGTAGACATTACGACATTGCTTTATATTCTCTCAAATTTTGCTATAGTTTTCAATTATAATGGCCATTATTTTACAAATAATAGTTTATAACACTGTTATAATAGTATATAACTTTGGTATAAATGTAAAAGAGAACATTGAAAATAACGCATTGTTACAATGGTAACAATGACCGTTATAACATAAATTAACAGTATGTTAAAGTACATAACAGGTGTCATTTTTTTGAATGTAACAAGGCCCATAATGGAACGGGCTCAAGGGGTTACCATTATAATGGTGATATAACAGTTACTTAAAACCATGGCCTAAACTCCACAAAGAATGGAAAGAACAAAGGGAAACAAGAAAACTAAAACCAAAACTGTTCAAGTACTTTTAAATCCTAAAATATACTATCCCACAAGCATCTTCTCCATAGATTCCATAAGATCAAAAGTAAAGTCATTTGATTATCTCTTCATAGCTTATAAGCAAATCAACTAGATAATTTGGGGATCTATTAGCCTCCCTATAGTTGTGACCAATGGAGAAGAACTTGAATCGAACAATCTTTTTCTTAATATTTTGTACAAGCTTTCTCACCTTCCAAGGGAGATTAATGTTACTTTGAATGAACTTGACAACATTGGTAGAATCACTCCAAACTTCAATTCTTTTCTTGCTAAGTCTGAGAGCCATATCCAAACCCCAATTCAAAGCTTCAAGCTCCTGTACTGTGAAAGTCTTAGGAGCCACCCTTGTTGCACAATCATAAAGGGAACTTCCATCAAAATGTTGGGGCCTGAGTCCCCGCATTGTATCGATATTGTCCCCACCTTGGCCACCTAGTATGGGTTAGGTGTGGGGTGTTATAAGAAAAGGCCTCGATGCAATTTAGAACATCATATCTCCTTATATCCTTGTATTGGACCACATCTTTAACTAATGTGGGACTAATTTTGATCTACCAATCTTAATAATATCTGGAACATTACAAGCTAACAACAAGGTTTCTTCCTCCTGTAGCTCATCTTCAGCAGCATAGTTATCATGTTTATAATTTTTGGGTGGTATTCTACACTCTGATCTATAATGACCATACTTCTTACAACGAAAACACTGAATTTTTGATTTGTCATAGCTTTGGTCTTCATAAATTTTCTTATTAGTGTTTTTGTCCTTCGGACCCTAAGTCTTGCCACTTTTTTCGGTACTTGATACTTGTGTTCCGCTCGAACAATTTTTCCCAATCACAATCACCATGATTTGAAGAGATTGTTCTACGGACATTGCTGCCTTTTGATCCATTCTATGTTTGTGAGAACACAATAAACCCATTAGCCCTTCAATTGACATGGTTGAAAGATCCCTTCCTTCTTCAATTGCAACAACAACATAATCAAAGTGACATGCTAAAGATCTCATAATTTTCTTAATAACACGAATGCCATCCATTTTTTCCCCACTAACCTGTAATTGGTTCACAACTGACTGAACTCGAGAAAAATAATTAGATATAGATTCGGAAGTATTCATAGAAAGAAGCTCGAATTTACCTCATAGAGTTTGAAATCTTACACTCTTTACCTTCTCATCTCCTTTGTAAGATTTTAGCAAAATCTCCCACGCCGCCTTTGATGTTGTTGCACTCAAAATCCTTTCAAAAACAACCTCATCTACCGCTTGGCAGAGGAAAAATAATGCCTTCTTATCCTTCTTTCCATTTTCTCTCAGACTATCTTTCTGGACTTGAGAAAGAGCGAGAGAGAGAGCTGCAACTACAGCTTGATCTATAAATTCAACATATCCAAGCTTGATAATCTCGGATAGCTCCTGAAATCCAAGCAAAGCTTTCATATGGATGCACCATTGATCAAAATTCTTTTCGCTAAACTTTGAAAGTTGATGTTGAATTGATCCGTTCATTCTTGTAACTTGCTTACATGCATTCAAAGTTGAAGACTTGAAACAAGAAGAAAACTAGTTAACCTGCTCTGATACCAAATGAAGGAAATTATACAAACAATCTTAATTTCATAGCAACAAAAGCAGAAAAGGATGTGAAGAAATGAAGATTTGATTAAATTACTACAATTTATTATTAAACAACTCAAAGACTCTACCTATATATAGGTGTTTATAGACCCAAAAATTTCCCAGAGAAAGCTTTAACAAAGTTAAGATTTCTTCACTAACCCTGACTCCAATTAATTAGGAAACAAACCCATAATCTAGTAAAGACTAATTCAAAACCAACACCATTAAGTGCACACCACATTTATTCTATAGAAATACTAACAAATTGAGTTTACAAACTCTAATAAAAATTCCTATGAATTACAGCAATTCTAACTAAATTAGAGAGGGATTTATCTGTGTTGAACATATGGTTGTTGACTGCTTGTTTCCTCCAACTGCACTTGATTACCCTAGACACATGCCATTTAACCTATAAATTCCATTTAGTAGTAGTAAGAGCATCCTCATTCATTTAATCAAATTTTAGTTGTTAAAGGAAAATTAAATATTCCTTAAAAGCCAAATCATCCTTGCGGTTGCATGTGAATATCCAAAAGTATATCTTTAAAGTGAATATAGGTTTTTGGCAAGTGATATAGGTTGCCAAATTTGGCAATTTTTTTTGTCTTAAGCCATTTTGGCTTTATTCTTAAAACTATTTTCTATGAGAAATTGAAATTTTCTTTAAAATATTTTCTATGCAATCAAACAAACGCTAAGAGTCTAAAGAGTTAATAATGATCAAGGATTCTCTATTGATCTCCATGTCTTGCCATCCAAGACTAAAATATATCTTAAGACCTTCTTGATAAGCACTTTACAGGGATTAATTTAAGCCCTTTTATCAGGTATTTTTGGCCGTCCTGAGACCTTTATATCTAATAATTTCCTAGTTACCTCACTTTCAGGTTATCAACTATACTGGAGATGATTTGATAAGAAAAGAGCCAAATTTGAGCTAAAATGACAATAAAATCACTTTGGGGATCTCCAACAGTTCAGCAAATCAAGTTTAGCCAGAAAAGTTCTAGTTTGGTCTAAATTCCAAATTCTTCACTAAGACAAGATATGAGCAGGTTTCACCTATTTTTAACCTCTACATGACAAGGGAAGAATAACCCAAAAAGATGAGAGACTGCGACCACCATCATTCGGAAATCGCTACCGGCCAAGGCAAAATCCTAATGATCTTTTGACATGAATCCCTAGGAGGTCTAATAAAATGAAATCTTCAACAAATACGTGCGCAACGCTGCTAGAGTTATTTTTTGTTTCAGGGTTATTTTGGTGGCTAGGAACTGAGTTTGTATAATTTTTAATTTATATCTTAATTCTACGATCCCTTTAGTCAATTTATATTTATTGTTTACTTTAATTATGCAGAGCTAATCCCCTCAAACTAGATATGAGGATGAAGCTCTATATGTGTATGTTAGGATTTTCTTCCAGGTAATAGGTCTGACCTAGAGGTCTATGATCACACTTTATAGTTGTTCTTTAACTTTTCTGAACCCAACAAGTTTGAAAAAGTGGAGAACAATTCTAACCTGGAGAGAAATTGATCACCTGGATAAGGGCTTGATTTATCAGCCCACTTAGAGACCTTTAAACCTAGATATTATCGTTGTATTTGCAAAATAAAGAACACACCCTAGGTCAGCAACCTAGTGTTAAAGCTTAGAGCTTAACGGGTTGAGCTCTCTAATTTGTTATTTGGGGAGAGATCAAAAAAGAACTTTAAACCCCTCAAATTCGATTCAAAAGAGGGAATTCAAGGAAAAGACTAAAAACCCAATAATTAAATCCTAATATGCTAATATAGGTTCAAATCCGAAGGTTTAGTTAACCTTAATATTTAAATTTCAACACCTAATTTAACATAGATTTTTGACAAAACAACCCCATTTCCCCTAGATTTTAGTTTATCCTAGAATAACGTACCTCTTCGTGGATTGACATCATACTTGCCCTTTACTATATTAATTAGTCAAGTAAAATTTTGATTAGACTAACGACGGTCTATTATTTCTATAACAACAATAAGTATCAATTGAGTGCTTTCATTTGTCCCTTGCAATGTATTTCTGAAGGCCACAATAGGAATTTTATTAAGTAGTCTTTAGATACCTCCATAAGATTGAAGTTGAAGATCATAAGAAATGTACAAAGTAATTTTACTGCCAGTGTATGAAATCCACTTCTTACTGATGAAATAGTTAAATCAGATCACCACTTTAACTTTAAAAACAATATTCCTTGATAAAAATTGAACACTCTCAAAATTCCTTTAGGACGTCCAATAAAACCATTAATACCAAATCATGATTGATAAAATGCTATTCAAATCAACACAACCAATCCAAGGCTATTTATCAATAATTTCATTAATATTGTAAAAACCCAACTAAAAATAAAGTTTACCTATTTTGATATTTGGTATCCCCAAAAAGATATAAAATAAAATTTTTGTACGGAAAAAATTATACTAAAAGTGGGAAACAATTTCCACTCTCACCCTTGGAAACCATGTTTAACACATAAACTAGTGGGACCCATGCTAAATTTCTCACTTGTTTTACTATTTTTACTTGACAGTCTAAAGCTGGAAACATTTGGGTAATTAAATAGGAAATGCTGAGAAAATTTGGATATGAGAAATGGTTTTCCAGGAAAAAAATGGCCTTCCAAACACGCCCTCAACTTTTCTTGTAAAAGTCATTGGCAACGTGATAATAGGCTAATAAAATCACCCTCGTGGAAGATATGTCAGTAAAACTTAGCAAAATTGAAATGAATGACGTAATAATTTCATAACTTTTAATTCCAAATCTTTACAATTAAATACTTTATCTTTTGTCTATAAACAATGCCCCAAATCTCACCCCCACCCCCCACCCCTCTCTCTCTCTCTCTCTTATCCTCATTGAAAACTATTTTGTTTTGTATCTAGATTGCGACAGCACTAATTTAGAAGATGAATCTTCAGTCTAAATGGGGTTTACCATTAACATTTAGAATCGACTGAGAAGCTTCAAATTCTTCTCTAGAAAGGTACATATAGAAATGTAACCGTTTGTTAAGTTTTTTTTTCCTTTTAATTGCGTCATTCATCTCAAGCGGGTAGGGTTTGATAGTTATTATTGTAATATTTCATAGATTACCACGTAAGGACCGTGTTTTCATTTGGTAGGGTTTCAAATAATTTTCTCGTTAGGCCTCAACATAGATTGCATGGATAGTGAAAATGCTTAAGTTAAGTAATTAGTACTTTTGCACAACAAGGAGATTAAGATTCTTATGAATGAACGATTGGTAAAGATAAGTGAAGTAATTTTTCCGCAGAGTAGTTGTGCTCTTTTATCATAGTTGAATTGGGCCTTAAGCTTTTCCAATTGACAGACTTAACCTTTAGGGTTAATGAGGTAAGCAAGAACTTTGGTCGCACATGGTAGATATGATTAAAACTTTTGTACTATGCGATCTAAATTAAGATTGATCTAAACCCTTCCAAAACCAAATAGCATGTAATTTCATTGAGTTATAAGAAAACTGAACAACAAACCATTATATTTCTTTAATGCATCATGAATTCCTTGAGTTCTCTTGATGTAATTGTTGCAAAAAATGAGTTTCCACAAAAACATTTTAGGTAAATAATTGATACTTTTTATTGGAAAATTTGAATAAATTAATGTCTTGGTATTTTCAGCTAGAAATTAAGAGTTCTACCTCATTTGTTGAATTAAAATTCATGAATTTGTCTTTCTAGCTCAAAAATAAGTAATAATACTTTAGAGGGTGATTTTGAATTATTAGAACTGGAGGTTCCATCTAAAAATAAACTAGCAATGAGAGGAGCAGCCTTGGGGTCAAATATTATTGTGGTGTAAGGCTTGAATACCCAATGCGAACTATATATCTATGAAATTTCTAAGGCACTTGAGATTTATCGATTATGAACAATTAGGTCAAATTGGCTAGGTCGATAATCCTTGAAATCAATTTTCTAATATCGAAACCCTAACCTATTTCAATTCAATTCTATAATCTAGTATCAACAAATAATTTATCAAATAACACAAGAATACACGATATTAACCTTCTGGGAAACCTTTCCCAAGAGAAAAATCTACAGGTTGCTGTCGAATCCTCGAACAAAAACCTATTTTTATATTAAAAAAAATCACTTATTTTGTTCATTTTGTAAAATACTAATGAGCAACAATATTTGAGTGAAGATGATCAAAACCAAGGTACCTGTTCGGTGTCTGTCCACCTGTAGTCATTCCATGTGCACTCTCTGCCAATGAATAACCCCGAGATAGTTCTGACACTTAACATGAAATGAAACAAATACCAAATATGAATGTTTCAATCTCTCCCTTTTATTTATTTCATGACAAAACAAGGACTATAAGAAAGAAAAAAAAATACAACTTGATGTCAATTGCTGAACATCCATACTCAAAGCCACTCTTTTATCCAATAACATCTATTCTAGAATCCCTGCATACTAAACAAGATACATTACGCAACCATTAAAAGAAAAAAGTAATCCAGGAGAAATCCAAAAATACCAAAAAACTTACCTGACATACCTTTCATGATCATCTCTATCCCTTTTTATCACAGATGAACAAAATGGTAAAATGAAAGAAATTGAACCAACACAATATCACATTGAAAAAGTACTTGTTATTTCCCCTCAAAATAAGATGCATCTCCCTCTCAAAACAATGGTGACCCCGGTTAGAGTGCAAACACACAAAAATTCAAGAAAAAATGGCATAAATAGACATTGGCAAACACTCTCCCTAAGACAATGCATGTTCAAAAGCAAACAAATCTCGAATATCTTAGAGAGACCAGGATATTGCCCATGTGCTATAAACAATCACTAAAATAAATTACTTGGTGAATGTGTGTGTGCATAGTCAGATAGACACATGTTTTCAACATATTACTTAGCCACAGTTAGAATACTATGTTAAAATTTTGCTTTGGCTAAGACCTTACTTAGGTTTACTAAAAAATTACTAAAATTTTACTAGTAAACACTCCGTGGACATATGAATATGAGTATGTGAAAAGAAAATATTCATATTTCATCAAATAAATTGTGCGCTGTGAACTAAAAGATCTCATGGAAAAAAAATCAATTGTCATTAATGATGTCAAGTTAACTAATATAGAATCCCTATCTCTTATCTCCCCTAAACTGACTATGCTAAATTCAATATCAAATAGGTCTTGGAGATGTTATAAAGTAGGCAAGGTTAAGCACATGATGGAGTAGGTGATTTGCTGGCATTCTGAGACTAACAGTTACACTTACTCCCCCTCTTTCTATTTATTGAGTACATATAGAATAATTACTATTTTTTTATCTCTTCTTTTATTGAGTATATACATAATTGATTGTTTCTTCTTCTATCTTGCCTTTTTTTTAATATTCTAGATAAAATCTTATAGATATACTATCAACATATTGGGAATACTCTTATTTTATATTCATCTTCATCACTAAAACCACATGGTTTTACTCCTCCTTTATTTTTTACTGAAAAGTCTCAAAACAAATGGGTTAAAATGAGTTGGCCATAAAATGAATGACATATTTTAAGGCACAAATGGCTGTAAACGGATACAAAGTTTGGGTAAGCATAGCGAAGGCCAAAAATGATAAAACAATAAAAATGCATATTATCATATCTTCAGTCTTACACAGTCTCTATTTCATCGCTAATCAAGTATAGAAAATGTTCTATTATAATAACTTGAATTTGACGCCACCATCAAAAATTGAGTAATACAAATGAAATGATATCTTAAAATACGATGTGATTTGCTGGAAAAAATTAATGTCATAACACTTAAAGTTTATAAGAAGGTCAGATCCTCACATAATATTAGGTATGAAGTCTCTATATTTATCCTCACATGGTTCTAATCACAATAAAGTTTTAGTTTAAATATGGGGCTCATTGGCTATTGTGAATTGTGATTTTACCGAATAATATATTTTACGAATTAATATAACACAAAAACACTATCCAAATCTAGCAAGAATATTCAATATTCGATATTCAAAGTAAAATAAAAACCAAAGCATCCTACTTTCCAAAAAAGATGAAGAGAATAATAAAATATAACAAAGGGTAAGAAATAATCATAACCAACGAAGCATACACCGATAGCTCGTCTTAGTTTAGATTCATTACCTATCAAAACAGCATTGTACCTTATCTGTGGTGACAAATCATCCTTTTACACCCAAATAGACCAAATAACTGCCAGTGTAACATTGCATCTTAACTGAGATGTCAGCTCATCCTTATTCACCCAAATATCTTTGATAAACATTTGATATTGAGCTTTTTGAATGAGCATTACGAATTTCTAGATCATCTTATTCTTTTCCTTGACAGGATGCCAACCAACCTGTCCAGTATATGAAATAAATCTACAATATGAAGCATAATGTCCCTATCTATCATAAGCATAACAATAAATTACTTTTGGATAATGTGGTTTACTAGCACGAGTACAAGTATTTGACACTACACTAGGTTTGGGCAATATTATGGCTTTAACAAATTTTATAACTTGAGGGGTTTTTAAGTTAAAAGCCGGTTTTCATATCCAAGTCCCCTTTTATCACCTTCAAACTTACCTAGCATTTTATCAATATTAATTTCTCCATGACAAAACATTGGAAGTTTATGTTGAGATGAAACTAAATCAAGCTTAGACTTGCCAAATTCATCATTAGTTGACTTAAATTTCTCCTTGACATCATGAAATTTTTATAGTAGCTCAAGTTTGTCAAGAAGATCTTGTTTCTTACTTTCAGGCTTTTCAATCTGAAGGCTTGTATCCACGGTTTTTTCCTAAAGTTCTAGTGTGAGTGTATTAAATTGATCTTTCAAGGTTTTGTTAACCCTTTCAAGTTTAACACACTTCAAAAATGTTTGAGTATATAAATCTTTAATATAAGAGTCCCAAAACTCATAACTTTCATTATTACTTAGACTTTCAGTAGGTTTTTAAGCTCAAATGGGTTAGAATAATCATTACTATAGTTTATTCTAGTAGAATGCACACAATAGTTACATTTTCATTTTCTTGGTAATGATTATTATTAGTATCAAATTCATCATTATTATCATCCTATGTAACAGTAATATTCATGGCTTTATTATTACTACCAGATTTTTTATTGGGGCAATTATGTAAATAGTGACCAGACTTATTACACTTATAACGTTCAACTTAACTTAGGTCAGTGTCTGGGATGGTCTGTTGGTTATTCAATTTAACTTAATCATAAGTTCACGACTTATAATTCATCGATGCCATTGTTTTTGAAATTGACATTTTTTCTTAAGTTTTTTAAGATGGTTACTTATAGAGGCAATCTGTGAATCCATATTGAACCCATCATCATCATCTAAAATACATAAGTTGTCAGCTTCTTTGGTACCCTTAGATGACAAAGAGGTAGAGAAAGACTTAAAAGTAACACTCTTATTTTTCTGAGGGTTTTCCATATCCATATCGAGTTCTAATGCTCGCAACTTTCCAACAAGTGTATCTGGTTTCATTCTTTTAAGATATTGAGCTTCCTCTATAGTATCATACCTGGATCTAGAGCTCTTGGGAAGAGACCTCAAGACTTTTTAAGCGATTTGAATATCCGAGTAAGCTGTACCTAATGTGATACTAGTGTTGATAATGTCACTTAGTCTCGCATAAAACTGATCAAAGGGTTCATTCTTATCCATTCAAATATTCTTGAATTTGTAGGTGAGCATTTGCAATTTGCTTTCCTTGACTATATCTTCACCTTCGTGAGTTCGAACTAATATGTCCTAAGCTTCTTTCGATGTAGTACAAAGAGATATGCGCCAAAACTCACTTGGGTTCACAACCATAAAAATAACATTACGACCCTTATTATTATAACCAGCAGCTTCCTTATCGTCCTTAGACCATTGATTCTTAGACTTAAGGACCTCTTTAGCTTTATCACACATTCTTTTCATCAAAGTAGGGTACATCCATCCATCCTCGATCGCAATCCAGACATCTTCTCCGAGTGATTGTAAAAATATAACCATTCAGACTTTCTAATAAGGATAGTCTATGCCATCAAAAAGAGGCGGACTATTTATGGAACCTCCAAATCTTTTAGAATTTATTAATCTCAAATACATAAGTTATGATCCATACTCAGGTTATTAAGCCTTCGAGCATGACCGCTCTGATATCAATTAAAATTTTCGAGGTTCTTGAGATTTATCGATTATGAACAATAATGTCAAATTGGCAAGGTTGATAATCCTTGAAATTAATTTTCCAATAACAAAACCCTAACCTATTTCAATTTGATTCTATAATCTAGTATCAATAAGTAATTAATCAAATAACACAAGAACAAATGATATTAACCCTTTGGGAAACCTTTCTAAGGTGAAAAACTCACAAGTCATTGTGAAATCCTTGACAACTAAAATCTACAATGAAAAAAGATTACAAAAATCTAGATCAATTGCAGAATTGATAAGCACATCTGTGGTTACTTATCTTCAATCACAATTCGCACAATCAATCCTCCGTTCTCGCAACACCCTTCATTCTCGTAACGCCTCACTTTGGATTACGCACCAAAGTTTTTCAAGCTCAAATCTTTCAAGCTCTTAAACAATAAAGTTGAAATTAGTTTTATGTAATTCTAGATTGATTCAACTTTAGGGTTAATTCTCGTTGAATCCCTCGTTGAATTATTTTTTCTCTCCAAATATCTGAAACCCTAAAATTTGTTTTTTGAAGAGGTGAAGTTCAAAATAAAAAAGGAAGCCTTTTATATGAAAACTAAAAAAATTCATGTTCTGTTCGAACAAAACAAAGTCTATTCGAACAGAACCAAGTCTATTCAAACAGAAAAAAAAATCTATTCGAATAGAGATGGTTTTGCCATGTCTATTCGAACATAAAAAAGTCTGTTTGAACATAAATATATTTTCTTAAGAAAATATACGTCTTTCGCTCATTTTGTAAAATATTAATTGGCTAGAGTATTGTATGAAGAGGTACCAAACCAACGTAGCTGTTTGGTGTTAGTCTAGCTGTAGTCATTCTATGTGTACTCTTTGACAATGAATAACCATGAGATAGTGCCGACACTTAACACAAAATAAAACCAACAAGCCCTCTCGCGTGTGGGGTACTTTTACGCTTAACATGTGGACTAATAGTTAAGTAATGCGAAGTACTATGTACAGATGGTGGCACATCACTTACAAAATTTTGCCTACTCTGATTCCATATTAGAATTAGAGGTTCCATCTCAAAACCAATTGACAATGAGGAAGTAGCCCCAAGATCCTATATAACTAAGGTGCAGGCTTGAATACCCAATATGGGACTATATATCTCAACATGAATCACATGCACTTGTTTTCATTAATTTTTTGTTGAGTAATGAATTCGAATTAGTGTTCGTGGAAGTTCATTACATTCGTAAGGCGAACGAGGGTCAAAGACAAATTTTGAGCCCTATAGCTCTTATTTTTTTTGGAGAGAAACTCTATTGCTCATCTGATTGAGAATATATATGGTCTTATAGAGGGCATAATTAGATCAGTTTAAATTCATTGCATCTCTTGCAATGTTGAAGAATTTATCGAGGTGTACATATAAGATCTATAATTTATAGTTTTCCCCTTTCATATATGGAGTCTCACCTTCTTAACTTTTCCATTTTCTCTAGCTTCCTATTTTCTCTATGAGGATCCATAAAAATTGTTATATCATAGCTCCGTACTGCTCACAAGGTCTAGATCCTCCAAATCGTACGGTACTAATTGAAGGTGTGTGTAGGTTTAGCCGCTCTCCCTGGGATGCACTTTACTGTTATGAATATCGTCAAGACATTTGCCCCTTTATGAAATATAAAGCCTCTTACCCTGATAAACATCATTAGGTCAGTATTAGATCAGCCAAGCTATTTATTATGTTAAATTCTGAATAGATGAGAAATATATACCAATAAATGCCAGAGCAAATATTCTAAAAGGAAAGACTGTCAATACAAGGCATACTCAAAAAGTTTAACTAAACAAAACTAACAAGTAACATAGATATTATAGACAAAAGCGGACAAGGACAAAAAATAGCTACCAGAGGGCTATAAACCTAAGTAGATGCAAAAGAAAACCGTAGCTGCATGTCATGGCCAGGAGCAGGATCATCTGAAGTAGATCCCCAAAAGTCACTGTACAAAGTCTAAACAGAGGACTGCACCATGTCAATAGAGGAATGCAATGTCGTAACATAGGACTACAACATCTGGACACCAATCTGGAGCTAATAGATATCCTGATGATAAAGATGAAACTCAGAGTCTATATATAAGCATAAAAAGATGGGATATCTTGGGGTATTGCTCTAGAAGAAGCAACTCGTGCAGTAGTTGGTACAACATCTGACTCAGAGTCCTCCTTACTCTCATCAGTCTCGGTATCAATGTCAGTAAGCATATGATTCTGACTCTTCTCCCAATACCAAAAATTGATCACTTCTTCTCAACGATCAAATTTTTCCCCCTCAAGAATATGATAACCCAAATCTGTCAAGAGCTGAGAGACAAAATGGCTAAATGGCAAAGCCTGTGTGTGATGATCTGGGTTAGCCGTAAAAATCATCTCGTGCATGATAATGCTGGGCAAATCAAGGATTTGGCCCTGTTGGTAGAAATATACGAGGTATATCATGTTCCCAACCAGAACATTCTTATTCCTGAGTTGGGAAAGAATGTTACGGTGGACAATCATGTGAAACAAACACAAAACCATGGACATGTTATTCCGCCGTACATACGGTCATTTCTTCTTCTCAGAACAAATAAGTTGATCCTCAAGTTCTTTCTTTGGAAGAAACTGAGTGGGAATTTGTGGCCACTTTGTAGGTGGGACTCGATAGGGTTTATCTTCTAAATCAAATGCCCTCACGAGATTAGCCCGAGTAACAAAACTTCTTGCCATCAATCAACATATTAAAGCTCTTATTGTTTGCAGTTCCACGTACATTGCATATACTAGCATAGAACAACTGAACTAGGCGGGGGTAGCACGACAACTTGGGCTTCACAATCCTTATCCGACCACGGGTTAAAAAAATCATGAAATATATCAGAGATACGGGGAGAAAGCTTAAGTAAGCTCTCCTCATCAACATACACTTCCATTTGGTAGGTGCGGAACATGAAACCATTTTTTGCCGCCAAATTTGTAGGATTCGAAAACATTCCATAGTTCCCACCATTATTGTCCCGTGGCGCCTGAAGCCCACGAGACCCCCCAAGACCACTAGCACCTCCTACACCTAAAGGCGAAGGGACGGTACTATGCATACCCGCTCCAGCCACCGCCCGTCCCCTTTTGGATACAGCTCTCAGAACGGGTGGCACTATTCCCGTACGTTTTCCTCCTGCTATTATTAGGTAGAAAACACCCAACCTATAAAGAAAATACTAAATACCACCGCAAACTATCACCAATATGCAACACACAATCAAGAACTAGAACCCAAGAACCACAAGACAATCACCAAGTTCAGCCAATATAAAACACAAACCCCCAAAATCAACAACCCCTAACACCCAACATTACGAAGCATTCAAATTATCACTTGCAAATTCTCAATGGAAACAACCCAAACCAATGCATTAAACCTCAGTCATACAACAGAAGTAGAACACCCAACTACAAACACCCAAATACATCAATTTAACCCATATAAACAACCAGGAATCAACAAACACCAATAATCACTTGCAAACCCCAATTTCAACAACCCAAGCAATCACAAACCCAACAATCACCACAAGTAATAAATACTGATAAAAACCCCAATTTGGAAATTCAGATCAGTCACCACTACTGAAACCCAAAGTCACAATGTGCACAACATACAATGAAATTGAGTAAGAACTGAGGATATAATTTACTGAGAGATCAAAATAAAGCTTTGTAAGGTCAGGATTGAAGAGAGATGAAGTAACATACCACACCCCAGGGCAAAATCTGCCATGAACAAGGCACAAACTTGGACCTCCAAAATTTGTGATTCGAGTAATATCAAGAAGAGAGTAGAGGGAGAGAATCAATGATGGACCACCGTGAATAACCCCTCTTTCAAGTTTGAGGAAAAGTCAATAGAAGATGAAGAGAGAATTGTAGTGGCTTATTCTGCATCTCGAACTCAAGCTTCATCTTCAACCATCATACGATCACTCGACCTCGTCAACATACACATAGCATATTTATGACACACTGTAAAACAACTACAAAGTTTTACTTATTATCCCCGACCTTTACATTAATAGGTCGATTCAGCAAGCACTCCGTCATTAATGAAGCCGTTACAAAACAGACGGATCAGACCGTTACACAATCAGTTCAGCGACTATTAAATCCATATTATAATGTCTGTCATTAAGAATAATAATGGTAGCCAAACGGTCATTTTATAAGACCTATAAATAAGAATATAGAATTGCAGATTAAAAACATGAAACTCCGCATATAAATTTCTACCCAGAAACTCTGCAAAAAATGACTCAGAACATTCTTTGTAATAACTTGCATTCATCAATAAGATCAATTACTTTCTAAATCCTCAAGATAGGTCGTGGTTTTTAACCTATTCGAAGGTTTTTCACGTTAAACTTTGTGTTAGCAGCTACTCATTATTTACTAACGTCCTAATTATCATTGGTGTAAGAGGCTAAGTTCAAAATATAAAATTAAGTTATTACATTTGGCACCGTGTGTGGGAACCAAGCATTTAGCCACAGTTCTAAAAAACAGTTGATTCTCTCATTATAGAATGACGCTTCCAGACCTTCCAACACTAATTGGCCCAACAGAAGAAAACACCGTACTAGCTAAATTGTGGGCCACTCTACACTCTGAAATAGAAGGTGAGCCATTCTAGCAGTTGGCTGGTGTGCAAGATACGTTAAAGGTTCTGCAGGGACAACAAATTACAATCCTGAAGAACAAAGGCATGTTTCCAGCCACCTCACAAGTTTCCGTTCTAGGCAGGCTTCGACCCCAAGTAAATAGCCTGGGAGGTAATATTCAATCCAATCATAATCAACTAGGGGTCGAGCTTTCCTAGATACAGGAAGTCCACCAAGAAGTTGATGATATTATTGCTGGAGTCAGGTAAGCAGAGGATCCACCTTGTGGAAATATTTATATTCCAGCGCGTGATCGACTAAGTGAAGGAAGTGGCGACCATAACCCTAGCGATGGACATATCCCACGCCAGACTGTCACAACTCGATAGTATGTGACTCAGGAACATGTTGAAAAGTATATCAAAGAATTATTCAAAGCTCAGGCTTAAACCGCCAAAGGCATCCGTAACAGACTACAGAAAAGCCCGATTGCTCAGGAACTATTGGATGGCGAAGCTCCCCCAGTTTTCACGCCCCAAAAATATGAAAATATAGAGGAACTGATCCCGTGGAACATGTTCAAGAATTCCAGGATGCTTTAGGCTTACAGGATGCTTTAGGCTTACATTCTACATCAAACCATATTCTATACCGACTCTTTCCTGCTAGCCTACAAGGCGAACCTTTGAGAACTCTTCATCAAGAACTACTCACACAATAGAGATAAAGAGGAGAATCTAAATTCTCTGTTCAGCTTTAAGCAGATGCCAAGAGAGAAGCTCGAAACATTTACTATTTTTTTTTTGGAGTTGTCCAGAAAGGTGGACCGATTGGATCAGAAAATTACTATGTCAGTCCATAAAATGAAATTTCAATCAAACTATAGATTACGGAGGAGACCGAAAAAAGACCATGTCTAATGACGATCGAACTCGGAGAGGTAGTACTTTGCCAAAGCCATGTCTTCCCAAGTTGACTGTCACCATAGCCAGCCTATATCCCACACTTCAAAAGGATAAATTCTTCAGCAATGTTCAATATCTTCAACCTATCGAAAGTAGACCATATTGTATACACCGCAAAGTCCGGCATCATGACACAGGGCATTACTTTACTTTACAATGACTTTTGGAGTATATTTTTACGGAAGGGCGAATGTATGAGTACATAGTAGATGTCGAAAGTTACAAAAATGGGAGTTACAACCTTAACTCTAAGATAGTACAGATAGAAGAAGCGGCAGAGGAAAAGTATTTATACCACATATCCCTCAGCTATTTTATCGAGACCCATACAGTTAACAGGTTGATCAGATTTAAAAAACGACGTCTCAGCCAATGCTACGATTTATCCATGATTGATAAAGATGCCCAGTTACTCCCCGTATCTAGTTCTCAATGCATAGGGATCTCCTTCAAAGATAACAATGTTCGCCACGTCAACTTTCCTCATCATGATACACTCATGATCATGTTGAAAATGAGAAATATCGTACTACATACAATGATGGTGGATACTGGCAGTAGTATCAAACTACTCTTCCAAAGTACAATTGATTAGATGGGATTGGCCGACAAAGTTTAGCCTAGTGACATCGATATCAGCGGGTTTAATGGCTCCAAAGAAGAACGAGTAAGAAAGATTATACTTCCTATTACTACAGGACCTGCGATGGTTAATGTTATATTTTACATTATGAACGTAAAATCCCATTATTTAGGAATCATGGGACGTTGCTAGTTGCACAACATACGAGTTATCCCATCAACCTATCAATTAGCATTACAGCTCGATTGGAATGGTGAAATCTACAAAATCAAAGGCAGTCAGAAGCTAGCTCGAGCTTACAAAAATACGGTGACTATTGTGATAGAACCACTGGCACCGCAGCTCGTATATCAATTACAGAACACTGCATAGAACATTATAGAGAACTCTACAGAAAACCAGCTGCCAAGCGCCGAAACTATAGAATACGTCAAAATCGGTAGAGACAAACGGGGTACCTACATTAGAACTCTTTCGCCCACAACAGAACAAAATGCTCTTATTCAGTTTCTCAAAGATAACAGTGACGTCTTTGCATGGACATTTTATGAAATACCAGGTATTGATCTAAATTTGGCTTTCCATAAGCTTAGTTTAAAAGATAAAGCGGAGGCATTCTAACAAATACTGAAAACTTTAGCACCAAGCCTATGAGAAAAGTCAATATTAAAGAGATCGATAAACTCATTAAAGTCAGTTTTATTCAAAAAGTCAATTACCCTGAATGGATCTCAAATATCGAAGCAGTTCCGAATAAAAATGGCAAGATCATAGTATAGGTAGATTTCACAGATCTCAATAAACATACTCTGAAAGATAGTGTTCCCCTTCATATCATTAACCATCTGTGAGATTCTACTGTGGAACATAAACTCTTATCTATGATGAACGCTGCATCAGAGTACAATCAGATACCTCTGTTGTCTGAAGATCAAGAAAAAACAACTTTCATCACAGAACACGGATTATATTACTACAAGGATATGCCTTTTGGCCTCAAGAACACCAGAGTCACTTACCAAAGACTGATGACATATATATTCAGGGACCACATTGGGAAAATAATGGAAGTTTACATTGATGATATGTTGTGCAAAAGCCTCAAGAAGGAAAACCATCTCGCAAATTTATATATGACTTTCAAAAATTTTCGGTCCTACAGAATGAGACTAAATCCAGAAAAATACCAATTTAGAGTCCAATCAGGTAAATTCTTAGGATATTTGATCAGTAAACAAGGTATTGAGGATGACCCAGATTGTATTCGTGCTTTGTTATCTATGCCTTTACCAAAGACAAAGAAAGACATATAAAAGATAGTAACAATAAATCGTTTTGTCTCCAAGTCTTCAGATCGGTTTCGATGGTTATTCAACCTCCTACGTGAAGGGATGAAGAAAGGGAAACCTAAAAAAGATCCCGAGATGGAATGGACTTCAAAATGTAAAGCAGCGTTTCAGGAACTAAAATATTATTTGAGAAAACCACCTGTAATGAGTACACCCAAGGATGGAGAAGAACGCACAATATATCTCACCGTTACTGATAACTTGCTAAGTTTAGTTCTCATTCCACTCGATGAAAAGACAGAAAAACCTATCTACTTCATCAGCAAGACTCTCACTCCTACAGAAACACGGTACACTAAAATTAAAAAATTGCTCTTAGCTCTCGTCTATACATCGCAAAATTTAAATCAATACTTCCAAGCTCATTCAGTTCGTGCAATAACAAATTATCCCTTGCACGAAGTTCTATATAAATGAGAGAAATCCAAACGAGTCCAGTAATGGTCGGTTACTCTTGGTGAGCACGATATACGTTTCAAACCACGACATTCCAAAAAGGGACAAGTAGTAGTAAATTTCTTAGTATATTTTCCAGTAGACGACCCTGATTGGGAAGAAGATATTACTGAAATACACAAAGAATAGTTCAAGGAGAAATCGGATTGGATATCTAAGAAAGGTTGGCGCCTTTTAACAGACAGTTCTGCCGGACCAGCTGGGTCAGGCATCGGGATAGTTTTTATCACACCTTCTAATGGAAGAATTGTGAAATCCATCCGACTCAACTTTGAAGCTACAAATAATAAGACCGAGTATGAGGCACTAATCTACGGACTGAATATGGCTCTGGAGATTGGTGTACCCAAGTTATCTATGTACATAGACTCTTTATTAATTGTGAACCATTATATAGACAAGTATCAGAAAAATAGAAAGATGATAGACTACGCCGTAGAAAACCAACAGAATGAGCAGATTTAAAAAGGCTATAATCGAACACATGCCTCGTGGAAAAAGTAGACATTCTGACACTCTTGCCTATCTTGCTGGAGTCCATAGAACAGAGCCCAATATTTAAAGATCGAAGTGGTATCCAACCCCAGCATTAACATCATCAGCTCAAATGCCATTAATACTGGGGGTGACAAAGAGGTCAAAGATGATTGGCGGCGACCTTTCTTCATAAATATCGGACCTGACAACAAATTTGATGGCGAACTCCCCTGGATGCTAATGAAAGAAGACATTTGCTGGACAATGCTAAACACTACGTTGTTGAGAAGAACCTCCTTTACAAAAGTTTATTACAAGACTTTATCTCCAATGTTTATCTGTTAAAGAGGCCTAAAACTTCCTGCACGATTTACATGAAGGCACTTGCGGATCCCATGCGGTAGGACGATCTTTAGCAAACCGAGCTCTTACTCAAGGAGTCTTTTGGCTTAAAATGAAAGCTCAAACCATCGAATATGTGAGCAAGTGTGATACCTGCCAACGACATGGACCCAAAATTTGAACTCCAGCTTTGGAACTCTATTCTAGCAAAGTTTTTTGGCCATTCAAAAGATGGGCCCTTGATCACGTGGGAGAATTCCCAACTGTACCTTGAAAATGGAAGCACCTGCTAGTAGCAATAGACTATTTCACCAAGTAGGTAGATGCAGTCTCTTTATGTCGAATACGCGAGGACAAAGCCATCAAGTTTATATAGGAAAACATTATAATACAGTTTGGTTGCCCTCACCACATTAGAATAGATAATGGACCATAGTTCGTTGGTTCTAAGATCATCAATTTTCTCAACTAGCATAAAATCATCCATTCTCCTTCAAATCCGTATTATGCACAAGGAAATAGACATTTCTAAATCACCAATTAAACTATCGTTGATGGAATCAGGAAGTGCTTGATAGAAAAGAAGGGTAATTGGGTACAAGAATTACCACACGTGTTGAGGGCATACCGAACAACACCTCAAGTATCGATTGGATGTACGCCATTCTTGTTGGCATATGGTACCGAATCAATCATCCTCACTCAATATCATCACCCACAATGTGATCATACCATAACAGGCGAAGAAAATAAGTTCCAGGTTGTGTGTAACATGACTTGAATTGACAAAACACGAGACAAAGCAGTCATGAACTTGGGAAGGTACTATTAGGCTTTAACAAGGTCATATAATAAGAAAGTTTGTTATAGAGAGTTTGATATTAAAGATCTCATCCTGCGAGAGATACCAAAATACATAAATGAACTCAATGCTGGGAAACTCACAGAAAATTGGGAAGGACCTTTTATTTTTGTCAGCAAAAATGGACTTGGCTCTTACGACCTCGTTACAGAAAATGGAGATCGAATCCCTGATCCTTAGAACACGAGGAAATTAAAGTTATATCACAGATAATATTCTATCACAGTGTACTATTATATTATTTCTTCCAATTATGTACGTCGTTCTTACATTAATGAAATACTTATGTTTAATCGACATACATCAGAGTACTTTCTATTATATCATACCGTACTCTTCTATTATCTATATCATTTTGTACGTCGTTCTTACATCAATGAAATACTTATGTTTGATCGGCCTACATCAGAATACTTTATACTATTTTATACAGTACTCTTCTACTATCTCATACATTTTTTGTACGTTACTCTTACACCAATAAAATACTTGTGTTTGACCGACCTACATTATAGTACTTTTCTACTATCTCATTCAAGTACTTATATATACAGAGCACAATTATAATATCATGATAACCAATGGGTTCACCCCATTATACTATTATAGATAGTTTATTGCTTCAGCCAATTCGATCTTCTATTACATTATTGATTGTTTGTCGCTTCAGCCAATTCGATCATCTATTATATTACAGAACGTTTGTTGCTTCAGCCAATTTAATCTTCTATTATATTATTGATCGCTTGTTGCTTCAGCCAATTTGATATTCTATAACATAATAGATTGCCTATTGCTTCAGACAATTAGATCTTCTATCAGATTACAAGTCAGCTATTAGTTCCCCAATCTCGTTAACAGACAATAGACTTCTACACCACAATTGGTTCATCAAAAGGTCAGTACAAATATGTATTGGTCACTATTTCTACTATCAGTCAA
Organism: Kingdonia uniflora; assembly: GCA_014058105.1. Classification (NCBI taxonomy): domain Eukaryota; kingdom Viridiplantae; phylum Streptophyta; class Magnoliopsida; order Ranunculales; family Circaeasteraceae; genus Kingdonia; species Kingdonia uniflora. The sequence continues at coordinate 2,533,930 of JACGCM010001272.1, forward strand.
ATTTTGCTACACCGTAACCTTCACACTCTATCTACTATATTTTAGTTGGTATAGTACGAATAATTCCTTTTTACATTAATAACAAGGCATCCTCAATCACTCCAACTCTTAAATAGAACATCGCCACGTAAACTTTCCCCGTGCCTCAAAAGTTACAGACGGATCAATTATGGTACCCTCGTAGTAACGATTTGTCTTCCTTCATCAAGTTTACTCTAAGAGCACTGATTTTTGACATAATACACTCCAAATACTCAGTCCACACTAGCTGCATGTCATACTGCACACCATTTGCGATCATACTATCATAAACTATGTCTCTTTCTTTTTCTAATCTCTTGAACTCGGACACAAAGAAGGAAAGTACTGTCGACATTTTTTGGTCATACATGTCACATGCCCCGCACTTAATTTTGTCAGGGACAATAAGCTCTGCAAATTTTTCATTAACCTCATTCAACATCACTTCTAAATTTTTTCAGCGATCTTCCATCACCTGCATTTCATCTACAAAAGCTTTATTACGTACTTCCATTACAGTCATGAATTCATTCATTTGTCCCAACACAACCATTGATTCTACCATAATGAACTGATTATGATCCCTCTCAATAACCTCTGCATTTAAACTTCGCTCAGCCATCTTAAGATTTTCTTCTAATTTGCTCTTTGAGCTAATCAGTTCCCCAATTTCCATTGGGTACTCTAAAGCATTTAACTCCAACACTTTAACTGCATCAACTAAAGTCCCTATCTTAAGCCAATACTATTTTACTAATTCATTATGTTCATTGTTATCTTCTTCTAACTTTTTTAGCCTAATATTAGCAACATGACACATTCCTTCAAACTTATGAGCACGCCCATCTGCCTCCCTCACAGTAGCTCGCATGTTAACTACTTTCGCTTCAAACAAATTTCTCTGAACTTCAAGCATTTAACACCGTCTTCTTCTTTTTTCAACATCACCAACAACTATATAGATCATATAATTCCTTAAAGTTTTTTCTCAGAATTAGATTTAAACTTGTCACGCCCCAAAATCCAGTAATCGGTAGCTTGACCAATTACTAGACTCTAAGTAATGCAGGTAGGGGAATCCAAAGATTCTACCCCACAAATAGCCAAGACGTAGGCAAATTTTGGCCCAACTATTCACATATAGCAGTAATCATCAGAGTAAAGAAATAACAATGCAACAATATAACAACATAACGCGGAAGCAAAAGACATATATATATATATACATATCATGGCGAAAGAAATACAACATCTCGAATAAGAGCTCAGCTACACAATGCTGAGAACACCTACAGAATCTAGAACTGAAAGAATCTGTAGCGGCAAAATAAGTCTCTGGACTGGCTAACCACGCGGCAATCCGAGCTACTCAACCTCTGAAAAATGTTAAATGCGAGAGTGAGCAAACAACGAGCTCACTAATCCAACTGAACTAAATAACTTAATAATAACAGGTACTGGAAATAGAGTGGAGACGAGTGCGATAAGGAAATAAGTAAATAAACAGTTCTAACAATATAATCAGTAACCACCAATGAACATAAGTAATTAATAAGGAAGGTAGGATTGAGTTGATAAGAGAATGGAGAATAGAGTTAATGCGGAGAGAGTGTGGAGTAGATTCAGAAAGGGAAAAGAGTTAAGAATACGAGAGGAAGGAGATGATGATGATGATGCAATGCTATGACGTGAAGTGATGACTAGGATAATCCCATACTTATCCTAGATGCAATGTTATGATATGATGAGCGGCGATATTCCCATAAATATTCCCTAATACAATATGATATAATTCTAACGTCTAATACTATCTTAAAGAGATTCGGTAAAGGGATACACTGGTACGATTTGTTTAAGCTCGACCAAGCTAGGATGGTCGCACTTGATCAAAGTGAAAGGGTAGATCAAACCCGTGGAGCATCATGTCTGAAGCATTTCATGGAATTTCAACCTCACCGAGGTATAAGTTTGGGATCTTCAGGACCCTGTCTCATGCCAATCCACACTCCGCGGTGGTTTTGCTAGGTATGATAGTGCCGTTCCCAATCTCACCTGTGTATTTTAACCCGATCTCGCAGACTCCATGGATCCCGTCGGAGGTCAACCGAAGCGGAGTGTTTGTGTATCCAATCTCAATAAGTAAGAAAAATGCAATAAGTTATAATGTGTAACCGGTGCCCAAGCACAACACAGTGGCCGCTAACCTGACAACTCAAAAAGGATCGATAGGGACTCTGTTGTACCGACTCTGTATAGCCGAAATAGCAGCCAAACCGTTGCCTACGTCTAACCCAACAATCTCTTAAGGCTGGAGGGGGCATTCCTGGGCAACATACGGGAATGCTAGCCCAACCACCACCAACAATCTCAGGTCTCATACAAACCAAAACCAACTCTAGAATCAATGTACAACCCAACCACAGGTTAACAACCACAACCCAACCACAGGGTAACAACTACAACCGAACCACAGGTTAACAACCACAACCCAGCCACAGGTTAACAACTACAACCCAACCACAGGTTAACATCTACAACTCAACCGCAGGTTAACAACTACAACCCAACCACAGGCTAACAACTCTAATAGAATAATCTCTAAGTTAAACTATAGTTAAACACAACCCATCTCTAAGTTCAATACTACTCTCTAAAACAATACTCAGAATTAGTAAATAAACTTAGTAAAGTTGGAATATGAACTCGCCTGATAATAAACTCGAGTCCTGAAGAAATTAACCCAGAAACTCAACCATAGTCCGCGGAACGACAAGCGGAATACCTGACAAGCCAACACAATCACAGAGAACAACAAACCCCCAATAAATTTAAGGAAACGATAATAAAACCCAAACCCTAAAATCAAACCCTAGAAATCAACCTACGCCTAATCAAGCGAAATTGACGGAAGGGAAACAAGAATCACTTACCGAGAATAGGAGAGATGATCGCGGCAAAGCTCGATAAGGATCCGCGAGCGAGGCAAAAGATTGGGTGAAGAGTATTGAGGTGAGGGGATGATTGGGAAGAGGAGAGGATGATGATGAAGATGAGGAGGTGATGAATGGAGGTGAGGGGATGATAGGGGTGAAGAATCCTTTCACTAGAACTCTCTCTCTCTCTCAAATTGCCTAAGCAGCGCCAAGCAGGATACTAATCATAAGAAATGAGGAAGAAAGACTTAAGTATTTAAAACAAATGAAAGTCGTTCGAACGAGTTAGAAAGTCGTTCGAACGACCAAGAGGCCATGTGCCAAAATCCAGGAGGTTAGTCAATTCGTTCGAACGACAATAAATCTCGTTCGAACGACAATGTTGTCCAATGGCCAAAACGTCCAGAAGACGCAGAAAATGATCAGAAAACACAAAGATTCGTTCGAACGACAAGGAACCTCGTTCGAGCGGCCATTTGGGAAAGTCTACACTGAGGTCCTCCTGAACTACACACACACAACTCCAAGGCCCTCAGAAGACTGAAACAACTCGAGCAACCACCACAAAGGGTTCCCAAGGTCTAACACCACCTCCCTCGCAGAACGGCCACCAAAACTCCTAAAACCCAGAAAAGGAATCTAACGGCTAGAAACTTAACGGAAGGAATGAAATGGACTGAAAGAGTCTGACGACGGTCTAATAGGCATTGAGAAACCAGGGGTAGCTAATCCCTATTTCTCCACCCCAGAACAAAAATCAGAAATGCCAGAAACGTCCGGAATCGAAAATACTATAACCCAAGCGGAGGAGAGAAGTGAAAAACCCTTTACGGATATAGAAACCGCCCTCCGAACACACACTATACAATCAAGCTAAAACGCCAAACTACCAAAACCATTAAACCATCAAAAATCTACCAAGAAAGAATCCATACCAAACCTTGCACTAAGAACAGTTATAGTTGCATTAAGGATAGGAGAATATGCAGAAGTATGATGCAGAGGAATATGCGGAAGTTAAAGAATAGGAATATGCAGATTTGGAATATAAAGAGTAATAATTAGAAATAAAAAATACGGGTCATTACATTCTACCCCCCTAAGAAGAAATTTCGTACTCGAAATTAAACACATACCTCATCCTGAGAACCAAAGCGGATAATGCCTCCTCACATTGGCCTCCAACTCCCAGGTAGCCTCCTCTGGTCCATGGTGACTCCACTGGACTCTCACAAATGGAATTACCTTGTTGCGTAGGACTTTCTCCTCGCGATCCAAAATATACTCCAGATGCTCAATATAAAAGGTATCGCCCTGAACCTCTATCGGTCCCCAATCAATCACGTGTGTAGGATCCCGCTCGTACTTTCTCAACATAGAAACGTAGAAGACGCTGTGAACTCTGCTCAGCTGCGGCGGTAATGCTAATCGGTACGCTAACTCTCCAACTCTATCCAGAATCTCAAACGGACCAATATATCTCGGAGCTAGCTTCCCCTTCTTACTGAAATGCATCACTCCCCTCATCAGTGAAACCTTCAACAAAATGTGATCCCCGATCCGAATCTCCAGCGGTCTTCTGTGGATGTCGGAGTAACTTTTCTATCGGCTCTGAGCTGTACGTAGTCGGTCCCTAATAATAGTAAATGCCTTTGCGGTCTCCCGAACTAATTCTGGCCCCAGTAAACTCTGCTCGCCAACCTCTGCCCAACTCAACGGAGATCTGCACGGTCTACCATATAAAGCCTCGTAAGGTGCCATCCCGATGCTTGACTGAAAGCTGTTGTTGTACGCGAACTCTGCCCAAGGTAAGTACTCGTCCCAGCTGCCCTTGAAGTCCAAAACACAAGCTCGAAGTATGTCTTCAAGAATCTGGTTAACTCGCCCTGTCTGACAGTCGGTCTGAGGGTGAAATGCTGTAGTGAAATCCAGTCTAGTATCCATAGCTCGTTGAAAACTCTGCCAAAATTTGCTGGTAAACATGGCATCTCTATCTCCCTCACATATACCCTGCTCAACTCGTCAGTGGTCATAGTCGTGCGAACCACAATGAAATGTGCAGATTTGGTCAACCGGTCCACGATTACCCAAATAGAATCAAATTGCTTCTTCATCCGCGGTAAACATGATATGAAGTTCATCGTCACATGCTCCCATTTCCACTCTGGGATAGGTAAAGGTTTAAGCTATCCCGCCAGTTTCTGATGCTCGGCCTTCACCTGCTGGCAAGTTAGACATTTGGAAACAAATTTAGCTATCTCTCGCTTTATGTTATCCTACCAAAAATGTCTCTTCAGGTCCTGGAACATCTTCGTACTGCCTGGATGAATGGTGTATCTCGAACCATGAGCCTCACTCAAAACCTCACGCTTCAGCACCTCGGAATCTGGCATGCATAACCTGCCCCTGTATCTGATGCTGCCATCTGAACTAGCTGTCCAATCAGGTCAGGTGTCGTCTGAAGCCCAAGACTGCAATCTGTCATCCTGCTGCTGCGCCTCAATAACCTGAGAAATCAAAGAAGGCTGAACTCTCAGATTTGCAATAAGGCCCCCCGTAGTCTGTGAATCCAAAATCAACCCGAAATTTGCAATGTCGCTAAGCATCGTCCACTCACGAATCATCAGACGTGCAAGCAATCCTCTAGGCAAACGGCTCAAAGAATCGGCCACCACGTTCGCCTTCCCCGGATGATACTGCCAATCTACATCGTAGTCCTTCTGAAATTCCATCCATCTGCGTTGTCTCATGTTCATCTCCTTCTGAGAGAAAAGATACCGTAAGCTCTTGTGATCGGAAAAGAGCTCGAACCTCTCCCCGTATAAGTAGTGTCTCCAGATCTTCAGTGTAAAAACCACTGCTACCAACTCGAGATCATGCGTAGGATAATTCCACTCGTGTACCTTAAGCTGTCTCGAAGCGTAAGCCACCACTTTGCCCTCATGCATCAAAATGCAACCAAGTCCACTGAGCGAAGCGTTGCGGTACACTCTGTAACTCTACCCACTGGACGGAACTATTAAAACTGGTGCTATCGTCAATCTGCTCTTCAAATCGGCAAAAGCTGAAGTACACCTGTCGTCCCAAACAAGTCGAATGTCCTTCTGTGTCAAATGAGTCAAAAGAGCTGCAATCCGCGAAAACCCCTCAATGAATCTGCGATAGTAACCCGCTAAACCCAGAAAACTACAAATCTCCGTAACACTAGTCGGCTGTGCCCAATCTGCGACTGCTGCAACCTTGGAAGGATCTACTGCAATTCCATACTTAGAGACCACGCGCCCTAGGAATTTCACCTCCTGCTGCCAAAACTCACACTTTTCAAACTTAGTAAATAGTGCGTTCTCCTGCAAGGTCTGTAATACAATCCTCAAATGTTCCTCGTGTTCTGCCTCGGTCTTCGAATAGATCAATATGTCGTCGACAAACACAATGACGAACTGGTCGAGAAAAGGGCTGAAGACACGGTTCATCAAATCCATAAAAGTTGTGGGTGCGTTCGTCAAACCGAACGGCATAATAAGAAACTCATAGTGTCCGTAACGAGTCCAAAATGCTGTCTTCGAAACATCAGCTGCCCTGATCCTCAGCTGGTGTTAACCTGATCTGAGATCAATCTTTGAAAAGAACTGCGCTCCTCGAAGCTTGTCAAACAAGTCCTGGATCCTCGACAACGGATATCTGTTCTTGATCGTGACTTTTTTCAACTCGCGGTAGTCAATACACAAACGCGTTGAACCATCCTTCTTCTTCGCAAACAAAACTTGAGCTCCCCACGGTGAAGTACTCGACCGAATGAATCCCTGATCCATCAACTCAGAAATGTGATCCTTCAACTCTTTCAGCTCAGCAGGTGCCATACGGTACGGCGCCTTCAAAATCGGTGTTGTACCAGGAACAATATCTATGCCAAAGTCAATCGCCCTCATCGGTGGTAAATCGGGAATCCGCTGGAAAATGTCGGAATAATTGAAAACTACCGAATAGAGCTAACGTCCACGCCCGAGGACTCTAACTCTAAGAAAGCTAATAAGCTGTCCCCAGTCTGCACAGGTTTCGAACTAGAGAATATGAATTGTCTCTCGCCGGGAATACGAAAGGTAGCCGTCTTCTCGAAGCAGTCTAAAGTGACCAGGTGCGTCGACAACCAATCCATGCCTAGGATGATGTCAAACTCATGCATCAGCAAAACCAATAGGTCTGCTGATAGGACCCGACCACAAACAACTATCAGGCAATCTCTACATATGCGTGAGATAGACACCAAAGAATCTAATAGAGTACCCACAGAAATCTCATCTATCAGAAAAGAAGACTCAAAGCCAATAATGCAGAGAAATACAGATGCGATGAATGAATGCGATGCACCAGAATCGAAAAGGACATGAGCGGGCGAATAAGAGATATGGATCGTACCTTCCACCATAGGTGGAGCTGTACGAGCGCTGCGCCTCCCTACTGCAAACACTCTGCCCTGACCGCGGCCCTGAGCCTAACCCTGCGGCTGTACTGGATGCTGCGGTCTCTGCACACCCCGAGGACCTGGAACCATCTGTCTGCCCTGTGGACCTTAAAACTGCCTCTGAGGAAACTACTGGACCTGAGAACCTACTGTGGTCGTGGCTGGTAACCAACTGGACCCTGAAACTGTCGTAGCGACTGCTGACTTCTGTCTGGTTTGGGACAAAACCTCTTAACATGCCCATCTCCCCCACAATTCCAATAAGAGAGAGAAGGAACCTGTACTCTCTCAAAGTACTGCCAACCCGTAGCTCTAGCTAGCGTACTCTCGAATCTCTATCTCTTCGGGCCTAAACTGTTGTATCGAGTCTGAACTGCTTTGCCCTTATCGGGTCTTGTATCTTGTCTCGCTGGGTTCCTCACATCCCTGGACCTGCGATCCTCTGCCTCATTTTGTTCCAAGGCTAAGGCCTTAGACAAAACCTCTCTGTAAGTACTGGCACTGGAGGAGATCAAGAACCTCCTAAAGAATGGATGAAGGCCTTTAAAAAATTTCATCTTCTTCTGTTCCTCGTCCTGAACAACAAACAGAACATAACGAGCGAGATCGTTGAACCTCTGATCATAGCGAGCCACACTCAAATCACCCTGCTCAAGTGCGTAGAACTCGGAAATACAGGCATCTCAGTAGCTCTGTGGAAAATACTGATCGAAGAAACGATCCTGGAATGATGACCAAAGGATAGGAGTCTCCAGAACCGATCTCTTGGCCATGTCCCACCAAAAGTCTGCCTCACCCTATAGTAGGTAAGCTGTAAGTGTCACCCGCTGATCGTCGGGGCACTTCATCGCATCCAAGGTCTTCTCCATAGACCTGAACCATGCCTCGGCCTCTGAAGGAATCAAGGTGCTAAAAAAAGTCGGGTGCTTGTACCTCTGAAGCTGCTCTAAGTAACTGTGCTCCCTGGGTACTGGGCTCCTAGCCTGCTGGAAGAAAGCGACAAAACTATCCATAAACTGCCTCATCTCCGCTGAGATACCTGAAGTTGCAGGAACTCGTAAAATACCTAGATGCCCTGGAGCAGGTGGGGCACCCTAATGAATCTGAACCCCTGGGGTTACTCCCACACCAACCCCAACCTCAGAAACTATCGGCTCTGTCTGCGGGATTGGAACGGACCCCGAACTCTCATGACTGGCCACTGGCTCATCAGCCACTGCGCCACTGTGCAAACCCTGACGAACACCCTCTCGGATACCCCCACGGGTTCAAGCACGACCTCTATCCCTGCCACCTCTACCCATCTGTCACGAATAAGGAATCACAATTCAGGAACGGATAGGAATGGATTAAGAATGCGATAGGAATAAATTAGGAATGGAAAAGAATATGATAAAACATGAAATCTGAAAAGAATCGATCCTAACTCTGTCTAAGGAATAACTCGTCACATGATCTGCCATGACAGAGATAAGGATTAACCTTAGGCTCGGATACCAAGTCTGTCGCGCCCCAAAATCCAGTAATCGGTAGCTTGGCCAATTACTAGACTCTAAGTAGTGCATGTCCGGGAATCCAAAGATTCTACCCCACAAATTGCCAAGCCGCAGACAAATTCTGGCCCAGCTATTCGCATAGCAGTAATCATTAGAGAAAAGAAATAACAATGCAACAATATAACAACATAACACGGAAGCAAAAGACATATATATATATATACATATCATGGTGAAAGAAATACAACATCTCGAATAAGTGCTCAGCTACACAATGCTGAGAACACCTACAGAATCTAGAACTGAAAGAATCTGCAGCGGAAAAATCAGTCTCAAGACCGGCTAACCACGCGGCAATCCGAGCTACTCAACCTCTGAAAAATGTTAAATGCGAGAGTGAGCAAACAACGAGCTCACTAATCCGACAAAACTAAATAACTTACTAATAATAGGTACAGGAAATAGAGTAGAGACGAGTGCGATAAGGAAATAAGTAACTAAACAGTTCTAACAATATAATCAGTAACCACCAATGAACATAAGTAATCAATAAGGAAGGTAGGATTGAGTTGATAAGAGAATGGAGAATAGAGTTAATGCGGAGAGAGTGTGGAGTAGATTCGGAAAGGAAATAGAGTTAAGAATACGAGAAGGGGAGATGATGATGATGATGCAATGCTATGGCGTGAAGTAATGACTTGGATAATCCCATACTTATCCTAGATGCAATGTTATGATATGATGAGCGGCGATATTCCCATAAATATCCCCTAATGCAATATGATATAATTCAAACGTCTAATACTATCTTAAAGAGATTCGGTAAAGGGATACACTGGTACGATTTCTTTAAGCTCGACCAAGCTAGGATGGTCGCACTCGATCAAAGTGAAAGGGTAGATCAAACCCGTGGAGCATTATGTCCGAAGCATTTCAAGGAATTTCAACCTCACAGAGGTATAAGTTTGGGATCGTCAAGACTCTGTCACATACCAATCCACACTCCGTGGTGGTTATGCTAGGTATGATAGTATTGTTCCCAATCTCACCTATGTATTTTAACCCGATCTCGCGGACTCTATGGATCCCGTCAGAGGTCAACCGAAGCGGAGTGTTTGTGTATCCAATCTCAATAAGTAAGAAAAATGCAATAAGTTATAATGTGTAACCGGTGCCCAAGCACAACACAGTGGCCGCTAACCTGGCAACTCAAACAGGGTCGACAGGGACTCTGTTGCACCGACTCTGCATAGCCGAAACAGCAACCAAACCATCGCCTACGTCCAACCCAACAATCTCTTTAGGCTGGAGGGGGCATTCCTGGGCAACCCACGGGAACGCTAGCCCAACCACCACCAACAATCTCAGGACTCATACAAACCAAAACCAACTCCTGAATCAATGAACAACCCAACCATAGGTTAACAACCACAACCCAACCACAGGGTAACAACTACAACCGAACCACAGGTTAACAACCATAACCCAACCACAGGTTAACAACTACAACCCAACCACAGGTTAACAACTACAACCCAACCATAGGTTAATAACTATAACCCAACCACAGGTTAACAACTCTAACGGAATAATCTCTAAGATAAACTATAGTTAAACACAACCCATCTCTAAGTTCAATACTACTCTCTAAAAAAAGACTCAGAACTAGTAAAGAAACTTAGTAATGTTGGAATCTGAACTCGCCTGATAATAAACCCGAGTCCTACGAAAATCAACCCGGAAACTCAACCAAATTCCACAGAACGACAAGCGGAACACCTGACAAGCCAGCACAATCACAGAGAACAACAAACAACCAATTAATTTAAGGAAACGATAATAAAACCTAAACCCTAAAATCAAACCCTAGAAACCAACCTACGCCTAATCAAGCGAAATTGATGGAAGGGAAACAAGAATCACTTACCGAGAATAGGAGAGATGATCGCGGCGAAGTTCGGCAAGGATCCGCGAGCAAGGGGAAAGATTGGGTAAAGAGTATTGAGGTGAGGGGATGATTGGGGAGAGGAGAGGATGATGATGAAGATGAGGAGGTGATGAATGGAGCTGAGGGGATGGTAGGGGTGAAGAATCCTCTCTCTAGAACTCTCTCTCTCTCTCAAATCGCCTAAGCAGCGCCTAGCAGGAAACCAATCAAAAGAAATTAGGAAGAAAGACTTAAGTAGTCGAAACAAACGAAAGTCGTTCGAACGAGTTAGAAAGTCGCTCGAACGACCAAGAGGCCATGGGACAAAATCTAAGAGGTTAGTCAATTAGTTCGAACGACAATAAATCCAGCTCGAACGACAATGCTGTCCAATGGCAAAAATGTCCAGAAGACGCAGAAAATGATCAGAAAACACAAAGATTCGTTCGAACGACAAGGAACCTTGTTCGAACGGCCATCTGGGAAAGTCTTCACTGAGGTCCTCCTGAACCACATACACATAACTCCAAGACCCTCAGAAGACTGAAACAACTCGAACAACCACCACAAAGGGTTCCCAAGGTCTAACATCACTTCCGCCGCAGAACGGCCACCAGAACTCCTAAAACCTAGAAAAGGAATCTAACGGATAAAAACTTAACCGGAATGAATGAAATGGACGGAAAGAGTCCGACGACAGTCTGATAGGCGTTGAGAAACCAGGGGTAGCTAATCCCTATTTCTCCACCCCAGAACAAAAATCGGAAATGCCAGAAATGTCCGGAATCGAAAACACTATAACCCACGCGGAGGAGAGAAGCAGAAAACCCTTTACGGATACAGAAACCCCCCTCCGAATACATACTACACAATCAAGCTAAAACGCCAAACTACCAAAACCATCAAACCACCAAAACTCTACCAAGAAGGAATCCATACCAAACCTGGCACTAAGAACAATTATAGTTGCATTAAGTATATGAGAATATGCGGAAGTATGATGCAGAGGAATATGCGGAAGTTAAAGAATAGGAATATGCAGATTTGGAATATAAAGAGTAATAATTAGAAATAAAAAATACGGGTCATTACAAAGCTACCTTCTCTTATACTCAGTTTTATTTAATACCTGTTGAATACGAGTCACAGAATCCCTCACTCTATTCAATGATCTCTCCAGGGTGGAAATAGTTTTTCTCAATTGCTCTATCTCCTATACCGATTACAAGTTTTTTGTTATCATACAAACATTCCAACATAGCACAATAAAGAAATGTCTATCAAACTTAACAGTTTCAGAACACACAGAATACAATCTCATCAAAGTCAAGACAAAATAGAATAGTTCACAATAGGATACCACAAAATGATTAAATAGTTTTGCCAGTCTCTACCTCATATGGAGGATCCAATTCAGTACCAGCAGCTGGAACTTGCTCAATTTGTAGAGAGGGTACATTAACTGGAGCAACAACTTTAGCCAGTTCGTCTTCCGCATCAGAAGCCAACAATATCTTATGGTACCTGTAAACTAGGCCTAGATGGATATTGGCATTGGTTAACCCAAAGTGCCGGTAAGATTGGATCATATGCTTTCTCTCATCCCTTTTCTTTCCAAACGCTTTTGACATAGTCTCCCCGCGCTCCGACAGTTTCGTATACCGCTCTTCAGCAGCCTTCACCTCTTCTTCCTTGCTCTCTTTCTCCTTCTTGAGCTCCTCCTCGAGATCCTTCATTCGAGCTGTTTGAGCATCAAATATTTGAGTAAGCTCTTCAAACTCTTGGTTCCTCTTCTCAATAAAACTTGTAGCTCCCTTTACCAACATCGAGAGCTGCCAATATTAGACATGAGATCAGTAAGACATATATGAATCAAAATATAGCAAATAGAAAATATTAGTACGTACACCCGTTGTTTGCTCTTGAAACATCCCTTCGAGTTGTTTTGGCTTGGTCCTCGCCATCTTAAAAAACCTTTGCTCCATTTCTTTTAGCTTGGCTACAGCCTTAGCATGAGTGTGGTCACTACCTTCGAGCTTATGTTGTTTCCTTTTCAACGAAATCTTGTTAACTTCTAGAGAAGTGACACATTCACCACCTACTCCTCCACCATACCAGTGATGGCCAGCTTATCGCCCTCTTCCCCTCGGGCCTCCCCCACAGTAGAAGGAGAAACTTCTGGTACTGTCTTTTTTAGCCTCTAAAACTTCTGTACCACGCTCGTGCTCCCTGGCGGAGGTGGAGGGATACTAATCAAGTCCCCTAGAGGAAGAAGGGTCTTCTTCTTCTCAGCCATAACTCGATTCTCGTGAGCTCGTTGTACTTTAGGAACTCTGGAGTCTGCCTTTTTATCCCTACGGATATTTAACTCACCAAGTACTTTCTTCAACTTGACCTGCTTAAGGGTTACGCAGTCGAACAAGCTCGTGTTATTAGGAAAGAATTTAGGATCAGGACTTGTCAAACAAAATTAAGGAAATGGTTAGCAGCTCGAAGATAAACTGATGGTAGGTCAAGTTGACAGATATTACTTACTTGGATTATAATATTTATGGTTTAGGACAAGCGTTGGCTCATCCGGAACCTGCATACAATTGCCCCTACCCATACAAGGTTGTCATTCTACGGTCTACCAGCTGATTCGAAGTAAAAAAACTTTGGCCTAGACGAGTCACTAAATAGGTAACCGCTATTACGAGCTTTGACATACTTTATTATGTAAATTTTTAGTACGTCAACTGCTACAAACTGCTTTGTAGTTCCGCTCTCTCTCCACCTCGCATTCAATGTCTCACACACCCTCATTATCTCAAATACATTCCCATTTAATTGGGCAGGATAACACTGCAATGCATTCATAACCCCTTTTCGAAAAAAGGTAAGAGGAATCCTAAGGCCATATATGACCTGGTTTAGATAGCACAAAAATCTATCATTCGGGCTTGCCAAACTCTCCTCACTATAGTACGTAATTTCTACGTCTTCACTAATTCCTCTTTCCCTCATCCATAAATCCAGACTAGGGACTCGATAATGTATCCCCTCTTCCCCATTCCTTGGTACCAAGGTCCTAAACCATAGGCCTTGCTCCATCACATAATTTCCCCATTCCCCTTTTAACTCTTTTTTAAGTTTTAGATATTCTTTCCCTATATCTACTCTCTCAGGTTATATGTAAAATAACTCATCTTACGCCTCTATATCATCTGCCTCTACAACATTACTTACTTTACTGGGTCCTCCAACCTCTATACCTACAGTAACTTCCCTCCTATCTACCATCCCATCCATGTCTCCACAATCGTCCTCCCTACCTGACAATGAGGTTTCCTCTGAGCTGGACGACACTGCAAATTTACTCATGGGATTTACGTTTTTTAAACGCATACTGGACCTACATATACTCATAATCTTTTATCATTTTCTCTACCTCTATGATTCAACACTTACACAATTATATGTTATACCATACACATTGCATAAACAAACCCCACTTATACTTTTTATCCAGTCAAGGCATATATTTTCAAAACTTTCCAAAACAACAGAAAATCATTTTCAACTTTCCCTCTTCTTCTCCAAAAACAATTTTCTCTCTCTAGATTTTTGTTACCATGTCCAAAGCTTTCACAAATAGTAACTAAATATAGGCAAGCAATCATTTCTTAGCCTCCTACATAGCCAAATTTGGCATCCCCAAATCAATCACATACAAAGGCAATAAACAAACAAAATCATACACAGAGTACCAAACAATACAATCAAAACAGAGGAATAAAAGTTACTAACCTGTATTAGAAGATCTACAATCTTCTACTTTGCCGACAGCTTTCACAGAAAGTGATTGATTACGTTGTTTCTCCAGCACAGTTCTATCACCAAATGAAGCTTTCTCTACGAGATTATACTCATAACTCAAGCATTTCTTCTCTCTAGAAACACTGGCTATGCCACTTTTTCTCTCTCTCAATAACTGTAGATAATTTATGAGGGAGAGAGAGAAGAGTTTTTATACTCTCCCTCGGTTTATGAAATAATGGCTCTTTCAGACACGTGCCAGTCATCCCTACTGCCACTACAGGCACGTCTTTTTGCCTCACAGCATCATCATCACTTTTGTGATAACGTTTGATGTTATCATGTCTGTCTCTACCTTCAGCCATTAAACAATTTAGTCCTTCTTTCCCAAGATGATTCACATGATCCATTACCTTGCTTTTATAATCATCCAAGATCGTACCACAATATACGTCATTCCTAAAATGGCAAAATATTCATAATTCAAAATTATCTGCACAGTTGTTAGAATTAGACAGCTATAATCCACAATATTTGCCACATAAGCAGTTCAACAAACACATTGATCTTATTTTTTCCAATTCGCAGATTCAATTTACATTATTCTACATTCAACAGATAACAAAAATAGAATATTGTAAATAGATTGCATATTCATTTCGAGCTATCAAAGTTCGATCTTACAATCACATGTAGTTACATTTAAAGCAGCCCGGATGATTCACTTCACCGCATGGAATTATCTCCCCTCCTACTGCCCTCTTATCCTCTTCAGCCAGTTTATCCCGTGCAATCTCTCAAACAACTTCTTCTCGCAAGGTTGCATCCAGCAGCAACTCACAAAACACATCATACCAGAAATAACGATCATACTCTACACGCCTACCTTCGTCATCTAACCCGCCCAACTTCAACGGCCACTCTGGTAACACAGTATTATAAGGCAGGGTGAAAGGAGTGCTCACAAAGTTCAATCACTTTGATGCTTAACCTACCTTCCGTAGCATGACGAACACGCTGAGAACGTGTCCTTACCATGTTATCTTCCAATAAATCAATAGAAAACTTTTCCTGTGGAAGAATGCAAGGCATAGCATCAATAGATCGACATCTTATATAACCAGCACGAAGATCAATTTACATCACCAATGTCATCTACCTAACATATTTTAAGGGAAGATATATTTTACAAGAACAAATTTTTGGAAATAAGGATATCAGCATAATTTTGAGAATATTTTGGCAGGTAGTACTTTCCATTCTATGAAGTATATCCTCATATCTTATTCACATGCTTCGTACAAATGACACATTCGCAGAAATGGAGTTCGCACAGAATGTTCAAGTACGTCCAGCAGTAACTCCAACAAAGCACCTACAAAATGATTTCATTTACCTACCTACATCAAGACATTTTCAAGTCAATTTGAAACAACAAACTCTTGCATACACCAATCTTCTGTTAATCAGTAAGATCATACTAGCCTTCACCAAACGGCCTTATTATATTTTCAAACTTCCCATTTTCAACCTCACTTCCCACTATCTTCACCGATATATGTACCAAGTTCACTACAGTTCGATTTGTTTAGGACCATCCTGCCACAATTTGATGTCGGATAGCTCGCACCAACTAAGCATCTTTTAGTTTGGAACAAGTGTCTGTCACACTTCAACATATGTCCAAAATTCTTTTTTTCCATTTTTACTTTCACATATTTTGATTCCTTAACAGTTTGAGTTATTATTCTCAGTTCCCAGTTCCCTTTACTAAACAAGACAGTCAACAAGTATGCTAGACATATAAATTTAAGTTCGAACTGCAATACGAAAGTTGGCAGAACAAGAATTTTTCATTAGCTCGAATGTTTCTTATATCTCAGAATTTACAAAATACTTTACAAATAACAAGTCTTCCAGAAAATTCTATAGATTACTTTCCAGACTACAATACATCAGTTCACAGCCCTAAAAGTCTTCTTCATGAAAAAGAAGGTGGCCGTAACAGATCCTGAAGATGAAAAATTAAAGCATTTCACACCATTTACTTCCTCAAGAAACTGAGGAAGCTAAGGTGTCTATGCTTGAACCAACCTTTAGCAGAAGGATCCTCTTCATGACAAGAGAAGATGATTGTGCGGAAGAAAAATCTCTTCCACCATAACCCCCACCACCCCGCGCAGCAGAGAAAGAAGAAGGGTCCTATTGTTTATATATAACCCACTCACCAGCAGGGTACCGGCGAGACTCCCTCGGATGAATGCTTGTCGCTTTATTTTCAATTATAACAGCTTCCACTGCCAGTAGACGTAGCCCATTCCTGCGTTCTTCCTCTCATGTCAACAGATAATGAAAGTACACCATTTGATGATGATTGTCATCCGACTCCCCCACCTCTTTAAATGTCATACCATGGTAGGTAGGACACACCAAAATTGGCGTAAGAAGACTCAGAGACTGGTTCCCAAAGTATTGGAATCGCAGTTCTTCCACTTTCGCAAGAATACTAGCCTCCCGAGATTACCGTTTAGTGGTTACCATTCTCTCAACAGAAGCAACGATACAGAGAAGAAAGGTTACAAAATCTATGGAGTTAGAGAAACAACCAACCACAATACTATTTATAATGCAATTACTATTAAAGAAGATATTCCAAATTCCAAACGTTAGAAGGAATTCCCATGAAATAATATTGACCAGAACCATTGGTTCTAGGAAACCCAATAACCATAATAGATATTAATATTGTAAATGATCCCCGAGTATTAAATACAATATTAATGAGGCTTCTAAACCAATACCACTAACCCATAATGCTTCTCGTGCTCTTGGCTGAGAGGGGGCGGTTGTAGTAGCTTATTCTGCATCTCGAACTCAAGCTTCATCTTTGACCATCATACGATCACTTGACTTTGTCAGCATACACATGACACATTTATGGCACACTACGAAACAACTATAAAGTTTTACTTATTATCCTCGACCTCTACATCAACAACTCGATTCAACAAGCATTTCGTCATTAATGAAGCCGTTACAAGACAGAAAGATCATACCGTTACATAATCAGTTCAACGACTATCAAATCCATATTATAACGTCCATCATTAAGAATAATAATGGTCACCAAATGGTCATATTATAAGACCAGAGAACTACAGATTAAGGACATGAAACTCCGCATATAAATTTCTACCCATAAACTCTGCACAAAACGACTCAAAGCGTTCTTTGTAATTACTAGCAATCATCAATAAGATCACTCACTTTTTAAATCCTCAAGAGAGGTTGTGGTTTTTAACCTATTCAAAGGTTTTCCACGCTAAACTTTGTGTTAGCAGTTACTCATTATTTACTAGCGTTCTGATTATCATTGGTGTAAGAGGATAAAGGCTTATTTGTTTTTTGGTCAAGGGTGAGAAGAGGTGAGATGTTTTAAAAACTTCTCACCCTTGACATGCTTGCTATTATTTATAAAAGTTAGCAAAATCTCCAGAAAAAATGAAAACTAAAAGTTAAGTTAGAAGTTTGGGCTCACTTCTAACCTCAAAACTTTGCACAGCCCCCACCCCAAAAAAAAATAATTTTGGGTTGACTTCTAACCTCAAAACTTTTAGTTTCCCTTTGACTGATCGTTTTCCTTCTATACCGTGGTGTTAATCGCTTTCCACCCCGAGTCAGTTTAAGTAGGGGTATTTTGGGGTTTTCAACCCCAAAAAGCTCAAATTTGCGGAATGGAAACCCATCATAACCCCAAATAAGCCAAATCAAAACCCACCCCAACGTTCCCCCCCCCCTCTTTCTCTCCTTCTCTTTCTCTCTCTCTACCTCTCTCTCTATCCCATATCTCTACCACCTCTTCCTCTCTATCTCCTTTCTCTTCCACCTCTCTCTCTCTCTATCACCTCTCTCTCCCACCCTCATACAACCCCCCTTTTTTCTCACCCTCCCATCTATCTCTCCCTTATCTCTCTCCCATATCTCTTTCTTTCTATGCCTCTCTCTCCCATATTTTTATCTTTTTATACCCTCTCTCTCCCACATCTCTCTCTCTCTCCCCTCTCTCTATATTTCCTCTCTCTCTATCCTACCTCGATCTCTATCTATCTCTAAAATGGTTATTTCTCCATCTCTCTCTCTATGAGGGTATATTGAACCATGCCCCCTATATATTTTGTATATTGGTATGTGATTTGTACGTTTTAATTTTGTTTTTGCCTTAAATCACTATTTTAATTGTGTTGTTGCATTAATAAATGATGAATTATAGAGGAAAATGTGGTTTATACATATGTTTTGGTTGTTTTTATGGAGAAACATCTAATTTATGGTCAAATTAGATGGTTCAACCAAACAGAGTAGTGAGATGTTGAAGTTAGAACTCAGGATTTTAAGTAGAACTTCTAACCTTCATCCAAACGCATACGAGTTTTTTTCAATCTTCTAACTTCAAAATTTATAACCTCAATCTTCTATGCTCTTCTCACCCTAAAAAAAAAAAAACATGCCCTAAGTTTTTTTTTAAATGAGTAAAGAAAAACATAGGAGTGAAAGAAAGAACAAAGTATTAACAACTCCCCCGTATACACCACATATAAGAGAAATTACAGTGTATAAGAATGTTAGATAGGAAATTTCATCAGTGTTATAGTAAGTCAGTATAAAATCCTACTCAGTATGTGCGCGCGCACACAGACAAACTAAAACAAAAACGTGTAGTCGGCAAAATGAGCAATCATAAGCAAATAACTATGTTGGAAAGTTGTTTTAGCTTAGGCATCTCATGGTGGTTACTCAAAATTACTGAGAATTGACTACCAAGCACTCTGTGTGAAATATGTATATGAACAATATGCAAATAATAATTCATATTTCATCAAATAAGTGTCGCACTGTGAACTGGAAGATCGCATGGACAGGAAAACAATTATCATTAATGATGTCAAGTTAACTATTATAGACTCCATATTTCTCATATTCACTAAACTGACTGTGCTTAACTGAAGATCAAATAGGTCTTGAAAAAGTTATAATGTAGGCAAGGGAAGGCACATGACAGAGTAAATATTTTGCTAGTATTATGAGACTATAGTTACACTTTCTCCCCATCTTTCTTCATATTGAGTTCACCTTTCGTCATATTTCTCTTTATTGAGTACATAATATATATATATATATATATATATATTCTAACAAGACTCTAATTTATGCACTAGGAAAAACATTGGGAATTCTTTAATCTTTTATTCATCTTCATCCATCAATCACATAGTTGCACCCTTGCCTTTATTTTATTTTAATTTGTTTTTCACTAAAAAGTCTAAGAACAAATGGGTAAAATAAAAAAGAATTTGGGTAGAAAAACAAATGGCATATTTTAAGGCACAAGGGGCTACAAACAGATAAAACTTTGTATATGGAAAACCAAGGCCAAAAAAGGGTAAAAATACAAATACTTATTATCATGTCTTCGGTTTTACACAGTCGCTTTTTTGCCTCGAATCAAATATAGGGAATTTTCTACTATTATAATTTGGATTTGATCCCACCATTGACAACTGAGTAAAGAAAAAGAAATGGGATCAGAAACGACGAGGAGATTTTCTGGAAATAAATAATATTATAATACTCAAAGCTTATAAAAGGCCAGATCCTCATATAGTATTAGGTATGAAGTCTCTATAGTAATCCTCGAGTATTTTTTTTGTCAATGATTGCCTATCCATCTAAACATGAGACTTGCTGAGTATCATGAAAAAAAAATGTTCTAAGTGAGGTCATACTAAATTTTTCTAACGCTGAAGCACAAATCAAATCTAATAAACATATATCAAGTGGTTGTCTAACAAAAATGTAGTGCACAGAAGAAGAAAGAAACATACCTAATCAATGGAGCAAACATTGATTGACCGTCTTAGAAGTTCAAACCACAGAGCATCTAACGGCTTTGTAAAAAAATTAACTAACTGACTCTGTGTGGGGACATACTCAACAAAGATAATCTTTTGCTCAACGAGATTATAGATAAAATGGAAGTGAATATCTATGTGCTTGGTTCAGGAATGTTGTTCAGGGTTCTTTAAAATGTTTATGGTACTCGTAATATCATAAAAGACTAACATCATCCCCTAGACTATTCCATAATCATGTAAAATCAGTTTTATCCAAATGAGTTGAGTGCAACAACTTTCTGCTGCTATATACTCTGCCTCCGCTGTGGATTGAGAGATGTAGTTTTACTTCTTGCTTTACCAGGCAACAAGATTATTCCCAATATAGTAACATCCTCCCGAAGTATTCTTCCTATCATCTGTATTACTTGCCCAATTTGCATCTGAATAACCAATAACCTCAGATGTTGTGTCATGTGAGTAGGGGCGGAGCCAGCATTGTCTTCCAGGGGGTTATGCCCCTGAAGAATTTTTGTAAGGTTATTGTACTAAGGGAAAATACCACGTACATTAAAATTACTTATAAGTTTATACGAAAAACTAAGTTGAAGTTGGACCTTGAACCCTTGCTTAGGGGATTGGACTAGATAAGAAGAACCAGTTAGGCTATAAACACTATGTGATATTATTTACAGGGGGTTCAAGTGACCCTCCTGGAATACCCCTGGCTCCTTCACTGTATATGAGTACCATAAACCAAAATCGGAAGTCCCACATACATAATGAATAATACGCTTAACAGCCTGTAAATGAGACTCTTTAGGACTACCTTGATAACGAGCAAAAATGTAAATACTAAATATAATATCAGGACAAGTAGCAGTAAGATAAAGTAAACTACCTATCATATTTCTATACATTTTTTGATCATCATCCTTACCTGTCGTGTCCTTAGCTTTATCGTGGTACTCATAGGTATTCGAGCATGCTTTGCATAGGAAAAACCAAACTTCTTCACAAGATCTCTTACATACGTGAATTAAGAGATAAACATCTCTTTCTCCAATTGACATATTTTGAGACCTAAGAAGTAAGTTAGTTCCCCAACCAATATACTCATTTTAAATTTACTTTTTATTAAATATGCAAAAGAAGTGGTTAGTAAATTCGAAGTATAACCAAACACAATATCATCTACATATACCTGAACAACGAGCATTGCGCCTCCCTTACGTTGTATAAACAACATTTTATCAACTCCCCCTCAAACAAATCCCTTTCCTAAGAGAAAATTGGAAAGTCGCTCATGCCATGCTCGAGGCGCTTGCTTCAAGCCCATAAAGAGCCTTTTTCAAGTAGAAAACGTGATCAGCCTTTTGGTTATGCCACATACACTTCTTCCTCAAGGAGCCTGCTCAGAAAAATACTTTTTACATCCATTTAATATAACTTAAACTTTTGATTACAAGCAAGGGCTAAAAGTATGCGAATAGACTCAAGCCTTGATGTAGGAGCAAAAGTTTTAGCAACATCAACCCCTTTGACTTCATTATCCTCTTGGGTAACCAACCTAGCTTTGTTTTGAATGATATTCCCAAGTTCATCAAAAATTTACTTGTATATCCATTTAGTCCCAATTACATTCGTGTTAGAAGGACGTAGACCAAATTCTACGCATCATGTCATCAAAACTGGCGAAGCTCATCCTGTATTGCATGAAGCCAATACTTATCAAAGAGAGCTTCATTCACAGTTGTGGGTTCGATCATAGAAATATAGCAAACACAATTCATCGTCTCATGAGTTTGGCTTCTAGTTTGAACATGAGAATTAACATCCTCGATGATATCGGCCTGTGAGTGATCCTTGTAAACTTGATGCCATCCTGGTTATGGTATACTAGGAACTGGAGGAAGTGGAGGTGGAGGTGGAAAGGGTGTGGAGTAGACAAAGGAGAGGTAGCATTGGATGTAGGGGTCGTGTCAATAATCTCACTAGTTGAAGTCTCAAGATTTTCTACTGTAATATCATCTTCTCTAACATCTGTAGAGCCAATAGTGCAAGTATCATCCACAGTCACATTACATGACTTCTTCATCACTTTGGTCCTAGAATTATAGACTCGAAAAGTTCTACTATTTGTTGAATAACCCAATAAAAATACCTTCATCACTTCGAGAGTCAAATTTCCCAATACTTTCTCCATCTCGAAAGATAAAGCATTTACTCCCAAAAACCCAAAAAATAATTAAAATTCAGCTTTTTTCTAAACCAAAGTTCATAGGGAACGTTTAATGTGAGTGGATGAAGATATACCCTATTGATAATATAGCACACAGTATGAATGGCCTCCTCCCAGAAGTGTGTAGGAAGATCCTTATTGCGAAGTAAGACCCGTCCCATTTCTTGAAAAACTCTATTCTTTCATTCTGCAACCCCATTTTGTTGTGGCATGACTGGAGCAATGAATTCATGTTTAATCCCGTTGGAAGTGCAGTACTCTATCACTCAAGTATCCCTAAACTCACCTCCACAATTACTTCAAATTTTGTTGATAGAAAAATCTTTCATTTTAAATTTGGAGCGATATAGTATGAAATTCCTCAAATGTATTAGACTTCTCTCTCATAAGGGCTATCTAAGTATAATGAGAAAAATCATCCACCATTACCAAAATGTATCATTTACCACTCAAATATGAAATTCTCATTGGACACATAAAATTCATCTATATCAACTCAAGAACCCATGTAGTAGTAATATTCTTGGCCTTCTTGTGAGAACTCTTGATGTGCTTGCCAATTTGACACGGACCACACACAATATTAGTTAATTTTCCCAACTTTGGAACTCCCCTGATAAGTTCTTTTCTCGCAATCTTGGAAAAATCATTGAAGTTAATATATCCCAACCTTTGATGCCATAAATCCACATTACTCAGTTTATCTTTGTTACATAGTAGAGCTTCTTGTTGAACAACATAGTAGTTGCCAACAGTTCTTGCAATGTATTTCTAAAGGAATTCCATTAAGTAGTCTTTAGATACCCCCATAAGATTGAAGTTGAAGATCATAAGAAATGTACAAAGTAATTTTACTGCCAGTTTGTAAAATCCACTTTTCGCTGATGAAATTGATGAATCAAATTACCACTCTAACTTTAAAAACAAAATTCCTTGATAAAAAATTAACACTCTTAACAATCCTTTAGGTTGTCCAATAAAATCATTAATTCCAAATCAAGACCGATAAAATGTCATTTAAATCAACACATAACCAATCCAAGGCTATTTCATCAATAATTTCATTAACTAACCAATCCAAGGCTATTTTATCAATAATTTCATTAACATAGTAAGAAATCACCAGCTTAAAATAAAATTTTCCTATTTTGATATTTGGTAGCCTCAAAAGGATATAAAATAAAATTTTCGTGTGGGAAAAATTGCTCTAAAAGTGGAAGCAATTTTCACTTTCACCCTTGGAAATCATGCTTCAAACATAGATACTAGTGGGACTTATGCTAAATTTCTCACTTTTTTTAGAGCATATGCAGCAGCTAGGTGAAGGTGACATGGTGAGGAGAGAGAGTGAATTCACCCTCTTTTCTCTCTAATCCACCCACAACAGTTAGGTGGATAAGCCTATGTGGCAACCCAAAATCTACCTTGAGGGTTGTATGACAACCCTCAAGGTGGATTTTTACTTGTTTGATGCCCCGCACTTCTGAACTGCGGGGAATCAAAAACTAATTATATAATGACACTTGTCAAGATTTTAGTAGCTCTCGTGTCCCTCACTTCTGAACTGTGGGGCATCAAAAGCCAATTATTAAATCAAATACATGGCATTTTTTGATTCGTTTGGATGACCCTCACTTCTGAACTATGGGGCATCAAAAGCGTTGCGATCTTGACACGTGGCTAGATCTCAGACGTTGGTTGTCCCACGCAGTTCTGAACTGCGGTGAGTCGTATTCACCTTGTTTGACGGGGAAACTGTTGTGGGATGAATTTAGGTGAATTCACCCACCCTACTGCTGTATATGCTCTTACTATTCTCATTTGACAGCCTAAAGTTAGAAACACTTAGGGTAAATAATTAGGAATTGAGAAAATTTGGATGTGAGAAATGGTTTCCCAAGGAAAAAAATGGCCTTCCAAACATGCCCTCAACTTTTTTTGTAAAAGTTATTGGTAACGTGATAATATACTGATAAAATTACCCTCGTGGAAGATATGTCAGTAAAACGTAGCAAAATTGAAATGAATGACGTAATAATTTCATAACTTTTAATTCCAAATCTTTAAAATTAAATACTCTATCTTTCTTTTGTCTATAAACAATGCCCCAAATCTCTCTCTCCCCCCCTATATCTCTCATCCTCGTTGAAAACTATTTTCTTTTGTATCTAGGTTGCAGCTGCACTGATATAGAAGACGAGTCTCCTGTCAAAATGGGGTTCACCATTGACATTTAGAATCGACTGAGAAGCTTCAAATTCTTCTATAAAAAGGTACATCTAGAAATGCAATCATTTGCTAAGGTTTTTTCATTCTAATACGTCATTCATCTCAAGCGGGTAGTGTTTGATAGTTATCATGGTAATATTTCATAGATTACCACGTAGGGAGTGTGTTTTTGTTTGGTAGGGTTTCAAATGATTTTTTGGTTTGGCCTCAACATAGATTGCATAGATAGTGAAAATGCTTAAGTTAAGCAATTGGTACTTTTGCTCAACAAGGAGATTGAGATTCTCATGAATGAATGATGGGTAAAGATAAGTGAAGTAATTTTTCCGCAGAGCAGTTACACTCTCTTATATATCATAGTTGAATTGAGCTTCAAGCTTTTTCAATTGACAGACTTAACCTTTAGGGTTAATGAGCTAAGTAAGAACTTTGATCGCACATGATAGATATGATTATTATTTTTTTACTATGCGATCTAAATTAAGATTGATCGAAACCCTTCCAAAACTGATGAACATGTAATCTCATTGAGCTATAAGAAAACTGAACAACTAACCATGTTATTGTTTTAGTGCAACATGACTTCCTTGTGTTCTCTAGATGTAGTTGTTGCCGGAAATGAGCTTCCACAAAAGCATTTTAGGTAGACTAATTGTTACTTTTTATTGGCAAATTTTAATCAATTAGTGTCTTGGTATTTTTAGCTAGAATTTAAAAGTTCTACCTCATTTGTTGAATTAAAATTCATGAATGTGTCTTTCCAGCTCAAAAAATGAGTAATAACATTTTAGAGGGTGATATTGAATTATTAGAACTGGAGATTCCATCTCAAAATAAACTATCAATGAGAGGAGTAGCCCTGAGGATCTTATATTATTGAGGTGAAAGACTTGAATACCCAATGTGGACTTTACATCTCAACACACCCTTTCATGTATGGGGTACTTTTAAGCTTAACACGTGGACGAATAGTTGGGTGACGCGAAGTACTATGTCCAACTGTTGGCACGTAATTTTGCCTGTTTTGATACCATATTAGAATTAGAGGTTCCATCTCAAAACCAATTGGCAATGAGGAAGTAGCCCCAAGATTTTGTATTATTGAGGTGCTAGGCTTGAATACCCAATGCGGGACTACATATCTCAATATGAATCGCATGCACTTGTTTTCATAAATTTTGTGTTGAGTAATGAATTCGAATTTGGTGTTAGTGAAAGTTCATTACGCTCGTGGGACGAACGAGGGTTAAAGACGAATTTTGAGCCCTATAGCTCTCTTTTTTTTTTTAGAGGGCAACTCTATTGCTCATCTGATTGAGAATATATAGGGCATAACTAGATCAGTTTAAATTCATTGCATCTCTTACAATGTTGAAGAATTTATCGAGCTATACATGCAAGATCTATAATTTCCAGTTTCCCCCCTTCATATATGGAGTCTCACCTTCCTAACTTTTCCATTTTCTCTAGCTTCCTATTTTCTAAATGAGGATTCGTAAAAATTGCGATATCATAGCTCTGTACCGCTCACAAGGTTCAGATCCTCCAAATCGTACGGTACTGATAGAAGGTGTGTGTAGGCTTAGTCGCTCTCCCTGGGACGCACTTTACTGTTATGAAGCCTCTTACCCTGATAAACATCATCAGGTCAGTATTAGATCAACCAAGCTATTTATTTTGTTAAATCCAGCATTACCCACTTCACAGTTTTCATGTAATATCAAATTATAATTATCTTATGGGCATAAATATGTACTAAGTAGGGCTTTCCAACTGTATTTATAATGCAGGTGAAGATAGTGGGGAGCGCTAATGGTGGAGGTCAACCTGTTAACACTGTAAAAAGGTCAGTAATGTTAAATTGAAGTTTTAAGGGTTTGTTTTGCCTTTAGTGAAAATATTTATATAAGGATAATTTCGACTAAGCTAAAGAAGTATTTCTTATTCGGCAGTGTTGACCAGAAGGAAGTTGATTTGAATGCTGATGCGCAATTGATAGAGGTTTTTGAAGAGAAGAAAACAGAGAAAAGGAAATATTTTGGCGATATGGTGAACGAAAATGATAAGAGTGGGAAAGTAATGAACCGTTGTATTAGGAGGGCTGGGAATTGGCAATGTAAGAAAGAGGCAGAAGAAGGTAATTCACTCTGCAACCATCATTTAGAACAACTAAAATCTTATTCCAAGACTCAGCCTAGCCAGAAATCCGAGAAATCGAAGTCCAAAGTGATAGCACCAACTCCCTTGTGCCCGAGAGTTAGAGAGAAGGCTATGAACACCTCGGACTTCTATTACTACTCTGGGTTTGGGCCATCATATTCATGGCAGAAGAATAGGTCGGAACATAATCGAGCTATCAAGATCGAGGGCAACATTGTTTCTCCTAGTAGTGTTGATACTTCCCCAATTCAGACTCCAGCTGCGGTCGACAATGTTGTTGGCAATGAAGTAGGTCTTGGTGCAAAGCGCATTCGGAAACCCATCAAAGAGAGGTCTCTCAAATCCCTTCTCTGAGTTTCATGTTTTAGTAATTAGTTGATCAACCTTAGGTAGGGATTAGTCAATGTTGTAGTTGTTAAATTATGAGTGTGATCCGCACGTGTCATTCACGGCACTTGACCTTGTTAAGATGATTTTGGTAGTTTGGTCTCATGTAAAACATTTAGGCCCATTATTCACTTCTCCGTTAATGTCTAAACTCTAAAGTGATCCAATTGGATTTTGTGTAAGAAGTAAGAAAAATCAGCAAGCATAATACTGAAATTGTGTGGTATAACTTAGAAGGAAGATATTGTTCGCTCTATAGGATGATCGAATTACAGAGTTATGCGATTCAGGCGGGCTGATTTATGCTTCTTCCTTCGATTTACTTATGAGAGGGTTCTTCATCCGGGTTTTTTCTACTCTGTATATTGTATATAAGGAGAAGCATGGCAACCAATAATAGAGCTAAGCTTTGAGGAGCTTACCCCCCCACCCCACCCACACACACACACCTTTCACTGACTTTGACCCCAAAAATCATCTCCGACCAAAAACCTCCTTGACGACCAGTCAATCCGACCTTGACCCAGTCAAAAAATTAAATGAAAAAAATACCCCCATACATGTTTGACACCCTCCATTTTTATGTAGAGCATTCTTAATGGCATGAAATAAGTGTGTGTGAGGATCAGTTCCTTGGATCTCTAACAAAACCACTAATACCAAATCATGAATGTCATTCAAATCAACATACAACCAATCCCTGGTTATTTCATCAGTATGTTCATTAACAACGGTAGTAAATGAAAAAAATGGCGTGTTTGGCAGCCCCATGGAAACAGTTTTCACTATCTCTCACCCCTTGAAAATCATCTTTCACACTTAGAAACTAGTTGTTTCTCAGTTAACATTAAAATCCAAATAGTGGAAACACTACGAAAATGGGAAACATTGTGAAAAATTGTAAATGATAAATGATTTCCCTAATAAATTAGGCCTTCCAAGCACACCCTCTACTTATCTTGAAAAGGCCGCTGACAACGTAATAATAGACTGAAGAAATCACCCCGTGGCAGAAATGTTAGTAGAACTTAACAAAAATACAAATTAACGAGGCAATTATTTTCGCAACTTGTACAAAGTTTTTAAATATCTCTCTATTTCTGCCTATAAAAATGCCCAGATGTCTTTCTCTCACTCGAACTCTTCTTCGTTGAAAACAATTTTTCTTTTGTATCTCGGTTTGTGACTGTATTGAAACAGAAGACAAGTCACCAGTCAAAATTGGGTTCACCATTGATATCTAGAACCAGCCGCGAGGCTTCGAATTCTTCTCTCGAGAGGTACATCTAGAAATGTAATTTTTTCTTCGAGTTTTTTTATTCTAATTGTGTAATTTTTTTCATTAAGTTATTTCATGAATTACCGCGTAAGGAATGTGTTTTCTTTTGGTAGGGTTTCAAATGATTTTCCCATAGGCCTCTACTAAAAGTGAAACTATAGTGAAAAAGGCTTAAATTAAGCAAATGGTAATTTTGCTCAAGAATGAGATTGAGATCCTTATGAATGAATGATAGGTAAAGATAAGTGAAGTAACTTCTCCACAGTGGCGCTCTCTTATCAGAAATGAATCGAGCTTCAAGCCTTTTCAAATGATGGACTTAACCTTTTAGGGTAAATGAACCAAGTAAGAACTTTGGTGACGCATGGTAGATTTGATTGAAACTTTTCTATACTATGTAATATAAATTAAGATTGATCTAAACCCTTCCAAAACCGATGAACAGTCAATCTCATAGAGCTATAAGATTTGATTGAAACTTTTCTATACTATGTACTTTCTTATAATTGCAAGAGCCTTTTGAGAATGTACAAATCAAATTGTATTGTCATTACTATAGTTATCTTATAATTACAATGAACAATGCCAGTGTCATTATTATAGTTGTTGTTGGAAAAATCTTGGTGAATTTACCTTATTTGAATGGATGTTAGAGTACATACTTTAAACGATGTTTTACCATATCGCTACTTACTAACAATAATTGCCTTTTATAAATCATTTTTCAAAAAGTGATTTAAAAAACACAGAAAAGTGTTTGGTTAGGCTATTTTAATACAAAAAACAGTTTCAAGTGTTTGGTAACACATACAAGAAATGCTTATTAAAACAAATGCTAATAGCGAATATAATCGAAATGTATTATTTTTCATATTTCTCCTTACTTCTAACATAAATCATACTTCCATACTAATGACTACACATCTTAAAAAAATTATAATAAAGTTGAAATTTCAATCTAATATAGTATGCCTCCATTAGCATATGGGTTGCAATATAGATGACAAAGGTCGATCAAATACTCTTATGAGGGTACTAACTATTAATGCTATACTTTTATGGTGGTCTGAACTGAGATACTAACAAAAGGTATACATCTTATTCTTTTGAGGTACTACTAGTAAACAGAGGGATGGTGTTTAATTAACAAGTAAAACATGTTAGGAATTCGGGTAGCTAATCCCAATCCCTCACCCCAAGAACGATAAATGGAAACGCCAATAAGAAATTATACTAAAGCAAAAACAGAATAATTTACCCGGAGGAGGGAAGTGGAAAACCCTTGCGGATAAAAAACCACTCCCCGAGAACAATTCACTAATCAAAGATCAAAGGTTACAACGATCTCTCAAGCTTCTCAAGCTTTAATGGAGTCTCTTCAAACCCTAGCCTCTCTAAGGTTAAACTCACCAAAAGATGGGCTAACAACTAACCCTAAACACCCTTATAAACATGGGAAGTCATTACATAAAAATAGGCTCGAAGTACGGATCACGAGACAGACCAACGTCCCCAAAACACACCTTCTAAAAACTGACTTACGAAGTCTATTCGAATAGACTCTGAATCTATTAGAATAAGATAGGTTTTGAACGTTTCTGTTCGAATAGACAAAAGTCAATTCGAACAGACATGACTTCTATTCGAATAAACTTTCCTCTGCCTCTTTTGTTCGAACAGACAAAAGTCTATTCGAACAGAACTTTGAAAAAACCTTTTTTTTTCAAATCGTCTTCGATCCTCACTCTTCCCACGAGCTCCAATGAATTTCCTCTAACACGATTCGAGTTCATATCATAATAATCTCAAACTTGAAATCGAATCCCGTAACCCATCTCCAGATCTCCAAATGAATGTCTCGCACTACCTGGACCTTCAACACCATAAAGACTTACTTGCGAAATTTCACAATCTTCAACAAATCTCCCACTTGAAATTTGAAATGTGAGGTTCCCGTAACTTCACCTATCTTCAAAGCAACCACATTTATAACTGTGTCAAACCGAACTCTTCACGCCAAAAGCTATCGTACCACACAAAACCATGTGGTAATGTTTGGAACATTTTTTAACAAAAATAATTCAAGAACATCCCCTTGAAAACTTCCAAAGCCGCACTGTACTCATGCCTTTGCAATCAATGATACAATTAACCATTGTCATCTCGATACCCAAGTAGCTTCAGTATAACACCACGAAACTGTAGTTATTTCCATGTCACTAATGTACTTCGTCATCACAAGTAAACACAATCCTGCAAGCTGAACAAGAAACACTCCATAGCTATGAGCTACAACCGAGTCTTCTTCGAATACATAATATCCATTATCAACGTCTCATAACTCACACTTCATGAGAAAACTCTGGTCTAATGTAAACAATGACATACATTAGCAAACAGATCATCAATGAGTTAGACATACCTCGATCTAAACTCATATCGCATTCCATAGCCAAATAAACATGTGTCTCAATCCCGAAGTAACGGCAAATGGTGCGCTACTAAATAACACTCCAAATAATCTCAATGTACACGAGTCAATAACAACTTCTGCTTCACGTTCATCCTGTTGAACTATACCATATGCACAAGGATTGACCAATCCATCGGTTCAATCCCTTTATCGAGATAATCGTTCCCACGACTCTTCAATCTCATCCATGCTAGAACTTGCAAATGCAACTAGCATATCATCCATACTCTAAGAACGGATGATCCATGAGTTCTCAAAACTCAAAACATCAACAATGGTCTCTGTGGTATTTTAAAAAAAAATCCACCAATGATATAAACATTTTCAACATCGATCCCCATCGTTTCAGTGTATATCTTGAACAGGCATATGAGCTCTCATGTATGAGCCTCCATAATGCAATTTCACCCAGTAACTATTTATCCATGTAGCCGGCTTACATATACCCATCTTCAATAAGATCAATCATGAAGAATTTTTATTCCGTATCAAGAATCACTTAATCCGAAAAACAAAGCCGCCACAAAACAATTAGCTTCACAACCGGTGAACCAAAACATCTTGACATAACCACCTGTTTCTTCTTGAAAGTACTTTACCACAAGTTTCACCTTGAACCGATTGAACAAACTTGTTATCGTTTAACTTGTAAACCAACTTGTGAAGTAAAGAGCTTTTACCATCGACAATAAGATTACATCCTATACCCTATATGAGGATTTAGATCCCATCTCATCATCATCCATGACAAGCTCCCACTTTCCCATGACCTCACCTTGTAAAGCTACCTTGTAGTCATCACCAATACCGGTTAACCACAAACAATGTCGAAAGAAATGATAACGGGCCGTAGGTCTTGAAACTTTGGTTTTTCTTTTCATTACAATCGGAGGAGTATACGGTTCTCGTTAGACCTTTTCAACCAATGGTTCCAACACTATCCCTGCAGAGATTTTTACATACTCACAAGACCCCGATAAATCTACTTCACTGGTCCACTTATCCATATCTTCGCAAAAGACATCATTATTGGATATCACATCAACAAGTTGGATAATTTTCCGATTCTTCGCATTACAAGATCGGTCACCAGAATCATCACAAACATGTCCAATGAACATGCACAAACTAGAAATATAATCTAGTAATGATCAACTACTAGAATAGATAAAAAAAGTATAAATTATTACCTCCTATTTTATCCATGTGATCTCTTCTAATAGTCTAAGATCCAATGCATACCAGGACTCTAAATCAACACATGAAACTACCGAATCCGCCCAAAATTGCCTTGACAACTCGATGAAACATTTCATACATTGCGCCCTTTTAGTAATCTCATGGACCACACTTTTAGCCATACAAAACTTTAGTGGTATTATTGGGATCTTCTCAAGCCTTTCAATCCCAATAGATGCTTTATCAATAACAAACTCGTCACAGCAAAATTGATCACCATCACCGTTAGACCCAAGACGCTTCAACATTGAACCCGTCTCAATCTCAACCCAAGCTTTCAATCTAGTGAAGACATCAAACTAATCCGTTTCATTCTTCAAGAAATGTACACCAAGCTCTCGTGTGGAATTACCAATAAAAGCAACAAAACCATGAAATCCCCCGTTGGAACTAACTCTAGTCGGTTCCCATACATCATCGTATAAGTGGTTCGATCCCATATTTAATTTTCTTCTCTTTCTAGGAAACCCAACTTTCTTTTGCTTCAACAAGACAACATCTTCACTAAAAAAAAATCTATCGATTTTAACTTGTCAAGTATTCTCCTCGAGAACAATGCTTTCATCCAAATGCTCACATGACCAAGTTTCTCGTGCCATGCTCTAGAGTCTACCATTGAAGTAATAACACCAATAATCTCATCATTAGCGTTGTACGTCTCTAAGTACACATCTTGTCTTTTGTCCTAAGCTAAAGTAATAGCCTCCTTCATGATCTCAAAAGCATCATCACCGAAGGTAACCAAAAGACCCAAGTCCGATAGTTGGCTTGAAAATATATTTCTAACCATACTAGACAAATATTGCACCATGTCCGAACTTAACGAATTATCATTCGTTAATGAAATTCGAACACTCCATTATCTACTATGTGATAACACTCATCATAGCTAGACAATTCATTTTTACCTGACGTAATTTCCAATGAAGCAACCAAGTCTAACCTCAGCCTTTTACAAACGCCATAAGATAACCACCATGACTTATCCCGAGTACCATGAATCACATTACATAGTTTATCCCAAATATCACAAGTCATATCAACCAAATTATTAGAAATAAGATTGAAGGCACTATCGGAATTTTTACCTTTCCCAGAGAAAGTCACCGAACGTCTCTTTACAGATCTTCTCTTCTTTGTCGATCTACAATCTTCCTTCTTATGACCAACTTGACCGCAATTCTAACAAATATCTTGTTGATTGTAATTACATGCCTTTATGCGCCTTTTGTTTCCATTCTCAATATGTAAAAATCTCTTTCCTCTAACTTCAACATCCGAGTAATTACCTGATGTTAACAACGAAGCTCCAAGAGGTAATACGCGAGAATCATCACCAAAGACTTCAACCACGTTGCTGAAAGTAACTCGCTTACGAGAATTTGAAACACTCGTAACACACTTTAGAGAATTTAAATCACTCGAAGTTGATTCAAATATCTTTGATAACTTGTCCAACATCTCTATCACGGTACTCACCATAGGCAATTTAAAAGAAATATAACTTGAGAGTGTTGAACGAACTTTACCAAGAACATCTTGATCTAAAAGGTCCCACTCCAAACGATCCATATCGGCCGGCTTCATCGAAATCCCTTCTAGAAGAAAATCACAATTCTCCGCATATAGAAAGTCTTCTACTTGCATCTTCCAAATCTTAAAGTTCAATCCATTGAATTCATCGATTTCTAATTTCACCATATTGGCCATCGCTCTAATTATACAAGCCATAACCTTGCGCTCTGATACCAGTTGTTAGGAATTCTGGTAGCTAATCTCAATCCCTTGCCCCAAGAATGATAAATAGAAACGCTAATAAGAAATTATACGAAAGAAAGAATACAATAATTTACCAGGATGAGGGAAGTGGAAAACCCTTACGGATAAAAAACCACTTGATCCAGGAGGATCTGAGTTTTTTTGACTTTTTAAGAAGTCTATTCGAATAGACTTACACCCTTTTGTATTCGAATAGAGTCTTTTCCTATTCGAATACATTTCAGCCTGATCAGTTTTATTCGAATACATTTCAGCCTGATCAGTTTTATTCGAATACAAATTATGTGTATTCGAATACATCTTTGTTTATTCGAACATAAACTTGTTCTGTTTGAATAGAGGTGCGATTCAGCTTTTCTCTTTAGGTGTTTAAGGGTATATTTATTCTATTAGGACTAGGAACTTGTAACACAAGTCCTATTGGACTAGAAAGTTGTAGCCTAGTCCTATTGGAACTAAGAACTTGTAACCCTTATAAAAAGGGGCAATACTAGGCATTATTTTCTAAGTAAGTTTTTTATGTTAGATCTGAAAAAAGTTCTGAGAGAAGCCTAGGGTTTTGGAGTAATTCATTATAATCCACTTCATTTTTTCTAAGCAATTGAAGCTTTATCTTTCCCAATTTTGGTGTTCTTCGTATATTTCAGTTAACTAGAGCTTCTTCATCGTATTGTGGATTAAGTGGTATCAGTTTTTCAGTTACGATCTTCGGGGGCTGATTGTGGTTTATGGTCTCTACACGCGACTGTCTCAAGGAAACGAAGGAGAAACTAGTGTGTCCGTTGAAGATCCATCGCAAATCTAATTCGAAGAAGAAGAACGATTTGGAGATGGGCGATCCCAACAAGAGATTTAAGGTTTTGGAAACGACAGTTTCTGCTCTAACTTCTACACTAGGGGAGTTAGTGGAGTAGTTGCGTCTCATGAATCTCGCTAAGGCTTCCACTTCGGTGAAATAACGAGGTCGTTCAAAGAAGAAAGGGGTTATGGAGGTGGATGGTGACGAGGCCGTTCCAGTTTTTGATGATTTCAGTGCTGCCGAATCTGACGAGGAGCGATCGGTTATTGGTAAGTCCATGAATCTTTTGCGTAATCTTCGTATTAGTTTTAAGATTGAAATTTCGATATTCGACGGTTCGATCGATGCCGAGATATTGGATAATTGGTTGGATAGGCTAGAGACCTATTTTTCTACTTATAAATACTCTAATGCTCAGCAAATATGCTTTGCTATGTTGA
Organism: Kingdonia uniflora; assembly: GCA_014058105.1. Taxonomy (NCBI): domain Eukaryota; kingdom Viridiplantae; phylum Streptophyta; class Magnoliopsida; order Ranunculales; family Circaeasteraceae; genus Kingdonia; species Kingdonia uniflora. Next base: position 2,569,485 of record JACGCM010001272.1, read on the forward strand.
AACTCGCAAGTCATGTACTCATGTGGCAGAAATTTTATCAGAAACGCTACGATATAAGAGATTTGGGTTGGAAAAAATTCAACGTTTTAGTGCGAAAGCAGTTTTATCCGATTGGGTATGAGAAAGAGAGATCCTATAAATAGCACAATTTACACCAAAATTTTGAGCAATCCATACAAGAGTGCACTACGGCGTTCCATAACCAAGCTATAGTTTTTGACATTAATGTGGACCAGTACGAAGTGTTTATGAAGTATACGGGGGGTGGGGGGGGGTGGGGGGGTTTATCGGAGTCCATTAGGAGAAAGTTGAAGCTCTTTACTGTAGCCAATATCGAGGACGCTACCGTAAAGGCAATTGCCATTTAAGGAAAGTACTTGAAGAGTGACAAAGAAGACGACAAGATCAAGTCGGGGTACAAGTCAAGTTGGAAAAATGAACATAAGGGAGATGCCAAATGAGAGGGGTCTTCGTCCAAGGAGTTTCATTGCAATCATTGTAAGGCGAGTGGGCATATTTCTTATTATTGTTAGAAACTTTACCCGGAGCTTAGGCCGAAGGAGGAGAAAAGCAAGAAAGAGAGATATGCACTAGCCACAGAGATTGCTGACCTTTTGGATTTAGATAAACTGAATTCTAAGCTTACACTTATGTTTCATTGGACTTTGGCTGCCGAAGAAGAGAGTCGGGAAGAGCTTTTCCATGTCAGTATTCAGGTAAAGCAGAGTTTAGTCAAGGCCATTATAGATCTGAGTAGTCAAAAAAATTTGATTTCTAAGACGTTGGTGAAGAAGATGGGTTTGACGACTATAGCTCATCCTACGTCGTATGGTTTGGGGTGGTTTCAAAAAGATGCGGAGGTGATGGTCACGAAGCAGTGTACATTCAAGTTTGCAATTTATGAGAAGTTTATTGACAAGGTGACGTGTGAGGTAGTTCCTTTGGATATGTGTCAGGTCATCTTGAGAAGCCCTTATCTTTGGGACCGAGATGCAATTCATTACTGTAGAGCTCACAAGTATCGTCTTATGAAGGAGGGAAATGAGTTACATATCAATGCTTATAAGGAGCATGTCACTACATCAAATTTAGTAACGACGACTCAGGTGAAGCGGTTGGTTAATGCGAGCGGCAAGTTTGTGTTATTGGTGCGACCGGTTCAGGAGGGTACGTCGGCTCGAGTGTTGTCTCCTATGACAACGATTTATAAGCAACAAACCGATATGGGAAAGTTGCAAGAGGAGGTTGTGGTACATACTGATCACAAACCATCCCAGTTTTTTGCTACACAGCCTAAGCTACAACAAACTCGCCAGAGGAAGGGAGGTTGTATCTCCAATAATTTCCCTTGATTATGAAGTATAAGAAGGGAATGGACAACGAAATGGTATTGTTTATCTCAACCCCCATTACCAACTACTTCCGCTATGTTGGTTTCTATGCAGAGAAAACCTTTTGTTACGTCAAGATATGATGATCCTAAAGGGCGCAGTGTGTTTCATCAAAAGTTGCTGCCAGGCAAGACATGTGGTCGTTTTGATTTGTTTCGGGTTTAGAAGAAGGGTCAGCTACCCCGTCAGTCGAAGTGATACAATAGGGTAATGGGGAGGGCCGCATTCCCACCTTTACAGTTCCAGCTTGAGCAGGAGCTCAAGGCTTTTAAAGGGGGGAACCATAATCCAGGAGGATCTGAGTATTTTTGACTTTTTAAGAAGTCTATTCGAACAGACTTTTCCTATTCGAATAGAGTCTGTTCGAATACACCTTTTTGTATTCGAATAGAGTCTTTTCCTATTCGAATACATTTCAGCCTAATCAGTTTTATTCGAATAAACTCATGTCTGTTCGAATACATTTCAGTCTGATCAGTTTTATTCGAATACAAATTATGTGTATTCAAATACATCTTTGTTTATTCGAACATAAACTTAATCTGTTCGAACAGAGGCGCGATTAAGTTTTTTTCTTTAGGTGTTTAAGGGAATACTTGTCATATTGGAACTAGAAACTTGTAACACAAGTCCTATTGGACTAGGAACTTGTAACCTAGTCCTATTGGATCTAAGAACTTGTAACCCTTATAAAAAGGGGCAAGGCTAGGCATTATTTTCTAAGTAAGTTTTTTATGCTAGATCTGAAAAGAGTTCTGAGAAAAGCCTAGGGTTTTGGAGTGATTCATTGTAATCTACTTCATTTTTTTCTAAGAAAATGAAGCTTTATTTTTCCCAATTTTGGTATTCTTCGTATCTTTCAGCTAACTAAAGCTTCTTCATCGTATTGTGGATTACCACTCCCCAAGAATAATTTACTAATCAAAGATCAAAGGTTACGGCGATCTCTCAAGCTTCTCAAACTTTAATAGAGTCTCTTCAAACCCTAGCCTCTTTAAGGTTAAACTCACCAAATGATGGGCTAACAACTAACCCTAGACACCCTTATAAACATGGAAAGTCATTACATAAGAATAGGCTCAAAGTACGGATCACGAGACAGACCAGCGTCCCCAAAAAACACCTTCTAAAAACTGACTACGAAGTCTATTCGAATAGACTCTGGATCTACTCGAATAAGATGAGTTCTGAACGTTTATGTTCGAATGAACTTTCTTCTGCCTGTTCTGTTCGAACAGACAAAAGTTTATTCGAACAGGACTTTGAAAAAACTTTTTTTTTCAAACCGTCTTCAGTCCTCGCTCGTTTCACGAGCTCCGATGAACTTCCTCTAAGACGATTCGAGTTCTTATCATAATAATTTCATACTTGAAATCGAATCCCGTAACCCATCTCCAGATCTCCAAATGAATGTCCTGCACTACTTGGACCTTCAACACCATAAAGGCCCACTTACGAAATTTCACAATCTTCAACAAAACACTATGGTAAAAACACAAGATAGGGAGGTAGGTTGTAGACTGGTGAAGATTATGGTGAAAGATAAGAAATTGGATCCGTGAGTTTTATAAAGTAGGTATCATCCAGAGTCAAATGAGTGGGAAACCTTAGTACGATTCTATAGAGATAATTTTTAGATTAACTCTAGAGAGATGATCCCTACTAAAGTCTAACATGGAGATGAGTTTTATCTTGGTAGGACTCAAAGAGGTTGACTATAGATAAGCTTTATAGATATTTTTCCTCAAAAGTTGTGATTTTAATTGAAAACTCCCTCAAATTTCTTTGTTAATAGGAGTTAAAATAATCACCCTAAAACCAACTTTGTTTTTTTGTTAAAAAAAATAATTTTAATTCGTAATTTTTTTTTGGTAATAATCATTGCCAAAACACAATATTTTTTATTAAGTACTTTTACAATAATCTAAAAGTTGTTTTTTAGCTAGTAAAACACAATGCCAAATGGACCTAATTGTTAGTGCTAAGTGGTAAATTTGATTATATTAGGATGTGTTTGATTAATCATTTTCAAGTGGAAAATAAAATATTTATGAAAAAAATATGGTTTTCTAATGTTTGATAGCCTTTAATTAAAGGTCAATTTTTTTTTCCTCAATTTTTTTTTCTTGAACACATGCTATTTATTTTCCTATTTCACCCCTAAGAAAATTTTCTTGGTTTATTTTTCATCCTCATCTATTTCTTCTTTCCCCTCTCTTGTCTCTTTGTTTGTATAAAGATAAAAGTAATTATTTTCAACGTACAAATCAAACAACTTAGATATGGCTTTTATGAAGAAAAAAATATATTCAAAACATCCACGAGAAAATGATATTTTCCTTGAAATATTTTCTATGTAATGGTGTGTTTGGAAGGCTTTTTTTTTTTTTTTTTTTTTTTTTTTCAGAAACCATTTCTTGGGAAACCATTCTCAAGAGAAAACTATGTTTCTCATCTAAGTGGGTGGGAAACAATTTTTCACTTTTTTGGCTTGTATTTTCTTTTCGAAAAGCACATTTCTCATTTTATTTTGATTGCTAAATACCCAAAGTGAGAAACCATTTTTTTTAATTTATATTTACTCACTTGGATTCTCATTTTTATGGGCTACCAAACACACCCACTTGTCTTAGTATTTTTTTTTACCAGAAATTAAGAAATCTACCTAATTTTTTATTAGAATTCACGAATGTGTATTTCCAGCCCAAAACAAAATACTGGCACTTTAGAGGGCGATTTGAATCGCATGTACTTGTCTTCATATATTTTCAACTCATAGCTCATCTGCTTAAGCATATGGTCTTACAAAGGGCACACAATTTAATTAATCATATCTTACAATGTTGAAGAATTTATCAAGTTGTGCAAGATCTGTAATTTTCAGTTTTTTCTCTCTTTTCATAAATGGAATCTCAATACCTTCTTAACGCTCTCTCCTTCTCTAGCTTCCTATTTCCTCTATGAAGATCCGTAAGAATTGCGATATCATAGCTCTGTACCGCTCACAAGGTCAGGATCCTCCAAGCCGGACTTTATTGGTAGAAGGTGCCTGTGAACTCAACCGCTCTCCATGGTACGTTTACCCAGATGATTATCATCAGGACATGTTCCCCTCAATGGAATGTGAAGTCTCTTGCCCTGATGAACATCATCAGGTCAGTGTTAGATCAACCAAGCTATTTAAATTTTGTTAAATCCAGCATTACCCACTTCGCAGTTTTCAGGCAGGTATCAAATTTTTTATTTTATGAGGCGTATAATGTGTATTTAGTAGGACATTTCCATTGTGTTTATAATGCAGGTGAAGGTAGTGGGGAGTGCTAATGCTGGAGATCAACCTGTTAACACTGTTAAAAGGTAAATCTTGTTAATTTGAAGTTTTAAGTGATTTTCATGTATTGCGAAATTCTAGGGTTTTTTTTTTTGGCATTTGGCGAACAATATGTACAAGGATAATATTAACTAGGTTAAAGAAGTATTTCTGATTCGACAGTATTGAACTGAAACAAGATGAAGTGAATCTAAGAGCGCAAATGAAACAAGATGAAGTGAATCTAAGAGCGCAACTGAAACATGAAGTGAATCTAAGAGTGCAACTGAAACAAGATGAAGTGAATCTAAGAGCGCAACTGAAACAAGATGAAGTGAATCAAAGAGCGCGATGGATAGAGGGCTACAAAAAGAAGATAGCCGATCAGAGAAGGAAATATTCAAGCAATATGGTGAACGAAAAGGAGAAGAGAGGGAAAGTATTGAATCGTTGTACTAAGACGGCTGGAAGGAGTGGGCAATCTAGGAAAGAGGCAGATGAAGGTAATTCACTCTACAACCATCATTTAGAACAGCTGCAAACTTATTATAAGCCTCGGCCGCGCCAAAAATCCGAGAAGAGAGGGAAGGAATCGATCTATTGTATTGAGCAAGATACGAAAGGATGGCGATGCGGAAATGCTGTGGTAGAAGGGAATTTCCTTTGCAGCTACCATCTAGAACTGAGGTCCTATCTTCAGTGGCACAGCATCACTCCATCAAATCCGCAATCGGGGAATTCAAATTCAATATCTGTTGATACACATTGTCTATCACGTAGTAATGTTCCAGATGCATCGAACTACTACTTCTACACTGGGTTGGGGTTATCATGGAGGAACATTAGGTCAGCCAATGAAGTGGAGATGACAGAAACCCAAACTGTTCCCGTTGATGCAACAGCGCCAACAATTCACTCTTCTCACCTTCGTTGACAACAGCACTATCCGTGGTAACGATGATGGCAAAGAAGCCGACGATAATGAACATTATGATAATGTTGCTAAGAAGAAGCTCCCGAAAGTCATCAAAACTCGAAGCATGAAGTCTCTTATCTCTTAGCTTAATGATTCTAGTCCTGGAATGTTGTTTATATAATCAATTGATATTAATGTCTTAAACTTTTTGTTGAAGTGATGGACTATAAGATATTCATATGTTTTTAATGGTGCCCATCAGTCAATTACATATTATTTCATAGTGCCGACAACCTCCAAAACATAAATAATGCGAAAGAGGTGTTAAAGCCAAGTTACCCTTGGTACCTTTAGGTCCACGCTTGGTAGGCAGCTCGAGAGCACTACTACCACTAGGTCTGGTATTGAACTGTCTACTGTTATATTTGTGGGATATATACTTGTGTGATTTTTCATGAGTTCTGTAACTCTTATAATTTAAGATTTGGAGACGTGCACCTGAGCGTTTCCTGCCAAAGATTACATTAGTTACTTGAGTGATATTTAAAATAAACAGTGAAATTTTCTTACAGGTACAGGGTTTCGAATGTCCAATGTTCAGGGGGAAGTGTTGCCGAATTTTCGGTTGAATTTTTCCTTAATCTTAGTTTCCGCTACAATATTCTGATAGATCGGGCATGCCTCTTCCAGTCTAATCTTCTGGAAAGGGCGTTCCAAACATAGACTTTCGCAGAGCCGTGTTTCAGTAACGGTCCCGGAAAATAAATATTAGGACCTGATATGGCCCAATGAATAAATGGCCCACACATAATGAGGCTTAATGATATTCAGTTATGTTATACTTCAGGAGGAGCTTTATCAGCAAGGATAAAAATTTGCAAAAGTAATAACAGAAAACCAAAAAAACTCCTCTAATTTTTGGAGTGGCAAGGTAGAAGGCCCCACCTATTTTCAGGGTGTATAAACTTCAGCTAGAGGCAACAAAACCTCTCTTTATTCTCTGTCACCAAAGCATCATCAAAATTAAAAAATGTTCCGAATTTGAAACCTGTAGGGACCTATCCCTCGAACTAGAGTAACAACGAACTAGTGCAATGCCAGACTCACGCACAATAGGGCATAACATGCACTCTATCAACATAGACACCTGGACCACGAACTAAGAAGAAACGTGGCTCGAGCACTCCAAATAAGGACATAACGAGTCAAGGACACCTACCCTCCCACGAGCTGGCAGTTACAGGAAAAACCTCCACTATTCCCCCAAATCCAGGAGAACATGCTAAAACACACACACAAACTGAGGATGAAATCTATAAAAGGGATTACAGAAAAAGGAGAAAGGACCAAGGATTTTCGACTAAAAATATCTCAATTGTTTTCAACATTCATTATTCTTAAGTAATAAAGTCATTCGTACTAAATCCTCGAACTAAAGTCGTGGTTTTCACCTATTCGGAGGTTTCCACGCTAAAAACTTGTGTCCTCTTATATTATCAGTTTATTATATTTGTGTCACAGGTATACATTTGGTGTAAGAGGCCATTCGAGCTACGAATTTAGGTCCTTACATTTGGCGCCATTTGTGGGAATCGAACTCACCACCACACGGTTAAAAGTTGTGTGGTCGTGGGTTCGAATCCGTATTCTAAAATAGAGCGACTCCTCCTAACACTCTTTTACACTTCCCAAAAACTCAAACACTATTTCAAGCTCATTCAGTGAAAGTCATGATCAACTATCCCCTTCAAGAAGTATTATCTAAGAAAGAAAAATCACGAAGAGTGCAACAATGGTTAGTGAGTCTAGGGGAGCATGATATCAAACTCGAATAGAGAATTTCATAAAAGGATCAAGCGGTGGTCAACTTTTAGTGGACTTCCCAGTAGAAGATTCAGATTGGGAAAAACACAATCCTGATCTAACAGAAGAGATTGAAGATAATCCACCTCCAAAGCCTTTCGAGGAAAGAGCTGAATGGGTCACGCAAAAAGGATAGAGATTACTTACAGATAGATCAGCAGAACCCGCAGGGTCAATGATAAGAATCATACTGATTATACCATCTAATGACAAAATCGAGAAATCAATACGGTTAAATTTTGAAGCCTCGAATAATGTCATAGAGTACGAAGCTTTTATCCATGGGCTAGATATGGCATTGGCAATCAGAGTACCTAAACTATTAGTATATGCTGACTTACTGCTAATAGTCCATCATTACTTTGAGGATACAAGAAGAATGACAAGATGATCGACTATGCAGTATTAGTTGTCGACAGAATGAGCATATTCGATAAAACTATGCTTGATTACATACCTCATGGTGAGAATCGCCACGCCAATTCCTTAGCTTACTTAGCTAGGATATTAGGTACAGAGGCAAGGTACTTCCAAATTGAAGTGATATTAACCCCCAACATCGATCACACTCCGATATGCGCGATCAACACTGGGGGTGATAAAGACGAGGAAGACAATTGGAGAAAGCCCTTCTTTATCTATATAGACCCAAACAATAAGTATGATGGACAACTCCCAGAAAATCTAAAAGAGCATAGACAATTGATGGAGAACTCAAAGTGTTACACAATACATAAGAACCGTTTACAGAAGATCCGGGACTGGACCATATCTCAAATGGTTCTCACAACAAGACGCTGATGTAATACTGAAGGATTTACATGAAGGAACTTGTGGTTCTCATAACGTAGGACGTTCTTTAGCGAATAGAGCAATCACACAAGGAGTGTTCTGGCCAGGCATGAGAAAATAAATAGAAAAATATTCACAAAAATGTGATGTTTGCCAGCGATATGGTCACAAAATACGGGTACATGCACTCGAACTCCATGCAGGTAAAGTAGTTTGGCCATTCAAACGGTGAGTACTCAATCTTGTAGGAGAATTCCCAAACACACCAGGTAACAGGAAGTTCTTACTCATGGCAACTGATTATTTCACAAAGTGGGTAGAAGCAGTCCCCCTTTATCGAACTCGAGAAGAAAAAGTTATCTCATTCATCTGGGAACATATCATCACAAGATTTGGTTGTCACTACCTGCTTCGAATTGACAAACCCCAGTTTATTGGAAAAAAAATGGTAGCATTCCTCAGCAAATACAACATCATACATTCACTCTCCAATCTATATTACCCCGAAGGAAATAGATAGGCCGAGATCACGAATATTACCATAGTCGATGGTATCAAGAAGAGATTAAAATTAGAAAAGAAGTGGAACTGGATAAGGGAGTTGGCACATGTCTTGTGGGCATACTGTACTACACCTAGATAGTCAATGGGATGCTCCCCATTTCTACTAACTTATGGAACAAAGGTTGTAATCCCAACAAAATATCACCATGCCGTCAAAGATCACAAACTGATTGATTAAAAAAATGAGTTTGAGTTAGCATAAAATATGAATTGGATAAATGAAACATGAGATTGAGCTGTAGCAAACTTAGGTCAATATCATCATATACTAGTAAACTCCTACAAAATTGTGAGTTCAAAATCGCGAGTTCAAAATCAATGACTTAGTACTAAGCGAGATCCTTAAAAGTAAATAAGAGCCAAACGCTGGGAAGCTCGCCAAGAATTGGGAAGGCTCAATTATAGTAGTGGGGAGAACTTGCCTAGGTTCCTACTATCTCATGATAAAAGAAGGCATCAGGATACCAAGTTCTTGGAACACTAGGAGGTTGAATGAGTACTATCACTAGTTCGATGTGGTTTCGAACACAGGGTACATTTACTATTATTTCATATTCCAAAAGTGAGATTTAATCTCCAATAGTCTGTACATTATTTTCTCATCAATGAAAACTTCATAAGTTTTTTCCCACATTACTGTCTACTATTATAAATAAATATATCATACGTATCTACTAAATATCGAATAATTAAGCAAAAGGTAAAACTTGCTTCAATCTATTTGATATCTAAAATTACAGCAACCAAAGTCATTTCAAGCATTCTCTATTGAAGGTTATTCTAGGTTTACACCAGACGAACTCCCACCAACTTTTGGAGCTCTTTAGCACACATATTCTGGTACCCTAGTAACAACTTTTTCCCTACCACATTCTACTCGTTCCTGCGTAATTAGAACAATACAGGGCTCCAATCGACTCAAATATTCAGCACGGATTATATCAATATCACAGATAACACCATTTTTTATTATTCCGCCGTACAACATATCCCTCTCTTTCTCAATCCTCTTGATTTCACCTACAAAAAATGCTATAACTACCGTTAACTCCTTTATATGCACCTTATCAGCTGCGAGCCTATCCCTGTTTGGTACAACGAGATCTGCAAAATTTGTAAAAGAGTTCTGTAACAAATTTTATTGTTTCTCATACCTAATTTTTAACTTACCCATCTTAGCGAGAGCCTTCAGTAAATGAATCTCCAGTTCAGATCTAAGATCATTCATTTCCTTCATCGTAGTCAGTAACTTACCCAATTCGGCCTCATTTCTCAATTTATATTCGGCCAATTCTTCAACCTTACCTTGGGACACCGACAAATCTGCCTCCATTTTTGTTATTACTTCATTCAAAACCCACTCACTTCCTAGAGAATTCTTCAAATCTATATCCATTTTTCTTATTCGCTCATTCGACTTCCTCACCGCACCTCGAACATATACCAAGTCAGCCTCCAATTTCTTAATATGCTCAGCCAATTTTTTTGTAGTACCTTGTGTGGTCACCACATCGACCTCTTTTTGCTTCAATCGCTGAACCAGATCAGTCATATTGCCTTTAGCATTCCACAAATTGGCCCCCCTAATCTTCAACCGTTCAGCCAAATTCTTCACAGTATTTTGTGTGTATACTAAGTCAGCCTCCTTTTTCTTTATTCGCTCAATTGGATCACTTACCCTATCTTGTGATTACACCAACTTGACCTCTAATTTCATATGAGTTCCATAGAATTTTCTAGTGCCTCATGAGGTTTGTCCGTAATTCTGTGAGCTAATCTAGTTCAACTAAGATCAAGCTGAACTCCTGTGGCTGGTCACTAGGAAGTCACCATGATTAGAAACTGATAGTTGAGTAACTATATGCCTTAAGATTTCGTAGAAATGTAATCTTTCCAGCAGACGGTGCCAAATGTAATGTCCTAATTTCACAGTAGCTTAAAATAGCTCGAAATAGTCTTTACACCAAATGTACCTATGACAAGAATTAGTATAACCCAATATAGAAATGACACATACAATTAGCATGAACACGCTTGAATAGGTAAAAACCACGACCTCGACTTAAGGATTTAATAACTGTAACTTTATTTCTTGAGGCTGATATTTTGATTACAAGTTATGATCTCTTGAGCTAGAATAACTTATCCCCTTCTCCTCTGGAATTCATCCTTTTTATAGACCTCACTCTCAGTTCGTTATCACGTATACACACATTCTCCTGAAAGTGGGAGCAAGTGACAGTTGGACTTGTAACTGCTAGTTCGTGGGAGACAGGTATCAATCACAAAACAAAAGTTTTCCTTCCATAATAACATAGATTTTTCTTAATTCTACACAAATATCTTAAACTACCTTCTCCTTCTCGTTCCTCATGGGCTTTAGTCTACTCATTAGGAGTAATTACATCAAGCTCTGAGATAATCTCTCGAGCTGGAGTACTCCCAACCTCACCCTCATCCTCCTCTCCATAAGGCTCCACAACATCCGTTGAATGTCCTTCAATTATGGCCATAATATCGGCATTAGAATAGCCATCATCCTAGAGTCTCTAAACCAGGTTGTCTCGAGCAACACTCACCTCGTTAATATTCTATGTAGACTTTTTTCTCGAGCATGTCTACAATAACCTAAAAAGAAGCCTTAAGGTTGCCAACCTCAGAGCTCCACTTTCCCATCTCCCTCTCCACCTCCTTCTCCAACCTCTGCTCTAGCTCAGTAGTCTGCTTCTCCAACAGCCCACTCTCATCCTCAATGCCAAGAATGAGACCCTTCAGCACGTGAGAAACCTGTACAAAAATGATATAAGAGTCAAGGATCAAAGGAGGGTGATCGAAGAAAATGAAATTAACAAATATATTACAATTTACCCTCTGCAGCTCTCTTTCTACCAAAGTTTTCACTTGAGCAACATCCGACAAAGCAAGAGCCCTTAACTTCCCTTGCAGTACGAGTAGATCCTCATCTATACTCGACTCTACAGAAGCCTCCTTCCGTTTGGTCATAGTAGGAGGTTGGGGGTTGTCAATAAGCTTTCTCTTCTTAGAAGCAATTTCGGCCTCCTCACCACCAGTATTCCCTGAATCAGTGGCAGCAGCTTTTATATTTTTCCTCCTTGGAACCCTTCGGCCTGGGTTGCCTGAAATAGACCCTGCTGGCCATTGCTTAAAAGCAACTAGTGAGGCTCTAGCAATAGTAGGCATTGCAACACCAGTATCCACAAATGTGTCCAATACAGGGGGAACAACTCCAGAAAAATGAGCCAGTACTAGCCATCTTCCTTTTCGCCTGCGTCTGCGCCTTTTGAACTTTGAGAGATTAAATCTTAACTCTCTTACTTCTATTTATGCCAAGATCCTCTAACATAACTTGGAGCTCCGTCCCTTCTCACGCTATGACGTTGATAAGCGATTCTTCCTTACCAACAGTGCACTGAGGATTTGCATACAAAAATTCATATCACACACAGAACATAAGAAACATATTCAGCTCAAAATTTATAATAACTACTTACATTCCTTAAACGATCTATACGCGAGATCTAGGACATCCTCATTAGCTCGCTGCATACAACCGCCCCTCACCCAAAGTAGGTTGTCATTTCACATTTTCCCAGCAGTATCTAGGTCAAAAAATGAGGTCAGTGATAAATTAAAGAAAAATAAGCACCAAGTAGATCTAAAGTATTTGACATTGTAATACTTCAGTACATCAGCCGAAGTTAATCTCTTTTCTTTCCCCTCCCGAGCCTACTTTGCATTTAGTGTCTCACACGCACAAATTTCCTCATATGCATTACCATTTAACTGGGTCGGGCAAGCTTTGTTCCCATTCATTATACCTTTAGCAAAATTATTCAAATGAACCATTAACCCATAATTGAACTGGGCAAGGTAGCAAAAAAAAAAAAAAACCTTTCTCCAAGTCATCCGATTCATCCCTATTGAAGTACTCCAGAGAAGTGGACTCAATTTTCTCCTCCTGCAAGTGAGGCAAAAGGTATAATGAACTGTTTCCATATCCATCAAAATACTCCCTATATGACCTCACCCTAAATTGCATTCTACACTCCTTTCAAACTATTTTTACATTTGCATAACTCTCTCAAAGTATCAGAATCCTTGGGATACCTGTGAAGGATACTTGGAAAATTAACCTCCTCATCACCATCAACCCTACCCTCTATACATAACTCTACCCCCTCTTTAGCTAATACCACAATATTATTGGTCCTAATGCTTGTGCGCTCAACCTGGATAGAGGTCGCATCCTCAAAACCTTCATTTTCCTCAGTGATCGATAGACCAGAAGTGGTAGGATCCATCTCGAATGAAGAACTTAAAATAGAGGGAAACCTACTTATTAATGTATTAGCACGTATCTACACTTACATGGAGGTCCAGGTATTTATAATTAATTTCAAATACATTTCCTTGATTCTATTCATTTCGAATACTAAAAGGAAAAATATATTATTCAATTACTATACTACTACAACAGATAAAACAAAAGAGAAATCCCCCATTTTCCCTAAAAATATAGTACATAATAAAACTTTCCCAATAAGGGCAACATTCAAAATTCAAAACACAAATCGTGGGAAATAGACAAAGATCATAACAGAGAGTGTAACACCAACTAAGAAAATCAAAGAATATAGATACTAACCTTCAATGGTGGAATAAGAATAAGGCACAACGCCCCTCTCCTCCTTCAAAGTATGCGGTGCCGACAGATTATCCTTCTTCTGCGCAAAATACATAACTTCTATTTCTTCCCTCTGGGAACAATGAATAACTTCTGATTTTCTCTCACTAGATAGCTTACACTTGAATTTTTTCTCTCTCTCTAGAACTTTGTCTCTCTAGATTCTGGAAATGCTTTGAAGAAGAAACAGAAGGAGTATTTGTAAGATATTTTTCTAACCGCTGGCAGTTTTTGGGAGTTGTACAAGCCGCCCTTGGTTTTGCATCTGAGGTGTCCTTTCCACTTTTCTATCAGTCTACTCATACCTTTTGAAAACCCATACCCTTTCATCATTACTATCATACTTATAATTAAAAACATCTCTCTTTCTCCTACTCATCCTCCTCTCAGACCTCTCAGCATCCATAACGCCAAAGTTTGCCGCAAAGAAATTTGATCTCCTACTTCCAAGTTTCTGGATAATCGTCCTCCTCAACACCCAACAATTCTCATAGAATAATAAACACTTATTTAAATGAACAGATACGAGAATACAAATAAAAAAAAATTAAATTTTTTTTAACAGATTACACGTATTTAGGAGAAAATTTTGTAAAATCAAAACTGACAATATTATTCCTTTATCACCCCTATTCCAGATTAATTCCACCTAACAACTCAAGCGAGTTGTCAAAAATAGTTACATTTAAAACAACCGAGATGCCCTGTATTACCACATCTGATTTCTTCCCCACTAGCAATCATCTCATCCTCGTCAGCTATTTCATCCAGAACAATCTCTTTTACAACAATCTTTCAAACTTCAGGGTCGACAATCATATCACGAAACATATCACACCAAAAATGATGGCCCACCTTAATTTCTTTCTCCCTTGTATTCAAACCTTCGACCTACAAAATAGAAACAGCCAACTCGACATTAAAATTGAGCTGCCCAAAAATTTGTTCACGTACTTTTGTAACTTTTATTGCCAAGCTCCCTTTATCTATATGACAAGCCCTCTGAGAGCGATTCCTCCCATAATTATTGATTTTAAATGCTGGTATAAACTTTCTTTATTTATAGATACAAAATACGATAATGCCAAATCCTAACATTCCTGCCATAAAGATACTTAATCATACCACTAACAGCTGTCACAATTATCCACACCAATAATACAAATAATTTACAACTTTCAAAGCCAAACTGGAGCAAAGTATCTAAAATTGCTTTCATACCAAAATGCCTCGAGCTCATTATTTTCCATAGTTCGATACATTTTCTTTCACCGATTATAAATTGTACGTCATAAATAGTATAGTTCAGCAAGTATGACAGTATCAGTTTGAGAAAAAAAAATTATTATAAAAAAAAAGAAAAGAAAAACACAAAGACTAATCATAGACAGGGCAGCTATGAGACTTCTTGGGAATGACAATAACTGCAATGGCATAACTTTATAGTAGCTTAAAATAGCTCAAAATAGTCCTTACACCAAATATACCTATGCCAAGAATTAGTATAACCCAATATAGAAATGATACAGACGATTAACGTGGAAACATTTAAATAGGTAAAAACTATGACCTCTACTTGAGGATTTAGTAACTGTAACTTTATTGCTTGAGGCTGATATTTTGATTACAAGTTATGATCTCTTGAGCTAGAAAAACTTGGTCGCTTCTCCTCTGGAACTCATCCCTTTTATAGACCTCACTCTCAGTTCGTTACCGCGCATACGCACATTCTCCTAAATGTAAGGGCAAGTAGCAGTTGGACTTGTAACTGCTAGTTTGGGGAGACATGTGTCTTTGACTTGTTCTATTTCATATATAGTGTTCGAGCAACGTTCTTCATTAGTTCGTAGTACAGGTGTCATTATTGATAGTGCATCTCACGTGTATATTACGCGAGTCTGGTATTGAATCTGTTTGAGTTTATCACCGCTCGAGGGAGAAGTCCCTATAATTGCCCCCTCGCAACTAAAGGTATATGTGGCTTGAGTTGAGAAGTGCCCATCGAGATCGTAAATTAGAATATGAAAGGATGTTTCAAAATTTTAAATGATGTATTTTGCTGATGTGGATGTATCTGGGAAATAAATATATTTATGGAAGACTGAGTTATGGTATTGATTACGGTTAAGGGATTGAATTGATTGATTGGTTTGGTCGTGGGGTACCTGAGACCACATCATTTAATGATGACTATTGGAAATCCTCCCTTGCATTGAATGCTGCTCTGCTATAAATACTATAATCTACTATTATACTAGTTGTCCTTTTTCTAGTACTTATGTATCTGTGAAGGAACCAATGGTGACTACCAGAAGTCAAGCAAGGGAGAACAGGGTTCTGGCCAAAGTGCAAGAACTTCAACTTCATTACTGTAAGACTCACCCTTTTGGTCTCCCTCTTCCTTATCCAGCCCGCCCATCCTTTGAAGGTATGACTATTCATGAGGCAGCGAAGGCGGATGAGGATCATTGTCATATGGAACGCTTACATTATTCCCAATCAGAGTGGCTGCGAAAGTTGTATCTCTATTTTCTCGCGATGAAGGCCATTTCTGTGGAGGATGAGGAAAATGGTACCCGTGCCAGGACTTCTTGCCGTTATCCTGCCCGTGAGTAGATTTTATAGGTAGAGTTGGTGGAAGAATTTATGGTGACAGTGGGGATGTGGAGGAAGAGACGGTAATGGTGGTTTTAAAGGAAGAAGTATGCTTTTGTTATAACCATCTTCATTTTCTTACAGAAGTGTTTCAGGTGGTAGAGGCCTCAGGTGCTCGAATCTGAAGTCTCATGGATAGTTGATATAGAATATAATATGTAGAATGATCTGTAGGAAGTATCTGTATCGAATTTTGTAAAGTATGCCAAAAAATTATAATGATCGAAGCTATTTCTGTGAATGTTGGGGAAAATGGTACCCGTGTCAGGACTTCTCGCCATTATCCTGCATACGAGAGGATTTTGTAGGTGGAGTTGGTGGAAGATATTATGGCGGCAGTGGGGATGCGGAGGAAGAGACGGTGGTGGTGGTTTTAGAGGAAGAAGTATGCTTATGTTACAACTATCTTCATTTTCTTGCAGAAGTGTTTCAGGTGTTAGAGGCCTCGGGTGTTCAAATTTCAAGTCTCGTGGATAGTTGATATGGATTGTAATCTGTAGAATAATCTGTAGGAAGTAAATATTTCAAATTTTGTAAAGGAATATGAACTTTATAATTTATAGCTAAAGAAATTTTTTTTTGAAAAATGTGCTGCAATCTGAAATTATTCAAAGTAAGTATATCAAACTGTTGGAAATAATTATAATGATCAAAAGGTGATTTCAAATTGTGTGTGTGCTGACTAAACTATCGTAAAGTTATAAAAAGATATGTTTCGAGCTGAAAGTACTGTAGGTTTTGAGCCATATGCATATGATTGTTTTAGAATATATGATACTGTAATGTGAACTTTTTAAAAAGTGGAATCTTAAGTTTTGCAAAATGATCTGAGGGTCTATATGTGAGCTCAAGTTTAATGGTAAAAATAGGATGATAAATTAAATTTTATGAAAAAGGATGCAATCGAATTTGTATTCAGCTTGATTTGAGGAGATGAAACTGATGGATAAGTTTGACAGATGGTATTCTTATCTTTATATACTGGAGATGTACAAAAAGGTGGTAGCGCATGTGACCGTATTCTGTGTTTATATTTCTGCTATAGATGAAGATGTTGAGTAATTGAACATGGTGAGGACTCGTTCTTAGAAAGTTTGAAAGGTGGCAGAGGGGCATTTAGTGATAAATGTTACTGAAATACATAAAAGGATATTGGGGCAAATCAATTATGGTGCTGACATGCTGGAATTAATCTGTACTGCAGTTGGAGGGGCTGCCTTCAAGGACGAAGGAGAACGAGATTGAACGCCCCTTTTGGTGTGAAGTATTTCATGAATTGGTCTTTGAACCTAAAGCTCGAAAAACTGTTGTGAGGGAGATTGCGGTGAAAAATGAGATATTTTTTGGTGATGTATTGATCAGATGTGGTGCTGCAGAAAATCTTGGTTATTTTAGGTGTAACGATGCTCGAGAGGGTAAATTTCTGCATTTCAAAATAATGTAAGTGAAATAAAGGAGGTGAGTTTATGTTTTTGAACATTGTTCTCTCTTGTGAAATGATTTTGTGTGTATTGGTGATGAATCCCACATACTTTGTATTTTAAATTTTTAAAAAGTACTATATTTAGAAGATTCTGTATTTGTTGAAAAAGTTTTTCTATCAATATGATTTGTAAGAAAAAGTAAGGATATATATATTTGAAAAATCAGTAATGTAAATATATGAAACATAATTTTATGTTATTATTATTATTATTGATAATAATAATTATGAAAAAGGAAAGAAATCGATTGAAATACCTGGACCTGTGTGCAGGTAGAAGCGTGTGAAAGAACTTAGGAAAATCTTTATGTATTTTTAACTTATCGTTCGAAATGGAACCATCCACCTCTTGTTGCTCGACTGAGGATAAGAATGTAGAACGTGATGCCGAATCTGTAGGGGCGAGTTATGTAGGGGCCTAACTTCGCGAGAGGGGAAGTTGACTCTTACACTATGAAGTTTATCCTCTACCAGGGGGTTCAAGCGTATAATCAATAATAATAATAACTAACTTACTGACAATATACTTGCGTAGAGGCCTTGAATGGGTTACTCCACGACCTCTGATGATGATTTTTAGGAGTGATGATATAAATATCGAGTAGTCGAAGTATCGAGTACAGGGTAATTTATAGAATAGTCGAAGGTAAACTTCCAAGGCTTGTTGGGGAGATTTTCTTACCTCTTCATAGTTCCTCCTCCCCCTATTTATAGAACAAAGAATGGGTTGAGTCACCATGGGAGGTTTAATTACATCTGTATCCTCCAAGGACAACTGACTTGTACCTGGAGTCGGCTCTAACACTATAATATTTTGAGTCTGATACTGCAGCTGTTGGCTCTGATACTATAGTTGCTGGATCTGGCGCCGCAGCTATCGTGTGGCGTACTCTACTATTATGTCTGGTGAGCAGGCTGTGTGACATATTCCCCTTCGACCATGGGCACATGGTCAAAGTATTTCTGGTTTGATGTTTTGTTTGAGTGATCGAATAGTCTTAGAAGGTTTCGTAGGCTTGATTATTGACATACTAGGCTTCGAGCATCAGGTAGGCTTCAATGTAGCCTTTGAGTGTTCGACCAGTGTTAGAAGCCTGCGAGTAGGCTACTTCTTTTGCCCCCTCTCGGTAGGGGCCTCAAAAATTAGTGTAGAGGGCGCGTGCTGAGAAAAGTAGTGAGGCATTAGAAGTTGAAGGGTTGAAGGTTGACTATTGAATGTGGCAGTTCCGAGGGGGGTATTTAAGAGGTGGTGGTGATTATAGTGTAATAAATGAGGCTAATGGGGATATAAATATGGGTTATGAAGGGGTAACTCTGTATACTTTCTTCTTCTTCTTGAAAACTCACCATGGAGACCACCTCCAGCACCCGACACCAAAATAGGATGGAAGAAAGGGACCGTCGGATAGGACACAAGGCGGCTGAGCTGAAGATAAGGCTTATTGGTGAGAGGAGGCTGGACTGGGTCATGCCAGACCTAGTCGAGCTAGAGCCTGGGGAGCCTATTAATGGGCAACCATATGTATACTGGTGGGGGGTCTTGCAATGGTTGTTCCAAGTTGCCGACAACCGATACTATTTTATGCAGAGCTTTGCATAACACATAGTAGAATAGAAGGACCAGATGCTGGAAGACGAGCCAGAGTTGTGCAAGAAGAACTGCCCCATCTGTAAATAGAGGGTTCCTCACAATGTGATGGTGGGGTGGTGATGGTTGTTTATGTTTGTACGTCTATCTCATTTTATGTTTAGTACTGTAGAAGCACTGTAATAAAAAAGCAGCTGAATGAATTTGTGTGTTGAATGAATTTGTGTGTTTTATATCTGAGAAGTATGATAGACGGATAGATTGTAAGCACATGATCGAACTTCCACCTTCACACGAAGGGTAAGGAGTAAATATGGTAACTTTCTTAGGGGAAAGTTACTCTGAATGATAATGTAATGATCGAAAACATAAGTTAATATTTGACATTTGACCTTTGAACGAATAAGCGACCCCGAATTCTGGAAGTACTGTGGAAAAAATGTTGTGACCGAGTGTAGTGAGGTGTTGATAGTTTGAGAATAGAGATGTGTCGACTGCAAGACCTCAAAAAATGATGTAGAGTTCGCATGCTGAGAAAACGATTGAGTCTGGGAAGTTGAAAAGCTTGACTATTACAATTCCGAGGAAGGTAATTGAAGACTGTGATTAATGTGGGTTTGAATATAGCTACCTTTAAGTATAAGTAGAGGGTGTTAGGATATCTTTAAACATCTGCACTATCTTCTCTGAGTAAAGTTTCTGCCTCTTCTTCTCCTACTATTCGAGCTATGGACACAACTCAAAATACGCGATATCATAAGAGAGTAGAGGTCAGGGAGCGTTGAGTAGAGGGGAAGGCGCATGAACTTATTGGAAATTATTCAGGGACCATGAGTTAGACAGGGTGATGCCAGACATGGTGGAACTAGAGCTAGAAGAGCCAATCTCTGGGATGCCGTATACGCACTGGTGGAGGGTACTACAATGGATGAACCCACTAGTGAGTAACTGGTTCTACTTCCTACAGAGTCTGGCTGAAGATTTGATAACTGAAGAAGGCCGAGTTGCTGAGGACTCTGGGCTCTGTAAGAATTGCCCTGTCTGCAAATAGGGGCATCTTTGTTATGGTTTAGAAGGCTTATAGTTTTCTGTTGACATTGTTTGCTATTTTTTTATTTGTGTAAGGGCAGTTTCTCGAATGAAATGGAATGTATTGAAATAATTGTCGAGGTGTGATATTGAACTGTTTGTGCATAAGTGTGACAAAAATAATAGACGACGGTAAATTAGGTGCGATAACCACTTGTCGAATGTCGAACTTGTAGGAATGACGACTAGAAAGTTGTAACCCGCTGAGGTAAAATTGAATAACCATAAATATTAGGCCAAAGTATCGGATATCATGTATGTATGGACGAATGTGCAACATAAAGTGTAGGTGATGGTTCATAGGCGGAATCAGGAACAGTTTGGAAATTTCCTTGTGTCGAAGGTAGATGGCTTTGACTGCAAACCTAACAGACCAAACAGCTGGCATGTCAGAGGCGGTATTGTTCCTAGGACAGAGTTCCCTGCAGGTCATCATAACGTTTCTTAGGGATATGGAAAAATGTGGATATGAGGTATAAACTTGACGTAACAACTTCAGGCAAGGTACCATAAGGTTTGACTTGGATAATATAAAATTGTTTAAATACGGACGTGGGAGGCACACGTGGGAGTAGTTGTGGGTAAAAACGTCAAAACTAGCTAAAAAGTAGGGGGAGTGGCGGAGTGGCAATGATGGCAGTTTTGGAAATCGAGGCGGTTTATTATTATTTTGTGGAGGTATATATAGGGGTAAGAACGACGCTACTGTTCCCTAGTTACCCAATCATAGAAAAAGCCAGAGAGATAGAGAAGAAGAGCATATGCTATTGTTCTGTGGAGATTGGTTATTGCTGAAGGAGAATGACACTTGGTCGTTGCTGATAATCATCTAACTTACTAAGAGGAGGAAAGCGTACTCCATTCAAACAGGTATGTCGTCTACTTTTGTCCTGCTGCTTTGTTTTCTATTTCTGTATCAGATTTACATGGTAGGGTAGATACTGCTAGGGTGCATATTTGTGATGATAGGACCGAGTAAAAGTGAGAACCCATATGGCTAGAGGTCTGGTCCATTGGGGATTTGGGGGTATTTGGAGGGGGTAGGTCAAAATAGGGTAGGAAAATGTGATAGTCGAATATATCAAACTAATTGCGTACCACTTCTTCTGTTGGGTATAATGCGTACCCGTCAAGCTTCGAGGATGAGGCTGATTGATGAAGAGGATGAGCTAAATGAGCCCAGTGTGTCTGGTTGAGGCAATAAGGGCTGAGAGGTAGAAGAGTTAGTCGTTACGATGGATGCGCCATTAGCAGTGGTTGTACCAGAGGTTAAAACCTCAAGGGGGAGCCATCGAAGGGCTTGAGTGGTCGGGGAGAATGATGAGGATGAAACTGAGGAGGAAGCTGCAGGGGGTATCGAGCCCTCGGGTGATGAAAGGGAGGGAGGTGCAGGGGAAGATGAGCGAAGTGGAAATAGTGAGGGATCGAATGATTCGAGGACTACTGCGGGATTGGTCTCAGCTAGGGAGAAGGCAAGACTAGATCGATTTATGTCAAATCATGAGTTGTCAAAGGAGGACATAGAATTGATGGCATTGGGGCTAGAATTCGTCTTTAAGGATATTCCTCAGGAAGGTTTTTTGGCGTTCAGGGGCTAGATACCTCTAGGTATGTGATTGCCTCTTCGAAGGCTAGTGAAGGAGGTGTTGAACTGCTGGGATGCGGCCTCATGTCAGATGAATGATAATTTTTATGAGATGATGAAGGTAGTCGAGGGTATGAACGTAGAATTAAAATGGGAGAAGAGGGGCCCGATCAAGTGGTTCGATATTGTATCGTTCTACTCAAGGAAAACCAATAAGAAGGTGGGAAGTTACCATATTTAGTGTCACGCAGAGAAACCGTGGCTGTTTGATTTGTGTTCAACTGGTCGAAGGTGGGATCAGGATTTAGCAGTAGTAAAGGGCAATTTTGAGAATGCAGAAGGGGAGGAGGCATATAAGCTGAAGCATAGGGTTTATAATTTGAGTAAGTTTCTGTCGAAGGCTATAAATTATGTTGATCGAATGGTTGTTGATTTTATGCTTTGTTGTTTTGCAGAACCCAGTCCTCGATCTTTGACAAATCCATAGATATATATTGATGAACTGATCAACTCCAATGATGAGTGGGTAAACAGTGTTTTAAGGAAGTTGGGTGTTATGAGGAAGAGGCAAAAGTAAACAGATACATTGCTTTGAAATGAACCGGTTGTCGCTAGACCATCGAAGAAGAGAAGAGAAGAGAAGAAGGTACCTCGGTAAGGTCCGAAGAAAGGTGGAAAAACAGGTTGGTACGCAAGGCACACTATTTTCCATGGGGTCAACAAGCAGAGCCAGTGCCCAAAGTAAATCCTGAGGTACCGAAACAGACTGATAAAGGTAAGGGCGACCTTCGAAAGTAGCACCATCGAAGGTTACTCAACGTAAGAGGCCCCAAAAGCTGGTGGCTGATGATGCAGAGGATATGGATGAAGCGTGGGCAGATGCCAAACTAGAGGAGCATGCTCGAGCCACGACTGCTTTGATGGCAACTCTCTGCGTGAGTGACCCAGATGAGGCTGAGAGGCAGATAAATAAAGCTCTTTATCAGGTAACTGTTTCTGAAATTATAATATTTTGCTAAAGTTCACCATGCTTTGATAAGTACTTATGGTTCAAATATTCTAGCAGTCACATGTTTGGTCTTAAGCTTTTATCAAAGCCTAAAAGGTAACAACGTGGCAGATGAGACAAGTGGTTGAGAGTTTAGAACTTGCTCGAGGAACCGAGTTGTCGCTGGTGTCCGAACTTAAAGTTTTAAAGTGAGAGTAGTTGACTATCAGAGATGAATGTGTGAGAGAAATTGAAGCTCAGCGTGACAACCATACTCAAATACTAAGAATGCTGGAGTCAAAGCTTGCTGAGAAGGTGGCAGAAATGGACGAACAAAGGGCGGATTACCAGAAGCAATTCGATGCGGAATGTGAGACGACCACTTCCTTGAAGAATTTCATAGAACGTTTGGGGTATGATCCCATAACTTTCAATCATTTTGCAATGACCCAGGAGGCAGTTGCCGATGATGTTACCCGGGTAGTGGACAAGGGGGTAAAAGGTTCTGAAGGTGATGCTGCAGTGTTGGCCGGTGGATGCAACTGGATAGACCCCTGCTGGCAAAGGTATTAAAGGTAATGTTGTTGATGATCAAGGAGAGGCTGTTGTGAATGTGTAAAAGGTATTGTGCTAGATTTTACTGGATGTGTAGAGACTTCCCCCTTTTTTTTGTGGTGCTTGAATTTAGAAGATGTTTGAATTTGAATTTAAGTATAATGTTTGGAGTAGTAGTCTGATGAATTGCTGTATATTTATTAGGGATGGTGTTTGAACTTGATCTTGGAATTTGAATTGTGTGTTGTATGAAATAGGGGATAGAATGTTTGTAATAGGGTTTGAACTAGAACTTTGAAGAGTATCGAGGTCGCCCCAAGTACTGGTCTGGGCGAAGGGTTGACATGGTACGTAGGTGAGACTAAGAAATTAACTGGACTTCGAAGGCCTGGGCCTAAATGAAGCATAACGTGGTCATGCCCAATGCATTCCCAAAGGTCTGGTCTATCGACCAATCATGCCCTTCGAGTTTGCTCGAATTTAAAGACTTGAAAAACTTTGAGGTCCCCTCCAAGTATCAGTCTGGTCGAAGGGCTGACATGATACTTAGGTTAGACCAAGAAATTCACTGGACTTCGAAGGCCTGAGCTTAAACAAAGCATAATGTGGTCTCCCTCAATGTATTCCTGAAGGTCTGGCTTGTCGACCATTCATGCCCTACGAGTTTGCTCTAATTTAAAGACTTGAAAACTTTGAGGTCGCCCCCAAGTATCAGTCTGGTCGAAGGGCTGACATGATACTTAGGCTGGACCAAGAAATTTACTGGACTTCGAAGGCCTGAGCCTAAACGAAGCATAGCGTGGTCACCCCAATGCATTCCCGAGGATCCGGTTTGTTGACCATTCATGCCCCTTAAGTTTGCTCGAATTTTGAGGCTTGAAAAACTTCGAGGTCACCCCCAAGTATCAGTCTAGTCGAAGGGTTGACATGATACTTAGGTTAGGCTAAGAAATTCACTGGAAGACAGGATACAAAGCTCAGAGGAAAAATATGTTTATTGATTACACTGTATTTATATCAGTTGAATAAGATGGAGATCGTAGCCTGTTGTATGATACTAACTGTATGGTTTTCCACGGATTGGGTAGAGGCTCTTCTGCTTCTGTCATTAGATAATTAGAACCTTTGTCAGTTTTGTCATACACGACATAAGGTCTTTCCTAGGATTTGGCTAACCTGCCGGCATTACAAGTCTTCAAAAAGGATGTTACTCGCCTAAGTACCAAATCTCTGATATTGAAATTACGTGGCCAAACTCTTTTGTTGTATGACTTCTGAAGAAAGAGGTAGTAACGGCCGAGGTTTGCGATAGCTCGGTTTCTAGTCTTGCCGATCCATAGCATATTGCATTCGAGTTCAATCTCATTATCTTCATGTGGGAGGTTGGGATCGCGTGTTGGCACTTCGACTTGAGTAGGTAGAACCGCTCCGGTACCATAGGCTAGAAGAAACGGTGTGCATCCCGTTACTTTTCGTAGTACAGTTCGATAAGCCCAGAGTACATGTTATAGTTCCTGGACCCATCGTTCTTTCTTCTCACCTACCCGCTTCTTAAGACCATCAACTATAGTCTTGTTGATTGCTTTGACCTAACATTCCCCTGAGGGTAGTAAGGTGTTGAGGGGGAGAGGATGATGCTGTATTTTTTGAGGAAATTGTAGACTTTATTCCCAACGAACTGTGGACCATTATTGTAGGGACTTATTTCTCGACCTCACTCGTAATCGAGCTCACTTTGTTCGATTTACCTCCATCTCAGGCTCACGCAATTTCAGCACACAACACTCCAATCAAACATTATAACCAACCCCACGAACTACATAAGAAACTACATCGAGCTAAACTCGGAAAATGTTATTCAGTAAAAAACGCCTGTCTCCTACGAACTTGTCAAATATTCAGTCAACCGTCACTAACCACATTATGCAGAAGATGTGCTCTAGCACGACGAAGAGCTATGGGAAAAGCCTATAAAAAGGAGAAGTTACAGAAGAGACCAAGACCAAAAAAATTACTCAAACTTCTTATTTACGAGATCAAAGGCATTTCTATATTTTAGAGATCACTTGTAATAAAGAGATCCACTCAAAGCTATAAAGAGACTTTTGTAAATATCCTCCATACGAGGTCGTGGTTTTTTACCTATTCAGAGGTTTTCCATGCTAAAAACACCTATTTCAATTTCTTGCTTTATATTAGCGTATTGTTACAGGATCATTGGTGTAATAGTTAATTCCTAATTGTATTGAGCTACGGAATTTGGCCATTACATTTGGCGCCATCTGTGGGAAAGATTGCATATCCACGATATCCTAAGGCAGTCTTTCATTACAATTTTCAACTATGGTTTCTTCCAGACGACAGGCCGCAGGAACTCAGCTCGAAATATTTGTGGATCCGGGACAACTCACCAAGTTACGGGCGAATCTCCACGCAGAAGCAGAGAAGCGCGCCGAGCTCGAACTTCAATTGACGAAAGATCGCGTGCTCCAAGAGAAAGAGCTCGATGTAGAACGATACCAAGAGAAAGACCTTTTCTCCCACGTCGCAGGTAGATCCTTAGCAAACAGAGCAATAACTCAAGGAGTATTTTGGCCTGGCATGCGCAAGCAAGCAGAAGAGTATTCCTGCAGATGCGACACCTGCCAGAGACATGGAAATATGATACGCACCCCTGCGCTCAAGCTCCATGCAATCAAGGTTTTTTGGCCATTCAAATGATGGGCACTAGACCTCATCAGCGAATTCCCTAACTCTCCAGGTAATCGTCGACACCTACCCGTAGCTGCCAATTAATTTACAAAATGGGTAGATACAATTCTACTATGTCGAACCAGAGAAGAAGAGGTCATCTCTTTTTTCTAGAGCCACATAATCACTCGTTTCGAGTGCCCCCACTTAATTTACATCGTTAACAGGCCCCAATTCGTGAGAGGAAAGGTTGTAACCTTTCTAAATTACCATAATATCATCCATTGACCATCAAATCCATACTATTCTCAAGGCAATGGCCAAGCCAAAATCACTAACAAAACCATCGTGGATGGACTCAATAAACGGCTTCACTCACAGAAAAAAGGCAATTGGGTCCGCGAGCTACCTCACGTCCTGTGGGCGAATTGAACTACTCCCCGACAGTCTACTGGGTGTATTCCATTCCTCTTTTCTTATGGCACTAAGGCAGTCATTCCGTCTGATTATCATCATTCAGTTCGGGATCACGCGCTAACTGACGAGGAAAATGAGTTCAAATTGGTTTGTAACCTCAATATGATAGATGAAACCAGGGAATGTGCCATCGCTAACCTAGGTCGATACCATCATATGCTGGCCAGGTCTTACAGTAACCGAGTCAGGAGCCGTACCTTCTAAGATAAAGTTCTCGTCCTGCGAGAAATTCTTCAACATCGCAAAGAGCCTCACGCTGGAAAATTAGCCGACAATTATGAGGGGCCATTCATTATCACAGGTCTCTCAGGCCTGGGATCTTACTATCTCATGACAGAAGAGGATATCCCCATTTTAAATCCTTGGAATACTAGACGACTGAAACGATACTATCGTTAGTCGTCTCACTACTCAATTTCCATGTTTCGCTGTTTGTTATCAATTCCAAAAGTGAGATTCTTATCTCCATCCAATGTAAATTCTGAACTTATCAATGATTTTTTTTACATAATGTCAATCTCTTCACGAAACAGTCGTTCACATTCCACAGATTCAAGCATAGATAATACTAGCTTGCAATCCACATTCCATAAGTTCGATCGAGGAACTTCGTTGGCTTCTGCCACTACATATAGGCGAGGTTGGCAAGTGTGAAAACTTGTTCAACTTCAAAGAGCCAAGCAAGAGATAAGACATAGGTAATACTAGTCTTCATCTTTTACAACTTGTTTGGTCTGCACCAATAGGATGGATCGAGCATATAGCTTGGTTTAGCTAAATCTCTACATATCGGCGAGGTTGGCAAGTGTAAAAACTTGCTCAACTTCAAAGAGCCAAGCAAGAGATAAGACATAGGTAATACTAGTCTTCATCTGTTATAACTTGTTTGGTCTAATCCAGTAGGCTGGATCGAGCATACAACTTGGTTCAACTGAATCTCTACATATCGGTGAGGTTGGCAAGTGTAAAAACTTGTTCAACTTCAAAGAGCCAAGCAAGAGATAAGACATAGGTAATACTAGTCTTCATCTTTTATAACTTCTTTGGTCTACACCAGTAGGCTGGATCGAGCATACAGCTTGGTTCAGATGTATCTATACATATCGGTGAGGTTGGAAAGTATGAAAACTTGTTCAACTTCAAAGAGCCAAGCAAGAGATAAGATATTGGTAATACTAGCCTTCATCTTTTACAACTTGTTTGGTCTACACCAGTAGGCTAGATCGAGCATATAACTTGGTTCAGCTGAATCTCAACAGCTCTGCCATTGTGACAAGTATAAAAGCTCACCTCACATCAAAGACACAACCAGGCATAAGATAAAATAAAGGTCATACTAGCTTTCATCTCTTTCAATATGTCTGCAACATTTCTATAAGCCTAGGTCAAGGATAACACTTGGTCTAGCAACCAATCTACATTTTTGCGATTAGAATGAATGTAAAAATTTGCTTTATATCAAGGATCCCACCAGACACAAGATGAGGCAAAGGTCATACTAGCTTTCATCTATACAATGTGTCAACAATAATTCTACTTTTTTTTAGGTCAAAATCATATTACATAAGATTCTTCTCTGCTGATACAGTGTCAACAATGCTTTCTCCCACATCATCAAGAGGTCTATCTTTCAGTTCGCGGGCCATAACAGCCCTACCTCGTTATATTAAGTCAACAGTTTGAGGGCTCAGTTGGGTCTCCATGATGCCCAGACAGTTACCTCAATCTACCTCAGCTCCATAGGTGCATCCCTTATCTGACAGAGTTTTGAGCAAGGTATCTCATTCTGACTCAAGTCTTTTAACTTCCTCTACAAAATATGCAGTAATCACCTTTAACAAGTCAGATCGAGCCACATCAGGTACTACCACTTTTGCAAACCTAGCCTTCAACCTCTCGTGACGCACCTTTACACTAACATAAGTATCCTTCCAAGCATTTCTATCCGCATCAATCCTATCGTAGCGAATGGCATCTTCTTTAAATTTGGCAATATACTGCTCCGACTCCGCCAGATTTATGGCTTGTAATTTTACTACCTGAGCTCTAAGCATCCCAAGCTCAGCTTTCAACTCCTCTCTTGCAGGCAGATCCTTCAATAATTTATCCTTTCTCCTCACTAGCAAATCCTTAGCTCTTATCTCTCCCTCCAAGATTTTCTCCCTGATAAAAGCAGTGTCCAGCTTATGCTGACATTCCCTCAAATCCGCATTTCCCCTCTGAACATGCCCTTGAATTCGAGATACATCAGTTTCTAGCTCTTTAATGCGACTTGAGAGACTAACGACATCCCCTTGAACTAGATGAGCCTTAATCACTGTTTTACTTCCCCCAGAACGCTCTCTAGTCTCAGCTTTCTTGGCCCGAGCAATGGCTTGATCCCTTTCGGTTTTAAGACGAGCGACTCTCTCGTTTCAGCCATCATACCTGCGCTGCATTTCTCAGAATTCCATATCCTTGGCGGGGAGGGCTGTTTGCAAATGTTCAGCTGCAGCCTCCGACGCCGATAGGTTTTCTCGAGCTACCCTCAACTCGTCATCTTTTCTAATAAATTTTTGTCTCATTCTCTCCAGCTCAATCCTATAGTTATAGAGGTCAGATCGACATAATTCCTTAGTTCGTTCCAATGCACGAATACGCTATTGAGCCATATCCGCCTGCTTACCCTTCACAGCCAACGCATCAACCTGACGTTGAAGATTCTCGGCACGCTCTGTCACCTCGGATAAATCTTCTAATCCCTTCTTAATCCCAGATATTTTCTCCTCGACCTGACGGGTCAGGTCAGAGACGACCTGATTCAACTTCTCTAGCCTGAAGTGTGCTTTTACATACTGATCCTCCCGGTTCTCATTTACCTCCTTTACCCTATCGAACTGCTCCGCAAATTCCCGATTGCACATGAGTACGTGATCCTCACGTACGCGAGATGCATCCAATTCGACCTGAGACATTTAACAACGATTTAGTACAGTTCGATTCAGCAAGTATCATTTCTACATATACATACAAAATTTTAAGAGACTACGTGGGTTCTAGGCATTTGTTTCCAAATAATTTTAGATTAAAAGTTTGGAGTCCATTCTCAGATGAACACTTCACTAATATTCTTTCTGCATACAAGGTACACACTTTCGATATCCTACTCAGTATTAATTGTGTTAGATTTTTTCTATGCATTTCTATCCTATTCACTTAACTTAGCGTTGGTATAATACGGAGATTGAGCAACCTATTCCAATCTAACCTGCAACTACGCTTGTGCAGACAACAGGGCCTTTGAGGTCTCTATTTCCTTGGCAAGTCCAGATTCTAGGTCATTTTTCCTGAGACTCATCTCTTTAATTACCTACAAAAGATTTATAAAAATAGTCAACATACAGTAGTTCCTTTCCCACACAAAAGTTTACAACTTACAGATATTCAAACAAAACACATGTCTACCCTACCTTCTCACTCCCATCTACAGGGAGCTTAACATCGTTCCCTTGGTTATCAAGCACTGTTTGGGGGGAGATACCATCTAAACCGTCCATGGCCCCCAGTACTTCTGCTTCCGCCTCCTCTTACTCGGTATAGGTGTCGGCCTTAATAGCATCCACCTTCTCCTGAGAATAGCCCTTCAACATCAGGTGACAACCAAGTCTGTCATGCTCCTCAGCCGTCTCGTCTAAATTAGTCTTTGCCTTAACCTTTAACTGGCCGATCGCCACGGCATGAGCAGCTTTCACCTGCTTAAATTCTTTCAGGGCATCAGTCTTGGCTCGAGCCAAGTTTTCTCCAACTCATTTTTCGCCTTTTTTAGCTCGGATTCCTATTCTTCTATACCGTGCCAAATCCCCTTGACAAGGCGAGTAACCTGAAAAAATTATATCAACCTCAGTTACTAGCTCGAAGTATATTAAACATTTCCATCTGATAATGTAAACTTACCATCTGGCTCGTATCTTCTTTTCCTTGAAGAAACGTTAACTTGGCCCTTTCCTCGACCTTTTTGAGGTCACCCACTGAAACAGATCGCCCCTCAGCGACCTTCTCTCCTGATCCCCCCAAAGGCTCAACCCTCCTCCTCTTCCCTTGTGTGACCTCGCCACTTATAGTGGTACCAGAGGCCCGCGAAGCCTTTTTTATCTGTCTTTTCGAGAACCTTTGGGCTATTTTGCCCGTCATAAGGTTCGGTTGAGCCGAACTGCCCGACCCAGCCATCTTAGCTCAAATCTCCTCTCTAGTTGTTTACTTCGTTCCTTCATCGACACCCGTCATCGACCTAGTAGGCTAGGCCTTTGCAACCTTTTTCGATTTACTCTCAACTCTCTTTTTTCTACTCATGCCGTGTTCTCCCAGAACCAATTCGAGCGCAGTCTCCTGCTCTGCAACCTCGTCTAACAAAGACTTTTTCCTTTCCACTATAGACTTTAGACCTGCAATAAACACATTTTTCTATCAACTACACTTGTCAACGGAACATAACAATAATTCTATCTATGCATGTCTTTACTTACTTTGCTTTACAGATCTAAATCGAAGGTTCAAAAGATCCTTGTCATCTCGTTGAAGGCATTCACCCTTCACCCATATGATGTTGTCATTCCATGTTCTACCTGTCAAATTCAGATCAAAAAAACGGCGCCGAGTAACGCTCGCACATAAATATGACCCCCCATTGGCCTTAAAATTCCTCATCCCATAAAACTACAGAATGTCCTCAGGGGTTATCCTCCTCACTTTGTTCTCCCTTTCCCACCTATCATTCAGATGGTCACATACAGTTATGACCTCCCATATATTCCCGTTCATTTGAACAAGACATGCCCCAATTGTATTCATTACCCCCTTAGCCAATTGGTGAGGAGGAGGCTCAACCAATACTCTATTTGAGATAGGCAACTCAGAAAACCTTCTGAAAGGTCACTTCACTCGGATCATCCCCACCAAATTACTCTAACGAGATCGATTCATCTATACCCCTATCACATTTTCTACTTCCCATCTGCCAAGAGATAAAAATACTCTTCCCCCTCGCTACCGTACAACCCTAACTACCGCCGACAAAACTCTACATATTTACCCCCTACCTCCTATAGCCCCTTGGCTTTACAAAATTCCCGAAAGCATCAGAACCCGAGGGATAAGACACACTGACCGGAAAAATCGAAATTGTTCCAATCCTCCTTCCCTTCCTCGTTATCAGAATCATTCACCTACCATAGGTCGAAACCTCATTAACAGATGACCTACCCATCTTAAGAACAGACTCTACATGACTATTTTGACCTATATAGGTGCCTCTCGCGCGCTGACCTACATATAGGTTAAAGTATTTATAATTTTTCCTTTATGTATACGCTTATATCTAGATATTCACATATTATTGATAAGTCAATCACGCATAACACATAGATTATACTCTAAAATACCAAAGTATATTGCGTATAAACTTTGCTAACCATCGATATCCGGATGTGAATCGGCAGAAGAATCAAGCTTTCTCCTCACTAAACTGCTATATTCGTACCTACGGATCGTGAACCTTTTGCCCTCTTTAACTGTTTATCATTTTCAGATACTCTTTATTTATTCCTGATCTTCTCCTTTCTCTCTGTTTGCTCCCAATCTTTGTGGTAAAACGATTATTTGAAGTGAAGAAGAACTGTTTATCTTTTCTCTCCATGCGGCTGCATTTATTGCCCCTTCGCCGAACCGCGCTCAATTCCAGAATGAGGCATCCTTCCACTCTCCTTATCATACGCCTTGTACCTTTTCGATAAACTACCTTTCCATCATAATAACCTCCTTATTTATTAAGTGTTTTGTTGCCCCTTTCCATCTCTTCCTTAACGTCCCTCACTCATGATTGCTCGTATGTGGGATGTCAAACTCTATTTCATTTTCCATACTAAACAAAAACACAAATTTTTGTTTCCA
This sequence comes from Kingdonia uniflora, assembly GCA_014058105.1. Taxonomy (NCBI): domain Eukaryota; kingdom Viridiplantae; phylum Streptophyta; class Magnoliopsida; order Ranunculales; family Circaeasteraceae; genus Kingdonia; species Kingdonia uniflora. The sequence goes on from JACGCM010001272.1 coordinate 2,602,062, forward strand.
CAGTACTTGATTATAATACTTATAGTGATTGACATTAATTCAAAAATAGTGACAAATGTTCAAATTTATTCAAATTGCTGCTGAACAATTGTAAAACAGATTCCCCTATTGAATCCAATTGACTTATATTATTTCTGTTACATTCCACGCAATTTAGTTATTCATAAAACATTAAAACAGTATCCATCCAGCCTTGGAAAACTTTAGCAACCGCATTTGTTCAGTCTTCACCAATCCTATATCTTCAAAATCGATCTCAACTTCAGCTATCAAACCCACATCCTTTCTCGTTCTGCCGAATTCCTCAGGAATACAGAAAGAAGTACTCATAAAAGTAACGAGCATACTCATTTCTCTACTCCTGATATCAACCTTGGAGTTGGCAAAACCCTCATCAAAATACCAGTTCTCCACACCTAACAAGTTTTATGGCTATCACACCTGCTGCAGCATGACGAATCCTCGAGACGAGTTTCATACCATCCAACCTCCCCAGAACTTTTGCAGGTCATCCTATCAGTATTTATAAGATTTGCTCATCATTCTCCTTTCACTCAGTTTCTACCTAGTATCGCGTAACAGAAGCCCAATCTCAGACTCGCTTATTATAACTTATCCCCTCACTAGTATACTCACTAGTTATTACATCAACATTATGAGTAGTATCTCTGTCGACCTTGAACAACTCGAATTAACATATTTCTACATTCTTTTTATTTACTGTTAAAACATAGATCTTTTATATCAAAGTTCATCTCAGTTCGAACGTGTTTTCAGCACTTTTCAAACAGTTATTCAACTAACACATTTCGGAATCACAACAACATGTAATCCATCAAGCACCAAAACTATGACGTACTTTACAGATAACAAGTTTTCCCTGTTTGTTAAAAAGCTACAGGGCAATCAGGCATGGCAAGAGATCAACTTTTCCAGTTCTTCTACTCAGTGATGTTTCCACCCTGACGCAAAGAAAATAATGGAACAACAGAGAGCCCTCCCCACATGGCTAGGTTGAAGCACAGTCAAACTTCAACTAAAAATCATGTAAGCAGTAGACTCATGTAGTTCCCCAAAAACATGATTGAGACTTCAGAGCACAAAATCATGACCGAAATACCCACAGAATCTTCCCTAACCAATTTTCCTCCTCCACTGCAACCACCACTCTTCTATAACCACCACCACCGCAGAGATTGGTAGAGATTGAAGAGGGCCAACCTTAAAATCTCTGGTACCATAGAAAATCAACGCATCTGCCCCACGAATGCACCTTTCCTACATATGAACCTCTACCCTGTCTTCCGCAAGGTGCGGAGACAGGCCTGACGTATCCTTCCGCGCCTGTCAACAACGAAGACATGAAATCTCCACTTATAGTAGAAAATCTCCTCAGCTTTAAACCGCTTCCTCTCCCGACAATGTTCCTCGCATGTCGGGGAACAGACTCTGTGATTGCATTTCAGGGACTGTCACCAAATACTTCAACTTCAACTGCGCTGCGCTTCAGAGCAATTCTATCTTTAAGGCCATACTCCCAGTTTTCACCATTTCAGATAGCGTTACGCATGCAAGATTTACCCAAACAAGGTGATCAAGGTACTCTTTATTAGCCTTAACTTTATGTACAGGTACGTTTTCCCAAGCGTCGTCATTTATTACGCGTGTATATTCAAAACACAAAGTCAATACATCCATACATCATTTATACCAACCACTTCCGAATATCACGTAAACTTCCACCTAGTCAAACGCCATCATTGCTCCATTTTGAAATTCCAATTTTTACATATTCTTTCTCACCAAAGCCACCCGTGACTTCGGTTCGAGGGGCGACTGTAGGACTTATTCTTGACCTCACTCGTAATTGAGCTCACTCAGTTGATTTTACTCCATCTCAGGCTCACGCAATTTTAGCATCAACACTCCAGTCAAACATTCTAACCAACCCACCAAACCATACATAGAAACTACATCAAGCTAACCCCAGAAAATGTTATTCAGTCAAAAAACTTTTGTCTTTCGCGAACTTCAGTTATCTATCAACCGCCACTAAACCACATTATGCAGAAGACATGCTCCAGCACAACGAAGAACTTGACAAAGCTATAAAATGGAGAAGCTACAGAAGAGATGGACCAGAAAAATTACTCAAACTTCTTATTACGAGATCAAAGGTATTTTCTATATTCTAGAGATCCTTGGTAATAAAGAGACTTTTACAAAAATCCTCCATACGAGTCCATAGTTTTTTACCTATTCAGAGGTTTTCCACGCTAAAATTACTGTTTCATTTCTGGTTTATATTAGCGCATTGTTACAAGATCATTGGTATAATAGCTATATCCTATCGTATCGAGCTACCGGAATTTGCCATTACAATTATCGCATCGAATCATATGAGACGCTGAAGCGGTAATGATATTTTTCCATAAAAGCTTGGTGACTTCCTCCTCTTTGATTGACATAGAATCACGACTTCGACCCATTTAGTAAGTAATTTGTTGCCACGAGAATATTTCTCGGCTACCCGAGGCTTTGGGAAAGGTCACGAGGTTTGAGGGCCCTCATTTGAATGGCCAAGAGACTTGACTGTAATGTAGTCTTGCAATGAGCATGAATGTCGTGAGCGTGGTGTGGGCATTTTTCACAGTGTTTGGCGTACTTTCAGCTTGTTTTTTATATTGGGCCAAAACATCCTTGGGATATGGGCCGAAGGGCCATAGTATCTACCAACAGCGTGTAGCACCACAAGTGACTTCATAAAATTTGGCAAGATTTTAGTTACTTCGATTGAGAGATGCAACCGAAGGTGGACACCATTTAGGGATTTGCGATCAGAAACACCTTTAAGGATGATATATCTGCAGCAGTTTTCTAGTAACAAACGGTTGCTTTGGGGTCCTCTGGCGAGGGTAGAACTGTTTGAAGTAAGCAGGAAATGGTGTTGGCCATCGTATGGATTGAGGCCTCTCCCCTAGTATTGATGGTATTGACTTCCATCTGGTCGATCTGGGGTCCGAGTACTTTGATATGGACTGTGCGAGATTCAGACTGGCCTAACACTGGCTGCTAGGTAGGCAAGGCATCGGGCATGTCCATTTTTTGCCTTGAGGGTAATGTGTAATAAAGGATTTTTCAGGGAAAACGGTACATTACCCTGTCGACAAGAGCAATATACTCATCCATGCGACTGTTAGACTGGTTTTTACGGTGTATTTTCTTTGCCAAGTTGGCAGTCGATAAATAATGCAAGCATAGGAATACCAAGTTCGAGTGCGAGGTCGAGGCCATGGCATCAACCTTCATACTCAGCCTATTGTTGGTGCATTTGAAATTTAACTTGACAGCTTTTTCGATTCATCATTGGGTAGGGGGGTACCAAGACAATACCGATCCCTGAACTATTAGGTCCAACGGATCCATCTGTAAAGAGGAACCAACCTGCGTTAGGGTTCCAAGGGTTATTCTATTCAGGTTGGTCTTCGGATTGATCATCATCGTGTTCCTCCCAGTCGATATCTTTGACCAGGAAGTCGACAATGAAATCAACGACTGCTTGGCTTTTATAGAATATCTGCTTCTCAAATGAGATGTCGTGTTTGCCAAGATAAATAGACCACCGCTGTCTCCATCTATATATTTCTTTCTTATTGAGTACTTCTCGAAGGGGGTAACTTGTGATAACAAGGATAGGTGTGCATGAAAATATGGTTTGAGTTTTCGAGATGTGTAGACGAGGGTGAGGAGTAAACACTCAAGTTTTGTGTATCGAGTCTCTGTAGGTGTTAGAGTTTTGCTAAAAAAGTATACAGGTTTCTCGATGTCAGATTCGAGTTGAAGGAGGGCTGAACTGATAGAAGTGTCAGTGACAATGAGGTATAAGGAAAGCATTTCTCCTTCGATGGGTGTACTAATGATGGGTGGTCGACCAAGGTATGTTTTAAGTTTGAGGAAGGCCTATTCACATTCGGGTGTCCAATTGATATTAGGGTTATTTTTCTTTCTAGCTTTATGGGCACCTTGGTCGCGTAAGAGGGAGAAAAACCAAGCGCATTGGTCTGAGGATTTCAAAATAAAGTAGTGAGGGTTGCTATCTTGCCAACTACCTTTTGGACATCTTTTTTAGTTCGGGGAGAAGGCATATTGATGAGGGCTCGAATATGAGTGGGGTCGATCTCGATACCTCTTTTGCTGATGAGGTGGCCTAAGAATTTTCCAGGCAAAACACCGAACTGACACTTATTTGGGTTAAGCTTCAAATTATATGTTTGAAGTATCGAGAAAACTTTGGTTAGGTCTTGAATGTGGGTATGTTTTTGAAGGCTTTTGCATAACATGTCATCGATGTAAACTTCGACCGACTTGCCAAGCAAAGGTTTGAACATGGTTGTAACAAGCCGCTGGCAAGTAGCACCCGCATTTTTTAGGCCGAAGGGTATAACGTTAAAAAAGTAAAGGCCATGTTCAGTGATAAAAGAAGTTTTAAGTTGATCCTCAGGGAGGAGGGGTACCTGATTGTAACCCAAAGCTGCGTCCATCATTGAGAGTTGCTCATATCCAGCAGTGGCATCCAGGAGTACCGAGATGATTGGGAAGGGGAAGCTATCCTTTGGGGTATGTTTGTTGAGGTCTGTAAAGTCGACACAGATTCAGATTTTGCCATTCTTCTTTAGGACCGCGACAATATTAGATATCCAGTCATCGTACTTGACTTCCCTGATGAACCCCGCGGCTAGGAGTTTATCAACTTCGAGGTTGACGGCTTCGCAGAGTCATGGGGCCAATGTACGCTTCTTGTGTTTTATTGCTGCAGAGTGAGGGATGAGGTCAAGGTGATGACAGGCTAAGAAGGGTTTGACACCAGGCACCTCATGGAAAGTCTAGGCAAAGGCATATTTATTTGCTCGAAGGAATTTGGTGAGTTCGAGGTTTTCGGCCTCATCCAGAAAAGTGCCAATAAATGTCCCTCGACCAAGACCGTCGAGTTTGATATAAACAGTGGCTTCGATGGGTGTGATTGCTGGTGTCGAGGGTATGGGGGTGTAGAGAGGCATTGATTGCTATGGTTGTTTGGCAAGTTTTTTGGTCTGATAGATCTCTGAATGCTCACATGAACGGGAAAGTCGTTGGGAGCCTTTCAAGTTCCATGTACTACAGGGGGTAGTAAAATTGAGGGCTTGGTGGTAAGTTGAAGGTATGACCGCATGGCATGGAGCCAGTCGCGACCTAGGATACCGAGGTATTCAAATTTCTTGTCAATGACGATAAAGCTAGCTTGGAGTATGACTGGCCCTGTGGTGATAGGGAGACTAATACGACCCACGAAGACTTCAGTAGCGCCGTTGAATCCCTTGATTTCAACATTAGCCAAGGTGATGAGGTCTATCTTCTTCATGGCTTGGACAGCCTTAAGGAATAGTACATTAACTGCGTTTCTCGTGTCGATGAGCATTGTGTGGAGGACGAGATGCTCGACCTTAATCATAATGAATAGAGGGTCGGAATGGGGAAAATAAACATGCAATGTGACTCAATCGATAAATGAGATACCCTCGAGTCGAGGGCATTGGCTCGATTTTGGCAGAAGGGCGGGTAGCTTCTCCTGGTAGGTAAGTTTGCAGCATTCTTTGACACGCTTGTGCTTGGTTTTAGAATGGCCGCTGACGATATTGTTGACCTCGATAAAATGAAGTTGGTAAATGTGTACCTCAGCTGGGTCGACAGCAGGAGCGGGTTGAGGCTTAAGGTATAACCCGTTGAGGTAACCGGGGAGGTCCGCGACATATTGATGTAGATGACCCCGCCTTAAGAATTATTTCGAGAAAGCGCTACAGAGTGAAGCATTTTTTGGTGTGATGGTAGTTGCACTTATGGTTCTGACAGTAAGGCTCGCATTGTTTGACCTCGATGGGGTAAGTAAGGGGTACGCCCTAATGGCTTCGGATCAAGCTATTGGGGAGGCTATGATACCATCGAAGAGGGTTGTCTGTGAGGCTGGTAGAAAATAGCTGGCACAACAGGTGGCCGGCCGTGGAGTATAAGCTTAAGGTATTTTGGAACTGAAGGATATGAGATTGAGGGTCGGTGTTACAGTATTTGTCAATTTTGGGGGAATGATAATTTGTAGGCACCACGACAACGAGGAGTTTGGGGCTGAGGGGATTATTTAACCGACTCCAAGAGTTTGCTTGCACTAATGTGGATGGCAGGATGGATTTTTTGGTCGAGGTCCTGCTGTGCAAAATAAGCAGGATGAGGAGGGGATCTTTGAGGTCGAAGGAGATGAGGCCGAATATTAGGCATGTGCTCGGCGCTGCGCTGACCGAGTCGTTCTCGAGCAGGGTGACGTCAAGGTTTTCTGGTAGTACAGAGGGTAGAATCGGACGAATCCTCCGTAGGGTGTATGCCAAGGTGGATTGAGCCAGTAGGGAGAATGGTGGGGGGAGCACCCTCGGTTCCAAGATGGATCGGGGGTACTTCGAGATGTGGCTGGTGCCCCAGCCGGGCGAGGGTAGAAATGCGCAATGTGGCGGGTGCTTGAGATGGTAGAGGGGCGTCTTGAGGCTGACACCATTACAACTCAGGAACTGTATTACGTAGATCGTCGAGGGCACGATATTGCCTGTTTGCGTCATCTAAACGGCATTGCCGTTCAACTTTGACCTCTTATCTGCGCTCTTGGCGCTCCTGATGTAATTGGCTGCGATGACGCTCCTCAGCTTGAGTAAATTACTGTTGGGTAAGGAGAGCGAGCTGGGCGGCCACTATGTCGGCAGAGTTTCCAGTATGGGTGGAAGTAGAGCAGAGGGTAGGGGCCTTCGGAGGTGGCTGGTAGGATTAGAAAAATGGAAAAGGCTGCGGGAGACTGGCAAGGTGGGATAGCACGGATGGCGCCAAATGTAGAGGCTTAACTTCGCGAGAGGGGAAGTTGACTCTTTCACTATGAAGTTTATCCTCTACCAGGGGGTTCAAGCGTATAATCAATAATAATAAGAACTAGCTTACTGACAATACACTTGCATGGAGGCCTTGAGTGGGTTACTCCACGACCACTGATGAGGATTTTTAAGAGTGATGATATAAATATCGAGTAGTCAAAGTATCGAGTATAGGGTGATTTACAGGGTAGTCAAAGGTAAACTTGCAAGGCTTGTTGGGGAGATTTTTTAATCTCTTCACAGTTCCTCCTCCCCTCTATTTATAAAACATAGGATGAGCTGAGTCACCATGGGAGGTCCAGTTACATCTGTATCCTCCGAGGAAAACTGACTTGTACCCGGAGTTAGTTCTGATACTACAATTTGTCGAGTCTGACACTATAACTGTTGGCTCTACTGTAGTTGTGGGATCTGTTGCCACAGTTCTCGTACGGCGTGCTCTACTGTTCTGTCTAGTAAGCTGGTTGTCTAACATGTTCCCCTTCGACCATGGACAGATGGTCGAAGTATTTATGGTTTGATGTTTCCTTCGAGTATTCGAATAGTCTCGGATGGTTTTATAGGCTTGATTATTGACATACTAGGCTTTGAGTCATCAGGTAGGCTTTGATGTAGCCTTCGAGTGTTCGACCAGTATTAGAAGGCTGCGAGTTGCTCGAAGGATATCATTGTTAAGGCCGAGGGGGAGAGTTCCTCAAAGGAGGTAATAGTAGAGAAACAACTTGAGTTTTCCAGAGTTCCCTGATAAACTCTTTCCTTGTCCTGTAGAGTCATAAGTGTTTAAGGAGTTTTGTAAGCATAACAGGATTGTGGGTGGTGTATGGGGGAATACCATTAAACATTTTGGGAGGTCTTTTAGGGGGTGTTCGGACAGGGAAGGGAGCGAAAGTACATTTTTTGTGCTTCCTGATCTAGAGTTTGGAAAATCCTAGAGGGTATTTTTCTTGAGTATTTTAATGGGAATAAGGAAGGTAATTTGAATGATGGTTTTTTGTTTTACCTTGCCCATTTTGATTATGGGCTAGTAGTGCCTTTAGGCAATCTTGCTAAAGGTATCATGAATAGAATCAAAGCTTGCACTACCAAGTTTAATGATAATATGTGGGAGGTCATTAATGTATGTGAGAATTTGAATATAGGAGGTGGGACTGTGAGGGGAAAGAGAGAAGATTGACTCCTGTAGAAATTTTGTGGTATTATACTGTGAAATATTATGTCAATACTGGGGGATGCATACTTTTATTCTTGTTTGTCCCGATACCAGTTTTTCAACCTGAATTCAACTGGAAGGGTTTGGAATGACAATTGGATTTGGGTAAAGGGCTAGTATCTCAAGCGAGCTGACGTGGACACCTTTCCCCTAAGTACCAATCTTGTAAGAAACGTAAGTAAATCTCATTACTTTCGAACTGTATTTGTGACTGTACTCGGTTTGGTTATGATAGTATTCTATTATTTTATATGCAAATCCTCGCTCTAAAGTGACTAGAAAGGAATCTTTAACTGATATTGTAGTTCGAGACGGAGTCGGGCTTGAAGGTGTATTGGGGGAGTTGGAGATTAGTAGGCGCAAGAGGGTTAACAGTAGATATGTTAAAGTGTAGAAATTGCAGGCCAAAAGAAAGATGACTGGAGAGGGTTTATTGAGTGCTGTTGGAGCTAAATTTCCAATAAATATTAGAAAACGGCTAGTATTATTAATAGCTGGATCTGTGCCTTTGTTGCTGAAGCCAACAGGCACTTTGTTTTAAAGCAAGGAATAGGCAAACAAGGAAGAGAGGAGCCTAAGTCGACTCTTCGAAGTCTGCAGCCTTAGAGAGTAGGGAGGTCGAGGCTATTTCGAAGAAGAGAAAAGTAGTCAGTATTCCCCCTCCCGTAGTGAATGAGGTTATTGGGACTTTGATAATATCGTATTAAACCGGGATGTGGAATATATGGATTTTAGATTGTCGTTCACTTTCCGAAGGTAACTAAAAATAGCTTATAAAAATTGTGTTATGAAAAATAATGATAAATTAGCAAGACGTACATTTATGACAATTATTAAGAAAGCTAAGTCTTAGATTTTACTACTACCTTTAGCATTCGATCTAGATTTAACTATGAATTCCCAACTCTTAAAAATTTAATAATAGAAACGCAAAAGTAATTCACCATTTTTTTTATTAAAAAGAATAATTTTACCATCTCATAATATATGAGTCTAATGATCATTAAAAATACACAACATTAAAGACATTGATAAATATGTCATGTTAATCAATATTTCATTAAGAAAATATACATCATAACTGTAATAGCCTAATTCTGGGATTCAGACTTAGCCTTTACACCAAAGATAATCAGAGCGATTACGAACAAAAAGTAACTACTAGCACAAAGTTTAGCATGGAAAACCTTTTAATAGGTTAAAAACCACGTCTCTTGAGGATTTTGAAAATGAGAGAAATCTTATTTGAGATTTCTAGCTATTACAAAGAATGCTCTGACTAGATTTTGATAGACTTTCTTGATAGGAAAAGTCTCCCTTTCTCTGTAGTTCTATGGACCTATTTATAGGTCTTATAATATGACCGTTATTTGCTTTAATAATGAACGTTACAATATATGGTTTTGATGAGTCTTCAAAATGATTGTGTAACAGACTGATTTTTGTTACGGTACATCGGCTTTATTGATGACTGTGTACTTGTATAAACCAAACTATTGATGTGGAGGTTGAAAGTGATGACTCTAATTGAGGCATGCCGAATATGTCTTTAGTAGTGCTTCATGTATGCCGATGAGGTCGAGGATGAAGCTTGAGTCCGAGATACGAAATAATAAGCTATTACAAGACGACTCTCAACCAAGAGCACCGGGAGTATCATGGACGAGTGGGGTTGGTTGAGAAACTTGTTTTGTATGTGTTTCTAGATGTTAAACTTTGGCCATGTGCCACGTGTATGTTGATGAGGTCGAATAGTCGTATGATGGTCGAAGATGGGGATTGAGTCTGAGATGCGAAATAAGGGTCGAATTGGGCGAACCAATAATCGATATGTAATGTTTAACCTATTTAGTCGAATTGAACGAACTAATAAGCAACCTAATATGTAGTCTGTTTGGTCGAATTGGGTGAACCAATAATTGAGATGTAATGTGTCTGTTTGGTCGAATTGGGCGAACCAATAAACGACCTATAATGTATTTGATGGGCAATCGAATTGGGATTAACTAATGAGCGACCTATAATATGTAATCTGTTTGGTCAAATTAGGATGAACCAATATGCAACCTATAATGTATTAGATGGGCGGTCGAATTGGGATGATCCAATAAGTGACCTGTAATCTGTTTGGTCGAAATAGGATGAACCAATAAGCGACCTATAATGTATTAGATGGGTAGTCGAATTGGGATTAACCAATAAGAGACCTGTAATATGTAACTTGTTTGGTCGAATTGGGATGAACCAATAAATGACCTGCAATGTATTAGATGGGCGGTCGAATTGGAATTAACCAATAAGCGACCTGTAATATATTTGAAGATCGAATTGGCCGAAGTAACAATTCTGCATATAGATGTATTTTTGTGAGATAGGTCGAAAAGTACTGTGATATGTAATCTGTTTGGTGAATGAACTTGTATTCGTAGAGAATGTCGTGGAAGAACTCGATGTGAAGACCGGGCCTAAACCAAACTTTACCGCAGGTACTGAAGCCCCAAATAGAGTAGTACTAGTAGAGCTAAGACGGCGAAGAAATCAAAATGAAAATTATTTGATCTTGCTAGATATGTTGCAGCAAGACTTATTTAAGATCTTCATGATGTTGCGGAAAAGATGAGGTCGAGTATTGATTCTGAGCTAAGATGGCTTTGAAGTTGAAGTCGAGCTTTGTGTCTGAAGCTAAAGTTGAGTTCGCCCTTAAGTATGATTTATTTGTATGTTGAAGGAACCAAGTAGTAGCTTCAATGTTAACCTTCTAGGAAATGATGAAAATACTGCAGATAGATTCTCATCCTTGGACATTTCATACCAGTATGATCTTAATGAAGTAGTGGCCGATAATATTGAACCTTTTTATCCAGCCCAATTAATGTAGGGCATCCTAATCACATTCTTAAACTGTGACCTGCTTGCAGAAGAAATCATTGTCATCATGGAGGAGATTATATAACAAACAAAGGGTCACCTTACAAGCATGGTAATTTAGTATATCTTGAGGTTGGAGAGGAAATGCAACATCTGGATTGTAAGGGCTTATTTCTAATCCTCGTACTGAGTCCGATATTCGAGCTCACATAGTTTGAATAGACACAATGATAACCAACCAAGGATTGAGGGCAAGTAGATTATAATACAAACTTCCTCATCTACAGCTCGGGGATATTGAAGTAACCAGTAACATCGCACTGCAGAAGATACTCAGATGTCCATCAACAGTTCGTATACATACGAACATCACTAGAGATCGTATCTTTACCAACAGTTTGAAGTTACAGCTAAGCTCATCAAGAGATCCGTTACAAGATTAACAAGTATCAGATAGTAAGACGTTATAAAAGACCTCATAAAAGACTCATCAAACATGATATTTGTAACGTTCCTCATTAAAGTAATAATGGTCATATTATAAGTCCTATAAATAGGACCAGAGAGCTACAGATCAGGGAGGCTGCTCTGATACATCTTCTAGGAGACTTTTTCTACATCTTTTTTTTGTAATAGCTAGCAGTCTATAAACATCTTTCTCTTTCTAAAATCCTCAGGAGAGGTCGTAGGTTTTAACCCATTCAATGGCTTTCCACGTTAAATCTTGTGTTAGTTACTTTTAGTTGTTAGCTAACATTCCAAATTTTAAGGTGTAAGGCACTATCTTCGTCCAATATGAAAATAGGCTATTACATTTGGCGCCGTTTGTGGGAACCGAAGAATACACTCAGCGTTCTCTGATCCAGTTTTCATATTCTTTTTTTAAAGGATAGAAAATCTAGAAAAATCTCCCAACGAATTGCCTGACGTTGCTGAGGGAGTGATGGATTTGCGAACTACTATGCAAGCAGAAACTGAATGGTGAATAAAACTAGAGAAACAGCTCGCCAGCATGCAGAGCACAATCAAAGCACTTCAAGATCAATTAGCAGCAAATCCGAGACCATGGAATACTCTGCCTGCAACCTCGAGGGTATCAGTCCATGATTGCTTAGGAAATCGAGGCAAAAATCTTGCACTTCCTCAAAAACCAATTTTACCTCAGGGTCATATCAATCCACAATTACCAGCTAGAGCGATAATCGATCTGCAACAACAAGCGGATCAAAATAGAGAAAAACCTTGAATTTTGGTCTATGACCGCATGGGAAAAACAACAGGAGAGCATAATCCACCAGGCGGACAAACAACTAGACGAGCTATCACGTCTCGACAACATCTCACTCCAGAGAAGGTGGACAAACGCATCAAGGAGCTGTTAGACGATCAAATACTCACTGGAAGTAACAGTTATACTAAATTATAGAAGAGTCCACTCACACAAGAGTTGCTGGACGAGGAAGTACCCACCAGTTTTCATACTCAGAAGATTCAGAAATACAAGGGGGGGGATCATGTAGAGCATGTCCAAGAATTTCAAGAGTCTTTGGGACTGCATTCGACATCCAACCACATCCTCTGCCGTCTCTTTCTAACCAGTTTAAAAGGCGAACATCTACGATGGTTTCACACACTCAAGGAAGGATCTATCTTTTCTTTTGAGCAACTTCGCGAACTATTTGCACAACAAAGACAAGGAGGAGAGTCTTTACTCTTTCTTCATCCTCATGCAAGCACCAGGTGAAAAATTGGAGACATTCACCAGGAAATTTTTTGGGTTATCTCGAAGAATTGACAACCTCGATAAGAAAATCACAATCTCTCAGCTCCATTCTTCTCCGACTCAACGAAAAAACTGAGAAACCAGTCTATTTTATCAACAAGACTCTGACTCCCGCTGAAACAAGATACACCAAGATCGAGAAGCTTCTTCTAGCTCTCATCTTTACATCAGAGAAATTGAAGCAGTATTTCCAAGCTCATACTATTCGTGTCTTGACGAACTATCTACTCCGCAAAAACTTATCCAAGCGCGAAAAATCTCGACGTATTCAACAATGGTCAGTAACACTCGGGGAACACGATATACATTTCGAATCATATCACTCCGAAAAAGGTCAAGCTGTAGCAGATTTTCTAGCAGACTTTCCAGTAGACAATCCTGATTGGGATGAAGAATTTATTGGTAAAAAAGATTAACGCTCACAGACCAGTCCGAAGATAAATCAGATTGGGTAACAAAGAAAGGTAGGCGAATTTTAACTGACGGCTCCGTCGGACCAGCCGGATCAGGAATTGGAATTGTCCATATTACTCCTTCCAATGATTAGCTCGAAAAATCCATTTATCTCAATTTTGATACATCTAATAATGAAGTAGAATATGAGGCATTAATTCATGGCTTGGACATGGTACTCACACTAGGTATTATAGAGCTCTCTGTCTATACAGATTCATTACTAATCGTCAGCCATTACACAGGCGTATATCAAACTTATGGGAGAATGGCCGACAATGCTGCTGCAGTGGTCGAACGAATAAATAAATTTTAGACAATTTCAATGAAGCATTTCCCAATGGGAGAAAATAGACATTCAGATGCACTTGCTTACCTTGCTGGTGTCCTTAGATCAGAAGCTCGTTACTTAAAAATCGACGTCATTTTTAACCCCAGCATTAATGCCATCATGTCCAACACCATTAATACTGGGGGAAACGAGGAGATCGAAGATGATTAGAGACAGCCTTTCATTACATATATCGGATCTTAAACTAAATTTGACGGTCCACTCCCAGAGATCCTACAGAACGACGGAGATTAATTGACAATGCTCGAAGATACATTATTCAGGACAATCTCCTATACAAAATTTTGGTCACTGGTCCATACCTCCTTTGTCTATCTGACAAAGAATCCCAGTAATTCTTGTACGATCTACACGAAGGCACGTACGGAACCCATACAATAGGACGATCTCTTGCAAGCAGAGCTTTAACTCAAAGAATGTTTTGGCTAAAGATGAAAGCACAGGTAATTAAATATGCTCGTAAGTGTGACGCTTGTCAATGGCATGAACCTAAAATATGAGCTCCAATACTCGAACTACACTCAAGCCAAGTTACTTGGCCATTCAGACGATGGGATCTCGATCTCGTAGGAGAGTTTCCTATATCACCAAGAAAATGAAAACATTTGTTGGTCCTTATAGATTACTTCACTAAATGGGTAGAAGCAGTCCCACTGTGCCAAACACGAGAAGAAGAAGTCATCAGATTTATCTGGGAGAACATTATTATTCGGTTTGGCAGACCACATCTTATCAAAATTGATAATGGACCACAGTTCATTGGCTCCAAAATCATGGTATTCCTTAATGAGCACAACATCATTCATTCCCCATTCAATCCTTATTATCCACAATGAAACGGACAAGCTGAGATTACTAATCAAACTATTGTGAACGGCATCAAGAAACGTTTAGACGAACGAAAGGGGAACTGGGAAAACGAGCTACCACACGTACTTTGGGCCTACCGAACAACTCCCAGAATAGCAGCAGGTTGTACTCTATTCTTACTGGCCTACGGGACTGAAGCCATCATTCCCACTCAATATCATCAACCAGTACATGATCACGAGATGACAGATGAAGAAAACGAATTTCAGATCATATGCTGTCTGAATTTGATCGAAGAAATACGTGACAGAGCCATTGTTAATCTAGGAAGATATCATCTTGCTTTATCCCGATCCTATAACAAGAGCGTTCGATACCGAGAATTCAAAGTTAAAGACCTCGTTCTCAGAAAAATCCCATAACATCGCAAAGCACCTAATGCTGGAAAATTAGCAGACAATTGGGAAGGTCCTTTTATCATAACTGGTACAAGTGGTTTAGGATCCTACGATCTCAGTACAAATGAAGGCATACCTGTACCTAATCCATGGAATACCCGCCGATTGAAGCTGTATCGAAGATAAAAATATTGTAACATCAGATATTATTTAATAAAGCACTTTTTTATCATCATCCCGCAAGTCTATTTAATTTAAGCATTCTACCTCTCTCCGTATGGTTCGCTCAGTTCGACCTATACCGGAGAATTACTGCAGAAATTACTACAACATTCAACATATCTCATTATGGTCGCTTATTGATACGCTCAATTCAACCTGTAACTGAGACCTACAACATAGCACCTTCTGTATACACGCTCTCCCGAGAATCGCTTATTGCTTTGCTCAATTCGACCTGGCCGAGACTTGTCATACAGCTATTCAATATTCAATATATCCCATTACGGTCGCTTATTAATATGCTCAATTCAACCTATAACTGAGACCTACAACATAGCTCCTCTAGAATGCACGCTCTCCCGAGGGTCGCTTATTGCTTTCCTCAATTGGACCTGGCCGAGACTTGTCATACAGCTATTCAATATTCAATATATCTCATTTCGGTCATTTATTGATACGCTTAATTCGACCTGTAACTGTGACCAACAACAAAGCCCTTCCAGTATAAATGCTCTCCCGAGGATCGCTTATTGGTTTGCTCAATTTGACCTGGCTGAAACTTGTTATACAACTATTTAATATTCAATATATCTCATTACGACTGCTTATTGATACGCCTAATTCGACCTGTAACTGAGACCTACAACATAGTTCTTCTAGTATACACGCTCTCCCGAGGGTCGCTTATTGCTTTGCTCAATTTGACCTGGCCGATACTTGTCATACAGCTATTCAATATTTGATATATCTTATTACGGTCATTTATTGATACGCTCAATTTAACCTGTAACTGAGACCTACAACATAGCTCTTCCAGTATACACGCTCTCCCGAGGGTCGCTTATTGCTTTGCCCAATTCGACCTGGCTGAGACATGTCATACAGCTATTCAATATTTAATATATCTCATTGCGGCCACTTATTGATACGCTCAATTCGACCTTTAAATGGGACAAACATTACTATTTCAACAAACAAGCATCTCTTTACGGTTGATTATTGACTTGTTCAATTCGACCTATACACAAGAGAATACAACATCACTACAATCATCTCTATATGATCGTTTAATTGTTCACCCAATTCGACCATGCATAAAGATAACAAAACAAAAAACTTTTTTCTAATCAACAATTGACATTTTTTCTACAGCAAAGACATATTTACACTCTGTCTAACTACAATATAAGCAATTTAACTATCTTTCACACTTCGGGCGTACAGCACTCGAACTTTCCCTAGGCCCAGATAAAAGTAAAGTAGAAAAAGCTATAGCAGCATCAGCTATAGTAGGAGACGCACTCAACAGTTTCATAACTCTCGGCATCAGATTATCTATATAAGATAACCGCGCTAGCTGCATATCATACTCCATACCGTGTTCAGTTGAAACAACCAAGATCAAATCATGCTCTTGCCGTAATGTATTTACATCAGCATGCAACATAGCCATAGTACGCAATGTAGCATTATCTGCAGTCGACAGCATAACTTCACAAAGCTCGGTCTTTACTTTGGTTAGCTCGTCGTCAATATCCTTGCATTGATCTACCAGATACTCCTTCTCTTTCAGCAATGAAGCCATATATTGCTTCGTTACCTGGACGCTGTGATCCATTTCCTGCTTCACGCATCGCAACTTCTCACTCAACTCCAGACAATACTCGTTATCATTTTCTGCATTCACTAACTTTTTCAGCTCCTTATACTTCAGATAGAGCTCCTCATAAACTACATTACCTTGCATACACTCTATTTCCAAGGCTTGTTTTTCCCGTTCTAGATTGGCGATCCGTGTATTACACTTATTGATGGTTACGTTCAGCTATTGATCTCTCTTTGTACATGCTTCTACGTGAGTTCTGGCAAGGTCACTTTTTCTCTGACAAGAATCTCGAGCCTCACGCAAACCCCAACTCAACTTCTTAAGATGATCTCGCATATTGCGGAGTTTTGCATCTTACTTCTTTAACAGATTAACATTATCTGTTACTGCTGATTTATGATACAACAGATCAGTCTTCTATTTTTTAATTGTACTTGACAGATCTAGCACCCTTTGGTTCGCAGTCATGGTTTCCAATTTTTTCTTCCTTAAAGAATCTTTCCACAATTCGGCTTCATTATTAGCAACTTGTATCTCTGCATCCTTACATAACAACTCTATAATCACAACATTTAGTTGACTCTGCAACTCCAACATATCCGCCTCCAGCTTTGAGTTCAACAAGGCCGTGTTTTCAACCACCAACAAACACTACTGCAATTCTGCAGTCAGTTCATTATTTGAAGCAGATAAAGCAGAGAGTTCGTTCTGTTCATTAACTTCAGCCTAGTAGAACAGATTACAAATGACATACATCTATCAATAGATATTCATGCAAGCAAGATATATCATTTAACAACGTTTATTACAACATCAAGATATGATATTATTTCTACAACTACCTACACAAATCAACTACATTATGCAAAGCACAATTATATGCCACAGTTCAGTTGCCTTATGGTGGAACCCTACTACTACTCACATCTACTTGCATAGGTTCATTGAAGATCACGACCTCTTGATGATGAGTCTTATGCCGTGTGTGAGGTAACAGATCTTCAACCTCCTCCTCCCCAGAATCTTCATCTCGCGGTCTCGAGGTTGAAGCTCCACCACCCTCATTACCTTTTGCAAGCCACATATTTTCAACTTTATCATTCTCTACTTCAACATCTTTACCACAGCTCGCGATATAATGTCTAAATTCGTTATCTACTCTCTCGAGCTCGCCCCTATAAAACTCGATCACCTCAGCTATCTGACGTTCATGATCTGTTTTACCAGCACATTATCCTCGCTTTGGAGTAAGATACTTCTTCAAACGCGATTGGGATACCTGAAGACGTTTCTGCGTATCTAGTAACTGCACTTTTAATGACTTTACTCTCTTCTGCAAATCTTGTAACAACTTATTACACTCCACTTTTTCCCTCTCTAGACACGCATTATGCTCTTTACCTCACTCCAGTTCGTTACAAGCATGCTTCAGATCATTTTTTAAACGTGACTGGACCCTTCTATCTTCCTTCTTTATATTGAAGAAAAGGATCCTTATCATTATTTGCCCCTATTAAAGTTAAGCTCATCAGGCAATGAACCTACACCACCCCATATGATGGATGCACCAGTCTGAGCTGAACATCTATTTGGCTCTATACTATAACGATTACGCACTTCTTGTACTAAGAATTTTACTCGAGCTAGATCTGGCACTACACCTTTATATCTTATTTCTAAAAAGATATATTATTTCTAACATCTACTGTGTGCAACTAATTTTAGACTTAAAGGTCGAAGTAAAATCTCAGATAGGTGCTCCATGACATATATGTCAAATTCTAAGGTACAAGTTTTCTATATTCTACTTTATCTACATACTTTGAATTTTCCTACGCACTATATTAGTGTTATTTTCCTAAAACTAATAGCAAGTTTTTGGTCTGCCCATACGCTTTATGTTATCTTATTTACTTGGTAGCTTAATGTCAATATAACATACAAGTTAGAAGGCCTATTCTGATCTAACCTGCAGCTCCGCTTGGGAAGACAACAAGGCCGTGGAGATCTTTCTTTCCCTGGCAAGCTCAGTTTGTAGATCTTTTATTCTGAGACTCATTTCTCTAAGTGCCTACAAGAGGGTTACAAAAAAAGGGGTCAGCCTAGCTAAGTCTATTCAATACGCACAAATCCAACAATTTACAAGACACTTCCAAAATACTCAGACAAAGTCATTTCTCGACCCTACCTTCTCATTCTCGCCCGCAGGGAGTTTGGTATCATCCCCTTGGTTGTCTAGCATCGACTGGCGGGAGACATCGTCTAGCGACTCTTCACCTTCTGCCTTAATTGCATCTACCTCATCCATCGAATATCCCTTCAACATCATGTGGCGCCCAATCCATTCGTGCTCCGCCACCACCTCCTCATGATTCACTCTGGCCTCCGCTTGTAGATGGCCAATAGCTACTACATGGGAAGCCTTCAGTGTCTTCAGCTTCTTTGGATCCTTGAGAGCATCAGCCTTCACTCGAGCTACCTTCTTTTCAAGCTCAACCTTTACCTTCATCAGCTCAAATTTTTCTTCTTCCACTCCGAGCCAAATCCCCTTCACCAAACAAGCAACCTGAAAAAAAAATTGACCTCAGCTTGAGTTCGAAACACAATAAATAAAAATTTCACATGATCGAGCATAAATACATACCATCCTGCTCATGACCTCCTCTCTGTGAAGAGTCATCAGCCTGGCCCTTTCCTCCACTTCTTTGAGATCGTCCTCAGTAGCAGGTTGCTCTTCAGCGATCTTTTCCCCTAACCATCCCAAAGGTTTGATCCTTCTCCTTTTCCCTTTTTTTTCGACCTCACCACTTCCAGTGGTACCAAAGGCCGACGGACACTTTAGCATCTATTTTTTCAGAAACGTTCGAGTTAATTTGCTCGACATAATAGACTCCGACTGAGCCGATCTGTCTATTCTATGGGTCTTGGCCACATTGGTTTGACTTTCCCCACCAGTTCCTCTCTTCTTCCCATCATCGACGTCCGTCATCAGCCTGGTCGATTGAGATTTTTGAACCTTTTTTGATTTACTCCCAACCATTTTCTTTCTGCTAAGGCCAAGTCCTTCCAACACAAATTTAAGCTCAGCATCTTCTTCAACAACCTCATCCAATAATGAATCTTTCCTCACCACCTGGGACTTTAGGCCTGCCATGCACAGCATTTTATATTATCAACAAAAGATCATCAGTTCAAACATATCAATATTATACTCTATGCATTATTATACTTACTTTGTTTTATAGTTCTAAACAGAAGATCCAAAGGTTCTTCATCATCTCACTGAAGACATTTACCCTTCACTTATATTACGTTATCATTCCAGGCTCGACCTGCTGAATTCAGATCGAAGAAGCGACGCCGAGTTGCACTCGTACATAAATATGCCCCACCACTGGTGTGATAATTCTTCACCCCATAAAATTGCAATACGTCCTCAGGGGATGTCCTCCTCACTTTACCCTCGTTCTCCCATTTTTCATTTGGAGGATCACAAATACTTATTACCTCCCACATGTTCCCGTTCAATTGAACAGGACATGCCCCAATCATTTTCATAATCCCCTTCGCCAAATTATTTGAGGAAGACTCAACCCGTACTCTAATTAGGATAGGTAACACAGGAAACCCTCTGAAAGGTCACTCCAAACACTCCCATCAAAA
The DNA here is from genome assembly GCA_014058105.1 of Kingdonia uniflora. Classification (NCBI taxonomy): domain Eukaryota; kingdom Viridiplantae; phylum Streptophyta; class Magnoliopsida; order Ranunculales; family Circaeasteraceae; genus Kingdonia; species Kingdonia uniflora. Next base: position 2,622,368 of record JACGCM010001272.1, read on the forward strand.
TATTTTAGCAAAATTGAATCATCTATACCCCTAACTCGTTTTCCTCCTCCAAGACGACCAAATAAGAAAAATACTCCTCTTCCGTTGCTATAGTACACCCCCTAAATAGCCTACCGGCGTATTCTATGCAGTTACCCCATTTTCTTCCTAAAGAAGCCTTGTCTTTACAAAATTCTTTAAATGCATCCTTAGTGGGGAGATAGACCACCAATTTACCAGGGAAACCTAGAAATTGTTCCAATCCTAATTCAACTTTACTATCAGACTCTACCATCAGACCAGAGGTCGAAACCTCATTAATAGGCGAACTATCCATCTCAACTATAATTCTATAGGCAAAGTTTTGATCCTATATAAATACCTCTCACGTTCGACCTACATACAGGTCCAGGTATCTATCATTATTTCATATACAGCGATAATTCATATACAACATATCTTTCATGTATTCTATCTATATGTCAAATTTCATAGGCTGCTATAAATAGTGATTTTTTAGAGATTTGCTTAAAACCGATTACGATTTACAAAAAACACAGCACACGTCTCTACTAACCTTCAGTGTCATAATGAGAATCTGCAGTAGCACCAAGTCCTTTCCTCACAATGTTGTTATATAGCCACCTACGTGATTCAGTGCCTACAACTATCTTCGACTGTTGAGCACCCTCAGATAAATCCTTACAAAATCCTCTATAATTTTTTCGTGCTTCTCTCTCTGTACTCTCCAAATTTTTAGAAGTTGAAAAAAGTTTGAATGATGAGGAAGAAGCACTACGACCTGCCCTTAGTTTTGGAACTGAGGCATTATTTCCACTATCCATGTCAAACGTCTTGTACCTTTTCAGTAAAACCTCTTTTCCATTAATACCCCTGCCCTCATATTTTAATCTATTTTTATCTCCTATTTCCATATCTTTATCTAACCTTCCCACACTCATGATGACTCACACTCCACGATATCAGATTTTAGCAGCTTTACATAAAAAAACAAAACTAAAAGCTTCTGCATTTTTTTTAATCTTGTTTCTTATACTTATAGTACTAGTGACGTCATTTTCAAAGCTAACCAAATTTTCAAAGTTATTCAAAATTTGTTTATCAAAACAGTCTCAAACGGCATTTGCAACTATAGAGGATCAAATTGACTATCATCTTTTCTGTTAAATTCAACAACACTTACATTTATTTATGATAACACTTTACATATAATTACATCAAAAACAGCCTTGATGACATGGGCGACCACATCCAATCAGATCTCCTCTATCAATCATCCCATCTTCAAATTCGATCTCCACACCAGCAATCAACCCAACCATTTCTTCTCGATCTGCAGGATTTCATACCAATTCATGAAAGCATACCTCATAGAAATATTGGGCATACTCAAGTTCCCTACCCTTTATATCCAGTCCTTCGAGCTGATACTCCCTCACTGGTAACTTAGCATCATAACCAACAATCTAAAAATCCTCTCTCATACTTCAACGATCTTTATGACCAATCGTCCTTCGGCGGCATGACGACTTCTCTGAGATCGAGTCCGCACCATCATAATCATTTCTCCATATTCAAAAAATCATTATACCATTATTTATATATTTTTGCCACACTTTCCCCTCAAAACGTAATTTTGACATTTTATCTCATAGCAGAAAACCCAAAATCTTTAGAAAGACTATTTGAACTTATCCCTTCCCTCGAACTCATACGTTACATTATTTTTCAAGTCGAGCTTATTCTTTTAAGATTTATTTTTCTATCGACCTCTATTAGCTCGAATTTTTGCATTACAGATTTCTTATAATTTTTATCTCCCACATTTCCAACACGTGGTCATATCATACTTTCATTATAACAAAAAAAAATTCACATATTTATCTCAGTTTGAATGTTACAGTAATAATACTTTCGGTACTCATAAACTTCAATTCATTTCATACATCCTTCAAACATTTTAGTTCAATTCTACGAGCTATTTTTTATCTACATAAACACAAGTAATTGGATGACCAATTTTAATCATGTCCATAAGATTACACGTGGTTTTACAGATAACAAGTCTTTTAGTAATCGATCTCAGGTAATTACAGAGACCTAATATGTTTGGCACCCAACTTTAGGTATTTTACAGATATAAGTTTTTCAGTGCTTTTGCAAGTAACAAGTCATTCAGGTACTCTAACACATCAAATCCTTCAGTTCGTCCTGCTTCAGTGATCTTTACCCCAGATACAAAGCAGAAATTAAAGACAACACAAAGCTTCCCTTACATGAGTTTGGTCGAAGTCTAGTCAAACGTCAAATGTAAACTATGCAAGCAGTAGACTCAGTGTTGGTACAAACTCTTCAAACTGAAGGTCTTCTGAGACCAAAGATGTGATGGAAATGCAGAAGCAAACTTCCACTTCTCGTCTTACTCCTCCAGTGCCATCGCCACCTCTTCTATAACCACCACCCCCGAAGAGTTGGTAGAGATGAAGAGGGCCTGACCTTAGAATCTGATATGATACAAGAAATCAACATAACTGCCTTACAGTTATGCTTATCCCTACATATGAAGCCCCAGCCTTGTCCTCCGCATAAGTATGGAGATAGGCCCAGCGTTCCTCACCTGCCAAGATGACAACATGAAGCCTCTACTTACAGTAGAATTCCTCTACAGCTTCAACTGCTTCGTCATCCTACATGCCTTGATAAGTCGGAGGAACATGAGTGGGTATCGACATCTCCAAGGACTGGTCACCAAACTATTTCAACTTTAACCTTCGTATTTCAGACGCAATCCTCTCTTCAAGGACCATCCTCCGAGTCTTTACTATTTTTAATATTTTAGAGAATTTTACAAATTACAAGCGTACTTTACTTCAAGGATTCGATACAGGTACTATTTATATAACCCTATATTTATTGTGCAGGTACGTTTAACCAAGCGTCATCATTCATTACAGACGCAACTCTTCAATATCATAACCGTCACATACTTCAGCATCCACATCCTCATTAAATATACGTCATTTCTCCATAACCCGCGTAACTTCCACACAGTCAAAGCCATCATTACTCAATTTCAATTATCACGAACTTTAGCCCAAATACCAATTACAAACATATCATTTCTTAACCAAAGCCACTCTTGACTTCGGTTGTGAGGGGGCGATTGTAGAGACTTATCCATTGATTTCGCCTAAAATCGAGTTGTCGCCAGTTCGAATCACCTCCATCTCAGACTCACATAATTTTAACATAATTTCTCCAGTCAACATTCTAACCTACCCCACAAACTGGTTAAGAATGTAGGCCAAACTTAAGCCAAAAAGCCTTATCCAGTCAAAGATAAATGTCTTTTACGAACTTGTCAGTTACTCAGTCAGCCACCAGTAACCACATTGTTCGGAAAACGTACTCTAGCACGATGAAGAGCTGCAGAGAAGGCCTATATAAAGAAAAAGTTTTAGAAGAAACATGAACCATAAAAATTACACAGGAGATCATCAAGAAACCACTTGTTCTAGATTCTCAAAAAACATTCAAACTTCTTAGTTACAAGGTTCAAGCATTTCTATATCTAGAGATAACTTGTAATAAAATATCCACCTCAAAATATAAAGATACTTTTACATAAATCCTCCACTGGAGGTCATGGTTTTTTACCTATTCAGAGGTTTTCCACACTAAATTCACCTGTGTCATTTCTTACTTTCCTTTAAAATATTGTCACAGGTTTAGTGGTGTGATAGCGAATTTTGATCTTGCAGAATTTGGCCATTACATTTATGGTCCCCAAATTTTTATAAGTTCTGGATAAAGCCACATTATTCAGAAAACGTGCTCCAGTACGATGAAGAGCTGCAGAAAAGGCCTATATTAAGAAAAAAATCTATAAGAATCAAGGACCAGAAAAATTATACAGGAGATCATCAAGAAACTACTTGTTCTAGATTCTCAAAAAATATTCAAACTTCTTAGTTACAATGTTCAAGCATTTATATATCTAGAGATCACTTGTAATAAGATATCCACCTCAAACAATAAAGATATTTTTACACAAATCCGCCACTGGAGGTCATGGTTTTTTACCTATTCAGAGGTTTTCCATGCTAAATTTACTTGTATCATTTCTTACTTTCTTTAGAATATTGTCACAGGTTCATTGGTGTGATAGCGAATTCCAAGCCATTTTGAGCTTACTGAATTAGGCCATTACATTTATGATCCCCAAATTTTTATAAGTTTTGGACAAATATAATCAGTAGATTTTGGGAGATTTTGAATGTAACATGATCATGATAACTTTATGTTTGGAGTTCAACAAATTTAAGTTTGGGTTCTGAGAGTTTGGTCTTTGAGAAGACAACAAAGCCTATCATATTAGTATGCGATGTTTATATGGAAGTGCCTTGGGATTGGTTACTTACTTAGATTAGGCTTATGATGCTTATCTTTTAATACTCAAAATAATGTATTGTTGTGAACTGTTCTCCAAATCTTTTATTAGGGGAGCTTTATAAGCAAGGAAGACTTTTCGCAATTGTAAGGATATAACAGAATATTTGGAATATTGTTGGGTTTATGGTGGAGGCAAGGTTGAGGACCCCACCAAAAAAATTAAATTTAAATAATAATAATTAAAATCTCTTCATTTTCTCCACCATTCCCATTCAACATCTCGAGCTAAACTAAAGCAATCCGTAATCAATGTTCCCAATTTGCCCCAAGAATAAACTCATAACACCCAAGCTCATAACACCTACAACCCAAAATAACTACATCATCATTGTTTAACTTCTCCAAATCCCAAAAATTACTTAAGGGATATGGAATTTTGGATTTGAATATAAATAAATAATTAAAGTGGTTTTCAAAAAATATGAAAGAAAATTTTTAGATTTTTTAGCAAGGGTTGTTTGAAATCCTAGAAATACTCAAAAGATTGGGTTTTTGGATGGGTTAATTCATGGAGATGTTATTAGTTGTCTAGAAGATGAGATGATTGGGTTTAATTTGGGCTAATTTTTATTTTTCTGAAATTTACTTTATTTGCGGGGCCCTCAACCTTGCTTCTACTAAAAACCAACAATATTCTGGATGTTCTGTTATATCCTTATAATTATAAAAATCCATCCTTGCTTATAAAGCTCCCTCTTTTATAAAGATGGTGTACCCGGAGAATTATTATAAAACTACTATAAGATACTATAATATAGAGACCATGGGATAGTTAAGTAACTGTTGAAATTTTATAATCTTCATGCTTAGATATCGAACCAGTTAATTTATCCCTAACTACACCATAATAAGAACACCCTGTAATGGGATTCTAATAATCATTATTGATTAAAAAATTCACAATATTAATTGGACAAAAATATTTGGCATAAGCCAGGAATAATCATTCATGGGTATAGGGATTTAATGCCTAAGGATCTCCAATAGTGTTTAAATGAGATCAAGTAGTCGTTAGGAAGGCGGGATATAAAATGGGTAAATACACCCAAAGGAGTTTTGTCCATGGAGTTGAACGTTTCTTCTAATTTTGGGATTATCGTAAAAAGTCTCATTAAGGCTACTTTGTAGTAATTAAGCTTAAAATAATTAGACCACCCAAAGGAGGCTAAGAAACTTCTAATTAATTTGTGGGTTAAGATAGACTATACGGTACAGGGATATGAGAATAGCCCTCAGCCTAAAGGTAAGGAAGTATCTCGAGTAAAATTGTAAGTGGCCAGCCTATTCATTAGCGTGAGTGATCACCAACTTGGGGGAAATATATGTTAAATTAATACCCAAATGAGGGATTCGATGAGGTTGAAAAAACCTTGTGGTTTTATCCTTAGTTTGAATAGTTGATATCTAAGTGGTTTATTTTGTACCACATTGGGTATATAATTACACAACTCTAGATTAAAAATAAGAGTTTACTTATGAGTTGTAATGTGTGTGATTTAAGCGTTCTCCAACAGACACATCATGAGGTGTGTCTTAAGGTGCGACCCTTGGAAAAGAGTCGTGTCTTAAGGTGTGACCCTTGGTAAAAAGTCATAACTTGAGGTGTGACCTTTGGTGAAGTGGCACTAACTGGAACTGTGACACTTGGTGAAGATGCACTAACTTGAGGTGTGACTTCTTGGTGAAGAGGCACTAACTTGAGGTGTGACCCTTGGTGAAGAGACACCTATACTCTATATAGCCCAACTTAATTTTCATTTTAATAATCAATTTTTTAAGAGTTTTCATGAGTCATTTTCAAGAGAGAAAACAGATGCAATCAAGGTTCGTTTGGCAGAGAGATAGAAGTATTTTCTTCTCTCTACGACTGATTGTTGTATCCTGGGAGACAGGGGCCGATTATATCCTGTAAAACACTGTGGCAGGGGCGAATCTGTCTTAAGGAGATAGTGTGCATGCACTAGACTCGATCATATCCCGAAAGTGTTTTGATCTCTTTCTAATCTCGTTAACTTGTTTTTGATGCTGCCAATTTTTAACATAGGCTAAGAACAATCTTAAGACAGATTTAAATATCTTTTTAGTGTGTTTAGATTTTTGTGTAAATTAATAATTACTTGGAAAAATATAGATTTATTTTCATTTTTACAGGGACGAACGACCCTCTTGTTGAATAGTCATTTAGAGTTAAAAATAGTAACTCAAAGGAAAGTGGCTTTTCATTTCTGTGAGTAATTGAGGGTGAGAAAGACTTGTAGATCCAGAGAAAGACCATATTTTTTTTAAAGAAGAAAAATATAATGCAGAGAAGAAAATTTCAGAAGAATTTTATTACGGGAGAGGGTTATCAAGACTTTCCCAATCTTCATCGTGAATGGTCAGTCCAAGATATGAGATTCAGATTGGTACTTAATGGTTTCTTTTCTTCTAGTTATTCGAAGTACAGAGGTATGACGATGGGCTTTGAGAATTAGGTAATTGGTTTTTGTTCTCCCTCGTTCTTTCATCCTAATTCGATTTATATCGTTTGGGTTTTGTTTAGTTGATGTATCCAAAGTGTTAGTTCGATACCTTTGTCAAATTATTGATTTATGGGGATAAATTAGAGCTTTGAAAAGTCAGGAATATAAGGGTCACTTATTGAAGAGTTGAGACCTAGGTGCTGATTTTAGAGAGTTCATTTTTAAGAAGAGAAACTCTGTTAAAAGCCCACTGAAATCAAAATGTGGTAGGCATTGCAGCGTTGTCTGCGATATCGTTAGTTTTAATGATGGGGTCCGGGTATTTCTTTACTGCTAAATGGGAGCGTTGAACAACACTTACTCATGTATTCGACAGTCTTAGACTCGGTGTTGCGATATCATTAATTTAAATGGGTTTTATGATCTTAGGGAATGTTGCAAGACACATTCCAATCCCATAACAACATCCATGAAAGAAGAGTTTCTTTGTGGGATTGTCTAGTTATGTAATGACTTTAATTTATCGAATAAAGTATTTGAGGAACGATTCAGGGTGAACTCGTTCAAATTAGTATAAACTAATGAGATTGGTTTTCCTACAATGCATGAGAATTAACTTGGAGTTTCTTTTTAGTTTCGTGATGATCATAATAAGATTGTTTATTTTTCGGGACCATTTTATGAGTAGACTAGAGACTGCAGAGTGTCTTCCTCTAAATTATTGAAAATTGTGGGTATATATTTAAACAAAGAAGCGTTAGTCAGGGTACTAAGGTACTGGGAGTACACCCTAGACTATGGGTCGCACTATACTTGATATCCAATGGTATATGAGAATACATGTGGATTTCAAAATTTGAAAGTCTAAATCTATTATTGGGTTATGATTTTACACTTTATAGTGTAATTGTATTTTGGAATTCCTCAAAACAAACTTATATAACCAAATTTATAGTGGAATTAAGTTCATTATAATAGATAAAGCCCGACTGGCAAATTATTGGGTGGTTAGAAAGTTTATTAAGGAATTTTCTTTTGGTAAGTCAAGACATTATTGTCGTCGACATAGTTCCGTGAGTGGCTACTTGTAAATTGTATTATATTGACTTTGTGAAGTCTAAAGACAATTTAACAGATCTGTTTAAAATAAGAGTTGTAGAGTGCAAGTATACTGTACATTGAGGGGAATGAGATTAAAGCCTTTAATTACAAGTAACCTCAGTGCAAACCTATCCTAGTTGATTGGCACTCCCATGATGTAGGTTCAATAAGAAAACTGGTTGTGAGTTACTCACCATAAGTATTGATAAGGAGATTTAAACTCCTACTCATTCCATGTTGTAAATAGTGTAACCTGTAGCGATTTCTAGGGTAGGCTATTTAAGCTTTTAATAATTCCTATAACTTGTATTTACAAGTGGGGTACGACAGGGTACTCTAAATAGGTAATTATCTATGTGAGTGTAAGGTGGGGCTGCTTCCATGAGAATTTTATAAGGCAAAATTTTCTAATAGCACTCATGAATCTGGGATTTGTTCAGGGCCGAATTGAACACAACTATGAGAGCCGATTGCATTTGGAAATGTACTGTGTGAAGACTATTATCTTGGTTTATACTAAAGCTGATAGTTCAAGACATGTTTACTAATCAGAGTAAATCTGATAGTTTTTCACTAGGGAAGGTTCAAGTCCACAATACACCTCTCTCGATGCAGGATCATTCCTTATTTTTCTCTTCTTCTTCTTCTTCATTTTTGTTTGGTCTGAGTTTATCTGTTACCATTCAAATGTGGGGGATTGTTAGAAAAGCCTTGTGGTTTTATCCTTAGTTTGAATGGTTGATATTTAAGTAGTTTATTTTGAACAACATTGGGTATATAGGTTACACAACTCTAGATTAAAAATAAAAGTTTACTTATAAGTTGTAATGTGTGTGATTTAAGTGTTCTACAACAGACACATCATGAGGTGTGTCTTAAGGCTGTGACCCTTGGAAAAGAGTCGTGTTTTAAGGTGTGACCCTTGGTAAAAAGTCATAACTTGAGGTGTGACCTTTGGTGAAGTGGCACTAACTGGAGGTGTGACACTTGGTAAAGATGCACTAACTTAAGGTGTGACTTCTTGGTGAAGAGGCACTAACTTGAGGTGTGACCCTTGGTGAAGAGTCACCTATACTCTATATATCCCAACTTCATTTTCATTTTAATAATCAGTTTTTTCATAGTTTTCTTGAGTCATTTTCAAGAGAGAAAACAGACGTAATCAAGATTCGTTTGCCAGAGAGATAGAAGTATTTTCTTCTCTCTGCGACTGATCGTTGTATCCTGGGAGACAGAGGCCAATTATATCCTGCTAAGCATTGTAGCAGGGGCGAATCTGTCTTAAGGAGATAGTGTGCATATACTAGTCTCGATCATATCCTGATAAGTGCTTTGATCTTTTTCTAATCTCCTTAACTTGTTTTTGATACTGCCAATTTTGAACACAGGCTAACAACAGATGATGCATTATAGTACCTATAGATTGAAAAGTCAATACCTTAAATTCAATATATACTTTGACTCGATCATCCTAACCCTGGATAGGATCGAGATTAAAGTCATCAAGTTATAGATCTTTACAGATTAAGTTAAACGTGCATAAATTTTATTTTATACACGTCATAATATAAGTCTTTGGTTCATGCAATTATGGACCTTATGATCCAGAAAAAACTGACTAATATTGAGACCTTGACGAACTCTAACAACTCCAACTGGAAGCATAAAATTCAGATTGCCTTTAATTTTAATTTTGTTCTCATTGAAGCCAAGCCCACGGATCTGACCGCTACCTCTTCTGATACTAAGAAAGTGGACCATGCAAAATGGGTCAAAGCCAATAAAATAGCAAATCTTGTCATTCGTTCTTCTATTGATCCTATTATGTGGGTTGATATCAGTGTGAAGGGTATCGTAAATGAACTGTAGATGCCATTAAAATATAGTTTGAGGGTTTCGTCAAGGGAAGGTAATACACTAACTTATCTTAGCTTTTATCGTTGAAGTATGACGGTAGTGAAAGAGTGTGCTCACATATTCTTAAGATCTCCAAGTTAGTTCTTACATTGAAAGAACTCGGTCTCACCATTGATGATACGCTGATGGTTCACTTAGTGGTTTGGTATTTTCCAAAAAGTTTTGAGATGTTCCAGGTTCACTACCAGAATTAGGATAAGACTTGGGAAATAAATGAGTTGATTGAAGTATTGGTCTCTAAGAAAGACTGGCAGAAAAAAGATAAATTAGAATCGACTCACCTGACTATGTCCATGAAAAAAATTTCCATCAATTTTCATGAGAAAAAGAAGTTCAAGAATCAAGGTTTTACAAAAAAAAAGGTTTTAAGTCCAGGGTAGAGTTCATGTTTAGGGAATGGAAATGGGAAATAGAATGTGACTTCGTTAGTGACTACTTCATCAGTTATAGAGTATTTCTTTTATAGGGGGAAAATTATATAAAGCAAGTCTGTTGTTCTTGCAAAAATTGGTTGGCTAAGAAGAAGGTATTAGTTCTATTTATTTTTTCTTTCAATCCAATTTGGTTAATGTTCTCACCAACTCTTGGTGGTCAAATTTTGGGGCAACAGTTCACATTTAAAATTCTCTATAGGGGTTTATCAGCAGGCGGCCGGCAAGGCTTGAGGAACATGTTTTCTTGAGAGATGCTAGACGCCTTCCCATTGAGTTTATTGACACTTTTTGCTTGGCTTTAGACACGGGTGTTACATTAAATTTGACAAGCACCTTTTATGTTCTATCGATGAGATGATAACTTATTTTAGTTTCTCGGTTACACTCTTTCAGTTATTTTTTTAATTTTAGTTATGGTAGTTTTGACATTATTCATCATGATTTTATTATTGGTTCTGGTTTACTAATTGATGGGTTATATCGTTTATATATTTATCATTCAATTGAGACTACTATTATATTTATCTGCAAAGGTCTAATACATCATCTACTTCTAAACATTCTAGAGTTTTTGAGCAATCTTTGATGTTATGGCATAAACGACTAGGACATATTTCAAGAATGAGGCTAGAAATTATGGTTCGAGATGGGGTTCTCGGGGATTTAGACTTCTCTAATTTTTAGACTTGCGTCAATTGTATTCGTGGAAAATTGACCAAGATTAGGAAATTTGACTCTACTCGTAGCATAGACCTTTAACAACTAATTCATACAGATATATGTGGATATTTTCCTACTCCGTCCCCTGGTGGTCATCGATATTTTATCACCTTCATTGATAATTTTTCTAGTTATACCTACATTTTTTTTATCTATTAGAAGTCTGAATCACTTGATGTATTCAAGACTTTCCAGTTAGAGGTTGAGAAATAGTTAGATCGAAAGATCATGGTTGTCCGGTCAGATCGAGGAGGCTAGTATTATGGTAAGATCAATCAAGACGGTCAACATTTGAGACTATTTTATTAGTATTTAAAGGATTAGGGTATTATAGTCTAGTACACTACTCCTGGATCACCAAAATATAACAGTATTTGTGAATGTCGTAATTGAACTTATCAAAATATAGTTCATGAGAAGGCCTAATTCCAGAAGCTCGAAGTGGCTTAGAATTAGCTCTTACACCAATGTACCTGTGACAAAACCAAATAGAAAGCAAGAAATGACACAGGTGATTTAGCATGGAAAACTTCTAAATAGGTAAAAAACTATGACCTCGGGATGAGAATTTTTGTAATAGTGACATATATTACATGTGGCTGTTATCTTATTACAAGTGATCTCTCAACTTAGAAATACTTGATCTTATGAATAAGAAGTTTGAAGTTTTGAGAATCTAGAAAATATAGTTTTCTTGGTGATTTCTCATCTCTTTTGGAACATCTTCTTTATACAGGCCTTCTTCGCAGTTCTTTATCGTGCTAAAGCACATTCTCTGAATAATGCGGTTAGAGGTGGTTGACTGAATAACTGTTGAGTTCGTGAGAGATAGGTGGCTTTGACTTGTCCAATTTTTTTTATTTGAGCCCGATCCATGTTTTTTATCGGTTCGTGGAGTAGATGGAAATGTTGACTGGAGAAGTCATGTGGAGAATGCGTGGATCTGACATAGAGGTTGTTTAAACTGAAGACAGCTTGATTTAGGTAAGATTGAAGGGTAGGCCTCTACAATCGCCTCCTCACAACCAAAGTCACGAGTGGCTTAGGCTCAGAATGAATATTTGGGTATATGGGTATTCGGGTTGGAAATTTGAATAATGAATGAAGTAATGATGGTGTTTGACTGCATGGAAACTGCACGTGCTATGGGGGAATGTACATGCATTGAATGTTTGATGGGACTATTGATGTACGTGACAGTTAGGGTTTGAAGAGTTTGTTTGTATTGAATGATGGCGCTTCGGAAGATGTTCCTGTACAATAAATGTAGAGTTATATAAATAGTACATGTACTGAGATTTGTGGCAAAGTACGTTTGTTCTGTTACAATATTCTCTAAAATTGATGAAGATGGTAAAGACCCGCAGAATGGTTCTTGAAGAGATAATTTCATCAAAAATGCAAAGGTTGAAGTTAAAGTATTTTGGGGATCATTCCTTGAAGAATCCTTCTCCCGTTCCTGCTCCTGTTCCTCTAACGTATCAAGGAATGTTGGAAAATAAAGTGGCTGAAGCTGAGGAGGAGTTTTATTATAGATAGAGGTTTTACCACGTTGTCTTAACAGGCGAGCAACGTTGGGTTTATCTCCGCATTCTTGCTGAAGATAAAGTTAGGGAGACAGATGAAAGGATAGGCGTGACTACGGGATAATTGCGCTGATGTCTTACGCTCGAATGGATTATAAGGTCAAGCCCTCTTCATCTCTACCAACTCAACGAGGGTTGTAGTTATAGGAGAGGCGGCGATGGTAGTGGAGGAAGAAAACCTTCAGTTTGAAGAGTTGGGTCAAGCACTGAGTCTCCCGCTTTCATAATTTCCATTTAAAGTTTGTCTGGACTTCGACAAAACTCATGGAAGGGAGGGTACTCGTTATTTCCAATGTCTACTTTGCATCGGGGTGAAAGATTACTAAAGTTGAACGAACTGAAGGATTTAACGTTTTGGAGTGCCTAAAAGACTTCTTAGTTGTAAAAGTACTTGAAAAACTTGTTATATGTAAAGTGCCTGATGTTAAGTACTTGAAAGGCTTGTTATTTATAAAATACCTAATGTGGAGTACTTAAAATAATTGTTATCTATAAAAGTACTTGTAATTTATTTCGAGATGAATAAAATTTGTAATCCAAACTCTGTGTTGATATAGAATAGAATAACTCTAGAAATCGAGTTGTATGATCCGAAGACTTTCGAATATTATATAAAATGAAATGTATGAGATCAGAAAGTACATTTTTTATGATAATCAAACTATATAATTTTTTTTGCAAAGTGAAAATATGTAAGTGTCAAATATTATTCGACCTGTGTACTGAAAATATGGGGGATAGAGAATTAAAGGAGTTTTAGAATGAATAATCGATCTCGGAGAGGTTGTTCTATAATATTTAGACTTGGAAATAATAAGCTTTATTTAGAATAGGATTAAATGACTAAGGTCGATAGGGAGAGATATGTTTAAATTACTTTTCTCAAGATATTAGGGTTTCTATTACGGGATAATAGGATAATATCACGACTTGTGGGGGATTGGTAGTAAAAATGTATAAATAAGGGTGGAATAAATTCTAAGTAAAGGGAAGAAAATAAGAATGGTGTGGACTAGATCTGAGAGAATTTCTTATGCCACTGAGGGGTGGTTAGCGATAAAGATATCTAAAGTATGGGAGTGAATTTTTGGATTATTGGATATGATGCTGAGCTGCCAGTGAGGGGGGTTCAACTTGAAGGTTTAGATGGGATTAGGAGGGAATGCAAGTTTGAACGTTGTTTTTATGAAGAGATGTTCTAAGAAATTGCGTTAGATTCTACAGCTTGAAAAGTTTATGTGAGAGAGCTTGTTGTAAAGGAGATCAAATTGAAAGTTGCGAGGATTACTGGAGGATATCTGATTGGATGTGGTTGCCCGGGACATCATGGCTATTTTAGATTCAATTATATGTGAGTTGAATGAAGATAATGTAAATAGGGGTGACAGAATGTATGTAACTATATGAGTTTGAATAATTTGAAAGAAAGTGGAATGAAAATAAGAGTTGAATGGATCCTCTATTTTTGTGAATGTTATTTATGACTGTTATGAAAAATGAATTTGAAAATTTGTTATGAGAGCTTCAGAAATGATGTCATTGCTGCAATAAATAGAAGAGGCAAGCATAGAAAAAGTAAAGAGCTTATGATTTTATCCGTTGTGTAAAAGCTGTGAAAACCTTATTGCGTGTAAGCGTGAGTCTTCATGAGTGTGGTGAGGTCATAGGGAGATTTGGAAAACAGAGATTAAAATATATTAAAATATAAGGCAAAGGGTAATGATGGGAATGCATTTTCACCGAAAAGGTGCAAGACATCTGACATGAATAGTAGAAGGGATGCCTCAGTTCTAAAACCGAGGATGGCTCGTGAGAGGCTCAATAACTACCAGACTTTAGAGAGAGAAAATATAAATAGTACTTCATCTTTGTCAATCAAACGTTTCTCAACTTCTAACAACTTGAAGAGCAGTGAGAGAGGAAGGAAAAAGAAAGGCAAAAATAGCATAGAAACTCGTGAAGATTTAATCAAAAGTGAACAACAGTCAAAACATGAGAGAGTTACTGAGACCGAGTCACGAAGGTGGTTATACAGCGGGGTTGTGAGGGAAGGATTTGGCATTGCCTCGGATTTACATTCTGACATAGAAGGTCAGTAGAGGATTTGTGGTATATGTATGTGTTTTTGAAGATCATATTTTGTTTCTAGGTAAAGCTAAAAATTATTATTTATAGTAATCTATGAAAACCTGCATGATATATGATAAATGAAAGATATTTGTATGCGAATGATGTATATGTAAAAGATAATAGTAGATACCGATCGTGAGGAATGTTTGCGTAGGATAAAAATGAGGCATCGACCTCTGGTCGGTCGGCTGAGTCTGAGATTAAAATGTCTGAAAGTGAGGAAGAAGTAGGTGTTGATCAATTTCTAGATTTCCCTGGAAGATTGGTATCCTATCCTCCTCGCTCAGATGTATTTAAAGAGTTCTGTAAAGCAAAGGCTTCTGTGGGAGGTAGATGGGGTAACTGTATAGAGCATGCCTGTAGGCAATTTAAGGGTTGCACTATAGCAACAGGAAAGGAATATTTGTATTTGTTAACTGATTTGGCAAAGGGGAAAAGAGATAGGGGTATAAGCGAATCGATCTCGTTGGAGTATTTCGACGGGAATGCTCAGAGTGAACTCTCAGATGGTTTTTTATGTTATTTGTCTCATTTAGAGTACAGGTTAAGTCTTCCCCTTAGCAATCTGGCAAATAGGGTTATGATCCTCATTAGGGCGTGTCCTGTTTAGATGAACGGGAACATGTGGAAGGTGATAAGTGCTTGTGAATCCCTGAATACACGGTAAGAAGGAGATGGGAAAAGGATGAGGATATCCTCTGAGGTTGTTTTACGGTTTTATGGGGTAAAAAGCTATTTTGTAAGTGGAGGGGCATATTTCTTTGTGAGCTCAACTCGGCCTTGCTTCTTCGATCTGAACTCAGCAGGTCAACCATGGAATAATAATGTGATAAGGGTAGAGGGTGATTTCCTTCAAAGAGATGATGAAGAATCCATGGAACTTCTGTTTAGAATTGTAAAACAAAGTAAGTAGAATAATGTATAATATATGAGATTAATAGTTGAAATTGTATGATCTGCTGATGATAATGTTTTGTATATGACAGCTCCTAAATCTCACGTAACAAGGAAAGAATCATGGTTGGATACAGTTGCTCAGGAAGAGACAGAGCTCGAGGCTGTGTTGGAAGAACTTAGCTAGGAAGAAGCGCGTTAACAGCCGAGACGAAAAAGATCAAAAATTTCAGTCGACAAGGCTAATGACGAACGTTGACGGTAGTAAGAAGAAGGGAACTGATGGGGAAAAGTGAGTAAACTTACCCAGGGCCCCTGGTGTGAACTGTACAGGGTTACCTAAGTTCACTACGTCAAGCAAATTAGCTCGAACGCTTCCCAAGAGGCAAATGTTGAAGCGTCCATCGACCTTTAGAACATCGAGAAGTGGTGAGGCCGTAGAAAAGATTAAAAAGAGAAGGCCTGAACCTTCCAAAATGTCTGGGATGAAGGTCGTAGAAGATCGACCTATTGTACAGGACGATTTGAAAGAGGTGGAGGAAAAAGCCAGGTTGGCAACTCTCCACGGGGAAGAGGAGATGAGCAAAATGGTAAGTTCATATATTCGAATATGTATAGTGATGAATTTTGTATTGTGATTCGAGCTAATCAATAAGGTCGATTTGTTTATTTTTATAGGTTGCTCGTCTGATGAAGGGAATATGCCTCGGAGTCGAGGAGGAGAGAGTTGAGCTGAAGACGAAGAAGGTCAAGCTCAAAAGGAACGTAGCTCGATTGAAAACTAATTCGCTCAAGGAGGGAAAATAGCTGGAGACTCTGAAGGCTTAGCAAGTGATAGAGATCAAAATCTGCATGCGGAAGCCGAAGTGAACTTGGAGGAGGTGGTAGCTGAGCGTGACAAACTCGAGCCCCACCTTATGTCAAAAGGATATTCTGAAGATAAAGTAGATGCCATTAGGGCCGACACCTATGTGGAGGAGGAGGAAGATAAAGAAATTGAAGATATTATTTTTGATGTTGTAAATGGGCTGGATGGTGTATCTCCTCAGACGGTGAGAAACAACCAAGGGGATGACAACAGGCCTCCAGAAGGGGAAAATAAGAAGGTAGAGTACTGTGACTGTTTTGTGATTGTATAAATATTTAGGAATTTTTGTAAATTGATTGATTTTTTTTTTGTCGGATAGAATTCTGTAGGCTAAGTCACTTTTGTAAACCTTGCTGTGGGAACTTAAGGACATGCGCCATATAATAAAAGATTTAGAGGCTGAGCTTGCTAAGGAGAGGGACGCCTTAGCGTCCCTGCTTTCTTCATAAGTAGAGATGTAGGTTATAATAGGGTAAGAAATATTTGATTGGTATGCTTCATTAGTATGGAGCTACAAAGTAATAAATAGAGTGTAGAGATGGGCCAAAAACCTGTTATCGGCTTAGGGGCAATGGCACTGATATGTCGCAAAGGAAATATTAAAGTATTAACAAATTTAAAATATAGAGAATGTGTACCTTAGACTTGGAAGTATATGTTATGGAGTATCCATCTGAGATTGCACTTCGACCTTAAGTTTAGAAGTTGTCTTAAACGGCAAATGTCAAAAAATAAATATCTTGCTAGAAATGAGTCATATGT
Source organism: Kingdonia uniflora (assembly GCA_014058105.1). Classification (NCBI taxonomy): domain Eukaryota; kingdom Viridiplantae; phylum Streptophyta; class Magnoliopsida; order Ranunculales; family Circaeasteraceae; genus Kingdonia; species Kingdonia uniflora. The sequence goes on from JACGCM010001272.1 coordinate 2,639,694, forward strand.
GGTGACTGAGTGTTCTAAATCAAACTTGATATAATGTATCTGTAATGTGCAGGTCAAATTAAAGTTAGCTCGCTTGCGCGATGGTGATGCACGCCATTGTAGCCAAGAATTTGCAGAGGAGTTTGATAGGATGAGAGAGGAGAATGAAGACAGAGAAGATCAACATGTAATGGTGCACTTCAAGTCTGTTGAGACAACGTAGACTACTGTTGATATAGCTCAGCAAATCGAGGAGAAGGATGCCTGTAATGGCCAAAATCTGTAAGCTCGAAATGGCTTGGAATTCGCTATAACATTAATGAACATGTGACAATATTTCAATGGAAAGCAAGAAATGACACAGGTGATTTTAGCTTGGAAAACCTCTGTATAGGTAAACAACCATGACCTCGAGTGGGGGATTTGTGTAAAACTATTTTTATTGCTTGAGGCGGATACCTTATTACAAGTAATCTCTAGATTTAGAAATGTTTGAACCTTGTAACTAAGAAGTTTGAATGCTTCTAAGATTCTAGAACAAGTAGTTTTCTTGGTAATTTCTCGTGTAATTTTCTAGTCCCTACCTCTTCTGGAACTTCTTCCTTATATAGGCCTTTTCCATAGCTCATCATCGTATTAGAGCACGTTCTCCGAACAATGTGGTTAGTGGCGGTTGACTGAGTGACTAACAAGTTCATAAGAGACAGGTATCTTTGACTGGATAAGGTTTTTTCAGTTTGAGTTCCGACCCATGTTCTTCACCAGTTCGTGGAGCAGGTTGAAATGCTGACTGGAGGTAATTTGAACTGGCGACAGCTCGATTTTAGGTGAGATCGAGGGATAGACCCCTATAATCGCCCCCTCATATCCGAAGTCACGAGTGGCTATGGTTAAGAAAGGATCTCTGGGTAATCGATATTTGGGTTTGAAGTTCTTGGATATTAAAATGGAGTAATAATGGTTTTGACTGTATGGAAGTTATACGGGTTATAGGTAAATGACGTATATTAAATGAGGATGTGGATGTTGATGTATGTAATGGTTATGATTTGAAGAGTCGCGTCTGCAATAAATGATGGTTATGATTTGAAAAATGTACCTGCACAATAAATCTAGGGTTATATAAATAGTACCTATATCGAGTTTTGAAGTAAAGTACGCTTGTAATTAGTCTAATTCTCTTAAAGTTTCAAAGATGGTGAAGACTCAGAGGATGGTCCTTGAAGAGAGGATTGCTTCTAAAATACAGAGGTTAAAATTGAAGTACTTTGGCGACCAATCCTTAGAGATGTCGATACCCGCTCTTGTTCTGCCGACTTATCAAGGTATGTCGGGAGACGAACGGTTGAAGCTGAGGAAGAATTTTACTGTAGGTGGAGGTTTCATGTCGTAATCTTGACAGGCAGTTATGCTAATATCTTGTATCACAATGGATTCTACGGTCGGGCCCTCTTCATCTCTACCAACTCTTCGGAGGTGGTGGTTATAAGAGAGGCGGTGATGGTAGTGGAAGAGTAAGACGGGAAGTGGGAGTATGCTTCTGCATTTTCATCACTTTTTTACGCTAAGAAGGCCTTCAGTTTGAAAAGTTAGATCCAGCACTGTGTCTTCTGCTTGCATAGTTTCCATTTGAAGCTCGACTAGACTTCGAACAAACTCATGTGAGGGAAGCTTTTTGTTGTTTCCAATTTTTGCTTTGTATCAGGGTGAAAAATTACTGAAGCAGGATGAACTAAAGGACATGGTTCTTGGGGTGCCTGAAAGATCTGTTATCTGAAAAGTACTCAAAAAACTTATTATCTATAAAGTACATGATTTCGTAGTTATTGTAAGACTTGATATCTGTAAGAGTATTTGATCTTTGAGTACATTGAAATACTTGTTATCAGTAAATGTATCTGATATCTTATTCGAAATGAATAATACTTGTTATCCAAACGTTGTGTTGATATAGAATAGAATGTCTCTGGAATCAAGCTAAGAATAATGTTATGAGTTTGCCAAGATACTGATATGATGATATGTATGACATAAAAATTATTGTTATCATAATCGAACTGTTAAAAATATGTTGTCATGTAAATATCATAAGGTCGACTTGGGGTTGGATAGAATTATAGAGGAAAGGAAATTATATAAATTTCAAAATGGTAGCTCGATCTATGACAGTTTGCTGGAAGGAATCAGGTGGTTATAAAATAGGACGAAATGATATAGCTCGATAGAAAGAGATTTGTTCATATATAACTTCTACCAAGATTCTATGGTTTCTGTTGTGAGATGAAAAGGATAAAATCCTGAGCTGCGTGGAATTTATGGCCAGACAGGGTATAAAATGAAGGGGGGGTTGAGGAGGAAGAAATAGGTGGAATGAAAGAATGATAAGGTAGACTCGTTCTGAGAGAATCCGTTACAGTGCTGAGGGGCGATTGGCAATTAAGATAGCCGAAGTGCGTAAACATATTTTTGGGTTGCTGAATTACGATGTTAAATTGCTAGTAAGAAGGTGAATGTTGAGGGTTTGGATATGATTGGGATAAAGAGGGAATATGAACGTCGTTTTTACGAAGAGATGTTCCGCAAAATAACGGTGGACCCAGCAGCTCGGAAGGAAACAGTGAGATTGTTTGTTATGGAGGAGATCGAGTCTGAAGATCTGATAATTGCTGGAGGATATCTGATAGGATGTGGTCGCCCAAGCCATCAAGGTTGTTTTAGGTATAATTATATGTAAAGTGCTATCATAAATCAATGTAAGTTTTTTAAATTTAACAGAAAAGATGAAAGTCAAATGGATCCTTTATAGTTGCAAATGTCGTTTGAGACTATTTTGATAAATAATTTTGAATAACTTAGAAAATTTTGCAAACTTTAAAATGACGTCACTAGTACTATAAGTATAAGAAACAAGAATAGAAAAAAACAGGAGCTTCTAGTTTTGCTTTTTATATAAAGCTACAAAAATCTGGTATCGCGTGAGTGTGAGTTATTATGAGTGTGGGAAGGTCAGAGAAAGATATGGAAATAGGAGAGAAAAATATATTAAAATATGAGGTAAAGGATAATGATAGAAAGATGATTTTATTGAGAAGGTACAAGACGTCTGACATGGATAGTGGAAAGGACGTCTCAGTTTCAAAATCGAGGATGGCTCGTCTGAGGCATAATAACTGCCAGCCGTTAGAGAGAGAAATAATAAATAGTGCTTCTACCTCATCATTCAAACATTTTTCAACTTCTGAAATCTTGGAGAGCACACAAAAAAATTGCAGAGGATCTGGGAAAGATTTATCTGAGAGTGATCAACAGTCAAAGAGAGTTGTGGGGATTGAATCACGTAGGTGGCTGTACAGCAGCATTGTGAGGGAATGGCTTGGCACTGCTTCGGAATCTCATTCTGACATAGAAGGTTAGTAGAGACGTGCACTGCATGTATGTATTTTTTATAAATCGTAATGTATGTTAAGCAAATCTCTAAAAAAATCACTATTTATAGCAATCTACAAAATTTGAAATATATATAGAATATAGACTAAAGTATTTGTAACTGCTAGGTAGATTATCAGAACCTCATTATCTATTAGGGTGCTCATGACGGGAGACTCCCCCAAATAGGTTTAGAAATCCTGAAAAGCTGCTTTGTATTCTGATGTCCATTGAACCTTTACATTTGGCTGAACTTTTCATCGTTTGATGCAACTACAGAGTAATAAGAATGGTCAATGATAGCAGTCTGAAGATTTTGAAACAAAATGGTTGATAGCGGTAATCTTGCCGGCCAGTTTCTGAACGTCTTTATCATTTTTAGAGATGGCATGTTGAGGAGAACCCGAATCTGATCTGGATCAGCCTCAATCCCCTTCTTACTGATGAGGTGGCCTAGAAATCAGCCTAAATGTACTCCGAATTGACGCTTATCAGGATTGAGACCCATCCTGTAAGATCGAAGAATGTTGAATATTGTGTTGAGATCTGAGATGAGATTGATGGACTGTATCCTCTTGCACAATAGATTATCAATGTATGCTTCTACAACTTTCCTAATATGTGTTTTGAACATAGTAGTCATCAAATGATGATAAGTTGCACCGGCGTTCTTGAGTCCGAGGGCATGACTTTATAGCAGTAAAGTCCTCTTTCAGTGATGAAAGTGGTCTTTCTTGATTTTTATCCAAGAGTGGAATCTGATTATATCCAGAAGCAGCATCCATCATAGATAAGAGTTCTTAACCTACTGTGGAATCAAGGATCTGATGAATGGTGGGAAGAGGGAAACTGTCTTCTAGATTATGCTTGTTTAGATCGGTAAAATCTATAAAAACTTTGACTTCTCCATTCTTCTTTGGGACAGCGATGATATTGGATATCCAATCTGGATAGTTGGCTTCTTGAATGAATCTCACTTTGATAAATTTCTCGATCTCTATGTTAACTTCATCTCAAAGCCGCGGTGATAGGCGTTGTTATTTCTATGTGACCGCCGTGGCGTTGATGCTGACGGCCAATTTGTGACATGCCTTGGCCAGATTGACCCCAGGCATCTCTTCGAAAGACCACACAAAAATGTCTCCATTTAGTCATAAGAACTGAATGAGATTGTCTTTTCATGTTTAGCCAACTTAGTACCGATGAAAGAACCTTCGCTAGGTCCATCAAGGTTGATGTATTCGGTGGGATCCTCCGTGGAAAGTTGATCATCGGGGTGATCAACTTTCTGCAATTGCCATATAACATTCCATTCAGAGGCATCTAGAATAGTAGAGACAGTATTTTTATAAACTCGAGAAAGCTTTTAACTACCCCTAATCTCATAGATACCATCGTTGTATTTGAAGCGGAGTGCTTGATGATAGGTGGAAGTAATTACTTCTATGTTATGAATCCAGCAATGGCTCATAATCTCGAGATAACGAGATTTGGCGTTGATCACATAGAAAATGATGTCGATTGTGGCTGGTCCTACGATAATAGGTAATATGATCTTCCTTACTCGCTCTTCTTTAGAACCATTAAATTCACTGATATCGGTGTCGTTTTGAATAACTTGATCGGCTAATCCCATTTGGTCGATAGTGCTCTAAGAAAGAATCTCAATACCGCTACCAGTATCGATCATCATTGAGTGCATAACAAACTTCTTCATATTGAGCATTATGACTAATGCACAATGATGTGGAAACTTGACATGGCTAGTATCGCAATCTTCGAATAAGATCCCGAGTCGGCGATTGCTCGACTCAGGCAGAAGTTTTGCTTCTTTGTCTTGAGGTGTGAGATTACAGTATTCTGATAGTCTCCTGTGCTTTAATCTATTAGAGTTGGTGATCATATTGATCTCGATCATGTTGTTGTGGCACATATGTTAGAAATTCTTCTCCTCAGCTTGATCTTCGTCCTGGACACTTCAAGTTGCTTCTTATAGCTACCATCATTGTATGATTCCAGGTCAATAATATATTCGAGCATCCATCCCTCCTTGAAAATGTATTCAAACAACCTCTGTAAAGCATAGCAATTATCAGTAGAATGATGGTTTACCTTATGATGCATGCAGTACGGTCGATTCGCGATTGGCTCCAATGGTTGGGAGAAACGGTAGAGCTTATCCTTTAAGAAAATTAGATAAATTGTGGAGATCAAAACATTCATCATTGGGAGGACCAGTTTGACTTGTGAACCGCCTTTTCGAGGGTTGCCAGTATTTCCCTTGGCGCTCTTCTGGTCACCTTGATCCTCCTTTGGTTCAGTGTTTCAATCTGTAAATGGGCCTTTCGTGCTAAGGATGGATTTAGTAAATTTATGCCTTTCGGACATCACCCCTTCCAGGTCGACGTAACTATTGACCTTGGTAATCATATCCTCTAAGGTCGCAAGATTATTGAGGAAGATGTACTATTTGGCTTTGCAGTTGAGCTGGAGCACGTTGGTGAAAACAGTAATAGCTATTTTCTAATCGAGATTGTCTACTTTACGCGCGAGCTCCTAAAAGTTCTTCGCAAAATCCTTGAGCTTCTCTCTGTGTGACTGTTTGTGAGTGATAAGAGAATAAAAAATTTCTTCTTTATCTCTGTTGTGAGCATGTCTTGATGGATTTTTTCGGCAGCTGGTCGAATGTGTCTATGGAGTCTTCAGGTAAAGAGCAGAACCATCGGAGCGGTTCCTCCTACAGACTTATGGTGAATAGATGGCAGAGAATGTAGTTGAGATTAGAGTACAATCCCAATGAATCACGATATTGTTGAATGTGCTCCTTTGGATCGGTACCCTTGTATTTGCGAATTTTTAGAGTATGGAAACCTTTCGGTAACTCCATATCAAATAGCTCTTTGGCAATTGGACTTCCTTTTAACTTGGTAAGGTCGTCAGTAGTGCCCAGAACTTGTGCTTCGATCAACTCTTTAATACGCTTATCCATATGCTCTTGTGTGACATAGTGACGCATTGGTTGAGTGACCTAACGAGGAGGTTGTGGATTGTGAATACCGGTACCTTCACTCAAATGATCTCGTACTTGAATTCGAGGTTGAGGTCATTGTTCTTCCTCTTGATGGATGGAACATCAATGACCTCGGCTGATCACAGACTAAACTTTACCGCCCAAATGAATGGAAAATTGAGGTTCATTCCAAATATTTCTGGAAATAGCTTTGCTGATGGCTCCTTGAAGTCCCAATCTCTCCCGCGCAGAAACCCGGGAGGCTTATGGCAACTAATCGTGATCTTGCATTGGAGGAGCCTGCTGAGTATTCTATAAAGCTTGCAAGGCAGTCTGCATTATTGTCATTTGATCTTCATATAGTTTGAGCGCTGTCAAACAAACTTGTCGTTCGGCGTCGAGCTCCTTCTCACAGAGCTCTCAATTGAGAGTTAATTAACATTTGAGCTCGTTGTGATTCTCCATCTCAGTGTTGAGATTCGCCCATAGCTCTGTAAGTTTTTTCGGCTCAACTGAAAGATCGAGCTGGATTCTGGTTGTTAGTCGCCTAGATGTGACTATGATTAGAATTTGAAGTAGAGTGAATGAATTCCTTAGGATATTGTGGAAATTATTTCTTTCCCACAGACGGTGCCAAATGTAATGACATAATTCCAGAAGCTTGAAGTGGCTTGGAATTAGCTCTTACACCAATGTACCTGTGACAAAACCTAATAGAAAGCAAGAAATGACACAGGTGATTTAGCGTGGAAAACCTCTGAATAAGTAAAAGACCACAACTTCGGATTGAGGATTTTTATAATAGTGACTTTTATTGCTTGAGGCTGATATCTTATTATAAGTGATCTCTCAACTTATAAATACTTGATCTTGTGAATAAAAAGTTTAAAGTTTTGGGAATCTAGAAAATATAGTTTTCATGGTGATATCTCGTATAATTTTCTGATCCTCATCTCTTCTGGAACTTCTTTATATAGGCCTTCTCCGTAGTTCTTCATAGTGCTGAAGCACATTCTCTGAACAATATGGTTAGTGGCGGTTGACTGAGTAACTGTTGAGTTTGTGAGAGATAGGTGGCTTTGACTTTTTTAGGTTTTTTTGTTTGAGCTCGACCCATGTATTTTATCAGTTCATAGAGTAGGTGGCAATGTTGACTGGAGAAGTCATGTGGAGAATACATAGATCTGACATGGAGGTAGTTCGAACTAGAGACAGTTCAAATTAGGTAATATCGAGGGGTAAGCCCCTACAGTTCGCAACATGTTATGTGATACTGACTTACCTACAAATTTATGGGGAGATTATTTGTATTATTCAGTCTATATTCAGAATCGAGTTCCTTCTTATTCTGTTCCAGTTAACCCTTATCATCTATGGACTAGGAAAAATCCTAGTCTTAATCACTTGCGTATTTGGGATTGTCCTGCAGAGAAAAATTGTTTAACCCGAATATCAAAAGGTTAGATTCGAGGATTGTTAGTTGTTTCTTTATTGGTTTCCTAGAGAGATTTAAAGGTTTAAGGTTTTATTGTCCTTTTCGGCCCATGGAGATTGTTGAGTGTGCTCAGGCTCATTTCATTGAGGAGGGAGATCGCTTACCATTACTATTCATAGCGAAGTTGTCGTTAAAGAGGGTTCTGATACTCAGAGTCCAGCTGCTATTTTGATCAGTGTTGTTATGCTTCTGATTTTATTTGATATTGACATTGTGACGAGTATGGTTCCAGACCCATTTATTGTTCTAAACCCAATTCTGAACCCCGTCGTAACACCAGTTCTCCCTCAAATTTTGTCTCTACCTTCTCCCGTTCAACTTCCTATCGGTTGACCTCCGGCCCATCCTCTTACTCTTACTCAGAGATCCTTAGAGAAAGGCGTTCAACTATTTCTCCAGATTATCATGTTTATTCAGTTGAAGGGGATTTATTTGATGTCGAGGATCCAATATCTTTTTGTACGATTTTGGCTAGTTATTTTGTATATCAGTGACATAATACCCGTTTGGAAGATATGGATTCTATGTCTCGCAACTCTGTGTAGGAGTTGACACCTTTACCTGAAGGGTATAAGGAAATTGAATGCAAATGAATCTTTAAAACTTAACATGATTCTGAAGGGAAGGTTAAATATTTTTAAGTGAGACTTATTGCGAAGGGCTTCAAACAGCGCCCAGGAATTGACTTTGATGAGACTTTCTCACCAGTTTAAAAAAAGGATTCATTACCAATTATTTTGGCTCTTACAGCACATTTTGACTTGGAGCTTCATCAGATGGACGTAAAGACAACATTTATTAATGGGCGTCTCAACGAGGAGATTTATATGCACTAACCCAAAGGTTTTGATACCGAAGGGAAGGTGTAACAATTTTGTAAACTTAATCACTCAATTTACGGTCTCAAACAAGTGTTTAGGAAGTGGTACCTACAGTTTTATGAGGTGGTTTCAAACCATAGTTTTGTCAAGTACAAAATAGATCGCTATGTATACGTCAAATAGAGTGTGAGATGTTTTACATTTATGGTTTTGTACGTCGATGATATTTTACTTGCTAGCTGTGATGTCCAGTTTCCTTAGGAGACGAAAATCTTCATATCTCGGCATTTTGATATAAAGGATATAGGAGATGCCAGTTATGTCCTTGGCATCAAGATTGAGCGAGACAGGACTAGAGGGATACTTGACATATTTCAGAGTGCGTATATCAATAAAGTTATTAAGAGGTATGGCATGCAGGATTTCAAAGAAAGTGATGTCCCTATTGTCAAGGAAGATATCTTCAAGAAGATGATGTCGTGTGAGACAATTTCTCCAGATATCGTTAAAGAGTATGCTTCAGTAGTTAGTAGCCTAATGTATTGCATGATATGCATGAGACCCGATATCAGTTTTGTTATTGGGATGTTAGGAAGAAAACAGCATAACCCTTCTACTATTTACTGGCAGACGTCCAAGAAGGTTATTTGCTATTTGAAGAGGACTAGAGATTACAGATTGGTTTATGGGATATCGGATGAGCTCATGGTTTTGGGCTATTCTGACTTAAAATTTATAGGGGATAAAGATGACAAGATTACTTCTGGTTAGATATTTATGATTACTCCTGGAAAAGTGTCAAACAGTCTCTTTTAGCTTCCTCTACTATAGAAGCGGAGTATGTGGTTATTATAACTCTTCCCAGTTTGTAGGTTGCATGGCTCAAGTTATTTATTTCTTAGCTGAAGGCTGTTGATTTCATTTCTAGACCATTACGAGTATTTTATGACAATGAGGCTGTCTTCAAGTATGTTAAGAAAGATAACGTGAGTATGGATAACAAGTATTTTGACATTAAGTATTACGTTGTCATTAATAAAGTACAAAAGCAGATTATTGAAATTCCAAATTTGTCGATACTAGAGATGATTGTTGATTCTTGGGGGATTATGGTTTATGGTCTATACACGTGATCGACTCAAGCAAATGAAGGAGATTCTAGTAAGTTCATTGAACATTCATCAAAAACCTAACTCAAAGAAGAAGGCAAATTCAGAGATGGGTGATTCTGAACATCGGCTCATGAATTTGAAAGCAAAAGTTTCTAACCTAACTATTACTCTGAGGGAGTTGGTAGAGCAGTTACGTCTCGCAAACCTCATGACAGGATCCGCTTCGACGAAATGGCAAATGTGTATATAAAAAAAAGAAGTTATGGAGGAGGAAATAAATAAGGGTAATGAAGAAAAAGATAGAGATTATGTGATGTCAAATCCATCAAGGAGAGATCGATTATTAGTAAGTCCATTAATCCTATGCATAATCTTCGTATCGATTATAAGATTAAAATTTTAGTATTCGACGGTTTAAACAATGCTGGGAAATTGGATAACTAGTTAGATAAGTTAGAAACCTATTTTTTAGTTTACGAATATTTAAATGCTCAAAAAATATGCTTTTCTACATTTAAATTTATAAGTCATGCACTCACATGGTAGAAGTCATATAAAAAACATCAGGAAGTAAAAAGCTTGAGTTAGAAACAGTTCAAGGTGTTGGTGAAGTTGCAATTTTATCCTATTGGGTATGAACAAGAGAGATCGTTCAAATGGCATCATTTGTACCAAAAGTATGGGCAATCCATACAAGAGTTCACTACAGAGTTTCATAACCAAGCATTGGTTTTGGATATTGATGTGGACAAATATGAGGTACTCATAAAGTATACGGGAGGTTTGTCAGAGTCTATTCGAAGGGAGTTGAAGCTCTTTACTGTGGAGAAAATTGAAGATGCTACCGTAAAAGTAATTGTTATTAAAGGTAATTACATGAAGAGCGAAAAAGAATACGACAAGAGTAAGTTGGGGTACAAGTCTAGTTGGAAGAATAATCATAAGGGGTAGTCCAAAGGAAATGGGTCATCATCCAAGGGGAATTATTATAGTCATTGCATGGCAAATGGGCATATTTTAGATAAATATTATAAACTTCACCCAGAGCTTAGGCCAAAGGAGGAGAGGATCAAGAGAGAAAAATATGTACTAGCCACAACGATTGTTGATCTTTCAGATTTAGATAAACCAAATCCTTAATTAGTTTACCCTTATGTTAAAAAAAACTATGTTTACCAAGGAGGCGAGTCGGGAAGAACTTTTTTTGTCAGTATTTAAGTAAAGAAGTACTTAGTAGAGGCCATCATTGATCTGAGAAATCAAAAGAATTTAATCTCTGGGGCGGTGGTGAAGATGATGGGTTTGCTAACTGCAGCTCATCCTAAGCCGTAAGGTTTGGGGTGGATTCAGAAAGACGTTGAGTTGAAGATTACGAAGTAGTATAAGATTAAGTTTGCAATCACTGAGTTATTTATTGAAGAGGTGACGTGTGAAGTTTTTCATTTAGATGTGTGTCAAGTCATTTTGGGTAGCCTTTATCTTTGGGACCGAGATTAAATTCATTATCGTAGAGCTCGTAAGTATCGTCTTGCAAAAGAGGGAAAGGAGTTTCATATTAATGCTTGTAAGGAACATGATACCACCAATAATTAAGCAACGGCAACTCAGGTGAAGAGGCTGGTTAATGCGAGCAGCAAGTATGTATTATTATTAGTGCAATCGGTTCAAGAGGGTCTGTCGGCAAAGGTGTTGTCTACTTTGGCAATGTCTTTTAAATAACAACCTGAAATGGTAAAGTTGCAAGAGGAGTATAAAGACTTGTTTCTAGGCATAGAAGGGATGTTATGCAAGAAGGATGTGGAGCATCATATCACATTAGTGAATGGTCAACCATTGCCCAATATTGGGTTACGTCAGACTTTTATAACCGAGTCTAAGAAGATTAAGAAATAGGTACAAGAGCTCCTCGAACAAGGGGTTATTAATCTAAGTTACTCACCTTGTGGTTCACCGGTGTTATTGATGCTGAAGAATGATGGGTCTTCAAAAATGTGTGTAGATTATTGGCCGCTGAATAAGATTACTGAGAAGAATCGTTATCCGCTTTTACGGATTGATAACCTTTTAGATGTGTTGCAGAAGGCTTAGTTTTTCACCAAGATGGATCTTAAGTCGGGTTACCATCAAGTTTGAATCTGGGAAAAAGATACATGGAAGATGGTTTTCAAGACCAAAGAAGGACTCTTCGAGTGGTTGGTGATGCCTTTTAGGTTATGCAACGCTCCAGCAACATTTATGCGGTTGATAAACGAGGTACTTCATGCCTTTATTGATGATTTTGTGATTGTGTCTTTAGATGATATCTCGATATATAGTCAAACATAGGAGGAGCACCTCATTCATATACGTAAAGTGTTGAAAGTATTGCGATCACAACAACTCTTTCAAAATGGGAAGAAGTGTGAATTTGGGAAGAAGGACCTAGTGTACTTGGGATTCATTGTTGGTGGCGATAAACTTAAGGTAGATCCAGAGAAGGTCTCGGTCATTAATGATTGGTCTAGACTTCGTACAGTGGCAGAAGTGAAAAGTTTTATAAGTTCTTGTTAGTATTTATGGAAGTCTATTCAGTATTTTTCACAGATTGTCGCACCATTGCATTCCTTGACAAAGATCGGTGTGAAGTTTGTGCGGGAAGATCACCATAAAATGACCTTTCAGTTATTGAAGCACAAGATTACAGATGCACCAGTGTTAGCGTTACCAAATTTATAACAGCATTTAGTGGTCAAAACAGATGCGTCAGACAATGCATTAGGGGTAATTTTATTGTAGGATGGGAAGTCGATTGCCTACCATTCTGAGATATTTACTGGAGCAGTACGTAACTATCTAACCAACGATAAGGAGTTTTACTTGTAATGGCCTAATTCTGTAAGCTCGAGATGGCTTGGAATTAGATCTTACACCAATGTTCCTGTGACAAAAACTAAATTTAAAAATAGAGATGACACAAGTGATTTAGCGTAGAAAACCTCTGAATAGTTAAAAAAACCACGTCCAGTTTGAGGATTTTTGTAATACTAACTTTTATTACTTGAGACTAATATCTTATTACAAGTGATCTCTCAACTTAGAAATACTTGAATCTTGCGAATAAGAAGTTTTGGATGTTTTTGAGAATCTAGAAAATGTAGTTTTCTTGGTGATTTCTTGTGTATTTTTCCGGTCCTTGTCTCTTTTGGAACTTTTTTTTATATAGGCCTTTTCTGTAGTTCTTCATCGTGTTAAAGCACGTTCTCCGATTAATATGGTTAGTGGCAGTTGACTGAGTAACTGTTAAGTTCGCGAGAGATAGGTATCTTTGACTTGTTCAGGCTTTTCTGTTTGAGCTAGACCCTCATTCTTCATCAGTTTATAGAGTAGGTGGCAATACAGACTGCTGAAGTCGTGTGTAGAATACGCAAGTCTAACATGGAGGTAATTTGAACTGAAGATAGCTTGATTTAGGATTAGATCAAGGGTAGGCCCCTATAATAGCCCCCTCCCAACTAAAGTCACGAGTGGCTTTGGTTGAGAAAGAACATATAGATATATGGGTATTCGAGTTTAAAATTTTAAAATGACAAAAGAAATGATGTGTATTTGACTGTATGGAAAATGCATGTGTTATGGGGGAATATTTTTTGCATTAAATGATGATGGGAATACTGATTTACGTGTCGGTTAGGGTTTAGAGAGTTTTGTTTATATTGAATAATGATACTTGGGAAAACGTACCTACACATTAAATGTAAGGTTATATAAATAGAACCTGTACTGAGGTTTATGGCAAAGTACGCTTGTTTGTTGCCAAATTTTCTAAAAGTTTTGACGATGGTGAAGACCAGGAGAATGGCTCTTGAAGAGAGAATTTATATTGAGATACAGAAGTTAAAGTTGAAATATTTTGGTGATCAATCCTTGGAGATGCCTACTCCCGTCCCCGTTCCTTCAACGTATCAGGGTATGTCGAAAGAAGAAGCGGCTGAAGTTTAGGAGGATTTTTGCGGTATGTAGAGATTTTACCACATTTTCTTGACAGGCGAGCAACGTTAGGTTTGTCTCTGTATCCTTGCGAAAAACAAGATTAGAGAGGTAGATGCGGGGCTCGGTATAACTATAGGGTGGTTGCGCTGATGTCTTGCGTAGGACTGGATTATAAAGCCATACCTGCTTCATCTTTACCAACTCTGTGGAGGTGGCAGTTATAGAAGAGGCAGCGATGGTAATGGAGGAGGAAGGCGGAGAATAGAAATCTGCTTCTGCACTTCCATCGTTTCATGGTGATGAAAAGACCTTCTATTTGAAGAGTGGGTTCCCAGACTTTATACAACCGAGTTTCTAGTTAGTGTAAAATGGTATGAAAGAAGGACCTATGGTGACTTCCAATGCCTGCTCTCCATCAGAGGATTCCTGGGGTAAAACATCACTGAGTCAGATAAACTAAAGGATTAGATGTTTTGGAGTGCCTAATGTTAGAGTACTTGAAAGACTTGTTATCTGTAAAAGCACTTGAAAACTTGTTATATGTAAAGTACCTGATTTGGAGTTCTTAAAATAATTGTTTTCTGTAAAGAACCTATAATTTGTATTCGAGATGAATAAAATTTGTTATCAAAACTCTGTGTTGATATATGTACAAAATAACTCTAGAAATCGAGCTATGAATGTTATGTATGAGAGTAGAACATACAACCTGGTTATAATAATCAAGTCGTAATAGGAAATTTGTATAATATATGATGTTCGACCTGGGGGCCAAAATTTAAGGGAGGGAGAAAATTGTAGAAGCTTTAGGAAGGAGAACTCGAGCTTAGAGAGGTCGTCTTAAAAAAAAATAGATTTGGAAAGAATAACTCGATATGGAATAGGTCAAACTGATAAAGGTCGATAGGGAGAGATATGTTCAAATAACTTTTCTCAAGATACTAGGGTTTTCTGTTATGAAAGAAAAGGATAATATTGTGGAATATAGGGATCTGTAGTTATCTAAAAAATTATATAAAATAGGGGAAATGAACTTTAAGTAGGCAGAAGAGGATTGACATGGTGTGGACTCGATCTGAGCAAATTTGTTATGCCACTGAGGGGCGGTTAGTGATAAAGATAGTTGAACTGCCAGTCAGGGAGTGTCAACTTGAAGGTTTAGATTGGATGGGTAGGGAACTGGGGTATAAACACCTTTCCATGTGGAGTTTTTTCAGGAAGTAATGGTGAATCCTGCAGCTCGAAAAGATGTTGTTAGATTGACTACTAAAGAGGAGATCAAATTGAAAGATGTGAGGATTGATGGAGGCCGACTGAACAGATGTGGTTCATTAAGACATCAGGGGTGTTTTAGGTATAATTATATGTGGGGTAAATAAAGTGAATGTAAATAGGTTTGAATAATTGGCAAAGAAATCAAACGAGAATAAAGCTCTAATAGTCCCCTATTGTTGCGAATATTGTTTGTGACTGTCGTGAAAAATGGATTTAAATATTTTTTAAAATTTTGAAAGCTTTGGAAATGATGCCAGTACTTCTATAAGTAGAAGAAGTAAGAATAGAAAAGGCAGAGAGCTTTAGATTCTGTCCCTTATGTAAAAGCTGTGAAAACCTGATTGCGTGTAAGTGTGAGTCATCATGAGTGTGGGGAGGTCAGAGGGAGATTTGGAGAAGGAGAAAAGAGATAGGGTTTTAATTGAATCGATCTCTATGAATATTTGATGGGGACGTCCAGGGCGACCTGACGGAAGGCTTTTTGTGTTACCCGTCTCAGTTGGAGTACGGGTTGAGACTTTCCCTTAGCAATCTGGAAAAAAGGATTATGCACAATATCAGGGCATGTCCAGATCAGTTGAACGGGAACATGTGGAAGGTGATAAATCTTTGTGAATTTCTGAATAAGTTGTGGGAGGAGGATGAGAGTGAGAGGAGGATATCTCCTGATGATGTTTTACAGTTTTATGGGGTAAAAAACTTTTTGCAAGTGGAGGGGCATATTTTTTTGCAAGCTCAACTCGGCCTCGTTTTTTCGATCTAAACTCAGCAGGTCGACCATGGAATGATAATGTGATATGGGTGAAGGGTGATTTCCTTTAGAGAGATGACGAAGAACCAATGGACTTCTGTATAGAACTGTAAAGCAAAGTTAGTTTAAAAATGCATAATGTATAAGATTGATATGTTAAAATTGTATTTTGCTCTACTGATGATAATGTATTATTATTGACAGGTCCTAAATCAAAGGTAGCGAGGAAGGAGTCTCTGTTGGATACAGTTGCTCAAGAAGGGACAGAGCTCGAGGCTATGCTGAAAGAACTCAGTATTAACAGAGAGAAACGTGCTAACAGCCGATCTGAGAAATTTCAAAAGTCTCAATCGACGAGTCTAATGACGGGTGATGGCAACAAGAAGAAAGGAACTGAAGAGGAGAGGTGAGTGAATCTACCCAAGGCCTCTAGAGTGGACTTTACGAGTATGTCGAAGTCGATTACGTCGAGCAAACTAGCTCGAACGTTTCCTAAGAAGAAGATGCAGAAGCGTAGTTCAACCTCTGGAACCACAGGAAGTGGTGAGGTCATAGAAGAGGCAAAAAAGAGAGGGGTTAAACCTTCGGAACTGATGGGGGTGAAGGTAAGAGAGGATCGACCTATTATAGAAGATGAACTTAAAGTGGTAGAGGAAAGAACGAGACTTGCAGCTCATAATGGGGAGGAGGAGAAATGCAAAATAGTAAGCTCATCTGCTTGAATATGTGATACATTTTGTATTGTGATTCGAGCAAACAATGAGGTTAATCTTGCTTATTTTGTAGGCTGCTCGTCTGAAGAGGATATGCCTCAGGGTCGAGAAGGAGAAAGTTGAGCTGAGGAAGGGGAAAGTCGAGCTTAAGAAGAACGTAGCTCGATTGAAGGCTGACTTAATCAAGGCGGGGAAGCAGTTGGAGGCCCAGAAGGCTTCTCAAGTGGTGAAGATCAACAATATGTCTGTGGAAGCGAGAGTAAACCTGGAGGAGGTGGAAACTAAGCGCGATAGACTCGGGCGCCACCTTATATCAAAGGGGTATTCCGAAGATGAGGTGAATGCCATCATGGCGGATACCTATGTTGAGGAGGAGGAAGATGATGAGGCAGAAGATGTTGTTATTGGAGTTGCGGATGGGCTGGATGGTGTCTCTCCCCAAACGGTGTTAGCCAACCAAGGGGATGGCAATGAGCATCCGGAGGGGAAAAATGAAAAGGTAAAGTAGAATATTAATTATGTAGTTGTATGAATTATTTTTGGAATGTTGTAAACTGATGGGATATTATTTTTCGGATGGAATTCTGTAGGCTAAGTTATTCGTGTAAACCTTGTTAAAAGAACTTAAGGAAATGTGCCTCAGAATAAAAGTTTTAGAGACTGAGCTTGATAAGGAAAGAGACATTTTAGCATCCTTGTTATCTTCGCAAGCGGAGCTACAGGTTAAAAAAGAGCAAGAAATATTGGACTTGTATGCTTCATTAGTATAAAGCTACAAAGTAAAGAAAATAGAGTACTGAGACAGACCAAAAACCTATTATCAGTTTAGGGGCAATGGCACTGAAATGGTGTATAAAAAATATCAAAAATGGCATATTAAAGTATAAAGAATGTGTACCTTAGAACTAGAAGTACATGTTATTGATCATCCATCTGAGACTGTACTTCGACCTTAAGTTTAGAAGTAGTTTCACACAGTAGATGTCAAAAAAAAAAATATCTCGGTAGAAAAGAGGTATATGTGTTAAGTGAGTATTCTAAATCGAACTTGATATATTGTATATGTAATGTGCAGATCAAATTGGAAATAGCTCGCTTGAGTGAAGATGAGATACGCCAATGTAACCAAGAATTTTTAGAGGAATTTGATGGGATGAGAGAGGCAAATAAAAACAGGGAAGATCAACATGTAAAGGTGCACTTCAAGTTTGTTGAGACAATTCAAACTGCTGTCGACCTTGCTATTCAGCTCGAAGAGAAGGATGCCGAAATTAATAAAGGGCAAAAAGAGCTTGGGGAGATGAAAGAACACGCAGCGAAGCTCAAAAGTCAGAATGATCTGCTGATGGCAAAGAGTAGGGATGCTGACATGGCTCGATACCGTATACAAGTGTTAAAAAAATTAGAGGAAAGGTTAAGTCATTTTGTGGCTAGTCTGAAGAACTAAATTATCGACAAAACGAACGATCAGGAGTAAACTCGAGCTGATCTAGTGAATACCAGAAACGAGCTGGGGCGATTGAAGAAGAAAATGGTTGAGAAAGATAACGAGCTTAAAAAAGCTCAAGATGATCTATCTACCTCTGAAATTGTGGTTAAGCAGTTGTATACAGCTTTATCTGCTAAAGATATGGAGTTTCAGATGGTACAGCAGAAGTGTGATGAGTTGAATGAAAGGGTGGCACAATTGAAGACCGAATTGACGTAGGCCAATTTGCGTGCCAGAAACGCTAAGGCTGGGGAGCGCTCGAGGAAGAATAAAAGTGATCCCAAGATCTCCCTTGTTCAAGGGGATGTAGTTAGCCTATCAGCTTGAATAAGGGAGCTGGAAGGAGTTTTGGCTCAAACTCATGGTTATTTTCGACAAGGAAATGAGCGGTTAAGGGAGTACCAAAGTAAGTTAGATGCTGCTCTTCCCAAGGAAGATAGGTTAGAGCGGGTTATCAGAGGGTAGGAGATTTTGATAAAGATAAAACACAAACTATTACAGAAAACTCTAGCTGGGAAGATTTAAACAGGGAGATTGAGGTACTTTGAGCTCAGGTAGCGGAGTTGAGGGCGATTAATCAAGATAAATTAGCTAAAGCTGATAAGAAGGCGGAAGAGAACATTGGATTCATGGATCGAGTACATAGTGAAATGGAACAGCAAAAAGAATGGTATAAGAAGTTGGAAAATCGCCTTCAGAGGGTGAGAGAGAATTTCTCTAAGGCGGTTATACCCAAGGCATCG
Source organism: Kingdonia uniflora (assembly GCA_014058105.1). Classification (NCBI taxonomy): domain Eukaryota; kingdom Viridiplantae; phylum Streptophyta; class Magnoliopsida; order Ranunculales; family Circaeasteraceae; genus Kingdonia; species Kingdonia uniflora. Next base: position 2,658,477 of record JACGCM010001272.1, read on the forward strand.
CACTCAGATTTGGTGATGGCGGTGATCACCTATTTTGTAGAGGAGGTAAAAAGGCTTGAGTTAGAGAGGAATACCTTACATGACTGTTTGTCAGAAAGGGGATGCATTTGCGAGCTGATATAGATCAAATAAATTGCATGAACTCCCAGGAAACAGAGTTTGGCCCTTGACCTGCTGAATTGATAAAACTGGGCAGGATAACTATGGTTGTTCGAGCTTGAGAATTTATGGCTAGTCGTGCTCCTATAGTGGGGAAAAACGTAGTTGACCTCTCTACAGCATAAAAGAATCTATTGTAGTTGTTGTATATCTAACCTAAAAAAAGTATCTATCGCGGACATATTAAGAGATGAAAGCTAGTTTTACCTTTTCTTTATCTTATGTCTAGTAGAGCTTCTCGATTAAAAACTAGTATTACCTTTGTTTTAATCCCAGAAATTAGTAGAGTCAGTCAAATCAAGTCTTATCCTTGATTTAACTGGTATAATATTGCAGCCATATTGAATGAGATGAAAGCTAGTTTTACCTTTGCTTTATCTTATGTCTGGTAGAGCTCCTCGATTGAAAATTAGTATTACCTTTGTTTTAATCCTAAAAATTAAATAGAGTCATTCAAATCAAGTGTTATCCTTATTTTAACTTGTATAGAGGTCAATTGAAAGCTAGTATCACATATGCTTTAATCTATATATTGTCTACGAAGTAGAGAGATGTGTGGGAAAAAAACTTGAAAGATTTCATTGAATAGAAAAAGATGTACATTGGATAGAGATGGAAATCTCACTTTTGGAATGATAAAACGAGAAATTGAAGTGGAGTAGTGAAGGACTTAACGATAGAACCGTTTCAGTCCCCTGGCATTCCAAGAATTTGAGATGTAAACTCCATCTTCTGTCATGAGGTAATATGTTCCCAGGCCTGAGAGACCTGGGATAAGGAATGGGCCCTTCCAATTTTTTGTTAGTTTCCCCGTATGAGGCTCTCTTTTGTGTTGAGGGATTTCTCTGAGGATGAGATCACCAATTTGTAAGGTACATCTTCTGACCCATTTGATGTACGAACTGGCCAACATATGGCGATATCGATCTATGTTAGTGATGGAGCATTCCCTGGTCACATCGATCCAATTGAGGTTGCAGGCCAATTCAAACCCATTTCTGCGTCAGTTAGCTTGTGATCTTTGACTTGATGATGATATTCTGAGGGAATGATGACTTCGGTCCCATATACAAGGAGAAACGGTGTGCATCCAGTTATTGACGTAGAGCGGTACGATATGCCCATAAGACATGAGAAAGTTCTTGAACCCAATTTCCTATTTTCTATGAGTGAAGCCTTTTCTTGAGTCCATCTACGATAGTTTTGTTGGTGATTTCAGCTTGGCCAATGTATTAATGGCAATAGGGGTTGGATGGTGAGTGGATGATATTGTGTTTGTTGAGGAAAGCTATGACTTTTTCTCTAACGAATTGTGGCCTATTATCGATACGAATTAGGTGGGGGAATCCAAACTGAGTAATGATGTGCTCCCTGATAAAAGAGATGACCTTTTCTTCTTTGGTTCGACAAAGTGGAACTGCCTCTACCTATTTTATAAAATAAGTTGAAGCTATGAGTAGGTATCGGCGGTTACATGGTGAATTCGGAAATTTCCAACAATATCGAGTGCCCATCTTTTGAATGGCCAAAACACCTTGCTTGCATGTAGTTCGAGCGCAGGGGCACATATCATTTGTCCATGTCATTGACATATATCACATTTGTGTGAGTACTCTTCTACTTTCTTGAGCATGCCTGGCCAGAATACTCCTTGTATAATGGCTCTATTTGCGAGTGATCGACCTGCGGCATATGAGCCACAATTCCCTTCATGTAAATCGCGGAGCATCTTGTCCACTTTCTTTCTAGAGAGGCACTTGAGGTAAGGCCCCGTGACTGAACGGTGGAATAAGGAACCGTTTTAATTTGTGTAGCGCTTTGAGTTTCCGATCAGCTATCGGCGCTCCTTTAAATCTATTGGAAGTGGTCTGTTGCATTTATTATCGATATCGAGGTATTCTAGGAAGGGCTTTCGTCAATCATCGTCTTCCCCTTTATCTCCCCCAGTGCTGATCGTGCATATAAAAATGCATTTAATGTTGGGGGTTGAAATTACTTTGATCTGGAGATATCGAGCTTTTGTTCCCAAGACCCTGGCTAGATATGCCAAGGAATCGGTATGCCTATTTTTTCCTTGAGGAAGATAATCGAGAGTTGCTTGCGCAAACTTGCTCATCCTATCCACAACGAGGGTTGCGCATTTGATTATCTTGTCATTCATCATGTATTGTTTACAGTAATGCTAGATGATAAGTAGTAAATCTGTGTAAACTGAGAGTTCTAAAATACCGAGCTCAAGTGCGAGGTCGAGTTCATTAATGAGAGCTTCGTATTCGGTGACATTACTGGAGGCTTCAAAATCCAAGCGGATTGATTTCTTAATTCTGTCGCTGGAAGGGGTAATCAGTACGATTCCAATTCCAAATCCTGCGGATCCTGCTGAACCATCTGTGAGAAGTCTTTACCCCTTCCTTGTAATCCATTCAGTTTGCTCGTCAAATGCTTAAGGGGGTGCATCTTCTGTAATTTCCTCTGCAAGATCAAGATCGTGTTCTTTCCACACGGGAAATTCCACTGGAAAATCCATGAAAAAATCAGCAACGGCCTGACCCTTTTCATAATGATGTTGTTCGAACTTGATATCATGTTCTTCTACACTAACTGACCATTGTTGTACTCTCCCTGATTTTTCTTTTTTGAATAGAACCGCTCGAAGTGGGCAGTTCGTCATGACTTTGACTGAATGAGCTTGAAAGTAGTGCTTGAGTTTTTATGAAATGTAAACAAGATTTGGAAGAAGTCTCTCAATTTTAAAATACCTCGTTTCTGCTGGAGTAAAGGTTTTGTTATTGAAGTAAACTGGCTTCTCAGTTTTCCCTTTAATTCGAATGAGAACTGAGCTGATTGAACTATCTGTAACTGTTAGGTAGATAATCAGTTCCTCATTATCTATTTGGGTGCTCATTATGGCAGACCACCCTAAATAGGTTTTGAGATCCTAAAAAGCTACTTCACATTCTAATGTCCATTGAACCTTTGCATTTGGCTGAACTTTTCCTCATTTTGTACAACTGCAGAGTAGTAGGAACAGCCAATGACAGTGGTCTGAAGATTTTGAAAAGAATCGGTTGATAGCGGCAATCTTGCAGACAAGTTTATATGCATCTTTTGTAGTTTTTGGAGATGGCATATTGAGGAGAGCCCGAATCTGATTTGAATTGGCCTTAATCCCTTTCTTGCTAATGAGATGGTCGAGAAATTGACCTGAATGTACTCCAAATTGACACTTATCAGGATTGAGATGCATCCTATAAGATCAAAGAATGTTGTATATTGTGTTAAGATCTATAATGTGGTTTGTGGACTATATGCTTCTGCACAAGAGATCGTCAATGTAAACTTCCACGACTTTCCCAAGATGTGCTTTGAACATAGTAGTCATTAACCATTGATAAGTCGTGACTGTATTTTTAAGTCTGAAGGGCATGACTTTGTAGCAGTAAAGTCCTTTTTCAGTGATAAAAGTGGTATTTTCTTGATCTTCTTCCAAGAGTAGAATATGATTGTATCTTAAAGCAGCGTCCATCATAGATATGAGTTCATGACCTGCTGTAGAATCAGGAATTTGATAAATATTGGGAAGAGGGAAACTGTCATTTAGAGTATGTTTGTTTAGATTGGTGAAACCAACATAAACTTGGACTTTTCGATTCTTCTTTGGAACAGTAACGATGTTGGATATCCAATCTGAATATTTGGCATCTCGAATAAATCCCAATTTGATTAATTTCTCAATTTCCATGTTAACTTCATCTCGAAGTGGAGGTGATATTCGTCATTGTTTCAGATTGACCGTTGTGGCGTTGATGTTGATGGCCAATTTGTGACATGCCTTGGCCGGATCGACCCAAGGCATCTCTTCGAAAGTCCACATAAAAATGTCTCGATTCTATCGTAAGAATTAAATGAGAACATTTTTATCATGTTGAACAAGCTTAGTACCGATGAAAGTACATCTGCTAGGCCCATTAATGTTTATGCATTTTGTGGGCTCCTCTGTGGATGGCTGATCAAGATTATCAGCTTTCTATAATTGTTATGCAGCGTATCTGTCTGAAGTATCTAGAATTGTCGAGACAGTGTTTTCGCAAGCTCGAGAAAGCTTTTGACTACCCTTGATTTTATAGATACCATCATTGTGTTTGAAGTGGAGTATTTGATGATAAGTGGAAGCGATTGTTTTCATGTTGTGAATCCAACAGCGGCCCATAATCCTGAGATAATAAGATTTGGCATTGATTGCGTAGAAGATGGCGTCGATGGTGGCTAGTCCTGCGGAAATAGGTAAGATGATCTCGCATACTCACTCTTCTTTAGAAGCATTGAATCCACTGATATCGGTGTCACTTATAATAACTTGATCGGCCAATCCTATTTGGTCGATAGTACTCTGAAAGAGAATCTCAATACCGCTTCCAGTATCAATCATCATTGTGTGTATGACAAACTTCTTCATCTTTAACATTATGACTAATGTATCATGATGTGGAAACTTGACAAGACTAATATCGCAATCTTTGAATGAGATCCCAAGCTGGCAATTACTCGATTCAGATAGAAGCTTGGCTTCTTTTTCTTCAGGCGTGAGATCACAGCATTCTGACAAACTCCTACGCTTAAATCTTCTAGAGTTGGTGATCTGATGGATTTCGATCATGTTGTTGTGGTGCATATGGTAAAGATGCTTCTCCTCAGCTTGATCTTTGACCTGGACGACTTCAAGTTGCTTCTTATAGCTGCCATCCTTGTATGATTCCAGGTCGATAATATATTTGAACATCCGTCCCTCCTTGAAAATGTATTCCAACAACCTCTGTGAAGTATAGCAATTGTCAGTAGAATGATGGTTTACCTTATGATGTATGCAGTACGGGCGGTTCTCGATTGATTTCAATGGTTGAAAGAGACGGTGGAGCTTATCTTTGGAAAGGATCAGAAAAATTGTGGAGATTCAAACATTCAACCTTGGGAGGACCGGTTTGGGTTGTGAGCCACCTTTTTGAGGGTTGCTAGTATTTCTTGTAGAGTGTTTTTGATCACCCTAATCTTCCTTTGGTTTAGTGCTTCGATCTGTAGATGGACCTTTCATGGTAAGGGCGGATTTAGTAGATTTATGTATTTTAAACATCATCATTTTCAGGTCGACGTTACTATTGACCTTGGTAATCATATCTTCCAAGGTCACAGGTTTGTTGAGGAAGAGGTGTTCTTTGGCCTTGCAGTAAAGTTGGAGCGCATTGGTAAAAATAGTAACAGTTGTTTTCTGATCAAGATTGTCTACTTTAAGCACGAGCTCCAAAAACTTCTTCATAAAGGCCTCGAGCTTCTCTCCATGTAACATTTTAAGAATGATAAGAGAATATAATTTTTCTTTTTTGTCTCTATTGTGAGCATACATCTTGATGAATTTTTTCTGCAGCTGGTCGAATGTGTGCATGGAGTCTTCAGGTAAATAGTTGAACCACCTGAGCAGTTCTTCCTGTAAACTTGTTGTAAACAAATGGTAGAGAATCTGGTTGAGATTGGAATACAACCCCAATGAATCACGGTATTGTTAAATGTGCTCCTTTGGATCGGTGCCCTTGAATTAACGAATTTTTGGAGTATAGAAACTTTTCGGTATTTCTATATCGAATAGTTTTTTGGCAATTGGACTTCCTTGTAACTTGGTAAGGTCATCTGTAGTGGCAAGAACTTGTGCTTCGATCAACTCCTTAATACGCTGATCCATATGGTCTTGTGTGACATATTGACGTATCGGTTGAGTGACTTGACGAGGAGGTGAAGGATGGTGAATACCGATTCCCTCACTCAAAAGATCACGTACTGGAACTCAAGGTTGAGGTCACTGTTCTTTCTCCTGACGTATGGAAAATTAGTAACCTCGGCTGTTCTCAGACTAAACTTTACCACCCAAATAAATGGAAGGCTGAGGTTCGTGCTAAATATTTATAGAAATAGCTTTGCGGGTGGCTCCTCGAGGTTCTAACCTTTCCTGTGTAGAAACCTGTGAGGTTTCTAGCTATTGATCGTGATCTCTTATTGGAAGAGCCTACTGAGTATTTTGTTGAGCTTGTAAGGTAGTCTGCATTATTGTCATCTGGTCTTTATATCGTTTGAACAATGTCAAATGAGCTTATTTCTCATCGTCGAACTCCTTCTCACGGAGCTCTCGGTCAAGAGTTAATTGACGTTAAGTTCATTGTGTTTCTCTGTTTCGGTGTTGAGATTCACCGTAGCTCTGTAAGTTGTTCCGGCTCAATTGAAAGATCGAACTAGATTCTGGTTACTGGTCGTCTGGAAGTTACCATTACTGAAATTTGTAGTAGAGTGAAAGTATGCCTTAGGATATCGTGAAAATGTAATCCTTCCCACAGACGGTGGCAAATGTAATGGCCTAATTTTGTAAGCTCGAAATGGCTTGGAATTAACTCTTACACTAACATTCCTGTGACAAAAACTTTGAATAGGTAGAAAACCACGACCTCGATTTGAGGATTTTTGTAATAGTAACTTTGATTGCTTGAAGCTGATATCTTATTACAAGTAATCTCTTGACTTATAAATACTTGAATCTTGTGAATAAGAATTTTTTGATATTTTTGAGAATCTAGAAAATATAGTTTTCTTGGTGATTTCTCATGTATTTTTCTGGTCCTTGTCTCTTCCGGAACTTTTTTTTTATATAGGCCTTCTCTGCAGTTCTTCATCGTGCTGAAGTACATTCTCCGAACAATATGTTTAGTGGTGGTTGACTAAGTAACTGTTAAGTTCGTGAGAGACAGGTATCTTTGACCTGTTTAGGCTTTTCTGTTTGAGTTCGACCCACATTCATCATCAGTTCGTGGAGTAGGTGGCAATACTGACTGTTGAAGTCGTGTATATCATGCGTGAGTCTGACATGGAGGTAATTTGAACTGAAGACAGCTCGATATGGGGTTAGATCGAGCGGTAGGACCTTATACTACTCATTATATCAATCAGTAAAGCATTAGCAGAGTTACTTATTGGGGTAGGAGGTTGTGGTACATTCCGATCACAAACTATTACAGCTCTTATCAACGCAGTCCAAGCTACAACAAGCTCACCATATGAAGTGAATGTCATACCTACAATAATTCACCTTGGTTATCAAGTATAAGAAAAGAGTGAACAGAAAAATGACTGATATGTTATCTCGACCCCCATTACCAACTATTTCTTCTTTGTTGGTAGCTATGTAGATACAGCCTATTGTTTTGTCTAAATATATTCCAGGGTATGACAATGACAAGGAGCTCAGTGTAATTTACCAAAAGTTGCTGCAAGGTAAGACATATGAGTATGTATTGAAGGTTGGTTTGATTTATAGAGGCAGACTACTATGTATTTCTGAGGGTGGAGACTGCTTGTATTGGATTAGAGAAGCACATTGTTCCCGGGTGGTAGGTCATTTCTGGGTTAAGAAAACTTGTTTGAATTTGCAGCGTTATATCTATTGTGCAAACATACAGGTAGATGTTGCTCGTGTTGCTCGTGGTTGTGTTCTATGCAACACAATAAAGCCTTCCAATCATAAGTTAGGACTATACTTACCATTACTAGTTCCTAGCCAACCTTAGAAGAGCATTTTAATAGATTTTATTGGTGGTTTGCCGATGACCAAGTGTAAAAATAATTACCTGTTTATGGTGATAGATTAATTCAGCAAGATAATTGTTTTTATTCTATGCCAGAAGATGGTCATTAGAGCAGGAACAGTGCGATTATTTTACAGAGACGTCTGGAGGCATTTTGGGCTCCCTTTTTTATTATTTCTGATAAGGATAGTCATTTTTTGGGGCATTTCTGGAGATCGTCATGGGGGATGATGGACACTAAGTTGAAGAGAAGTACAGTCTTTCATCCACAGACTGACGGACAAATAAAGGTAGTTAATCACATATTGGTTCATTTACTACGGGGATTTCATTTTAAGCATCCAAAGACTCAGGATTAGAGTTTACCGTATCTTCAGTTTTCTTTTAACCGGGTGATTCATAGTTCTACTTTGAAGTCTCCATTAAAGTTTATCTTGGGTACTTGCCTCAAAGCCCCTTTGATATGACTTTTAATCTTGGTGACAAGACAGTGTCTAGGAAGAAGGAAGAGGAATAAGTTAAAGCTCAGCGTCTTATTAAGAGGATCAGCAAGGTTCATGAGATAGTTGAAGTACAATTGAAGAAGACTCGAGCAAAGTATTAGGCTCACCACGACAAGCATCGGGTTGAGTATATTTTTCAAGAGGATGACCTAGTTTTGTTGCATTTGGGTAAGGAACGACTAAAGAAAGAAGGTAAGAAACTTAAGTCTATCCGTTATGGTCCATTTACGATACTCAAGAAGATTGATGACAATGCATTCCAATTAAAACTTCCACCTTTTATGAAGATGTATTTGATGATTAATGTCGAGTATTTGAACCTGTTTGAGCCATCTCTTTTAGATAAAGACTTTACAATCGACACTCGCCTACCATCAGTTGATGACTTATGGATGGAAAAAGAAGATCCATTATATGAGAATAGTATTATAAAGAGGAAAATTCATGCTACAAGATGGGGTAGTATTGATTCATTCCGAGTTGGGAAGAAAGATTAACTACCTAGTAAGTCGAAGTAGTACAGCAGGGAAATGGGCACAGCCACATTCCCACATCTCTAGTTCTAGATTGAGCAAGAGATCAAGGCTGCTAAAGGGGGAAGCCATGATCCAAGAGGATCTAGACATTCGACATCTTCAAAAGATGTTATGTCGTTTAAATAAACCTTTGAGCCATTCGAACGAGTTTGAAGGAATAGAAGACCAATTATGACTGTCTCATTCTCTAGGCATTAATTGACATGTTGTTTGAACGATATTTGGAGAAGTTCGAATGACTGGGTTCCCAGAAAGACAAATTGCCATTGCCTCGATTTTTAGGCTTAATTGAGCTAGTTATTCGAGCGAACCATGGGTTCATTCGACCAACTATCATTTTTTTTATTCATTGCATAATACGTTTCAAGGGCATTTATGTCCTATATTGTAACAAGGAACTTGTAATCTTTAATAGAGCAAGGTTAGGCAATGTAAAAATTATTCAAAAATTTAGAGAAAGAACAAGAGAGGAATTTGCTGTAATTAAACTTTAAGCAATTGAAGCTCTCTCTGGGAAGTTTTACCCACTAATTTTGTATTCATCGCATTAATTCTTCGATTAGGAGAATCTCAATTCGATTATGGATTAATTAAAATGACATGTGTCTGGTAAAGACATGTTGCAGACACTAATAGAAATATACCATAATATCATTAAGGTGTACATTTGCCATTCACACTCTAAACTCTACCAACAAAGAAATTTTACTTGAAAGTTATCAAGGTTGCTAGCCCGACATCCATGCTATAAATTAGGCATGTGCTCAAAGGCCTGACCAAAAAAAATTGTGAACCGTGTTAGCCATCTTTTTAGTCGCAGAGTGACAGTCAAGTTCGATGTATCATTACATTCGAAAAATTATCATATGTGGTTTTAAAAAACAAAGGATTGTCATCCGTTTTTCATAAAATCATGAATCATGCTAAATATTTTATTTGAAGAAAAAAAAATTATTAGTGTCGGGTGGGAAATTATTGAATTTCCTATCTATACCGGTACTACTCAATATTTTTCTTTCAGTTCACGAACACATATGTTAATAGGTCATATAGGTATTATTGGTTGTGTCCAATTATTACACAAAGTTAAGGTTGGTGGGACCTAGTGTTACCCGTTATTAGGGTTTAAGAATATGATATGACTACTCAAACCTTATCAGTAAATGGAGGGGAAGTCTCTCTTGGAGGCTACAATACAGAAAACCATCCCACTAGGGTCTGTAGCCAATCCAAGGGAAGACTCCACTCAAGTTCATGAGGATTTTCTAAAGCAGGAGAGGCAGTTAATAAGATTTTCTTCATATTCACTTAATTAATTATAGTAATTGTAGTAAATCCCAACATCACAAACACAGATGAAAAATTACTCTTAAACATATGTTAGGACTCTAAAAATAATTACTTTTAGCTTTCATTAATCTAGTCTTCCTTCATAGTGTCTCCTTCTTCAGCTGATTCCTTTCCTCTCTCCGTCGAATGTTGTTATTTGATTTCTAACACACGTCGAAACAACTGCAATCTTTTCTTTAATTCAGATGTCTTGATTGATAAAAATTATGTTCGGATTCCCTGACGATTATTAATTTGAGCTATTAAAATTTGAGACTTACTATGATAATCCATTAGTTCTTATTCTAGAGTGGCAAATCGATCTTCAGCTTCTTTCTCCTTTGTTGCAACCTTGGCTTTCATGTCGTCATTTACATCATATAATGTATCCTTCCACATTAGAAATTCCTTGAATTATTATATATCTCCCATAGCACAAATGCCCTACATGTGTCCCTTATTACTTTGTTTCTTAAGATAGAATTGATGGAAGCCATTCTTGAGTCGGAATCCTCTTCCTCAATTCCCACTACTTCAAACCAATCAGCAGACATAGCAGGAAAATAAAATCAAGCAGACATATGTAACTTACCAAACAAAAAAATTCATAGAACACCTGAACCTGATATAAATAGTGGATGGAACGGTAAATATTAATATTATTTCAGTTTGACTTTTGTTTAGTAAATATTTGTCTCTTGTTAGCCGCAAATATTATCATCTTGGGTTAACACTTATTTTAATTATGACAACAACATACCCATAGCAAACATTGTACATAAATTCATCATAACAAGAAAACATGTGCAAGAAACCCGTAAAACATCTGCTAAGAAAACAAAAGCCAAAAATCTGCAACTCAAACAAGCAGCTAACACCAACACTTTAGTCTAAGTCCAAGACCGACAGCTGACGTTTCAAGTCTTCCACCCTTCCGCGCAGGCGGCTAATCTTTTTTAAAGAATCCACCCAAAGCTTCTAACGGTCATCTCTCTCTATTTTAAGGGCCACTACTGTATCCTCAAGAATATCTATCTTTCGATAACATACAGATTTTTGTAATTTTATACCCTCCAGTTTCTCCAAGTTTTGTAGAATACGTTTGAAGCCAAGATAATGATCTTTGAGCAGTTATAACTTTAGTCCATAGTAATTTGTCTCCATCTCACATAGGCGGTTATGTTCGTAAAGCCGGATGTCGTTCCAATTAGGCTAGACACCCACTACTTCAAACAAAGTGGTATACATTACTTCGGTTCCGTTTCCTACACTACTTTCACTGTTATTCGCTATTTTAGCTTCATTCAGTTTCTAAATAATTCTATTGTTGATATTTATATTTCAGGAGAAGAGAGTCAATAATTTTTTTAAAGATTTTTCCCAGTTTTTAAAGAGTTCTTTTAGTTTCTAAATGATGGGCATGTAAAATGACCACTTTTCCCCTATGACTTAATGTTTATTATCCTTAATTTTATTATTAAACATGACTTATAAAATAATCTTTGCATTTCAGGTCACAGGGAGCTCATTTACCAAATATGTGCAAATACCGGGATGTATAACTCAAAAGATGAATTGTTGGAGAAGGATGAAGAGTTGTTAAGCACAAGGGTCTTACACGGGAAGGTTACATTTTAGAAGATAACTCTTGGAGGTTATATTTTTATGTACATTGATGGCATAGGTAACAATTTCATATTAAATGTAAGAAACTTTTCCTTCTACTATAAAAGGAGAGGTGGTGAGCTCATAAGATCATCAAAAAACCTTGAGATAATTATAGTAGAGTGCAAGAAGAGAGCATTATTGAAGAAGTTGGAGCAACGTTAAAGCTTTCTTCCTTGTTTGTAAGTATCATTTTAATCTAATAAACTATATTTTTCTTTTCATCCTCTTATTTCTCATGTCAAAGTATTCTCAATGTTTATGTTTTAGTTTATTTACTATATCAAGCTAAATTTCTCCTCTAGGGAGGGATGAAGCCAAGAATGTATTAAATATGTAGACTCATATATGTACTTACCCATATGAGCTTATTGTGAATGTTCATCTCAATATTATTATGGTTGTATTATTAGTCTATGTCTAAGTGATATAGACCAAGTTTTACAATTACAAATATAGTTTGATTATTAATCTTAAGGTTCCTATATTATTTGCACTAAATGCACGATTTTCAAGATATTAGCGGTTTATAGTTAACGCATATGCACTTTCACATTACGTGTTTTCACACTTGAAGATTTTGCATTTAGTGTAGTTTAAAGAAGAATTATATGATAAAAGATGAACTAGCTTGACTTGAGGCCGTAAGAATACATATCTAACTACGGGTAAATCATGTGTAGTTTATATATTTTGTATTATTTGTGGTGGATTCTTTTCCCTATATTTTATTTTTGATTAAAACCATATCATTGATTTTTATAGTTTTACAACCTTAGATTACTAAAACACAAACCAAAACTATTTCTAGTCCTGTTTGGAAGTGAACGACACTCGATTTTAACCCTTACTAAATACCGGATTTTAACCATTACTAAAATGGCGTCGTTGCCGATTTTGAATGGTAATTAAGAATCGGCTTTGATTGTGCTTTACTTTTTTTGTTAGTACTTATGCTTTAAACCATTATTCGTATTTGCTTTGTTTTTGTCTTTTATATTTAGCTTTATTTTTCTTTTGCTTGTGAGGTATATTTGGTTTTTGTGATCGGAGGTTAACGAAGGCATATATTATCTCTCCATAATTTGGAGAGTGGCACCACGAAAGCTTTTTGGTCACATTTCAAATCTCTAAGATAAAACAACTAAGGGTGCATTACTTTCAATATATCCAAGCACGTGACCTCACAAGAAAATCAAAGAGAAGTAGGTGTTGCCCTATGAAAGTTTTGCATCTTAACTACAACTGTGGTGGACCGAGCACTACTTAATTAAATGCAACACGTGGTCACCTTTTTATGTGAAAACATTAATTTGTTCATGACTTTTAGTTGGGTGTTGTGATCTTCTTCTTACCTGCCAATTGCCATTGCCTTGTTATTTCATTCATTTAATTCCTAAAAAATAAATATTAGAGTAGCAATTTTTTCTTTTCTTTCTCCCTTCTTTGAGTAACTTGTAGTAAGGAACAACCTGTATCTTAAGTGTTGAGTGTGTAATTAAAGTGAGAGTACAATTGTAAATTTTTTGAAGGAGCTATATTGAAACCCACATTCGAGAAGGACCTCTCTACAATGCATACTTGAGCTACAGAGCCCGGGTGTGTCATCTCAACGGTTCCACCACGGTAAACAACGAGCCCCTAAAAAGATCGCCCTGTAGGAACTTTCTTCAACCGCACTTTCCTGTGAAGCGGTCAATTTTGTTCATGTGCCTGATGTTTGTGCACTTTTAAATTCTAAGATTAGATAAAGGGCAAACAAAAAGTAGGATTTCATCACCCGCGTGTGGCACCGCACACTAGGACCCCAGAAGGTCATGTCCAGGTTTAACATTATTAAAACAAGATTAAATTTAAAAGAAACCAAGATTAAGCCATAAAATGCATAGATAGATAAAAAGGCTTATAGAGCTCGGATCAGGTGTATTAGAAATGCGCTCATTAAGACCCCTGATAGTGGCTACGTTTGTCTGGAGGAAGTACGTTTCCTGGCATAACTAGTGTGGAAAGGTGATTCTAAGCAGCTTGCCCTACCTTCCAGTACAGGTGCTTCTAGGTGACCAAAACTACACACGAGTTATTGCTAAAACGAGTATACACAACTCAACATGCGAACTGATCCACTGTCAGGAATAGGAGCAAACAAACCCTGAGACCGAGTTTACAACTTGACCTTAATTAAGGCTCATATAAAAAGGTTGATGTGTTTATTTTAATGCACCTCATTCTTGTGTGATCATCATAGTGCGCACATCTATTAGTATATGAAAGAATTGTTTCGAGGGCCTAGGTATCGTCTTAAAAAGTTAGAGAATCTGATTTGATAGATATTCTAATCCACTACGAGGTAGGCAAGTCAACCCAACTAAAGATTTCGATCTCCATTGATACGAGAGATCGTACAAACCTTACCTGTAGGGAACTCTTCCCTATTGAGGGTAAGTTAGAAACCTTTGATTTCCTCGTCTCTCTATTGAGACTTAATCCGAGTCCAATTTCCTCATTCACTCCGTTTAGTGCTCTACCCCAATCATTTGAGATGGGAGATGCCAATGATAATGAAAATGGTCAGGGACCCGTACGAATTCCTCTTAAGGATCACATGTTCATAAAAATGATAAATCGTACCTCTTATATTGTTTTACCTCCTACCACTGGGCAACTTAAACTTAAGAATGCACTCATCAATTCATTGCCAAAATTATCGAGAGGAGAAGATGAGAACCCATACGCTCATGTTAGGGATTTTAATAAGTTAATATTCCTCCAAAAGTATAGGAATGAAAACAAAATAGAGGCCATGAAAGTCGTGTAGTTTCCCTTTTCTTTAGGGAAAGTTAAGAACTGGCTTCAAGCTCTATGACCAAAATTAATCACAAGTTTTAAGATACTTACTAATGCCTTATACATAAAGTTTTTCTCTCTTGAGAAAATTGAGACCCTTCGTATGGCCATTCTTAGGATTACCCAACATCATGGAGAAAGCTTAAAGGATTATCTTGAGAGATATAAGAGACTGATCCTACAATACCCTCATCATGGTATCAACTCATGGGTCCTAACTAGAAATCTTTATGATGGATTAGATGTCGAAACCAAGAGAACTATAGAATCATTTTTCTTAGAAAAATTCACAGATAAGGATGATGTAGAGGGTTTGGACTTCTTAGAAGAGATGGCTAAAAAATTACAAACCTGGAGAACCATGAGAGAAACTGATATGCAAGAAAAGGGGGGTAATACCTTTGGAGTTAGATCTAACTCCAATTCGGAAGCTACACTGACGACCATCCTGCATAAGATAGAGTCCTTAAAAATAGGGAAAAACAAAATTCCTGCTAAAGCACCCATTTTTCATGCTGAGATACAAGTTTGTGCTGCGTGTGACGATGTTGGACATTATACTCTGGATTTCCCTTTGATTCACGAAATTAGGGAAATTAAGAAGGATCAGGTCAATATATTTCATCAAAAACCTTCATCTCATCGTCAAGGAAATTTTTCAGGAAGGAATAATTCGAATAACTATTCTAGTAGACCATATTACCAAGGGAGTAATTCAAATCAAAATCAAGGTGGTACATCCTTTAATCCTAATTACCATTCTTTTCAGAAAAATACTGCTTACGTTCCTCCTCAGAATAGGAAAGCATTTTCAGATGATAGCATCCAAGTACTATTGCAATCCAACAACCAGTTGATACACCAATTCATGAAAATGAATCAGTAATCCATGACTCAAATAGAGACATAAATTGCTCAACTGGCATCTGGGTTAAGTACTATAGACAAAAGAACATTTCCAAGTCAGACCCAACCCAATCCAAAAGATCAAACCGAGAGTTAAAATTGTGATTAGGCAAATGCGGTGATCACACTTAGAAGTAGAAAGACTGTAGACAACAAAGTTAGGATACCTGAGGATGAATCACGTAAAAGTCATAATCCTAGTACTGAGAAAGTTATAGAAGGGGGAGATCCTATGTGTGAAGAAACCCCTTTTGTTGAGAAAGAGACCGGGCAGGTCTCGCTAAGTGAGAAGATTATCAAAAATGATCCGCTTAGAATTCCTTAAGAACCTTTTCCCCAACAGTTTTTAGTCAATAGGAAAAACATTCCCGATGAAGAGGTAAATAAGATGTTCAAAAATCTTAAGATCATTATTCCTTTCCTCAATGCATTACAGATTCCTTCTTACGCAAAATATCTCAAGGACCTCTGCATGTTCAAGATACATATGAATGTTTCCAAGAAAGCTTTCAATGTCCATGGCAGTGAAAATATTATTAAATTGGATGCTCAGGTTAGCTCTATAATCTTGAACAAAGCACCCATAAAATACAAAGATCCAGGATTGCCAATAATTTCATGTCACATATGTACAAATCACATCAGGAAGGCTTTACTTGATTTAGGCGCCAGTGTTAACTTGATCCCTTATTCAGTATATGAGCAATTAGGTCTAGAAGGATTAAAACTGACACATAGAACCTTACAACTAGCTTATCAATCTAATAGAATTCCTAGGGAAGTTGTGATGGATGTACTTGTCCAGGTTGACAATTTTTTCTATCCCGTAGACTTTGTGGTCCTTGACATAAACCCGGTAGAAGACACAAATAGTGAGATACATGTGATCATTGGCCAACCTTTCTTGGCCACCGCTAATGAGTTAATCAATTGTCATAGCGGAGCTATGAAGTTGACTTATGGGAATAAGACCATCGATTTGAATATCTTTAATGCAACTCATACTCCTTTTGACGATGAACCCGATGAATGTAAAATGCTTGGCATTGTTGTAAACAGTATATTTCATAGTTCTAATCCTAGGGACCCGTTAAAAGCTTGTCATACACATTTTGGAGAAGATTTAGACGTTGATGACCTCATCAATGAGGTCAATGCCTTGTTGGATTATGTTCCTATTTTGGATAGCAATGATAATATTGAAATGCTGAAAGTCAAATATCTTGTTCCAGAAGCAGAAGAAGTAACCGCTAGGTTAGAACTTAAACCTCTTCCAAAAATCTTAAATATGTCTACCTAGGTCCTAATGAGACTCTTCCTGCTATCATAGCATCCGACCTAGAACCTGAGAATGAAGAAAAATTAATGTGTATATTAAAGAGAATCACAAAAGCTCTTAGATGGAACATTTCAGATATTAAAGGTATTAGTCCTTCTATGTGCATACATAAGAGAAAACTCAAGGACAATGCCAAAAAGTCCAGAAAAGAAGAACGAAGGCTTAACCCGACTATGGCTAAGGTTGTGAGAAATGAAATTTTGAAACTGCTTGATGCTGGGATCGTTTATCCTATTTCTGACAGCCCATGGGTAAGCCCAATTCACATTGTTCCTGAAAAGTCTGGAATCACTGTTGTGAAGAATAATCACAATGATCTTTTCCTCACTCATATGACCATAGGGTGGCGAGTGTGTATAGACTATAGAAAACTCAATTTGGTAACTCAAAAATATCATTTTCCCTTGCCATTCATGGATTAAATGCTTGAACGTCTCCCTGGTCATTAATACTATTATTTTCTTAATGGGTATTCTGGGTACAATCAAATACCCATCGCTCCTAAGGGCCAAGAGAAAACCACGCTTACTTTCCCTTTTAGCACTTTTGCCTATTGCTGCATGCCATTTGGGTTATGCAATACTCTGGCAACATTTCAGCTATGTATGTTGAGCATCTTCTCTGATATGGCTGAGCGTTTCCTTGAGGTTGTCATGGATGACTTCTCCTTCTTTGGAGATTCGTTTGACCAATGTCTCTACCATTTATCTCTCATTCTTACTAGGTGTCAACAGAAAAATCTTGTTCTAAATTAGGATAAATGTCACTTCATGGTGAAAAAAGGCATAGTATTAGGACATGTCATATCAGCAAAGGGAATTGAAGTAAATAAAGCTAAGATATATGTCATATCTAATCTCCTACCCCTACAAACAGTCAAGGACGTTTGTTCATTCTTGGGGAATGCGAGATTTTATCGACGTTTTGACCCTGAGATTAGCACAATCGCTCGACCCCTCAGCAATCTCCTCGCCAAGGACACCACCTTTTTATTCGATGATTCGTGTCTTAAAACTTTTGAGAATCTCTGGACTTATCTAACATCATTACCCATCATCAAACCTCCAAATTGGAACGAACCTTTCGAGTTGATATGTGGCACATCTGATTATGCCATTAGTTAGTTTTGGCACAACACATTGATAACCTTCTGCATGTCATCTATTATGGTAGTAAAACCCTTAATGATGCGCAAATCAATTACACAACCACAGAAAAAGAACTTTTACCGATAGTCTTAGCTCTAGAAAAAATTTGTTCTTATCTCATAGGTTCTAAAGTAATAGTCTATACAGATCATGTTGCTATCAAACACCTGTTCTTCAAGAAGGACACCAAGCAATGCTTAATACGATAGATATTATTACTTCAGGAGTTTGATATCGAGAATGTGGTAGTTGGCCACCTTTCTCGAATAAACAATGATTCTTTAGATAAATTATTACCTATTCGTAAGTCCTTTCATGATGAGTAACTCATGTCCATTCAATCTATGTCTTATGTACCATGGTTTGTGGATATAGTGAATTATCTTGCCACAGGGTACTTTCCTTATTTTTTGGACCAAGCCAGATAAGAATAAATTTCTTAGTGAGACCCGACACTTCTTCTGGGATGACCCGTACCAATTCAAATATTGTACTGATCAAATTATTAGGAGATGTGTCCCAAATTCTAAGCATACCAAAATTAAATAATTTTGTCACTCCCAAGCTTGTGGTGGTCACTTTAGCTCCAAAAAGACCTCTGCAAAAAATTTACAGTATGGATTTTAATGGCCTACCTTATTTCATGACGTTCATGAATTTTGCAAGGCTTGTGATAGATATCAGATAATGGGAGCCTTGTCCCGTATGAATATGATGCCCCTAAACCCAATTTTGATTGTTGAACCATTTGATGTTTGGGGCATAGACTTTATGGGTACCTTCACCCCATCTTCTGGGCTCACGAACCGTTGACTATGTGTCAAGTGGATTGAAGCTATTCCGACCAGACCAATGATAGTTTGGTTATTATCAAATTTATTAAAGAGAACATGTTCTCTTGTTTTGGTACACCGAGGGCGATAATTAGTGATGGGGAGTTGTATTTTAACAGTCGAATGTTTGTAAACTTAATGAAAAAAAATTGAGTAACACATAAGATTGCTACACCATACCATCCGCAGGCTATTGGGCAAGTGGAGGTTTCCAATCGTGAAATTAAGAATATTCTTCAAAAAATGGTAAAACCAAACTACAAATATTGGTCAACAAAACTAATAGATGTTCTTTAGGCATATCGTACTGCTTTTAAGACACCTATTAGAATATCCCCTTACTGACTAGTTTATGGAAAGGCATGCCACCTTCCAGTTGAGTTAGAACACCACGCCTAAGGGGCAATAAAGTCCTTAAACTTTGATATTGGGAAGGCTGGTTTGCATCGCAAGCTTCAACTCAACGAGTTAGAAGAACTGCGAAATGATGCATACCATTTAGCAAAGACTTACAAGGAGCGCATGAAAGAGTTTCATGTCATAAACATTTTTCAAAAATCATTTGAACCAAACCAAAAATTCTTATTATATTCTTCTAGGTTACATTTATTTCTTGGTAAACTACAATCACGATAGACCGGGCCTCTCATTGTTAAAACGGTATATTTACATGGGGCGGTTGAGGTTGAAGAACCGAGTACTGGCAAAATACAAAAAGTGAACGAGCAAAGGCTTAAGCCTTATTATGAACATTTTAGCTACACTAATGAAGACTTAAAACTTTTAGTCCCCGTTTAAAAGAACTGACATCCTTCTGACCTGGCTCTCACTTAGTTTGGGAGTACCTCATTTTGTCTGGCTCAAGAGAGTAAACTTAGTACTAATTAGGAGGCAACCCAAGTCATATTAGGTACTATGTTCTGATTTTCTTTCCCATCTTTTAAGGTATGTTTTCAGACATTGAGGACAATGCTTCTTACTAGTTTGGGGATGGGGTAAAATCGCTCACATTTTTCACACTTTTGAAGAAGAAGAAAAGTTATTCTAGTAATTTGCGAGACTCTTTGACAAATTTCTAAAAACATAAAAATATTTTATCATGGTCTAATATATTTGATCATAAAAATGATAAAATTAAAAAAAATCTACCAAATATATGCTTAGAAAATGTTAGAGCACTATCTTAAGCTAGATATATTATCCTTTTATTAGAAGAAGTTTCAAGTTGATTGATATTTCTCAAATAAGTTGTACTTCATGGTAGTGTTGCATTTATTACATTCATTAGAATTTTGACCAATTTAAAGGGAATCTAGTATTTGAGGTAGGAATGAACTACTACAAGGGAAACGACTGCTTAAGAATAAGTTCAGTCCTGAAATAATTAAGTAAGGATTTCTATAAGCCAAAATAGCTCTAAAAAAATAAACTTTCACGATACAAAATGATCAATTTTTCCCTATGACTTAATATTTATTATCCTTAATTTTATTATTAAACATGACTTATAAAATAATTTTTGCATTTCAGGTCACATGAAGCTCATTTACCAAATATGTGCAAATACTGGGATGTATAACTCAAAAGATGAACTGCTGGAGAAGGATGTAGAGTTGTCAAGCACAAGGGTCCCACATGGGGAGGTTACATTATTGAAGATAACTCTTTGAGGTTACATTTTTATGTTCATTCATGGCATAGGTTACAATTTCATATTAAATGTAAGAAACTTCTCCTTCAACTATAAAAGGAGAGGTGGTGAGCTCATAAGATCATCAAAAAAACTTGAGAGAATTACAGTAGAGTGTAACAAGAGAGCATTGTTGGAGAAGTTGGAGAAAAGTTGAAGCTTTTTCCTTGTTTGTAAGTCTCATTTTAATCTAATAAACTATATTTTTCTTTTCATCCTCTTATTTCTTATGTCAAAGTATTCTCAATATTTATCTTTTAGTTTATTTACTATGTCTAGCTAAATATCTCCTCTAGGGAGGGATGAAGCCGCAAATGTATTAAATATGTAGACTCATATATGTACTTGCCCATATGAGCTTATTCTGAATGTTCATCTCTATATTGTTATGGTTGTATTATTGGTCTATATCTAAGTGATATAGACCAAGTTTTTTTATTATAAATATAGTTTGATTATTAATCTTAAGGTTTCTATATTATTCACACTAAATACCCGATTTTCAAGAGATTAACAGTTTGTAGTTAACTCTTAGGCACTTTCACATTCTTTGTTTTTAAACTTGAAGATTTTATATTTGGTGTAGTTTAAAGGAATTACATGATAACAGGTGAACTAGCTTGACTTGAGGTCATAAAAATACATTTCTAACTACGGGTAAATCATGTGTAGTTTATATATTTAGTATTATTTGTGGTGGATTCTTTTCCCTAGATTTTATTTTTGATTAAAACCATATCATTGATTTTTGTTGTTTTACAACCTTAGATTACTAAAAAACAAACCAAAACTATTTCTAGTCCCGTTTGAAAATGAACGACACTCGATTTCAACCCTTACTAAATACAAGATTTTGACCGTTATCACTAAATAGTCATTTGTGATTCAGATTTTCTCTATCAAAAGTTGTGCAAAATCAAATGCATGTTATTCACTAGTCATTCCCAATACAAATTTGTGAGATTGCATGTGTTATGGAGATTATTGTCATTTATACAAAGTGATATTATTTTTTTGTATAAGTGGAATTAATGTTTGTCATCCTAATCTTTGAGAATACGTGGCCGCCTAGATGAACAATTCATTAGTGAACACATGAAATCCAATAAAAGGCTTAAATATTTTAATATTCTCATGGTAATGTCTCTCAGCAGAGTTGTACCGCCTGATCACGTACATAAAATATCACTGGGTTTTTCTTCGTTTATTATCTTTTGTTATCGAACATAATGTCCCATCTCTTTACTATATAAGTATGGTATATGTTGACATACTACCAACCTTTCTCTCCATCAACAGAAATCATCACAATTGCACCCCGGGAAATGGAGACATGCTTATACCAGTGTGGCAAAATTGCTCAAGTTCATCTGTCTCGAACTTAAAATAACCCCGATCGGTGGTTTGGTCAGTGCACACGCAAATAGAATGGTTGCAATTTTTGGGCTTGGCTGGATCAGGTCAAAACATGTAACTGCGGCCTAGTTGCAAGGTGTCCAAAACCATTACGTAGTGAAACACAGGTATGAGATCTCTAACAAAAATAGAAAATACGGATGTGGATTTTTTCTTTGGTTCGAAAATCGACAATGTTGGTATCAGACATCCTATACCACCAACCACTTGAGGAGTAGGGGTTAGAAGGTGGCAACTTCTGGAGGATATCCATAATGATACATTCACGAAACTTAAAGTGGCAAAGGCATAATCTCAATTGTTGGAGGATTTTATGACACAATTAGGAAATCTCTCAATTACTGATGAGGACGAGCTAAGATTAATGGATCTCTATTTTTATCTCTATGATTATAAATTCTTAATGTAAATCTTTTTGTAATATTTAATGAAGCGTCAATTTAGTCTTTGATTTTTTGTTAGCCTTATTATCCATCATTTTGCTAACAGAATCTTGAAGACGAATAACTTTATCCAAAGTGTTTTCAATCAACCTTGAAAATCTTTTAACTACTTGATCGAACTGGTTAACGACATCATCTGTAGAATATATTTCTTATAGTTTACTTTTTTGAATAAGTAGGTTTTGGAGGATGATGCCATTCACTATGCAAAGTTTTCTTTTTATAGAGAAGGAGAAGGTCATTAATAACTGGCTTCGATAATAATGTAAATCTGAGTCGCGAAAGTAAGAATTCGATTGAAAAACGTTAACCTAATTAAAATTAGGGTTTTTACTAACACTAAAACGCAAAACTTACTTCAAATCAAAACTAAACAAAAACTTAAACTGAAACCTAAACTTAATTTACTTCAAATCATCAACTTCAACAACCTCCTCAAAATAGAGAACCTAGCCTCCCATTTATAGAGCATAAGGGGTTGGAAACCCTAATTAGAAATATTCTAGAAACTAAGAAAAATACCCTCTTAACCTTGTATTGGTTAATTAAAAACTCCCTAAAACCTACTAAGCATCTCTAGCAGAGAGGCTTGAATCAAAAGAACATAAATATAAATAGTTTGCTGACATGTGAGAAACGAACATGAGAGACAATTCACATCAGATAAACACCCAAATTCATCTTATAAATTAAGCGTAAAAGTATTTGGACCAAAAAAAAAGGAGGAAAAAGAGGAAAAAGGAGTGAGTGAGAAGAGAAGCAACATTTCCTTTAAATAGATGTTCATCCTTTCTTGAGACTTGCTCAAAAGGCATCCAAGCCCGTTCGAACGAATTGGACTCCTGGGCCAAAATTCCAGGAAGGTAGAAAATGGTCGTTCGAACGGCATCCAAGCTCATTCGAACGACTTTGCGACAATTGGTCTTTAACCCTATAAACATGATCATTCGTTCGAACGACATCCAAGCTCGTACAAAGGACTTCGACAATATCAGTCTTTGACAATTCCATTCTTCAGCCCTCCTTCTTGGTTCATCATGTCACTGCCTTCGACTGAGATAGTCACGGACCTTTACATACACGAAATGAGGCAAACCAAAACCTTTCAATCTCCCCCTTTGGTTCATTTCGTGACAAATACAAATTACAACCTACACATTACTCTGTAGTACTTCCCAGCTACAGAGACTGCCTAGACCTTAGAAAGACACCACCCCTTTCATGAACAGGTTCAATCTCTGGACCTCTTCTACGGACGATATCTTCTTACATCTCAACACTCACCATAAATCTTGTTACTTAATACCTGCACACTCAGCAAAATCGTTTATAATATATATGGAAAGAAGAACTAAAAATATATATAAATTAAGAATCAAAAAATCATGAAAAAAATCATAAAAGAATTAAACCAGAAAAAAAATTAGCATATATCCATTCATATTGCTTTCCTGTCAGAGACGCATATTTCTCCCCCTTTTTGTCATGAAAGAAACAACTAATAATGGGAATCTACTATCTGAAGCAAAAAGATATTAAACCCATTGGACAATTAAAGAAACAAAAGATAGTATTAAGCATACTTCCAATGCTAGTACAAAGACGACTATCTTAAGAGTTTTCTTAACAAAACCAGTCTCAATGAGACGAACCAAAAGCTAAAAACCAAATAGAAAATGGAAAACAAGAAACCCTATGTGATCAAGTATCCTTAGAATCATACATATACTCCTCCTCTAGCCGACGAAGATACGCAACCTCGTTCTCTAGTCCAAGCAGCCGTGTATCAATAGTTCCCAGTGTAGTCTTCACCATCCCCATATCATCTGACAAAGTCCCCACATTCACTGTCAAAATCTGAAGCATAGTCCTAACATCCCGAAGAGTAAACTCTCTCTAGTCTGTGCAGCGGAGCTAGAAGAACCTATGTACTCTCCTAGAGTAGCAGACTATATACCTGGAGGAGCAGAACCAGATGGAAATGCAGAAGGTAAATGAGATGCACTCCTATGAAAGTTACTCGCATTCAATATTTCTACTTTGGTATCCTCAAGCTCATCAGGAAACACTGTATACCCAACCTCCGTATAATATCTATCACAAGGCGAGCAAAAGGTAATGAATTATGAGTCGCCATTTTGGTGTTGGCATCTATCATCTCTGCAATAATAATGTTCGGGAGATCAACTTCCACATTATTCTTGAAGGCATAGAGAAAGACCTTCATTCTCTCATAAAGTTCATTCTTTTGGGGCCTGGGGAGAATATTGAAAATAGCAATGCAATGTACCAGACGAGACTATTCATCTAACATCTTCCGAGTCACATTTCTTGATCCAGTATAGAGATTTTGCTAAGAGGTGATGTCAATGACCATCTTATTCAGCTCTAGAAAAATATCTATCTCTGACTCCATAAGCTCTCCCTCAGAAGAATAGGGTGATCATGGGTAAGACGTCAATGGCCAAACACACCTCGGAACGTGAATGACATGAGAGATACCCAAAACAGAATAAAGTACTTACCTAGTAACAGTAAACACTTCCCCATCAATAGTGACTGAAAACCTGTGATCATGGAGTGAACTGGTGGACTCCACCTTCAGAGAAGCATAAAACAGTCGAACAATGCGAGAATATGCCTTCCCCGTAGGACTAAGAATCTTGGTCCAACCTTTTGCTACAAATTTTGCAAAAACACTCGCGAAGCTCTCACTAATTGTAGAAACACTTTGGATATCGACTGTGTGTTCACTTACAATCGGCCTATCCTTAAAACCTTTGTCTGTACTCCAATATACCGGGTTATCCTCGACTTGCTGACCATCAAGAATACCAGTTGAATTAGAACGTGGCATCTTTGTTCTTCTCCGTACCCTCGGAGCCATAGCGTATACTCATAAGAAATATGTTTGCCAAAACAACAACACCACAAACAATAATCACAACTACTGCCACCAATAAAACTCCAATCACACAACCTGCAATAAACAACACCACCACCTCCCCAAACCTAACCAACACGGTTAAGCAGGGGAACCCAATCAAACACAATCACAACCCAAAACCTGCAAAAAATAACCCAAACTCCAATTCTTCTCCAATTAATCATTCAAGCAAAATAACCATACAGAACTACCCCCAGAAACCAGATTCTTCAAACCAGAATTTGACAGTTTCAATTTTAATTCCAATTCCAAGCAAAAATTGACAGAGTTGAAGGATAATCCACAATTATAATCAATAATAGACAAAATAATCGAAGAAACAGAGAGCGAAGAGAATCAAACAAATACCAACCTTGAAAGTTCAAATTTCTAGGACACTAAGCCCTAGAATCGCAACTGTCAACCCAAAACTATGATTTGAGAACCCAATCGAACAATTGATGATGATCCAAGCAGGAGAGAGACGTGAATGGTGTAAATTTTGGTTTAAGGGACATAATTTCATCACAAATTAGTGAACAAGGGAAAATAGTGCCAAATAAATTTAAAGTGGGAAAAAGAGAATGATAGAAGAAAATTTTAACTTTATAATCGAACGAGAAGTCGTTCGAACGATAGCTTGACTCGTTCAAACAAAGTTGGCTTTAAGCACTCAACCAAACATAAAACTTAATCAATAAACAAACGACTACAAAACACACTCCCCCTCAAAATATGAAGAGTTAAATCTAAAAACACAGCGGATGCATGATATAGAAAATATTATTGATCTATAGACAAAATAATGTAAAAGAACTTGGTGTGTGTGTATGTGTAGTTCAATCAAGATCCTGACAGGTAGACGTATGAAGATCACAATATTGGAAATATTTTTCAACTTAGGCCTCTCATAGTTGGTCACTCAAAGTCACGGAGAATTTAGTAGATATCACTCTGAGGAAATATGAATATGAATAAGCAGGAGTAAAAAAAAATAGCGTTATTTTACTGAAAGATCTCATGGAAGGAAAATCAATTGTTTTTTATGGTGTCAAGTTAACTAAAAGAGTATCCCTATCTCTCATCTCCACTAAACTGACTGTGCTAAACTTAATATCAAACAGGTCTTGAAAAGGTTATAATGTAGACAAGGGAAGGGACATGACGGATTAGATGTTTTGATGGCATTTTGAGACGTCAGATTATACTTTCTCCTCCTCTTTCTTCACATTGAGTACACATCGAATAAAATACTTCTTCCCCAAATTTCCTTTTATATACTAGGAAACTCGTTACATTTGCTCATATCTCGAGGCAAGAGAGTGGTTTAAAAACCATAAAGAAAAACAAAGTTTTCAAATTTCGTACGAACGAAAAATGTAGGCGTTTGAACGAAATAGCCTCTTTTGATAAGTGTAATAGGACGCAGATAAACTTTGTTCATAATGTGGCATGAGCTATGAATAGCTTATCCCCAAAAATGATTAAGAACATTCTTTCCATGGAGTAATACCCACCCCATCTCTTGTAACAATTGGTTCTTTCATTCTGCAACTCCGTTTTGTTGTGGTATGATTGGTGCAAAAAATTCATGTTTGATCCCATTAGCTCGATGGTACTCAATCACATCACTATCTTTAACTCTCCTCCACGATCACTTTGAATTCTATCAATGGAGCAATCTTTCTCATTCTATATTCGAAGGGCTATAGTATGAAATTCCTCAAACGTGTCAGACTTCTATTTTAATAGTGCGATCCTGGTGAACCGTGAAAAATCATCAACCATAACCAAGATATACATCTTTCCACCCAACGTAGTCACTCTCATAGGACCCATTAAGTCCATGTAAATTAGCTCCAGAACTCGCGTAGTGGCAATGTTGGTGGATTTTTTGTGCGGACTCTTGGTTTGTTTTCCAATTTGACATGGTTCACAAACTAAGATTTTTCAATTGACAAATGCATAAAATAATGAGATCAGAAACAAAGAGAGATTTTGCGGAAAAGAATTTATTTAATAACACTCAAAGCTTGAACAAAAGGTTAGATCCTCACATAATGTTAAGTAACAAAGTTTCTACATTTGTCCTCAATGTGTTTACTTGCGACTAGAGTCAGGAACAGTTGGAACTACTGATAAATAAGTGATACCAAGTAGCTTAAGCATTAGATGAATATATGATAAATAAATAAATCCTGAATATGCACTTGCATAGCTAAGATAGACTGTAATGCATAAATTAAGGGAAAAAACCAATAAGAATAAGATAAACGATACATACCTGACGATGTCCATAGAATAGTAACATAGACAGTCATAATAACCTGAGAGATTTATGTAATCGATCAGACAATGATAGCACATCAGAGAGTTTTAAATCGAAGAACATCCAAAGGTTTGGTGAAGAGATCAGCAAGCTGGTTCTCCATACCAACATACTCAATAATGACAATCTTTCGCTCAACAAGGTCTCAAATCAAATGAAATCTGATGTCAATGTGTTTGGTCCTCGAATGTTGTTCAGGGTTCTTGGAAATGTTGATTGCACTTGTATTATCGCAATAAAGTGATATTACTCCTTGATTCAGCCCGTAATCATGTAACATTTGTTTCATCCAGACTAGTTGGGTACTACAACTCCCTGCAACAATATACTCGGCCTCTGTAGTAGATTACGAGATACAATTTTGTTTCTTACTTTTCCATGCAACAAGATTGTTCCCAATGTAATAGCATCCCCTAGAAGTACTTTTCCTTTCATCAAAATTTTCAGCCCAATTAGCATCTGAGTATCTAATAATTTTAGATGTAGTGTCTCAAGTATACCACAATCCAAACTTAAAAGTCCCAGCAACATAGCGAATAATTCGTTTAACAGCGTGTAAATGAGACTCCTTAGGACTTGCCTGATAACGAGCACATATGCAAACACTAAACATAATTTCCGGATGATTAGCTGTAAGATACAACAAGCTTCCGATCATGCTCCTACACATTTTTTGGTCCACATCAGTACCTGCGAAATCCTTACTCAATTTGGTGGTAGTGCACATTAATGTCCTTGCATGTTTCGCGGAATCAAGACCAAACTTTTTTACAAGATCCTTAGCATATTTAGATTGAAATATAAAAATTCCATCCTCCCTTTGCTTGATTTGGAGACCTAAGAAGTAGGTTAATTCCCCAACCATGCTCATCTTGAACTCTTTTCCCACTAATTCTCCGAAAGCCTTGACACGTGCATCAGACATAGATCCAAAAATAATATCATTCACATATACCTGAGCAATAAGTATTTCATCTCATTCTCGCTGAATAAACAATATTTTATCGACTCCCCCATGAATGAACCCCTTTTCAAGTAAAAATTTTTAGATTCTATCATACCATGCTCGAGGAGCTTATTTTAGTCTATAAAGAGTTTTCTTTAAACGATAAACATGCTACGGATGATGGGGATCCTCAAACCCCTTGGGTTGAGCTACATACACTTCTTCCTCAAGTAACCCATTCAAGAACGTACTTTTTACATCCATTTGATAGAGCTTAAACTTTTTTGACATGCGAAAGCCAAAAGCATCCGAATAGATTCAAGTCTAGTTGTGGGAGCAAAAGTTTCTTCTACATCCACCCCTATTATTTGATTATATCCCTGAGCTACCAACCTTAATTTGTTTCTTATGAAATCACCATTCTCATCAAACTTGTTCTTGTAAATCTACTTAGTGCCAATGATATTAGTATTTGCCAGTCGTGATACTAAGTCTCATACATCTTGTCGCTTGAATTCATTTAGCTCATCTTGCATGGCGTTAATCCAATATTCATCAGATAATGCATCTTTCACGCTGGTTGGTTCAATGATGGACACATAACACACACTTTCAACTATCTCATATAGCGTAGAATAATGATAACCGACGCACCTAGCAGACTCATGAAGCGTAGGACATTCATAATCTAGGAACACCACAATTTTGAGGAGGATTAGTACGAACAGTAGCCGGTGGTGTTGAGATTTCACGAGGAGGTGTTTTAGAAGCTTCAGTGTGAGACGTACCATTAGTTTCCGTGGGTAGTACAATATCTTGAGCCATAATAGAAGAGGTTGGCGTAGCTTCTTCTTGAACATTGCAATCTCCATCATCTGTGTGTCCAAGAACTGTCGAGTCATCAACTACCACATTAATGGACTTCATTACCATCTTGTTCTTCAAATTGTAAACCCGATAAACCCTATTGTTTGTTGCATATCCTAGTAAAATACCTTCAGCGCTTCAGGCATCAAATTTTCCAATATTCTCCCGATCACATGTGATATAACATTTACTTCCAAACACACAAAAGTATTTCAAGTTTGGCATTTTTCCAAACCAGAGCTCATGCGGCGCGTTAAGTATAAGAGGACGTAGATAAACTCTGTTGATAATGTGGCATGAGGTATGAATAGCTTCTCCCCAAAAATGATTAGGAACATTCTTTCCATGGAGTAATACCTGCCCCATCTCTTGTAACACTCAGTTCATTCGTTCTGTAACTCTATTTTATTGTGGTGTGATCGGTGCAGAAAATTCATGTTTGATCCCATTAGCTCGACGGTACTCAATCACATCGCTATCTTTGAACTCTCCTCCACGATCACTTCGAATTTTGTCAATGGAGCAATCTTTCTCATTCTGTATTCAAAGGGCTATAGTATAAAATTCTTCAAACGTGTCAGACTTCTGTTTTAATAGTGCGATCCTGGTGAACCATGAAAAATCATCAACCATAACCAAGATATACTTATTTCCACCCAACGTACTCAGTCTCATAGGACCCATTAAGTCCATGTGAATTAGCTCCCGAACTCGCGTAGTGACAATGTTGGCGGATTTTTTGTGCGGACTCTTGGTTTATTTTTCAATTTGACATGGTCCTCAAACCGCATCTGTTAACTTTCTTAGTCTCGGAACCCCCCGAACTATTTCCTTACTCGTAACCTTGGCAAGATCGTTAAAGTTCACATGCCCTAACCATTGGTGCCAAAGTTCCACATCACTTATCATAATAACTTTACATGAAATAGAGTCTTGAGATACAGTATAGCAGTTGTCAGAAGTTATGGCAGTAGTCACAATACATTTCCCAGTATTATCAATGACATGGCATGCCTTCTTGTCAAATGCTACTATGTTGTCTTCATCACATAAGTGACTCACACTCAGAAGGTTAGTAGTAAGCCCTTTGACATAGAGTACATTATCGACTGTTGGGCACCCAATTCCTTCCACACTCCATTTTCCCACAATCATTCCACTCATTCATCCTCCAAAAGTAATATCACCTCCTTGAATATCTGTGACATTGTTCAGACGAGTAGCATCTCCCATCATATGGTGCGAGCATCCACTATCTACATACCACTGGGTAGAGTTTAAAGCATTGAGAGCCATTATTGCAACTTTACACTGTAATTGTGGTAGAAGATCCATCTTCTGAACCCAAATAGATCTTATTTTTTTCCGTTCTTCTGTTACTTGAGTCAAATTCTTGAAACCATTAAAAGACTTTTGGACAAAAGAGGAATTAGCAAACGATTGGACATATGATCGATAGGGTTTCCCTCTTTCCAAGTGAAGATCATTCCTAGTATAAAATATAGGAACATATCTATAATATGGAGCAAGATGACCCTTTCGACCACAAGCTTGGCAATAAAAAATAAGAAAGACAAAAGGCTACTTAGTCTACCTATGAGGAGCAGAAGTAATACTAGATGTGGACAAATATGGTACTGAATTAGCTTTGACAAACTTAGTGACTGGAGATGAGGTGGACTTGATATTTTGCTCATTAAATCCTAACCCTCTTTTGTCAGTACCATTTTTGCTCATACTTGGAATTTTATCAATATTTTTTGCTCCATGATAGAAAACTTGAAGTTTTTGCTGTGTAGAGGCCAAATTAAGTTTAAGTTTCTCAATTTTTGTTTTTGCCAATTTCACATTCTTCACAGCAGTGTGTTTTTCTTGTTCACAAATCTTAAGTTGGGTACTAAGAGATTGTTTCTCATCCTTAAGTTTATCTAGCTGAGAAATAAGTTGAGAATACAACTCTTTAAAATTAGACTCTTCACAGTTATCACTTTCATAATTACTGTGATCTTCTTCGTCAGTTTCAAGTGTAAAAAACATCAGAGCGGTCACAACTTGAGTTAATAATAGCAATATGAGCTCTTAGACTATTTCCTCCTTTTTGAAAGGGATTATCATGTTCATTATGGTCATCATCACTATCATCCCACATAACAGTAATGTTCATAGCCTTGTAACCATTATTAAAACTCTTAGTGGGACAGCCGTGAACATAGTGACCATACTTGAGACACCTATAACATTCAACTTTATTTAGGCCTTGTTCAGTTTAGTTTGTTTACTATAAGACTTAACACGGTCATGAGGATGTGGCTTATAATTCATATTTTTCCCTCGTTTCTCAAATTGCCTTTTTTTCAAAAGTTTTCAAAATTATTGCTTATAAGAGCAATCTGTGAATCAGAGTCAAGTTCCTCATCATCGTCAGAGACACAATAGTTGTCAACTTCTCTGGTTCCCTGAGAAGACAAAGAGTTGGAGGACGACTTAAAAGCCACACTCTTATTCTTCTTAGGGTTTTCAATTTCCATTTCAATTTCAAAAGTTTGTAATTTTCTAGCAAGTGTGTTAGGTTTCATGGTTTTAAGATTTTGCGCTTCCTCTATAGCATCACGTCTAGACCTGAAACTCTTAGGAAGAGATCTTAAAATTTTACCAACTATTTAAATATCGGTGTATCCAGCTCCTAAAGAGGAACTGTTGTCGACAATGTCACTCAGTCTGGCATAAAATTTACTGAACGATTCATCCTCACTCACCTAAATATTTTCAAATTGAGAGGTGAGCATTTGCAGTTTACTTTCTTTAACCGTATCATTACCTTCGTGAGTGCTCATCAAGATGTCCTAAGCTCCTTTCGAAGTTGTACATGCGGAGATGTCCATATACTCACATTGGCTCAACGCATTAAAGATAGCATTAAAACCTTTAGAATTATACCCAGATGTTTATTTTTCCTCCTTTGTCCATTGATTTCTAGGTTTAGGAATTTCTATAGTTGTAGCTAGCTCACCCCACATAACAGTCGGGGGCACCTATCCATCTTTAATGGTAATCCAAACATCTTCTCCCATAGAATGCAAGAAGGTAATCATTCGAACCTTCCAGTAGGGAAAGTTCGTGCCATCAAAGAGTGGTGGGTGATTTATAGAACCTCCAAATTTTTTGAAATCCATTAAATTAATCAAGCACGTACGACAGGATCACCTCTCAGGATTTAAAGCCTACAAGCGATTCTGCTTTGATACCAATTAAAATTCTATGTGCTTGGTATTTAAGGCATTTTGAGAAATAGGTTAGACCTAATTCTATCAATCAATGATCTAGGATTCAATAGAAACAATCAAAAATAAAGACAAGGAATTTAAACAACACAAGCAATTGTTCACCCTGTGAAAACTCCTTACTCAGGAGAAAAACCATAGGTCGTTGTTGATGAACACGATAACCAAAAATCCACTAATCAAAAAGAGTTTAATCTGAATTACGCTTACATACTAGATTACCTCGTCTTGTGATTATCTCTCTTCTGATTAAAGCTTCACGCCCTATCCCCTTCATTCTCGCAATGATGCTCCTTGATCTCACACCACTTATCACCCTTCTTGAATCACTCTAGAAAATTTTGTAAGAAGTAGGATATACTAACTTAATCATCAACCTCAATGTTTTTAGGTTTAGATTGATGTCAAGTTGTGTTTCTGATAAAGAAATTTTAGCTCTCTCGAAAATAACTTGTTGCCAAAGAAAAGAGGAAAAAGGAGTGAGTGAGAAGAGAGGCAACATTTCCTTTAAATAGATGTTCATCTTTTCTTGAGACTCGCTCAAAAGGCATCCAAGCCCGTTCGAACGAATTGGACTCCTGGGCCAAAATTCCAGGAAGGTAGAAAATGGTCGTTCGAATGGCATCCAAGCTCATTCGAACGACTTTGCGACAATTGGTCTTTAACCCTATAAACATGATCATTCGTTCGAACGACATCCAAGCTCGTACAAAGGACTTCGACAATATCAGTCTTTGACAATTCCATTCTTCAGCCCTCCTTCTTGGTTCATCATGTCACTGCCTTCGACTGAGATAGCCACAGACATTTACATACACGAAATGAGATAAACCAAAACCTTTCAATTCTATACGTGACATTTGTTGAATGTGAATAGTATATTCATCTTAAATAAGTTTGTTATACCCTCTTGGCTCCCGGGCGGAACTTAATTTTGCACGTCTACCCAATACAACTACTGAATCGGTACTCATGAATTCAATTCAAGTTCACGAACTTTGATAACTATAAATATCCCCACCCCATACTTAACTTTCTCTCATCTCATATTTTTGGAATTAATTCCTTAACAAAATGTTTATCGTGTTTGCGTTATCAGAGCAAGACAAAGTCATGATGTCAATGTTATTAAAATTGGGAGGAAGCCTTCATGAACTGCAAAAAAAGTCTGGTTGCATGTGCAAACGTACAATCCAAAATTATTTGAAGCCTATAAAAGATTGAAGAGAGGCTTAGGAAATACAAGGATTGGCTCTATGCAACAACTGACTTTTTAACTTCTAACGACAAGGATGACGTCCAAGTTGGAGTTAACGAAAATAGTAATGGCACAGTTGAAGAAGACCATAGCGGATGGTTGTAGCCTCTTTGTTTAAGTTGCTACAATTTTTGTAATGAAATGCGAGTATTTTTAGCAATTTGTTTCATTTTTATTTGACATTTTTATTTCAACTTAAGCCATATTAGAATGTTCGAAGTTACATGGTACAGCAAATGACTATTTACATGTAGTGCCATGATACAATAAATAACCATTTAATCTAGGAAGATCTGGTCCTAATTTTAGGTAATTTTGCCAAAGTCATTCAAATAAGATTGGGAGTCATTCAAATGACTTAAGGTCTATTCGAATAGAAGTCAAGCTCTATTCGAACAAAGCCCAATCTAAGTAGTATATTCAAATAGAATTTGACTCTATTCGAATAGAGATTGTTCTAAGTCTTCTATTCAAATAAAGTCTATCTCGATTCAAATAGAGACCCGCCTATGACTATTTTTTGGTCGTTTAAAGGCATCTTTGTCCAGGATTTTAACTAGAAAACTTGGAACCTTTAAGAAGGGCAAGGCTAGGTAATGTAAAAGAGGAAGATCCTGAAAGAGAGAGAGAGATCTAAGTTGTAATCAAACTTTGGGTTTTGAAAGAGTAATTCATTATAATAAATTAATTGAACAATTGAAGCTCTTCTTGGGAAATTAAACCCACCAAATCTCTTGTTCTTCGTTTAATTTTTTATTTAGGGAACTCTCTAATTCGATTATGGATTAAGTGGTATCAGATTTTGGAGTTATAATTCTCAAGGGGTTGTTAGTTTATGGTCTTTACACGTGACCGACTCAAGCAAATAAAGGAAATACTTGTGATTCCGTTAAAGATTCAAAGAAAACCTAATTTAAATAAAAATGCAAATTTAGAGATGGAAAATTCAAAAGACCTACCCTTAAAACTTGAAAAACAAGTTTTTATCCTAACTACTACTCTAGGGGAGTTAATAAAACACTTTGCTCTCGCGAACCACTCCAAGGCATCCACTTCGATCAAGCAACAAGAGTGTAAGAAAAAGAAAGGAGTTGCGGAGGAGGAGAATGACGAAGGTAACGAGGAGAAAAATAGAGATTCCAGTGATGTTAAATCTGTAGAAGAATAATCAGTTATTGGTAAGTCCATGAATTTTATGCGTAATCTTCGCATTGATTTTAAAATTGAAATTCTAATATTCGACGGGTCAATCGATGCTGAGAAATTGGATAATTGGATAGATAGGTTAGAGACCTATTTTTAAGTATATGAATATTCGAATGCTCACAAAATATGTTTTTTGACATTAAAATTTACAAGTCATGCACTCATATGGTGGAAGACTTATAAGAAATGCCACATTGTAGATAGCTTGAGTTGGATAGAATTTAAAGTGTTGGTTAGGAAGTAGTTTTATCCAATTGGGTATGAGCAGGAGAGATCATTTAAATGGCAAAAATATAAGCAATTAGTACAATAGTACTCTACAGAGTTTCACAACCAATGCAAGCTTTGGTTTTAGACATCGATGTGGATGAGTATGAGGTATTGATGAAGTACATGGGGGGCTTGCTGGAGTCCATTAGAAGGGAGTTAAAACTCTTTAATGTGGCAAATATCGAAGACACTATCCTGAAGGCAATTTTCATTGAAAGAAAATACATGAATTATGACAAGAAAGACGACAAAGATAAGTCTGGTTCGAATAATAAGCATATGGGAGAGTTCAAGGGAGAGGGATCTTCATCCAAGAAGAATTATTGCAGTTATTATAAGGTGAGTGGGTATATTTCAGATAAATATTGGAAACTTCACCTAGAGCTTAGGCCAAAGGAGGAGGAGAACAAGAGAGAGAAACGTGCATTAATCGTAGCGGTTGTTGAACTCCCGAATTTAGACAAACTGAATTCTAAGCTTACTTTTATGTTTCAATAGACTATGGCTACCGAGGAGGAACATCGGGAAGAACTTTTTCATGCCAATATTCAGGTAAAGCAGAGCTTAGTAGGGGACATCATTGATCCGAATAGTCAGAAGAACTTTATTTCTGAAACATTGGTAAAGAAGATGGGTTTGAATACTATGGCTCATCCTAAGCCGTATGGTTTAGGGTGGATTTAGAAAGACGCAGAGTTGAAAATCATGAAGCAGTGTACCTTCAATTTTGCAATCACTAAAAGGTTTATTGACGAGGTGACATGTGAGGTGGCTCCTTTAGATGTGTGTCAGGTCATTTTGGGTAGCCCTTATCTTTGGGACCGAGATGCAATTCATTACTATAGAACTTGCAAGTATCGTCTTGTGAATGAAGGAAAGGAGTTCCATATCAATGCTTATAAAGAGCATGTCACAACGGAGAATTTAGTAACGGCGACTAAGGTAAAGAGGTTGGTAAATGTGAGCGACAAGTTAGTGCTATTGGTATATTCCTTAAACCAGTTATACCAAACTGAAATGGGGAAGTTGTAAGATGAGGCTGTGGTACATTCCGATCACAAGCTGTTACAGTTTTTTTTTTTACACAGTCCAAGCTCCCGCAAGCTCGCCATATAAAGTGGATGTCATATTTACAACAATTCACCTTGATTATCAAGTATAAGAAGGGAGTGGACAATAAAATGCCTGACATGTTATCTTAACCCCCATTACCAACTACTTCCACTTTGTTGGTAGTTTATGCAGATACAGCCTATTATTTTGTCTAAGTATGTTGAAGGATATGATGATGACAAATAGCTTAGTGTGATTCACTAGAAGTTGCTGCAAGGTGAGACATGTAAGTATAAATTGAAGAATAGTTTAAATTACAGGGGAACTCCACTATGTATTCCTGAGGTTAGAGACTATTTGCATTGGATTAGAGAGGCTCATTATTCCTGGGTTACAGGTCATTTTGGGGATGAGAAGACTCTTTTGAATTTGCAGTATTATGTCGATTGGCTAAATATACAGGTGGATGTTACTCGTGTGGTTCGTGGTTGCATTTTATGCAATACATCGATGCCTTCCAATCGTAAGTTGGTACTGTACTTACCATTACCAATACCTAACCGACCTTGGAAGAGCATATCAAAGAATTTTATGGGCGATTTACCCATGACCAAGTATAAGAATGATTATCTGTTTGTGGTAGTAGATCGATTCAGCAAGATGATAGTTTTTATTCCATACTAAAAGACGATTACCAGGGAAGGAGCAGTGTGATTAATTTTCAAAGATGTTTGGAAGTATTTCGGGCTCTATTCTTCTATTATTTTGGATAGGGATAGCCATTTTTTAGGACATTTCTAGATATTGTTATGGGGGATGATGGACACTAAGTTGAAGAGAAATACCGCATTTCATCTACAGACTGACAGGCAAACAAAGGTAGTCAATTGCACTTTGGTTCATTTATTACGGGGTTTCAATTCTAAGCATCCTAAGACTTGGGATAATAGTTTACCGTATCTTCAGTTTTCTTTTAACTGGGTGATTCATAGTTCCTCTTTGAAACCTCCGTTTGAAGTATGTCTTGGGTACTTGCCTCAAAGCCCCTTTGATATGGCTTTTAGTCTTGGTAATAAGATGGTGTCAGGGATGGAGAAAGATGAACAAGTTAAATCTCAACGTTTTATTGAGAAGATGAGTAAGGTTTATGAGGTGGTTGAAGAATAATTGAAGAAGACAAAAGCAAAGTATAAGGCTCGACACGACAAACATCGGGTTGAATATACTTTTCAAAAGGGTGACCTAGTTTGGTTGCATTTGGGAAAAGAACAACTAAAGGGAAAAGGTAAGAACTCAGACCTATCTGTTATGGTCCTTTTACTATACTCAAGAAGATTGGTGACAACACATTCCAATTGGATTTGCCACCATTTATGTTCGGTGATTAATGTCGAGCATTTGAAACTCTTTGAGTCATCTCTCCTTGATGATGACTTATGGATGGAAAGAAAAGATTTGTTGCAAGAGAATAGTATTCTGGAGAGGAAGATTACTTATATAAGACGGGGAAGTATCAAGTATTCAGAGTTGAGAAGAAAGGTCAACTACCCAGCAAGTCGAATTGGTATAAGAGGGAAATGGGCACGGCCATTTTTCCTCATCTCTAGTTTTAGCCTGAGCAGTAGCTCAAGGCTCCTAAAAGGGGGAGTCATGACCCAGGAGGATCTGAACCTGATTTTAAACAATTTTGCTAAAGTCGCTCGAACGAAATTGAGAGTCGTTCGAACGACTTGAGGTCAATTCGAATAGAAGTTAAGCTTTATTTGAGCAGAGTCTTGTCTGAGTAGTCCATTTGAATAGAGTTTGACTTTATTCGAACAGACTCTATCACGAGTCTTCTATTCAAACAAAGCCAATCTCTATTCGAATAGGGACCCTACTATGGCTATTTTTAGGTCATTTTAAGTACAATTTTGTCTTAGATTGTAACTAGGAAACTTGTAACCTTGAAGAAGGGCAAGAGGCAAGGTAATGTAAAAAAGGGAGATCCAGAGAGAGAGATCCAAGTTGTAATCAAACTTAGGGTTTTAAAAGAATAATTCATTGTAATCAATCAATTGAGCAATTGAAGCTCTTCTTGAGAAATTTAACCCACCAAGTCTCGTATTCTTCGTTTAGGGAAGTCCTTAATTCTATTGTGGATTACCATTTACATGCATAAACATGATACTACATTTAATAATCAACGTTAAGAATTGGTAGACATATAAGAGGAAGAATAGGAAAAAATTATCAAACTACAAATGAAGCCAAAACATTGGTCATTGGTACTTTGGTTTTTTTTTACTTATTATTTTGAAAAAATTGGTAAAACGGGAACTTGTTAGTCTCGAAAACAGGACATCTTTAGTTTCCAACTTAATTCATCTACTGTGACGTCCCATCTAAAGCGGTATAGTGTGGCTTCTGAATTTTGGCTCTCTATTGTTTATCAGACTGCCACCACAATACCACCATGACACGCAACTGAGATTCTTCTCGAAAACTGCACAGGATTTCTTTTATAGTCCCCTCCACCATTCATAAACTGGTAAATATTTAAGAAAGATCCCCATCCCCAGCCACGGCGCCCTCGCCACGTTCGTGTTCGTCTAGCAACACTTATTATACCTCCGTCTCCGCCACAACGTGAGCCACCGCTAGAGCCGCAGAGTCCGACGATCATTTTTTATAAACGGATCTTGGCATTCTTATGACGACTTCTGAATGGGATTATACAGCTTGATGACTGGGTGGAAATCATTGATGTCCATGTACTTAAAGGATATTATTAGTATGATTGGGTTTGGCAAGTAACTCGTGTTGTATGTTTCATTGCTTTAAGTTGTTATTTGTTTGTGTTACCAATGGCGTTTGTCATTCGTTCGCAGTGTTGTGTTATGTGCTCTTCCATAATTTATCTTATGTTATGTTCAGTCATGTGTCAGTTCCTCTATAAGCAGTTTTAATAAGAATTACGCTTCTTTAAATATTGATGGTTACATTCATTGTCTTTTCCTAGGGACGGTTGCATTTTTCTAGTTTGGTATTCAAATCGCAATTTAAATCGTACCTCAACCCAACGGCAGTTGCATTTACCCATGGACGGTTGCATTTCCCCAGTTATGTGGACGCAACTTTATTATTATAAATTCACTGTGGTTGACATTATATGTTCATCAACACAGACATAACAAGTTGGAAGTCATTTGGAATGGTTCACACAATAGATATCAGAGCGGTTCCAAGCATGAGTGGCAGGGTACGCGACCGATCAAGCTAGCTCTTCACTGCCTATTCCAAAGGAAAACCTAGTACAAATCGCACGGGAGGAAACATTGTAGGGAATGAGGGAAGAAATTGTTCGGTTAAAGGATATGATCGACATACTAAGAGGCAGTGTTGTAGGACACTTCGAGAGGTTGGATGAACTAGAGGATTCCTTAATCTTCAGTTGACTACTAAGTTTATGTTTTTCCTTCTTGTTTTGGTTCTTGTAAAGACACATGTGTCTTTAAAAGACCAGTAATTCTACCACTTCTACTTTGTTATTTGTTTTGAGCAATGGTCTTTTGTGTACTATTGTTTGTAGAAGTATCATTTGTTTTTTGATTATATTATCAGTGTTGAGTTATAACTGTGCTATGTGGAAACGTTTATCATTTATTTAAAATGATGTTATTACTCTTAAATTGTAACTTGGTCTAATGTGACTCGCACTTCGTGTGTAGATCACTTGAATCCCTATAAAGTAGTGCAACCCTGCAACGTAATATGTACGAAATAAATGGAGAGACTGAGATGGGGTTTTCCTCCCAGAACACCAAAACACGTATGGGAAGACGGGTTCGACGATAAGTTGGAGTTGGCAGAAATAATGGTGGTTTTGTGTAGAAGTTACCATATCCCAATACAATACCAATAAGAAAAACTCAATTTATGCCCAGAGGTGATATTCCAAGAATTAGGCTAGCTTTCCGAAGATTACATAGAGAGGTAATGAGGATGTGTCATCGTTACGGTCGGGTGAATGGCAGATTACGATTCCCACCGGATTATGATTTAGCCTTGGACATGTCCAACGAAGAAGAAGAATGTGTTACTCAACTCGGAATAATCACAACAAATGCGATACCAACGTTTAATTTCTTAAGTATGTTGATTTTATCATTTGTTTAATGCGTATCTGTAGTCTCTTACCAGCTCATGTTTAAATCTGTAAGTTTGTTGAGCTTTTGATGTAGATTTGTAAATTCAATGAAATAAATTCAATTTCAGTTGACAACATAATGGTTTTAATAACATCAATTGCACCACGCTGCTACCGGTACTTGTAACATCAGCTACAATTTCAGCGATTTAAATGGATGTAATTATGTAGTTGAGATGCTCCAGCCGGACCGACTTAAACTATTGAAATTGTCATTTGTTTGCATTTGGGTTATCATTGGAAAGTTTTTCAGTACCCTCTCTCTTCAAAACATTAATGGATCTATTCACGCCTCAAGCTTTTGGCGCTGATTTATCAAATCAATTCATTTCACATTAGGCAGTGAAGTCTAACAAGCTAATCCCCCAATCCCCTCTCCCCCTTTTTTTCCACTCTTCTCTTCTCTCGCCATACTTCTCCTCCCACCCACTCCCTCAGCTTTCACAAGGTTCCCTTCAAGGCCAACCAACCTCCCTCCTCCCTCCACCTGTTAGTTTCAATCAAACTCCTAAACCCAAACCCTAAAACTAATACTTTCTTTCCTCCGCTCTCGGTTTTTGCCTCCCCACATGTCAGACGAGGAGGCCTCAAGTCATCCGGTCAGAACAAACAAAGAATGCGAACTGACAGAACTGCTACGGGGAGTCTCAACTCACGATCCGGTCCCTATTCTCCATCTTGACGACTCGATATGGAAAAACCTGAAAAACAAATGGCAATATACAATCGCGTTTAAGTCGATTTCACCGAATATCAAAGAGAACGTCATCATGGACTGTGTCTCTAGAGCGTGGGCAAAAAACTCATATCACGCATTCCCCCATTATCTTTCGAACACGAATCCAAAGTTTTCGTGGCAAATTTTGGGAACCACAGAGATCAACAAACTATTTTGAACTCTCCGCCGGTAAACGTCTTTGGCTTCTCTATATTACAACAACCGTTCAACCCGATACTTCATCAATCGGAAATCAGGTTTCCAAAGTTCCTTTGTTGGGTTCAGGTATCCAGTTTGCCCTACTGCATGTTGGGAAAGGATATGCTACGTATCATTGGCAACAAAATCGGGGAGTACATCAGGGATGAATGGGACAAGTTCCCGACTGAGAATCGACGGACTAGTTTTGTCCGCATACTCGTTAACTTGTTTACGGAGAAACCTTTAGTTTTATCTATTCCTATCTCGCGGCCGCGGCAGTTCGGTGACGCCCGAGTTACCGTTAGATATGAACAGCTCGAAGGTTTTTGTCCGTATTGTGGTATTATCGATCACCCTCTTTCTACCTGTAAACGATTTGGAAAAGTGGTGCTTGAACGAAATAGGCTCAACATTAACACAAAATTCAAGTTCCATTATTGTTCGCATATCCAGGTTAATCCACCAAAAAACATTGCCTCTTCTCCGTGCAAACATTTCTATACAGGACACCAACCCCCGATTCAGCAACAATTTTATACTTTCCAACACAGTCCAGAACACCACGAAAATCATAAACTTTGGCCATGCAGCAGCAATAGACAGTCGTTAAGGCTTGAGTACGTAACAAAACAAGAGGGTTTACAGTCGCCGGTTGAATCATATGGCGGGGCCAGTACAGCAAAAAATTTAGATTTCGAAGATAGCCTTAAGGACTTGAGTTTCAGGAGAGAAGGTAAACAGCTGATAGGGCCCATGCTTTATTATCCACAATCATTTTTTTTTCGGCTTCCTTCCCACAGCTGATTGACAAGGTGGATGAGGGTTGTCAAAGCCGTAAGGTGCAACAGGTGGTGGGGTCCCAATCTAATCAAAAATCATTATGCCATCCACCTCATCTTCAAAAACTGAGTAGTTTTGATTTATATTTGGAAAGGGAGGCCTACACTGTACAACGGTTATAAGAGTTCAACTTGTAATAGCCTATTTTTGTATTGGATGAAGATAGCGCCTTACACCCTTGAGATACAGAATGTTAGCTAAGAACTGAAAATAACTAACAGGAGATTTAGCGTGGAAAACCCTTGAATGGGTTAAAAACCACGACCTCTCCTGAGGATTTTTTGGATAGAATGGTGTTTATATAGATGCTAGCTATTACAAAGAGAAAGAGATTGAATATCTGAGTTTTGGAGGGATGACTTTCTCAAAGTATTTTGTAGATGATCATCGCTCTCTGGGATTCTAATCTCCAGGTCTCTTTTTATAGGTCTTATAATATGACCGTTGGTTACATTGATGACGTACGTTTTGGTTGTCCGTATTTTATGAGTCTTTATGAGGTCTTTTGTAACGTTTTGCTATCAGATAATTGTTGATCTTGTAACGGATCTCTTGATGACCTTAGCTGTAACTTCAGACTGTTTGTGAAGATAGGATCTCTAACGATGCTTGTATGCATACGAACTGTTTGATGGATATCTGGTATCTTTTACAGTG
Source organism: Kingdonia uniflora (assembly GCA_014058105.1). Taxonomy (NCBI): domain Eukaryota; kingdom Viridiplantae; phylum Streptophyta; class Magnoliopsida; order Ranunculales; family Circaeasteraceae; genus Kingdonia; species Kingdonia uniflora. The sequence goes on from JACGCM010001272.1 coordinate 2,701,648, forward strand.
CGATGTTACTGGCTGCTTCAATATCTCTGAACTGTAAATAAGGAAGTCTGTATTGTAATCTGCTTGCCCTCAATCCTTGGTTGGTTATTAATGTGTTTATTCAAACTATGTGAGCTCGAATATCGGACTTAGTACGAGGATTATAAATAATCTCTTACAACTGCCCCCTCTCAGCCAATAGCAGGAAAAACGTGTGTAGCGAGTGGTGTTGGTTGAGAAGTCCAATCGTTTTAAATGCTGCATTGATGGCTTCCTAGTTATCTGGAAGAATAATTGTTTTAACTGTTGGGTCTCCCAAAAATTCTGCTTGAGATTTGTGCTTGTGATAAAGACTGTATTGGAAGTGGTGGCATGCATTTAAATGCTGCTGCTATAAAAAATGGTAACCAGTTGTTATCTCTGTTCATCCTGGTTTAACTGTCAGTCGTATGGATTTGCATAAGTAGTAGTGATGGTGACTACTCGTCGTCAGTCTTATGAGGAGAGAGTTTAGAACAAGATGATGATTCTTCAAACTCGTTATTTTGGGGACCAAAGTCTTTCTCTGCCAACACCGATCCCTGTTCCTCCAACTTTTCATGGGATGTTGTGGGAAGAAGTAGAGGAGGCAGAGGATGATTATCATCAAATGTGGCAATTCCACTATCTGGTCTTGTTTGCTACTCACCGTAGGGCCTGTCTGCGGATGCTTGCAGAGGATGCAGTGGCAGCAGAAGATGAGAAGGCTGGGGTACCGTCTGTGAAGTATTGCCGATATCCTGCGAAGGATTAGGTCTTGTAATGGTGGAGGTGGTCCTTCGTCTTCAGTGGCTGCGGAGATGGTGGGGGTTACGGAGGAGTGGTAGGATTAACTTTGTCTTCTGCCTCACTCCAGTTCTTCTGTTGGGCCTTCCATTGCTTTTATTTAAGTATTGCACTGTCATTTGTATACTAAGCTATTTTTCATTCTGTAGAAGAAGTAGTTGTCTGTAGATCTTATAATCTTGATTTTTGAACTGAATGAAATATTTGTTCTTGTAAATTGCTTATCTTGAATAATAAATTCGAACTTGTTGCATCTTGTCTTGTAACTGTTTGAAACTGCTTGAATGAACTGATGTAGGACACCGTGTAACAACTTTTGAACTAGCCAAATATTAAATAGGTTGAAGATATGTAAATCAAATTTCTGCTGAGTTGGATGAAGTGTATTTGCAAGTATATATTTCTAGACTGTGTAGATCGTGTTATATATTTGTTGTCTTGTTGAGATGTATTGTTGTCATGTCTGTTAAGAGGATGAATGCATAATATCTTTTTTGCTCTATATAAGTTCTTGTTGTGAGAGTATCATCATAGTCAATTTGAAAAATTGTGATTATGGTGAGGACCTTGGTCACAGAGTCTAATGTGGTGCGTTTTGCGAACTTCTGCTAGAAGTAGAGTTACGTGAGGTAGCAGTTCAAGAAATCGTGTTGGATAAGCGTGCTAAAGAGAATGAGGGAGCTGCTGGTGGGGAAATCATTCCATCTGGTGAAGAGAACCATCCATCTGCAATTATACGTAAGGTCGGATGATTGACCATAATAAAATGATTTGTTTTTGTTGAAGTCGTCTTATCATCACTTTTCTGTATTTGTAATAATAGTCAAATGAAATATAATTGAAGCAGGGTTTATTGCTAATTTTTTGCTTTTGTTATATCAAAAGTAAGGTAAGTGACAGCTGTAATAGCTGTACTAGAGTTTTGAATTGGAAATCATACTATAAATGGCGTAGCAGGATCGTGTAGTCGCAGAAGGTTGTTGTTGTACGAAAGTGATCGTACTACAGGATCTGTACAAATCTTCTTGGGCAGTGAGTCCTTGTATTTAATAATGGCAGAGGAGAGAGACAGACGTGATAACCGAGCACGTTACTCTTGAAATCATTATGAGGGCAAACAAAAAAATGTGCCTGCAAGGAGAGATGATGCTGACGCATGTCCCAAAGAGCCGTCATTTCAGAAACTGATGGATAATATAAAATCTTGTCTTTCTCCTTCTTACAAACCACATTCAGTTACAGAGAGAGAAATAAGCATTTCTAGAGAGAGAAAGTCTTCAAACTTTGATTGTAGTCCACCGTTATACTATGATCTTGGGAGGAAAGCCAGCGCTTTGGCGTCTGAAGTGAAGGTTGTGACCGAAAATGACGACTGCTGCTCTTCTAGTATAGGTTAGTAATTTTGTTTCTACCATTTTTGTTGTTATGAATAGTGTGTTTGTTGCTTGTCATGGTAGATGGTAGTTGCATGGTTGAACTGCTTTGATATATTAATAAAGTGTTTGGTATGGCTGAGGTAGGAGGCCTGTTTAACTATAAAATGCTGAATAGATTTTTCTTGTATGTGGTAGATGCGTTCCAAAAATTCAAAACCCAGTAGTAAAGTTATGATATCCTCCAGTAGTGAGGAATCATCGTCGTCTAGCAGGACTATGGATGATTCGGAGGTGGCGGCACTATAGCTATTGATATGCCGGCAGCTGTTAAAGTGGGGGTTGAAACTGGGGTATTCTTTAAGTATCCCGCTGATGTAGACGTAGGGAAGACATTTTCGAAGTATAAAAAATACTTAGATGGAAAATGGGGGCATTATCTGATGAATGAAGGGTTATGGTTTAGGACTCTAGTGAGACCAGGTGGTAAGATAGAACATTATCAAGTGCCTTCCCTGGAAAAATGGCAGATAGATATGGGTATCAGAGATGATGTAAAATCTTCTTATTACAATGGCACTGGTGTAGAGGTCGTAGAGGAAGGGTTCATTTGCTATTTGAACCAGGTCGTTTATGGTTGAGTATTCCCTTGACTTTTTTCCAAAAGGGGGTAATGAATGCTCTAATAAGTTGCTCTGCCCAATTAAATGGCAATGTTTTTGAGATGATGAGGGTTTGTGAAGCACTTAACAAGAAATGGAGAGATGGTGATATTGCAAGACAGTTCACGGCGGATGATGTCTTGAAGTATTATAAGTTGAAATATGTGGAAAGTCGGAAGAGTGGATACTTGTATAATGATTCGGCGAGGCCGAAATTTTTTGATTTTGAATCTGTTGGGAGACCCTGGTACGACCATCATGTGATGGTGAGGGGTAATTGTATGCAAGTACCTGGGGAACCGGCGCTCGAACTGAAATATAAGAGTTTTAACGAGATTAAGTATCTTCATTTTGTCTGTACTTTGTCTTTTAACTTGTTGCGAGCTGCTAACATAGTTTGTTGTTGATTTGGCAGAGCCTAAACCAAAAGGTACTGCTGATACGCCAATTTTATTCGACGTCGTATCTCAGGAAGGAACTGAGCTAAACCAAGTACTTGGAGAGTAAGGTATTTGTAGAGATAAAAGGCTGAACTCTGTAGTTGCAACAGTTCAACGAGCCCATCAAAATCGAGTTATGGCTACTTCTGGTTCTGCTTTTGATGGGGTTATAGAGATTCCTGCCTGTGCAGCGGGTACTTCGAGTACACAACCTCGACGATCCAGAGGAAAAAGGGCATTGCCCCCTTCTTAGCAAATAGCTCATGTGCAGACGACGCAGGTGGGAACTGAGGTGGCAGAAGCTGCTATAAATGGGGCGCATCTTGCGAAGAAGCAGAAGCAAGAGATAAAACCTAAACGAACTTTTCCCAAAGATCTCGATCTTGATGTGGTGGGGCAGAAGTCGCGGGAGCTGGTGAAGTATGATCCAAAACGTCTGGGTGTTGAGATTAAATCCAGCATGTCACAGGTATGTATGATGTTGTTGTTTGACTAACTGTGTTTGAGAAACGATCTGATTGATAATTATGTTATGTTATATTTGTGGTGCAGTTGTCTATTACATGGGAATCGGCCTTTGTGGTATTGATTGCAGGTGTTGAGGACCGTACTGAACTTGTTCGGCAGCATGAGGCAGAGAAAGCTGTACTAAGGGAAGAGTTTGAGAAAGAGCAAACTGCATTGTCTGAGCGGTTAAAGGATCAGATGGAGAAAGAGAAAGTTCTACAGAAGAAGCAGTTCGATGCAGAAGCTGTTGGGTTGAAGAAAGAGGTCGAAGATGCTGCAAAGAAGACTTTCGACAAAGTGTTGGCTACTCAAAATAATCTGATTCAAGCATTTTACTCCTGGGGGTTGACTAAAGCTGATGTCAATCTTGTTATTGCTGGGAAGTATGGTGAGATAATCTTCCTAGAGAAGGATGCATATCCAGTGGCTGATCGACCTTCTGAGTAGACCCCCACTTCTCCAGTGGCTGATGATAGGACCAAGGAGGTAGCAGGAGCTAATTCTTAATTATGTAGCTGTAACATTGTTTTGAGACTTGTCTGGTCAAATTTTTCCATTGAATTAGTGATAGAACTATTGTTGCTGAGACTTGAATTTTTTTTGCGGTTGATATTGATATATGTTGTTTGATGGTGAATGTATAATTTGCATATAGGAGGTAGTTCATTTGAGGGGAAAATTAAGCGAGATGGAGAAGGCCTTGAGTCGAGCAAGGGATTCCATCAATCGTACTCAACAAGTACACAGTAAACTTGAATATGAGAGACGTCTTCATAAGTCCAATTTTGATAATACCTTTAAGGAGTTATTCGAGCTTCAAAGTAGATATGGGAAGATAAAAATTGAGAGGAATGAGGTTTTGCAGAAAGAGAGCGATAAGTTTGTCTTATTCTGATAATCCCTTAAGGACAAGCAGTTCATAAATGAGAGTGATAAGTTAAAGTGTCAAAGGTTGCTATTATCTTTGACGCTTTACTTTGAGGCCGAAGTTGATAGTGAGCGGGGCTTGAAAGAGGCTTATTTAGAACTGTTAACTGAGAGAGGTGTAGTGCCAGATCCAGCTCGGGTGAAGTTCTTAGCACAAGAAGCGCTAAATCGTCATAGTATAGAGGCGAAAAGATGTTCAGCTCGGGCTGGTGAATCAATCATATGGGGTGGTGTAGGTCCTTTGCCTGATGAACTTAACTTTTGTAGGGGCGAAGAATAATGAGAATCATTTTCTTCAATATAAAGAAGGAGGATAGAAGGGTCCAGACACGTTTAGAGAATGACCTAAAGCATGCTCGTAACGAACTGGAGCGATGTAAAGAACATAATGCATGTCTGGATAGGGTAAAGGTAAGGTATAATAAGTTGTTGTAAAGTTCGGAGAAGAGAGTGAAGTTGTTAGAAGTGCATTTACTAGAAATGCAGAAACATCTTCAGGAGTCCCAATCGCGTTTGAAGAAGTATCTTACTCCAAAGAGGGGGAAACGTACTGGTAAAACAGATCATGAACGTCAGATAGCTAAGGTGATTGAGTTTTATGGGGGCGAGCTCGAGAGAATAGAGAACGAATTTAGACGTTATATCTTGAATTGTGGTAAAGATGTTGAAGTAGAGAATGATAAAGTTGAAAATATGTGGTTTGCAAAGGGTAATGAGGGTGGAGGAGCTTCAACCTCGAGACCGCGAGCTAAAGAGTCTGAGGAGGAGGAGGTTGAAGATCTGCTACCTCACAGACTGCATAAGACTCGTCATCAAGAGGTTGTGATCTTCAATGAACCTTTGCAAGTAGATGTGAGTAGTAGTAGGGTTCCACCATAAGGCAACTGAACTGTGGCATATAATTGTGCTTTACATAATGTAGTTGATTTGTGTATCATATCTTGATGTTGTAATAAATGTTGCTGAATGATATGTCTTACTTGCATGAATATCTATTGATAGATGTATGCCATTTGTAATCTGTTGCTCTAGGCTAAAGTCAATAAACAAAACAAACTATCTGCTTTATCCGATTCAAATAAGGAACTGATTGCAGCAGTGTTCGTTGGCGGCTAAAAATATGACCTTGTTGAACTCAAAGCTGGAGGCTGATATGTTGGAGCTGCAGAGTCGGCTAAATGCTGTAACTGTAGAGTTGTCAAGTAAGGATGCCGAGATATGGACTGCTAATAATGAGGCCAAATTATGGAAAGATTCTTTAAAGAAGAAAAAAATTGGAAACCATGACTGCGAACCAACAAGTACTGGATCTGTCAAGTATGATTGAAAAGCAAAAGAATAATTTGTTGCATCATCAATCGGCAGTGATAGAGAATGTTAATCTATTAGAGAACCAAGATGCTGAGCTACGTAATATGCGAGATCGTCTAAAAAAGTTAAGCAGGGCTTTGCGTGAGGCTCGAGATTCATGTCAGAGAAAAAGTAATTGTGCCAGAACTCACGAAAAAGCATGTACAAAGAGAGATCAAGAGCTGAACGTAACCATCAATAAGTATAACACACAGATCGCCGATCTAGAATGGGAAAAGCAAGTCTTGGAAATAGAGTGTATGCAAGGTAATCTGGTAGATCTGACGTCTAGAGTTACGGAACTGCTGAATGCGTCTTCTACTGTAGCTGATGATGCTATATCATTCCCTGCCTTACTTTCGTCTGAGCCTGGGGAAAGTTTGAATTTTGTATGCCCAAAGCGTGAAGATAGTTAAATTTCTTATATTACAATCAGACAGAGTGTAAATATGTCTTTGCTGTAGAAAAAATGTTAAATGTTGATTAGAAAAAAGTTTTTGCTTTGTTATCTCTATGTATGGTAGAATTGGGTGAACCAATAAGCGATCATATGGAGATATATCGAGATATATGATTGCAGTAATGTTGTATTTTCTTGTGTATAGGTCGAATTGAACAAGTCAATAATTAACCGTAAAGAGTTGTTTGTTTGTTGAAATAGTAATATATGTCTCAGTTAAAGGTCGAATTGAACGTATCAATAAGCGATCGTATTGAGATATATTTAATATTGAATAGCTGCATGACAAGTCTCGGCCAGGTCGAATTGAGCAAAGCAATAAGCAACCCTCGGGAGAGTGTGTATACTGGACGAGCTATGTTGTAGGTCTCAATTACAGGTCGAATTGAGCGTATCAATAAGCGACTGTAATGAGATATATTAAATATTGAATAGTTGTAAGACAAGTCTCGGCCAGGTCAAATTGAGCAAAGCAATAAGCGACCCTTGGGAGAGCGTGTATACTGGAAGAGCTATGTTGTAGGTCTCAGTTATAGGTCGAATTGATCGTATCAATAAGCGACCATAATAAGATATATTGAATATTGAATAGCTGTATGACAAGTCTCGGCCAGGTCGAATTGAGCAAAGCAATAAGCGACCCTCGGGAGAGAGTGTATACTGGAAGAGCTATCTTGTAGGTCTCAGTTACAGGTCGAATTGAGCGTATCAATAAGGGACTGTAATGAGATATATTGAATATTGAATAGCTGTATGACAAGTCTCAGCCAGGTCGAATTGAGCAAAGCAATAAGCGACCCTCGGGAGAGCGCGTATACTGGAAGAGCTATGTTGTAGGCCTCAGTTACAGGTCGAATTGAGCGTATCAATAAGCGACCGTAATGAGATATATTAAATATTGTAGTAATTCTCCGGTATAGGTCGAACTGAGCGAACCATACGGAGACAGGTAGAATGCTTGAATTTAATAGACTTGCGGAATGCCGATGAAGAAGTGCTTTATTGAATAATATCTTATTCTCCAGCATTTTTATCTTCAATACAGCTTTAATCGGCGGGTATTCTATGGATTAGGTACAGGTACGCCTTCATGTGTACTGAGATCGTAGGATCCCGAACCACTTATGCCTGTTATGATATAATGACCTTTCCAATTGTCTGCTAACTTTCTAGAATTAGGTGCCTTGCGATGTTGTGGGATTTCTCTGAGAACGAGGTCTTTAACTTTGAATTCTCGGTGTCGAACGCGCTTGTTATAGGATCGGGACAAAGCAAGATGATATCTTCCCAGATTAACAATGGCTCGGTCACGTGTTTCTTCAATCTAATTTAGATTCCATGCGATCAAAAATTTGTTTTCTTCATCTATCATCTCGTGATCATGTACTGGGTGATGATATTAAGTGGAAATAATGGCTTCAGTCCTGAAGGCCAGTAAGAATGGAGTACAGCCTTTTACTGTTCTGAGAGTTATTTGGTAGGCCCAAAGTATGTGTGGTAGCTCGTTCACCCAGTTCCCATTTTTGTCATCTAAACGCTTCTTGATGTCGTCCTCAATAGTTTGATTAGTTATCTCTGCTTGTCCATTTCCTTGTGGATAATAAGGATTGGATGGGGAATGAATGATGTTGTGCTCATTGAGGAATGCCACGATTCTGGAGCCAACGAACTGTGGTCCATTATCAATTCTGACAAGATGTGGTTTGTCGAACCGAGTAATAATGTTCTCCCAAATAAATCTGATGACTTTTTCTTCCCGTGTTCGAAATAGTGGGACTGCTTCTACCCATTTAGCGAAGTAATCTGTAGCGACCAACAAATGTTTTCATTTTCTTGGTGCTGTAGGAAACTCTCCTACGAGATCGAGAGCCCATCGTCTGAATGGCCAAGTGACTTGGCTCGAGTATAGTTCGAGTACTGGAGCTCATATTTTAGGTCCCTACCGCTGACAAGCGTCACACTTACGAGCATATTCGATTGCCTGTACTTTTATCTTAGGCCAAAACATTCCTTAAGCTAAAGCTCTGTTTGCAAGGGATCGTCCTGCTGCATAGGATCTGCACGTGCCTTCGTGTAGATCGTGCAAGAATTGTTGTACTTCTTTGTCAGATAGAAAAAAGAGGTATGGACCAGTAACCTAAATTTTATACAGGATATTGTCCTGAACAATGTATCTTCGAGTATTGTCAATTAATCTCCGCCGCTCTGTAGGATCCTCAGAAAGTGGACCGTCAAATTTATTTTGAGGTCCGATGTATGTAATGAAAGGTTGTCTCCAATCATCTTCGACCTCCCGTTGCCCCCAATATTAATGGTGTTGGACACGATGGTGTTAATGCCGGGGTTAAAAATGATGTCAATTTTTAAGTAACGAGCTTCTAATCCAATGACACCAGCAAGGTAAGTGAGTGCATCTGCATGTCTATTTTTCCACCTTGGGAAATGATCTAAAGAAATTGTCTAAAATTTGCTCATTCGTTCGACCACTGCAGCAGCATAGTCGACCATTCTCCGATTGGTTTGATATACGCCTGTATAATGGTTAACGATTAGTAATGAATCTGTGTAGACAGAGAGCTCTGCTACACCCAATGTGAGTGCCATGTCCAAGCCATGAATTAATGCCTCATATTCTGCCTTATTATTGAATGCTTCAAAATTGAGGCGAATGGATTTTTCAAGCCAATCATTGGAAGGAGTAATAAGGATAATCCTAATTCCTGATCTGGCTGGTCCGATGGAGCTGTCAGTCAAAAGTCGCCAACCATTCTTTGTTACCCAATATGATTTATCTTCTGACTGGCCCGTGAGCGATTCATCTTTTTTACCAATAAAATCTTCTTCCCAATCAGGATCCTCTACTGGAAAATTTGCTAGGAAATCTGCTAGGCTTGACCTTTTTCGGAATGACGTGGTTCGAAATGTATATCGTGCTCTCCGAAGGTTATTGACCATTGTTAGATATGTCGAGATTTTTCATGCATGGATAAGATTTTGTGGAGTGGATAGTTGGTCAAAACACAAATAGTGTGAGCTTGGAAATACTGTTTTAATTTCTGGGATGTATAGACAAAAGCGATAAGAAGCTTCTCAATTTTGGTGTATCTCATTTCAGCGGGAGTCAGAGTTTTGCTGATAAAATAGACTAGTTTCTCAATCCTTTCTTTGAGTCAGAGAAGAACAGAGCTGAGAGATGTATCCATGAAAGCTAGGTATACTGTGAGTTCTTCTCTATCTGCTGGTGTGCTCATAACTGGTGGTTTGCCCAAATAATGTTTGAGTTTGAGGAAAGCCGCTTCGCATTGGTTTGTCCATTCGATCTCTGAATCTTTCTTTGACTTTCTGCGTGATGTACCTCATTTTGATAGATCGAATAAAGGTTGACATCTGTCTGATGATTTGGATACAAATTTGTTGAATGCTGCAATCTTCCCGGCTAGCTTTTAAACGTCCTTCTTTGTCTTTGGTGATGGCATAGCCAAGAGAGCTCGTATGCGTGATGGATCGGCTTCAATGCCTCTTTTGCTAATTAGATGGCCCAAAAACTTTCCAGATTGTACTCCGAACTGGCATTTATCAAGATTTAAACGCATCTTGTAAGATCATAAAATCTCGAAAGTTGCACGCAAATCTGTAAGATGGTCCTCTCTCTTAAGACTTTTACAGAGCATATCGTCAATGTAGACCTCCATTACTTTATCGAGATGGTATTTGAACATCTATGTCCTCAATCTCTGATAGGAAGCGCCGGTGTTTTTTAGGCCGAAAGGCATGACTTTATAGCAATATAGACCTTGTTCAGTGATGAACGCAGTCTTGTCTTGATCTTCAGGAAAAAGTGGTATCTTATTATATCCTGATGCAGCATCCATCATTAAGAGAAGTTTGTGCCCTGTTGTAGAATTGAGCAGATGATTGATGATCAGAAGTGGAAAGCTATCTTTCGGGGTGTGTCGGTTGAGATCCGTAAAATCAACACACACTCTGATTTTGCTATTCTTCTTTGGGATTGCGAAAATGTTTGAGATCCAGTCCGGGTAAATAGCTTTGCGAATAAAACCGACCCCGATCAATTTGTCGATCTCTTTATTTACTTTGTCTCGCAGTTTTGGTGCTAAAGTTTGTTGCTTTTGTTTGACTGGTTCTACTTTATCTTTCAACCCTAGTTTATGGCATGCTATAGCGGGATTGATCCCTGGCATTTCGTGAAACGTCCATGCAAAGACGTCATTGTTATCTACGAGGAATTGTATGAGATTTAAGCGTTCCTCCATGCTCAAGAGAGTTCCAATGTGAGTTCTTCTTTGTGTGCCACTAATCTCGACGTACTATGTTGGTTCGACGTTTGGCAACTGAGGTTCTGCTGGAATTGACTACTGTAATTGCTATACAGGAGTTATTGTACCTGGCTTAGCTTCAATGGAAATAGTGTTATCGCAAGCTCGAGCCAACTTCTGGCTTCTTTTAATTTCATAGATCCCTTCTTTCCAGTCGAATCGTAACGCCTGATGATATGTGGAGGGAATAACTTTCATGTTATGCAACCATGGTTGCCCCATGATGCCCAAGTAATGGGATTTGGCCTTGATGATGTAAAAGACTATGTCAAGTGTGACTGGTCCGGCTATGATGGGAAGTCTGATTTTCCCCACACGTTCTTCCATAGAGCCGTTGAATCCAGAGACATTGATGTCACTTAGTTCGACCTTGTCTGCTAAGCCCATTTGGTCGATTATGCTCTAGAAAATTAGGTCAATGTTGCTTCCAGTATCTACCATCATCATATGTAGAACTATGTTCTTCATTTTTAACATGATCACAAGTGCATCCTAGTGCGGAAAGTTGATGTGACAAACGTCACAATCTTCAAAAGAAATCTCAGCTTGTCGATTGCTGGATTCTGGCAACAAGCGAGCTTCTTTTTCTAACATTGTCAGATCATGGCATTGTCTGAAGCACCTACGCTTGAATCTGTTGGAGTTGTTGATTGTCTGAGTATCAATAAAATAGAAGTGTTTTTCTTCATTTTTTTTGTCAACTTGGACGATCTTGGCGTCAATCTTGTAGCTGCCATCCTTATAACTTTCAATGTTAACAATATACTCAAGCATTCTACCCTGTGCAAGTAGATACGAGTAGTAGTAGGGTTCCATCATAAGCCAACTAAACTGTGGCATATATTTTCGCTCTGCATAATGTAGTTGATTTGTGTATCATAGCTTGATGTTGTAATAAATGTTGTTGAATGATATATCTTGCTTGCATGAATATTTGTTGATAGATGTATGTCATTCCTAATTTGTTCTTCTAGGGTGATGTCGATGAGCAGAACGAACGCTCTGATTCAAATAAAGAACTGGTCACGGAATTGCAAAAGTGTTCGTTGGCGGTTGAAAATACGACCTTGTTGAACTCGAAGCTGGAAGTAGATATATTGGATCTGCAGAGTCGACTGAATACTGTGACTGTAGAGTTGTCAAGCAAGGATGCATAGATATTGACTGCCCATAATGAAGCCAAGTTGTGGAAAGAGTCTTTAAAGAAGAAAAAATTGGAAAGCATGACTGCGAACCAACAAGTCTTGGATCTTTCGAGTACGATTGAAAAACATAAGAACGATCTGTTGTATCATTAATCGTTAGTAACAGATAATACTGATCACTTAAAGAAGCGAGATGCTGAACTCCATAATATGCGAGAGCGTCTAAAAAAGTTGAGCTAGGATTTGCGTGAGGCTTGAGGTTCGTGTCAGAGAAAAAGTGACCGTGCAAAAACCCACGAGGAAGCTTGTTCCAAGAGAGATCGAAAGCTGAATGAAACCATCAATAAGTGTAACACACGGATCGCCGATCTAGAGCGGGAAAAGAAATCCCTGGCAATGGAGTATTTATAAGGTAATACGGTTTATAAGGAGCTCCATCCGAAGTGTAAGGAGTTGCAAAGGTTGGTGGATGCTACAGACGATGAAAGCAAGTATTCCCAGAAGGTGTGTGATAAGTTGCAACATCTGAAGGAGGAGATAGGGCGTAGTGTGCAGATAACAAAGCAATATAGGGATTCGTTGCTGCAGGAGAAAAAGATTCTGGCAGATCGATGCAAGGATCTTGATGACGAACTAACCAAAGTGAAGACCGAGCTTTGTGTTATGTTGTTAACTGCAGATAATGCTACATTGCGTACTATGGCTATGTTGCATGCTGATGTAGAGAAATTGTGGCAAGAGCATGATTCGATTTTGGCTGCTTCGTCTGAACACGGTATGGAGTATGATATGCAGCTAACGCGGTTATCTTATATAGATAATTTGATGCCGAGAGTTATGGAATTGCTGAATGTATCTTCTATTGTAGTTGATATTGCTATACCTTTCCCTGTCTTACTTTCATCTGGGCCTGGGGAAAGTTTGAATGTTGTACGCCCGAAGCGAGAAGAATAGTTAACTGTAATTAGACAAAGTGTAAATATGTCTTTGCTGTAGAAAAAATGTCAAACGTTGAGTAAATAAATGTTTTTGTTTTTGTTCTCTCTATAAATTGTCGAATTGGGTGAACCAATAAACGACCATGTAGAGATATATGACTGGAGCGATGTTGTATTCTCTTTTGTATAGGTCGAATTTGAACAAGTTAATAAGCAACCGTAAAGAGATGCATTGAATGTTAAATAGTTGTATAGCGTCTCGACCAGGACGAATTGATTGACTCAATAAACGATCCTCTGGAGGGCGTGTATACTGGAAGAGCTATGTTGTAGTTCTCAATTATAGGTCAAATTGAGTGTATTAATAAGCGACCGTAATGAGATGTATTGAATATGGCATAGCTGTATAGTGTATCTCTGCCAGATCAAATTGATTGACTCAATAAGCGACCCTCGAAGAGCATGTATATTTGAATAGCTATGTTGTAGGTCTCAGTTACTGGTCGAATTGAGAGTATCAATAAGCGACTATAATGAGATGTATTGAATATGGCATAGTTGTATAATGCATCTCTGCCAGATCGAATTGATTGACTCAAAAAGCGACCCTCGGAGAGTGTGTATATTTAAATAGCTATGTTGTAGGTCTCAGTTATTGGTCGAATTGAGCGTATCAATAAGCGACTGTAATGAGATGTATTGAATATGGCATAGCTGTATAGTGCATCTCTGCCAGATCGAATTGATTGACTCAATAAGCGACCCTCGGAGAGCGTGTATATTTGAATAGCTATATAGTAGGTCTCAGTTACTGGTCGAATTGAGCGTATCAATAAGCGACTGTATAAGATGTATTGAATATGGCATAGCTGTATAGTGCATCTCTGCTAGATAGAATTGATTGACTCAATAAGCGACTCTCGGAGAACGTGTATATTTGAACAGCTATGTAGTAGTAATTTTCCGGTATAGGCGGAGATAGGCAGAAATACTTAAACTGAGTAGACTTGCAAGATGATGATAAAAAAGTACTTTATTGCATAATATCGGATATTACAACATGTTTATCTTCGATACAGCTTCAATCTGCGGGTATTCCATAGATTAGCTATAGGTACACCTTCATATGTACTGAGATCGTAGGATCCTAAACCACTTGTGCCAGTTACGATAAAAGGACTTTCCCACTACAATCAAAAGTTGCCAACCTTTCTTTGTTACCCAATATGATTTATCTTCGGACTGGTCTGTGAGCGGTTCCTCTTTTTGACCAACAAAATTTTATTCCCAATCAGGATCGTCTACTGGAAAGTCTACTAGAAAATCTGCTACAGCTTGACCTTTTTTGGAGTGATGTGGTTCGAAATGTATATCGTGTTCCCCGAGTGTTACTGACCATTGTTGAATACGTCGAAATTTTTCGCGTTTGGATAAGATTTTGCAGAGTGGATAGCTCGTCAAGACACGAATAGTATGAGCTTAGAAATACGGCTTCAATTTCTGGGATGTATATACGAGAGCTAGAAGAAGCTTCTCGATCTTGGTGCATCTTGTTTCAACGGGAATCAGAGTCTTGCTTATAAAATAGACTAGTTTCTAAGTCTTTTCGTCGAGTCGGAGAAGAATGGAGCTGAGAAATGCATCTGCGACAGCTAGGTATACTGTGAGTTCTTCTCCATCTACTGGTGTGCTCATAACTGGTGGTTTGCCCAAGTAACTTTTGAGTTCAAGGAAAGCCGCTTCACATTTGTCTGTCCATTCGATCTCTGAATCTTTCTTTAACTTTCCGCGTGATGTAACCTATCTTAACAAATTAAATAGAGGTTGACATCTGTCTGATTATTTAGATACAAATTTGTTGAACGTTGCAATCTTCCTGGCTAGCTTCTGAACGTCCTTCTTTGTCTTTGGTGAAGGCATAGCTAAGAGAGCGCGTATGCGTGATGGATCGGCTTCAATGCCTCTTTTGCTAATTAGAGGGCCAAAAAAATTTCCAGATTGTACTCCGAACTGGCATTTATCAAGATTTAAACGCATCGTGTAAGATCGTAAAATCTTAAAAGTTGCTCGTAAATCTGTAAGATGGTCCTCTTTCTTGAGACTTTTGCATAGCATATCATCAATGTAGACCTCCATTTTGTTACCGAGATGGTTTTAGAACATTTGTGTCATCAATCTCTGATAGGTGGCGCCAGCATTTTTCAGGCCAAAAGGCATGACTTTATAGCAATATAGACCTTGTTTAGTGATGAACGCAGTCTTGCCTTGATCTTCAAGATAAAGTGGTATCTGATTATATCCATATGCAGTGTCCATCATAGAGAGAAGTTCGTGCCCTGCTGTAGAATCGAGCAAATGATTGATGATTGGAAGTGGAAAGCTATCTTTTGTAGTGTATCGGTTGAGATCCGTGAAATCAATGCAGACTCTGATTTTGCCATTCTTCTTTGGGACTGCGACAATATTCGAGATCCAGTCCGGGTAAATAGCTTTGCGAATAAAACCGACCTTAATCAATTTATCAATCTCTTTATTCACTTCGTCTCAAAGTTTTGGTGCTAGAGTTCGTTGCTTTTGTTTAACAGGTTCTGCTTTATCCTTCAACTCTTGCTTATGGCATGCCACAGCTGGATCGATCCCTGGCATTTCTTGAAATGTCCATGCAAAGACGTCACTATTATCTAAGAGGAATTGTATGAGATTCGAGCGTTCCTCCGTGCTCAAGGGAGTTCCAATGTGAGTTCCACTTTGTGTGCCATTGATCTCGATGTACTATGTCAGTTCGATGTTTGGCAACTGAGGTTCTGCCAGAATTGACTGCTGCAATTGCTATGCAGGAGTTGTTGTAGCTGGCTCAGCTTCAATGGAAATAGTATTATCGCAAGCTCGAGCCAATTTCTGGCTTTCCTTGATTTCGTAGATCCCTCCTTTCCAGTTGAATCGTAATGCCTGATGATATGTGGAGGGAATAGCTTTTATGTTATGCAACTATGGTCGTCCCATGATTCCCAGGTAACGCGATTTGGCATTGATGGCGTAAAAAACTACGTCAAGTGTGACTGGCCCAACCATGGTCTTCCTTAGGGCCGTTGAATCCAGAGATATTGATGTCACTCTGTTCGACCTTGTCTGCTAAGCCCATTTTGTCGATCGTGCTCTGGAATAATAGTTTGATGCTGCTATCGGTATCTACCATCATCGTATGTAGAATTATGTTCTTCATCTTTAACATGATGACGAGAGCATCGTACTACGAAAAGTTGACGTGACAAACGTCACATTCTTTGAAAGAAATCCCAGCTAGTCGATTGCAGGATTTTGGCAACAAACGAGCTTCTTTGTCTACCATTATCAAATCATAGCATTGTCTAACGCGCCTACATTTGGATCTATTGGAGTTGTTGACTGTCTGAGTCTCGATGAAGTACAAGTGTTTTTCTTCATTTGTTTTGTCAACTTGGACGATCATGGTGTCAGTCTTGTAGCTGCCATCTTTGTAACTTTCGATTTCAACAATATACTCAAGCATTCGACCACGTGCAAATATACTCTGGAGAAGAAATTTTAGTGTGAAACACTACTCCGTGTTATGATGTTGAATCTTGTGGTGAATACAATATGGCTTTCCTTGTATGGGTGGAATAGTATTTGCATTTTTGAAGAATTCATCTTTTTCTAGCAGCGGGTATAAGTTCGCAAGAGTAGTTGTTAACTGTGGTATGCATGGAATTCACTTCTTTCATCCTTGGCGTGCTCGATCATCATAGGACTTGAAGCGTTTCTTATCACCCCCATAGTCTTTACTACAGTTGTGAGTACGTTCTTCAGGATGATCTTTGGTGGAAAGAGTGATGCGCTGAGGTTTTGGTTTCTCAGCTGTCAGTCGTTCGAGGTCGATAAAGTTATTGACCTTCTCAATCATATCCTCTAACGTCAGTGGATTGTTGAGGATTAGGTAATCCTTGACTCGTCCATCCACGAGTAGAGCATTGGTGAAAGCGTTGATTGTGATTTTCTTATCGAGGTTGTCAATTCTTCGAGCTAACCCGAAAAATTTCCTGGTGAATGTCTCCAATTTTACACCTGGTGCCTGCATGAGGCTGAACAAAGAGTAAAGACTCTCCTCCTTATCTTTATTGTGTGAATAGTTTTTGAAAAACAGTTCGCGAAGTTGCTCAAAAGTAAAGATAGATCCTTCCTTGAGTGTATGAAACCATCGTAGAGGTTCGCCTTTTAAACTAGTCAGAAAGAGATGACAGAGGATGTGGTTGGACGTCGAATGCAGTCCCAAAGAATCTTAAAATTCTTGGACGTGCTCTACAAGATCCCCCCCCCCCTTGTATTTTTGAATCTTCAGAGTCTGAAAACTGGTGGGTACTTTCTCGTCCAGCAACTCTTGTGCGAGTGGACTCTTCTGTAATTTAGTATAGCTGTTTATTCCAGTGAGTAATTGAGTGTCTAACAGCTCCTTGTGCGTTTGTCCACCTGCTCTGGAGTGAGATGTTGTCGAGACGTGATAGCTCGTCTGGTTGCATGCCCTCCTGGTGGATTATGCTCTCCTGTTGCTTCGCCCATGCGGTCATAGACCAAAATTCAAGATTTTTCTCTGTTTTGTTCTTCTTGTTGTTGCAGATCGATTATCGCTCCAGCAGGAAATTGTGGATTGACATGACCCTGAGGTAGAACTAGTTTTTGCGGAATTTGAGGAAGTGCTAGATTTTTGCCTAAATTTCCTAAGAGATCATGGACTGATACCCTCGAGGTTGCAGGCAGAGCATTCTGTGGTCTCGGATTTGCTGCTAATTGATCTTGAAGTGCTCTGATTGTGCTCTGCATGCTGGCGAGCTATTTCTCTAGTTCTATTCGTCGTTCGGTTTCGGCTTGCATAGTAGTTTATAAATCTGTCACTCCCTTAGTAGCGTCGAGCAAGACGTTGGGTGATTTTTCTAGATTTGCTATCCTTCAAAAAATGAATATGAAAAACTGGATCGGAAAACGCTGAGTGTATGCTTCGGTTCCCATAGACGGCGCCAAATGTAATAGCTTATTTTCGTATTGGACAAAGATAGCGCTTTACACCCTTGAGATACAGAATGATAGCTAGGAACTGAAAATAACTAACATGAGATTTAGCGTGGAAAGCCCTTGAATGGGTTAAAAACCACGACCTCTCCTGAGGATTTTTTAAAAGAATGGTGTTTATATATATGCTAGCTATTAAAAAGAGAAAGAGATTGAATATCTGAGTTTTGGTAGGGATGACTTTCTCTAAGTGTTTTGTAGATGATCATCGCCCTCCTCGATTCTAATCTCCAGGTCTCTTTTTATAGGTCTTATAATATGACCGTTGGTTACATTGATGACGTACGTTTTGGTCGTCCGTATTTGATGAGTCTTTATGAGGTCTTTTATAACGTCTTACTATCTGATAATTGTTGATCTTGTAACGGATCTCTTGATGACCTTAGCTGTAACTTCGGACTGTTTGTGAAGATACGATCTCTAACGATGTTCGCATGCATATGAACTGTTTGATGGATATCTGGGTATCTTCTGCAGTGCGATGTTATTGGCTGCTTCAATATCTCCAAACTATCGATGAGGAAGTCTGTATTGTAATCTGCTTGCCCTCAATCCTTGGTTGGTTATTAATGTGTTTATTCAAACTATATGAGCTCGAATATCAGACTTAGTATGAGGATTAGAAATAAGCCCTTACACTACCGGTCATATACTAATCTTAAGGAAGATTTGCATGTGCATAAGGGCCCACAGGATTTCACTCCAAACATCTCTATGTCAAAGGGGCCTCACATGCAGGACTATTCTATCGAGCCCACGTTTCTTCTTCCACAAGAGCTGTATTGAGAGCACTTGGTTTTGGGCTCTACCTCGGATTTGGTCTCGGATCAAAAGACCGTTGACATCACTAGTATTACATCTCCTCTTAAAAACAATCTGTTCTTTTGGCCGCTCAAGATGAGGCCCCGCGGCCCAAACCTCAGTCAAAGACCGACTTCTACTCAATACCTGTTCCCTCTTAGCCCGACCAAAAACTTCTCACCACGACATTCGGTAGCCAACGCACCCCGAATTATGGCATCGCCAGAATACTCATCATCCGATACAGAACCCTTGGAGATAGTGTATTCATCATCAGAGCACACGGGTTGAGTCACACCGACGCATAGAGATTTTTTTGGCAGCGGTTTAGAGGAGACAGAGACAGAATTAGTAGTAGCCAGGAGACCAAGGAAAAGCAGAAATAGGCTCATACCGCCTCTTTACTACCAGAAGAAGGTATGGGGGACTCACATCACCCCGCCAAGGTACGCATTCTTTCCTCTCCCCATTTTTACAAATTCTTTTATTATCTTAGACCATGCTTAGTAAAATTTGTACTGCCTATTAGCTCGGTTTTCCCTCATTTATTTCCTGAACCACATCGAGCTTGCGTTGATCGGGGTCGGACCCCCAAAAAGAGGCCGATCAATTCTCGACTACAAAAGGTTCAGGCTCATTTTCTAGGTAGTCCCATTGATCGCGGCTACAACTCTAATTTCCGGACTAAGACTCTTAGGGGGGTCCGCCTTGTAGTTCGATCCGATTGACACCTGGTCCTGGCAAGAATAGGTGCCGGAGGAAGATATCCTCCCACACCGGTCTGCATAGGTAGATTTCCACGGTCTGGGCCTCCCATAAGCTCAAAGGAAGCAAGTCAGCTCAGTTCCTCAAATTGGCCTCAGGGGACAGGAGGGGGTTTTATGCTACTGAATATTCCTTTTGTGCCTCTACCCGATCCCTTATTCTCTCACCGTACCCAAAAGCTATGACAGCCTTCAAGAACACCATTAATTATTGTAATATGAGAGTTCCCTTTGGGACCTGGATGCATTTTTCCTGCGCCTCGACTAAGTTGTCTCCCACCATCAATACATCTCAGTCACCGGCCCTTGGTGACAAATGATCTTCTCTCCTGGAACTGCAGGGGGAGCGGCAAGCCCTCCACCCTGAGAAAGCTCCTTAATATCCAAAAAATATATATTCCTAATTTTATTTTCCTAGTGGAGACAAAAACATCCGACAAGGACTCATTAAAGAATTTCAATAAATTGGGCTTTGATCATTCCAATATGATGGCGGCTTCTGCTAGTCACAGGGGTGGCCTTTGGCTGACCTAGAATAAATGCATCGACCTCACCATTCTAGCCTCCTATGAGAGGGGTATCGATACTCTTATTTCCTCTTCGGGGTCCAACTCATCGCCGGATTCCCCGCCGGTCCAATGGATGTGCTCCTTCATATACGGCCCCCTTGAGGCAAGGAACCGCCACTCATACTGGCAAACTATTTCCCATATGGCCAACCAGATCCCAATCCCCAGGTTTATCATAGGAGACCTTAACAGTATTATCACTAGGGAGAAAAAAAATGGGTAAAATTCCTTTTGACTACACCATCCCTAACCCTCTGGAGGAGTTCATGTTCAACACGGCAATGGCTAACCTGGGTTTTTCTGGAGTCCCGTTCACTTGGTTAAATAAAAGGAAAGGGATGGATCTGACCGAACCCTTGCCTCTGGTCTGTAGAGAACAAAATTCCCTGAGGCCTCTATTCTGAACCTGCCTATTATTTGATCGGATCAGTGCCCTATCCATCTCAATACCACTCCTGCCTCCCACCACCTCCTGAAACAATTCCAATTCCTGTCAATTTAGCCCAATCACGAAGATCACCAGTCGATCATTACCAAAGCATGGAGGGTAAAACCAATGGGTTCTCGTCCTCTCCAGTTTTGTAAGAAGTTGCGGCATACTAAGTCTGAGTTGAAGACCTAGAATAGAGATGTCTTCAACCATACCCCAGGAAAGATCCAGAAGCTTCGGGATGAGATTTGTCAGCTTCAGAAAAATCCCCCCACCGCGCAAGCTGCCAAAGATAAGCTGAATGCCCAAACTTTACTGGAACTCCTTCTCTCTCAAGAAGAGTCCCTATGGAAAGATAAATCTAGAGAACTCTGGCTTAAGGAAGGCAATCGCAACACTAGGTTCTTCCACATGTCGACCATTTGCGATCGTCGTTTGAACATGATACAGAATATTCGCAAGGCAGATGGTACCTGGGCCCACGACATAAAGGATATTGGCGATGTGTTCCTGATGTTTTACCATAATATTTTCACCTCCTCTACCCCTGCTTCAAAGATCGAGGACCACAATATCATGGAACGGATGCTTACAAGCGATGACAATAATACCTTGACTAAAGTGCCTACCTTGGGCAAAGTTAAAGAAGCTCTCTTCTCCATGAACCCTCGCAAATTCCCGAGCCGTGATGGCTTCACCCCCCCCCCCCCCCTTTTGCCAGAAATCCTGGGACACTGTCAAACGTGACCTCTTCCAAGCCATTCTTGCTTTCTTCCAGACTGATCACTTGCTCGACGAATTTAATCACACAAACATTACACTTATCCCTAAGAAAAAGAACCCTACGAGTCCTGACCACTTTAGACCTATTAGCCTGTGTAATGTCAAATTCAAAATCATTTCCAAAATTCTGGCTAACAGGATCAAGCCCCTCATCCACAAACTCATCTCCCCTAACCAGAAAGCTTTTGTCCCTGGTCGCCAAATTTTTGACAACATTATTATGGCTCAAGAGATCCTCAAATCCCTCGCTAAGAAGAAAGGAGCATCTGGGAACATGGCATTAACCTAGAAAAATCTTGTATTCTCTTCAGCAAGAATGGTCATCATCGGTACCATAGGCTTATTCAATGCATCCTCCATATCAAACGTGATACGGGAGGTGGCAAATACCTTGGAGCCCCTCTCAGTTTTGACCGTAAGAAAGTTCTAAACTTCCAGGAGATTATTTCTCAGGTCTCGAGCAGAATCGAGGGTTTGAAAGCAAGAACCTTTCTCAAGCGGGTCGGATTACTCCCATTAGTTGTTAACTCAGCAATCCCCTCATTCCATATGTCCATCTTCCCCTTCCCTATTAAGATTTGTAGAAAGCTTGATTACATAAATGCTCGTTTCATGTGGGGCACCAATTAATCTAGAAACAATAAGACCCACTTTATTAGCTAGAAGGATATTTGTCGCCCCAAGGAGAAGGGAGAGCTGGGTATCAGGTTCTCCCTTGCTCACAACAAATCTCTGCTCGTAAAGCTCTTCTGGGATGTCATTAAAGAGCCAGACAAAATGTGGGCTCACAACCTGAATAAGCACTACTCCCCTAAAGATTTTTCTATGATTTCCTCCCTGAAGCCCGCAGACTCTTGAATTTGGAAAGGGATTATTGATGCCAGAAATAGAATCTGGACAGAGCTCATTTGGCACATTGACGATGGGAAAAACGTCAATTTCTAGTTAAAACCTTGGATTCCGGGCATTAGATTTGATCGCCCTCAAGGTCCCGTGCCTGCCCATAGAACGATAAGTGAAGTGGAGGATCTCATTTGCTCCTCCCAACGCGTTTGGAAGGAAACTCTCATCCCCTCCATGTTCTACCCGAAAGTGGCAAACTTTATTCTGCTTATCCCGCTCAGCAAATTCCCGTCTAAAGACACGCACCGATTGAGGAACGAGCAGAATGGTATCCTCACGGTTAAATCTGCCTATAAGTACTCTCTCGAGGGGAAAGGAGAATGACCCTGCTAATGGCTTGGGTAGCGGCAATGTCTCCCACTGGAAACTTCTCTGGAGTATGAAGGTTCCTTTTAGAATCCATCTTTTCCTCTGGAAAGCCATCCAAGACGGTATCCCTACCAAACGAAATCTTTGGCACGGAGACTCTAACATTGATACTATTTGCCCCATATGTGGTGACGAAGAAGAGACCACGATGCATGCGCTTTTCTTCTGTAAGAATGTTAAAGACTTCTGGTATGCTTTTGACCCCTCTTTTAATTATGATTTATGGCCTTATACGGACTCCCCTTATATGGGCCTGATCCTTCCACATGGGGAAGAATTAGCTCTGTTCTTTACGCTATTTGGTTAAGTAGAAATGATATTCTCTTTAATAATGTAAAGCCTAACCTTGTAGTTTCTGTGAATAAGACCAAAAGCTACTTCATCTCTCCAAGTTGCAACACAATTTCTTTGGTCAGACACATTTCTACTTTTTTGCCCCCTGAGATCGGAGTCGGATGGCACTTTATCTTAGTGGATGGGGCCTTGCCGAAGAGAAACTTTCTAGGGGGCTCGGGCTTCATCCTTAAAACTCACAACTTCTTTTGTGTTGGCGCAGGTTTTGACTCATCCAGGGCAACAAACTCTGAAGAGGCAGAAGCTATTGCAGTGATCAGAGGTATGGAAGCCGCGCTTGGTAGGGGAATGGAGAGAGTGATGGTTCTCACATATTGCAAGTGCCTAGTCAGAGTGCTTTTGAGACGAGATCCGCGGACCTTTCTTGGGGAGCCCTCACCCTAGCTCTAGAGATACTGGCTATCGCGGGCCGCTTTGAGGATTTCAGATTTTAGTATTTTAGTCGATGTTTTAATTTTGAGGCTCATGTTTTTGCCGCTTTGGGAGCTCGCTTCCCCGCACTATCTATTTTTTAGCCTGTTGGGGCTTCGAACCTTGTAAACTCTGTTGTTTCTTGTTTGCCCACTGGGGCCTAATATATGTTCTAGTTTTGCTTAAAAAAATTCATTTCACATTATGATGTGTTCCTCTAGTAGAGTGACCGTATACTCAATTACACCCTACAAACTACAGTGTTCAACTAAACAGTTTATTTACTTTTACCAACTACTGCCAAAACTACCATAGTAAAAATGTTGGAAACCATCTTGGGACTCATAACATCAAAATATCATTTGTACAGAAGCTGCCTTCATAAGAAATGTGAGAGGTTGTTCCAATCAGTGAAGAGGATTTCCAACTTGGTGTGGTAGCTGGTGGCATTCAAAGTATGAACCATTACTCGGGTCTAGAATATAACCAGCACTTAAAGAATCAAACGCACCTATTCCAGCTAAAACAGATGTGGTCGTGAATAAAGATGAAGATATCAATGATGTGAACAATGAAGATTGCAAAGAAATGGAAGTGGATGAGGATGTCATACTTATTTTGGAACAACTTTATGCGATGATGGATAAGTAAAGTGTTTTTTTGTTTGTACAACAATTCTCAGTCTTTTATGAAAGCTCTATAATTCTCCCTTTTGAATATTGTCATTGCATTGTTCTTCTCTAAGAAGCAAAAGTTCGTGACCATTAAAACTTCGCACATCTTACAATGCATTCAAAATATAAATTTACACATTTCTTTCAACCACCAAATAACCAAATAGTCCAAACAAGAAATACGAAAGGAAAGGGCTTACATAAATATAGGGGTTATTGCCAATAGAGTTGAAGGATTCAAGCTACTCTCACATATGCGGAGTCTCTCTTCAAGAATGTCTACCATGTCATCGAGATGAACTATCTAGTCAACTAGCCTCCTAACGATCGCTTGGAGTTGTTCCAAATCCTAAGCAAGCCTTCTAAATTTTGTTGACCATTGGTTAAGTTGTTCTCAAGTGGCTACCGAAAGTCTAGTCATCTGGTTCACAATTTCATCAAAAGCCATATTAAAATGGTGATAGGATGAAAATGAGAAACTCCTAGAGATTATAATTGTCATCCTGGGAATGAAAAAATCTTAGGCTGGTCTGGATTTTTAAGAATACACAGTTGTTTCATTCAATCACTTCATTGCATTCATTTCTAATGTTAATTTGTAACCCAAGATAGACTCGTATGTTTAAGGTGTCAATTAGTAAAACCCTTGTGTTTCATTTACTTTTGCCCTATAACAAAAGAACGGTATAAACGCATGGTAGGAATACAACATAAAAATGGCAATTCACAATTTTTTTGCTGATAATAAGTTCATAGTGATATAATACTTCCTGAGTCATCGCTTATGGCATCCGACGATAACATCATGGATGGGTTTCCGGTGGTATAACTTACCATGTCGTCCCTAAAAATAGTATACGTCTCGGATGCATCTGCCCGATTATCTCGAAGAACCATTCTTCTGTTTTCTCTTTCCTGCCTTGCAATCGCCAGGTCTAACTCTACTGCAGTCTCTTTTGGCATAAGAATTGCTCGCCTCTTTAGTATACATACGCCTATCTCTCTTAGCTGTTTCCTAAGACGTTGGGCCTATCGACATACGTGATTTTTTGTTAATGAGCATAAGCTATATAAAGTCATCCCAATCCTTTTTTTAGGTCGCCACCACCTTCAACATATGACCCTCCCATTTTCATCGATTTTACCTTGGAACAATTCTTCATCCGATATAGAGCCAGAGAACATTGTGGTTAAGCGAGATTTCAGTATTCGAATTAATTGATACAGTTTGTAATAGTACACATCTATAGACTAAGTGTTGTGGTGACAAAAGATTCTTTTTTCAAATCATATTATATCTGGCAAATCATGCCGCAAACAACTACCAAAATTCCAATGACAATAGACAAACCCTTGAGGCACAAATAACCAAATGTCTTATTCTCATTCTCAATCTTGACTATAGGGTGATAGAAGAGGATGGAGCATAGGGTATGGCCATCCAGCCGAACCACAAAACATGTCATTAGAGCACCCACAGCAGCTAGGTACACCCTGACGTGGCGGGTGGATTCTCAAATCCACCCTCTTTCCCTCCAGCAGCTAGGTGAATTCCTAACGTGGCAACCCAAAAATCCATCCAAGGGTAGATTTGGGTGGATTTTTCACCCTCTGGGTGGATTGAGGGTGAATTAATGCAGCGTACTTCTAAACTGCGTGGTGAGTAATGGACGCTCCAGATTGATCCACGTGGAGAGATCTTTTTTTTTTAATTATGTCGTGCAGTTCAGAATTGCGCGTAATAACGCCGTGCGGTTCAGAACTGAGCGTTGGAAATTTACCTTCAAATTCACCTTCAACTGCTGTGGATTTACTTGGGTGGATTGGATTTACCCCGCTTCTGGGTGAATCCATCCACCCAACTGTTGTGAATGCTCTTATGTTATTACTTTAGTGGAATAGGTTACTACATACATGACAAGCCTAGTATTAAACAATGATACGTTCTTACATTACGAATGACAACTTATTTTATATAGCTCACTATCCCTATTGAAAAGAACTTGACATAAAGTTGGATTTAACTTATCAATGAAATACGACCAGCCAGTGTTTAATCAGAAATCTCGTGCTTAGAGCATCTCTAGCAGTAAGTGGGAGTTTGGGTAAAGCCTAGTATTTGACAAGGGGCCCACAAAAAACCCAACTCACACCCATTCTCTTCCAGCAGTGAGTTTGAGTTTGTTTTTTTAATTTAGTCCGCGCGGTATTCATTTCTCCTCATAATTATTCATCTCTCTCACACATCAATAAAAAATAATCAAAAAATTAAAGAAAAAATTAAACGCGGCGGTAATCAAAACATCGTCAAACTCAATTTTTTTGAGTGTGAGCTCCTCACACTCGGTTGAGTTACTGTAGCGCCAGGTCACCCAACTCACACCCAAACAGTTGCTGCTGGGAGACTTAAAGTGTGGGTTTGAGTGTGGATTTGCAAACCCAACTCAAACCCACACCCTACTGCGTTTGCTCTTACCTCTTTCATCTGCTGTTTTGGAAATGAGCGGACATTTACGTTCATTTCCACTTCTCTTTTTGATTCTTCTACCCCAGGTTCACCATTTTGTCTTCCAACCTTGTGATTGTTGTTGACATCCAGATCCTTCGCTTGCCCACTCAATTCACCAGTCTCAGTTTCACCGTCATGCACTGACAGTCTCAGTTTCACAGTCATGCACTGATTTACCTTGCTTTTTCACAAGAGATGGCTGAGTAGCTGATGAAGCACTTACATTGCCTTCTACCCAAGACACTACAACCATAATATCTCTACCAATCTCATCTAAATCCATCTGCTCAGCATGGAGATCACTGGTAACAATAGATGGAACCTGATCATCTCCCTGTGATGTCTCTCTATCTGTGTTATCTGTCACCTATAGGCATAATACAAATCAAACACAATGCTAGACTATGTTAAGTATAAGTATACCACAAATAAAGTTAGATAGATCCTAGTTTATCACCACCGCAATGTGTAGATATAGGGCTAAACACATTGTCTACTGTATCCAATGCCGCATATTTTTTTGATGCTTTCCCTGTTTGGGCTTCTCCACACTTTCGCTTCTTTAAGAAATTATCAAGCCTTTCTTCTTATACTTCTTCTTACAGTTCATTTTCTTTTTCAATATCAACTTCTACATCAGTTCTTTTTTCCACAATACGCTCCTCTTCTGCTTCTTGTATTTTTCTTCCTCTATTATCCTGCTGATGCTGAACAGTTTTTGACTGTACATTCGTATCTCCTCCTTTTTGTTTCTTTTGGCCATTCTTATCAACTTTTGTCCATGTCCTCAATATTTTTTTGCAGGGATGCTGGAGCTTCATTCTATGTTCTTCATTTTTATACTCCTTTAGCTTTCACTTTCTAGAGGGAAATGGATCCCATGGATAAGAAGTCTCCACATCTTCATCCAAAGATACAAATCTTCCTTTGAGAGATGGTCCAATGCTTTTTGTTGGTTCTCCAACAGATTCCTAAGCAGATAATGCATATGAATAATCAGAGCATCTCCAACAGAACAGTATGCAATTCCAGTTTACCATACCAGTATTCCAAAATCGCATACTGTTTTGGTCCAATAGCAAATTACATTTTTTCTACTGGGCGTTTTACTGTTCAGCGCCTAACATTTGAGCGCTTAACAGCTCAGCGCCCAAAAAAAAAGCCAAATGATTTGTAATATATGATGAGCGCTTAACAGTTCAGCGCCTAATAAAAAAGCCAAATGATTTGTAATATATGTTAGGTGCTTTTTGGTTTAGCGCCTATAGTCTGGCCTTAAGTTTGTTGTTTTTCCCTCCTTCCCTTCTCATTCAAACAACCTCACAACCAACACCCTAATACATCACTTAACCCATAATTAAACATAATGAGTCTTGGGGTATTATAATCATACCGAGAAGAAAATCAATGGAAGATTTGGAAGAATATAACCCCTACCACACCGCTCGACGCAATAATCGCATGGCGATACCGGAGAGAGTCATGCAAGATTTTGGACCTGCACACCCACCTCCACCCCTCGATATTAGTCTTGATAACAAGAGGAGAGTGGTTGTGTTGCCGGAGGGTAAAACTCACATATCGAAGAAAGTTGCGACAATCTCGGTGAGAAAAAAAATCAAAATTTCATAATTTTTTTACCTTTAGCATATGTGTATGATGAAATGTCTCAAAGAAATGTATTTGATGTTTAACAATGTGTTTGATGAAATGTCATGTTGGTGATGATGCAGGGGGACGCTCTTAACTTTTGTGGCGGGGATGCTTAAGGTTGTGAAGACCTACGACAAGTTGCATAAAGAACAAAAGGTTTGGCTAAAGAAGTCCCCATTCGGAAAAAAATTCAAATGTTGTATAGGACAAATCGGAAGGTATTGGGCACTAGGAAAAAGCGATCGAACTTTAGTTCAAGGTCTTGGAGAGGTGGTGGCCAACCACCCACACGTTCCACTTAGTGGACACGGAGATTGGTTTTACCCCGTTAGACTTTTACATGCTAACGGGGATACCTATCGGGGATCCTAGAAAGCGGCCATTGCCGTTTAATTTTAATTATGAAAAGCGGACAATGTTCCGCCAATTTTTTCCGACTCTAGGGGAAAATGATGTCCATTCGGGGGCTATAAAGATAAGTTGGATAAAGTCGTTTATTGAGAAGAATAAAGATGATCCCATGATACGACCTTTATCGACTCGGGCTTTCATATTTTTTGTAATGGCCGAACTTTTCTTCCCCAATAGAAAAATTACGATAAGGTTAGGTTATTTGGCCGCGATTGCGGACCTAGATAGGTTGGATGATTATAATTGGGGCTCTGCCATTTTGGGGGCTTTATACACGGCCCTTAACTCTTACTCTTTGGGCGTGAAGGGTTTGTGTGGTTGGTGGAGTTTGCTTGAATATTGGTATTATGAATATTCTGCAAAATCTTCACCCTATACTTCAAGATGAGGCAACCAATGATGCACACCTCTATTTCCCAAGATTAACTCGATGGACAAGGATGAATTTGATGGAGAAAGTTAATAGGGGGATGTATAACAACGTGAGTATTGCTAGGGTTCAAATTGAGTTGCAGAGGTTAGACAATCTCATGTGTCCATGGGACTCATATTTAGAGATACAACAAGGTTTAGACGGTTACGAGGGCACGCCCCTAGTAGTTGCACGATGGTTTTCACAAAAAAAGGTACCTCTCCATGTTCCTAGCCTTCCGCATGCATGGTATTTGGGGGAGTGGTGTTCTCTTCAGGTATTTGGGATTGCACGTGTTCCAGCGGACCCTTTACCCACTAAGGATATGTTTGGGGATCATCGATTACTTGGGGATTGTTATCTTGACCAACTTAGAGGTTAGGGATGGGTAGATGGTGAACAGTTTCTCATAGATCACATCAGTTATGATCTATACTGGGATAGGGTTTCCACACCATACATTTTACCAGACAACTCACAGACAATCAACGCTGATGTGATCAGTCCAAAAGCGGTTAGAGGGTGGATTATTCCTCTAAGGTTTGCACATTTCATGCTACAGGAGACACAGCTGACACAGAAGGACATAGATACCAGTGTTGATCCTGCATGGCGGCTTAGAGTTGTCGATATTGATGGCACTAATAGGTTGTTTGACGTACCTCGTCTTAGCGATGTCCCAGGGGTACCATCTACTGGTTTAAATCATGATACAGAGATAAATGGTTAATTTGATATTGCAACATTTTGATATCTTTTTATTTACATATATAAGTTTTTCTTATTACACCTTTTTATTGCAGTACACGCAGTATCTGGATGAGTCTAGACGTATGTATGTCGGTGGCTAGCAGGTTGCATATGATTGGACGGCTTCAATGTACGAGCATTATACTGGTATGGTCACTTACAGAGACGACACGATCAGAGAGAGAGATGCCCAAATACAAGAGCTTTATGATCAAAATCAAGAGTCGGAACAATCCATTGCAGACTTGCAGGAATAGCTTCATCGATACCATTTCTGATAATTTGTAATGTTTTAATTTTGGATATGTCGTTATGTTTTAATTTTGGATATGTAATTTGGATATGTCGTTATGTTTTAATTTTGGATATGCCGTTATGTTTTAATTTTGGATATGACGTTATGTTTTAATTTTGGATTAGGTCGTTATATTTTAATGTTTGACTTATGTCGTTATGTATTCCACCTTTATTTCCCTAAGGTCTTCCGCCTTGGTATTTCCCGCTTAATTCTCCCGCTCAAATCTCCCGCCTTTATTTCTCTTATATATATGTCACCAAGCACATTCATTTTTACACATTCAAATAACTATCTCCACCTTTATTTCCAAGTTCTCAAGCAACATGTTCCCAACTAATAATCCCCTCGCAAATTATTTGGCTAGTTCCTCCGACGAAGATGATGAGTTATTAAAAGAGTACGCGTTGTGCCAAAGCTCTCATTTAAATTTGATGTTATCATATGAAGCTTTCAAATCTGGATTACTCGGAAAGATCGGGGGATCGATGATGGGTCGGAAATAAGTCAATCGCAAGCACAAAATCTTTAATCAAATTTTTTTGGATGATTACTTCGCCGAAGTAAAACCGACGTACAATACGTACTTTTTTGGCAAAGATTTCGAATGTCGCGTGATATATTTCTACGCATTCTTCAAGGTATTTCTGAGTACGACTCTTATTTCGCATGCAAGCCTAATGCGTCAAACACACAAGGATTAACGGGTCATCAAAAAATGACGTTCATACTTCGTATGCTTACATATGGTACACCCGGTGATTCAACGGACGAGTATTGTCGTACGACGGAGAGTACGACCTTGGAAGCGTTGGATAAATTTTGTAAAGCGGTGATTCATTTATATCGAGATGAGTACTTGAGATCTCCTACTCTGGCCGACATAGCAAGGTTGCTCAAAGAAAATGAGGCGAGGGGTTTCCCAAGAATGTTGGGGAGCATCGATTATATGCATTGGGGTTGGAAGAATTACCCTAAGGCATACCAAGGGGCTTTTAATGGGAAGAGTAAAAAACTGACAATCATACTTGAAGCGGTGGCTTCGTATGATTTGTGGATTTGGCATGCACTCTTCGACATGCAGGGGCCGAACAACGACATCAATGTTGTTGAACGTAGCAAATTGTTCAACAACCTAGCAATAGGAAATACCCCTCCCATAAATTACAAAGTTGAGGTCACGACTACGATATTGGTTATAATCTTGCGGACGGTATTTACCCGAAGTGGAGAACATTTGTAAAGACAATTCCAATGCCAATCACGGCAATGGAAAAAAAATTGCGGCTATGCAAGAAGAGGCCAGGAAGGATGTAGAGCAAGCTTTTAGTGTTTTACAATCTCGATTTGCAATTGTTTGGAATCCAGCACGGTTTTGGAAGCCCGAAACATTAAATTTGATTATGCACACATGCATTATTTTGCATAATATGATTACCGACGATGAACGTGATTGGGCGACACGTGATTACAAGTATGATAAAGCGAATGGCCCGTTCAAGCATCCACCGAAGATTTCTCGAGGTATTTCTATGGATAACGACATTGATAAATATCTTGGGGAACATTTGAAGTACCGAAATGAAAACAAACATTTCGAACTTCAAGGACATAATGTTTGAGTTGTTATTTCAATTTCAATAATTTGAACTTGTAGCTTCTTTTCATGCCTACGTATGTTATTTCATTTTCACTAATGTTCCAAACTAAAAACATTTAAAAATGATAAATGCCCATTAGAATTTAAACTACAACATTTCAAAATTTTACTAAGTTGTAATTCATTCCAAACTATAAACATTGCAATGCATTTTAAAATAATCAATGCCCATTAAAATTTAAACTACATCATTACCATCACTAGCATTTGACGAACTCGTGGCATTATGCTTTACCATCATCTTTTTCATCACTTCATTCTTCAACATTTGCCAACACATGGCGGTATCTCTATCCATTCCATACAAATTCTTTTCCATAATCTTCATGTCTCGAATTTGTTCTTCCCTTTCTTGCTTTTTCCGATATAGCTCGAGATGTTCCGCCGCCATGGCCTTCTTTATTTTCTTTTCTTCTTGCCTTAGCTTGACATTATTTCCAACCATCTCTGTTATACCCTCATGGGACTTAATCGCCTTTTCAAACTTTGTCAAAAGGTTATTTTGCCTTTTTTTTCCTTTTTTTCTCTCGTTGGCATATTCGTTAACCCCGGGTCCGTCACATCTTCATCATTGTCAACTAAGCTATCGGGGTCCGAACCCATTGAAACCCTTGGACTTACATTTGAAGACGTTTTTTGTGCCTTAGAGCCACCACCAACTTGCATTTCATGGACGCTTCTATGGATGATCTCTGAATTCTATCTTGGATGTTTTTTCATAATATGCCAAATATGTTTGAAACCAAACTTATGTGGTTTTCGATTGTTTTTGGTTTTAAACGTTTTCTCAAACATAGTATCCGCACGGTCATACTACGTACAAATGTCAAAAAATTCAACACTTCACAAAATAAAGTAATGTATTAAATTTAAACAAACATGTCATATAAATTGAAATGTACCTCGTGGTGTTAATTTCCAATCCCGTAATGGTTCGCCTCGCGAACTTTGATAACGCAAGATACAAAAAAAGCGGTTTGCCGTTAAATTTTCCCCCAACGTTGTTTCAAGGCAGCTCTTGTACGGGTTTTCACACCACTTTTTCCTTCATAGCCATTTGTTATTTTCCCCCAAAACTTAGATTCATCTTGTTGGCAAGAGTTTGATCCTCAAGGTCGGTCTAACAACTATTATCACTTTTCTTTTCATTGACATTGGGGTTGGGTGGCGTGGAAAAGGAATGTGGGGGCATGGAGTAGTTCGGTGATTCCGGAAGTTGCGTTGATGGAACGTATTGAGAGTATTGGGAAAACTTGTTATCCATTTGATGTTGATAGAGCTTGAGATGCTAGAGAGTTGATAGATTGAAATGGGTGAATTTTATTTAAGAAAACTACCCTTTTATTTGAAAATTTTGGGTGAAATCAAAAAACTAACCGTTGGAAAGATGGGGTGAGGATTCCGGAGTGTAGGCGTTCTTCCGTTCAGCGCCTAGAGTTCGAGAAAAAAAACTTACGCGCGCTGAACGGCTCAGCGCTTAGACAGCTGTAATTAAAAGTTGTTGGGCACTGAATGGTTCAGCGCCTAGGCGGTATGTAGATACTTATCCCCAAGTTCAGGATTCGCGTACTTTGGAGGGGTATGGGGGTGAGTATGCTGAACCCCATACTCCTGTTGGAAGGAGTTTTTGCAAGAGTATGCTAAAACTGTAACACCATACCACTCTGTTGGAGATGCTCTCTGAAGTAAGTCATTCCTTATAATTTATAATGTGACTTAAAGATTGTTTGGAACCAACCATATCAATTCCTTCCATAATAGTCGGGCTCCTCTTCATACCTTTCTTCTTCTTCAGTACCTGTTTAGGACCTTCTACATCTTCAACAATTTCCTGTAGCTATTTGCATAAGATAAGAAAAGCATTATGATAAATAAACCCAAGTCGAATAACAAAAAAAAAACATATTCAGATGACAAGAACACATATAAGTAATGACAAAGAAGATGTTAGCTTACCAATGCCTCTATGACAATATCTTCAGCCAAATCAATATCATTTGGCTCTAGCTGAAGCACTCACAAATTTTTTCTGAGAAAATAGTGTGCGAAACGAAAATATCTTAGAGTAGGTAAAAATTTCAAGTCTCTATCCTTATAACCTTTGAAACAATGGTGGTTTATGGAATATCCTTAAAGCATCTACAGTAGTTAGGTGGATTCTAATGTGGCAAGGTGAATTTTAAATCCACCCTAAATGTTTCCCAGCAGCTATGTGAATCGGTGGCGTGGCAAAAAAAATTTACCTTGAGGGTGGATTCTCTACCATATGGGTGGATTTGGGGTGAATTCATATCGCGCGTTGGGTAATGGATGCTCCAGATTGAGCCACATGGAGATATATATATATTTTTTTTTTTATCCCGCACAGTTCAGAACTGCGCGTAGTGACGTCGTGCGGTTCAAAAATGCGCGTTGGGAATTCACCTTGATTGCTGTAGAAATATGTTAGATGGATTGGATTCAACTTGAAATTTATCAAATCTACCCTGTGAACTGCTGTGGATGCTCTTATGTACTCCATATCAAGAATACTTAGAAAAGACCAGAGCATAAGAACCCAGGTACATCCGTGCACAGACAATGCGTTGTCAGACTTCTTATTTCGTACATTCCAATATGAGACAAAACTTTGTATTTAAGTGTAAAGAAAATTGTAAAGTTCCTAACCCCATGGAAAATGATTGAATTCATCTAAGTCATCAGCCATATCAATGTATTTCGATTCAATATTCCTACCGCAATTTGGTAGGATAAAATCTTGTACAATATCCAGTAGATTTAAGTGTTTGACATCATCTCCATTGGGTAACTTCAAATGCTTTAGTATACTACATATAGCTTCTGCATTCAGGTGTTATTAAAACACAAAATAAGTGATAACATGTTAAATAATAGTAAACTACATATAGATAGCAAGTGAGGATCTCTTAGAGAATGGGCAGCAGGATAGTTATCGCTATTTTAGCTATCCAAATTCAATAAAATCCAGTTTTTCAGGATAGCTATCGCTAAAAAAAATTAATTTCGAGAAAATCGGTAGCGATCTGTAACGACTCAGTTGATGTTAGGTGTCAGTGGGGCCCGGATAAATAAAGTATTAAAAAATATCTTAAAAAATTATTTTGATTTTTTAAAAATTTAACATGCGCCAATTGAATTGGCGTTGTGTATTTTTATTTTTATTTTTATTTTTATTTAAATATTTGTGCTTTTATTAAAATAAAATATATTTATCAATTAGCGTAGCCTAATTGAATTGGTGCAGTGTATATATTTTTTATTTTTTATTATACAAAAAAAATTAAAAAAATGTCTGCGCCGAATTGGCGCACAACAATTTAAAAAAACTGAAAAATCTGACATCTATCCCCACCTTGAAAAAGAATTTTTT
The DNA here is from genome assembly GCA_014058105.1 of Kingdonia uniflora. Taxonomy (NCBI): domain Eukaryota; kingdom Viridiplantae; phylum Streptophyta; class Magnoliopsida; order Ranunculales; family Circaeasteraceae; genus Kingdonia; species Kingdonia uniflora. The sequence goes on from JACGCM010001272.1 coordinate 2,736,812, forward strand.
TTACCTCTAGCTACATGTCATATTTTCTCTGAATTTACCCCTACGTGGCTAGCTAACTTAGTTATCCTGCTGCCCATGCTCTTACCCCAATGTCTCTCAACCCTTGCACCTGCCCTTGCATTTCTAATTTCCATGTAATGATAGGTAGATTTTTTCCTTGAAAATCGCCTTTGTTTGAATTTGGAAGCATGCACAGCATTAATGAAACTGTAATCGTGGTGAACATGAGATACAAGAAGACCCAAAATTAAAACTATATCGAGTTGTCTGAATTAGAATGTTGTCCTACCAAATCTAAACCTCATGTCACCAACATGGGGAGTTTTATAAGCAAGGAGAGAATTTTGTAACCTCAAGGATGTTTTAATATTGTTTATAATTTTGATGTTGGAAGGATGTAGGGCCCATGAACCAACTAACTCCACAACTCCAAAATAACCATAGATTCCCAAAAGAGAGGGAACTCTTAAACTAAAATATATTTGAGAGATATTTTCATTCTTTTATCTTTCTTCTACCGCCTCATTTTGTTAAAACACCAATAGTTCATAAAACCTAATTAAAACTTCTTAAAAAACCATCAAAATTCCACCAAAAGGAAAGAAAAAACAAAAAACAAAATATGAAATTACCGGACTTAAATTTTCCGGCCAATGAGGATAATGGATATAGTCTTATTGACTTAAATAATCTGGCGATTAATGATGATCTTGTCGATGAAAACTTCATTGAGGTATGTACTACTAAAATTGACTTAGTTGTTTAGATTAATTTGCCATAAGAATTCTCATGCAATAGTAATCAATAACAAGATACGCTTAATTGAGTCTCGTGTAGATTAGTTTGAAAAATTATGGTTTTAATTTATTCTTGTTTTACTTATTTCTAATTAATCATGTAAGTCACTAGTACTACCCGTGGCTCGCCACAATGAACAACGTTGACGCGCCTTCGGCGCTGTCTATCTAACCGATATGTTACAAAGGCAAGTCTTCGACGCTATCTATTTTTCCCAACTTCAAACACGACCTGAGAATACCCAATGAGAGAAAGTACCTAAGGCATAGCAACAACGTCAACTGTAATATATGGTTGCCCATTAGGCGTCGTTACTTTTGGTTTTATATTTGTTGAATTAACCTCAAATGTACGACACTAAGCTATCCCCATCTCCAATACTCAAAACTGAAAGCAAAGAAAATTTAGTGTGAAGCCAAAAAGTACAATATCCAAGTTATACATAAAATTATCCTCCTAAGTACACATGCCACTTAATACTTAAACAAAGCTATAACACTTTCTGACCTAATATTAGTAAAGCTTTACATGTGTGGAGAAAACAGCGAAACCCCATAACTCCCTGAGATTCTTAGTTCCCTATCTGATGAAGGTATCGTGATGGTTTCTCTTTTGGAAATCCAGGTACTATCGATGTTTATAATGAGAATTATATTCCACCTATATAAATTCGGTTACTTGAAGGAAGAAGTTTTAAACTTTGTGGGCATGCTTTGGGGAAAAAGAAGCAAGAACGATGGGACTCATAATTACATTGCTTTCATTGGTGTATGATCCATGTTAGAAGCAAGATAGTAAAGGTATATACGAAAGCAGAGCACCACAATAGTTCATATTCCTTCTTAATTAAAAAGGCTTTCGTTGAACTGTGATTTTTGAAGAAATCAGAAGGTTTATATAGAAAGATTATAGAGAGCTGAGATAATGTAGGTAATAATTGGGATATAATAATATGATCACAAAAAAGAGAAACACCTCCCATGTAACAAGTGTTCTTCAAGCATGCTTTCAATGTGAAATAGTAACACCTCCCATCTTTATTGTAGTTGTTATGGCGCCAACTATCATCATTCTAGGAAGATGGTCTTATTTTCATGTAGCCTTGATCAACAACTGCAGTCTGAAGTTTCAGAGACTGCACCATAACTCAATGTAATCTATCAGTGTCTATACACAAATAGTCCATTATAATATATAAGGGTTAATAAAACTAGAGTATATTAGAGTAGATCAATATTTTATGTACTTGGCCAAAGATTAGACCTCAAAGCAACCCCAAACAAGCCAAGTACCACCAAAAGAGTTCAAAAATTATAGTTTTAATTGATTCTTGTTTTACTTCTTTCTAATTAATCATGCAAGTCATGTTTAAATGCGAAACTAATAGTATTTGATGGAATTAATAGTGTATGAGCATATGTGAACTGGATATGTATATACAACTTTTTAATGTTAGGAACGCATTGGAGATGCAATACCCTATGATGTGGATCCAGTTTTACCTTCCATTGTAGATTTTACTGATGTCTTTACCACAGATAAGGTAAGATTTCTCCAAGAATCACAACTTATTACTTATAGCTTATACTCGTATTTATACTATATTGTCTAAAATGTTTTCATCGCAGATATTTGATACTCGTGATGAGTTATCGCAATGGGTTCGAGATACCGCAAGGAGTGTGAAAGTTGTGGTTATTACAAAAGATTCTAGCTTAGGGGAATACAAGTATATATATTTGTGGTGTGAGCGTGGGAGAGTTTACCGTCAACACACTAAAAAAGAGTTAAAAGATCACGAAAGAAAAAGAAGAAATGCAACAAGAGCGTGTAAATGTCCATTTTAATTAAAGGGTTCGGCTACTGGACTAGAAAAAAAATGGGAACTCAAAGTTGTAAATGGTTGGCACAATCACCCAACTGTCGAACATTTAGAAGGTCGTCCATACACCGAAAGGTTGAGACCGTAAGAGTTGGAAACATTAATTTCATTGGCAAAATCAGATGTGGCACCGAGATATATTTTAGATGTAATTAAGGAAAAATTTCATGATAACACATCAACGATAGAAACAATATATAATGCCCTGAGGAAGTGGAGAGATGACCAACAAGGCGGAAGATCCGAAATGCAACTGGTGTTTAATCACCTTGATAATGTTAGTTATCACGAATGGCACATGGTCGAGGAAGAATCTAATCGTGTGGGTTCAATATACTGGACGAATCCGGTGGAAATGAATCTTGGGAAATACCTCCCTTTAGTATACATGATGGACTGCACTTACAAGACAAATGAACCGAGGAAACCCTTATTAGAGATCGTCGGTGTTACTTCAACAGGTCAAACTTTCCTGCATAGTCATTGTTTCATGGAAGACGATAAATAACCAACATATCAATGGGCATTGGAACGTTTCAAGACATGCTTTAATGAAGATGAAATCTCACACGTCATTATTACAGACAGAGAATTTGCATTGATGAATGCTATTGCTCGAGTGTTTCCTACGACAAAACACATGTTGTGTCATTTTTCACATTTACCAAAATGTAAAGGCCCATGTTAAGAAAATGTTTACCAAGGAAAAGGAGAATGATGACTACCCTAAATTCATAAGAGGTTTCAAAGATTTGGTTGAGAACTTATCTAGTGAAGTACAATACCTACAAAACTTAAGAGAGCTTGAGAGTTCTTGGTCAAGATACCCTTCCGCTATGGAATACGTTCGACAATATTGGCTTAATCCATTTCGACAATGTTTTGTATCCGCCTGGGTTGATCAATACATGCATCTAGGCAATTATACGAGCAATAGAGTTGAAAGTGCACACTCTAAATTGAAAAGAGCATTGTGGACTAGTAATCTCACATACAGTAAAGCTTAGAAGAAAATAGATGGTCTTTTTCACTCATAGCACACTCAAATATACCGTTCTTTTGAGAAAAGCTTAACTACTGTTATGCGTGAATACAATGGGCCCTTGTTTGCAAACTTAAATAATATAGTATCCAGAGAGGCGCTTGACTTGATAGTGGATGAGGTACATAGGGCAAAAGAAATTGGCCTTGTTACAAAGGAAGATTGTGGTTGCCAACTTTGACGAACACACGGTATTCCGTGTACTTGTGAGCTTTTTATTTTGGCACAAGTTGGGGCTTTTATACCGAAGGAATCAGTTCACCGCCATTGGTTCCAACTATCCACAATTCCCATTTCATCATCTACTAGTCACATTAGTGTTGATCTCCAATTAACATTAGACATGGTTATAAACAAATTTGGAATGACTAATGAAGCTGGGAAACACGTTCTTCTTCTAAAGCTTTTAGAGTTGGCACACCCTGAGTCGACTTCGTTGGAAGAACCCGGTCGTGGTTATATACCGAAGGGTAAGCAAAAGAGTAAGAAAAAATGTGGAGTGAACACAAGTAACAAGAGAGATCCTTCGAACTGGGATCACGTTCTTGGGACCCAAGAAAGTGTGAAGAAAACATATAAGAAGGCGAGGTTGAATGATGTTGTGGCAAAAAAGAAAAAATCCATCCCCCAAAAATTAATGTCATTAGGAGGAGTTTTAAATAATGACATGGTTGCAAGCAGTAATATTGTTAGAGCAAGAGAGACGAGCACACAAGAAGAAGACCTCACTCTTTCGTTGTCTGGACTTGATCTAATGCTTGAATTTCTAGAATGAGGTACACCTAAGAAGGATCCAGCGTTAGTAAATCGTTTTCCTGAGTTTATGCATGATATAATAATTCAGGATCCAATAAATGTCGATCCGGATGGAAATTGTGATTTTCGGGCTATTTCAAGAATGATGTTAAATAAGGAGAGAGAATGGTTAGAAGTTAGGCGACAAATGTTATGCGGGCTTGAAGATGTCCCGCAGGAGGAGATGTACAATAACTTACTGACTGAGGATTGTTTTGAGAAGTTGAGACATGCATTGAATTGGTTTGATGAAACAAAAGTTGCGCCACCGGAAAAGTACTTAGTCATACCGGATATGCTGCATTTGGCCGCAATTGTATTTAATATAGTAATTGTATTGTTGAGTGACAATCACAATCGTACTCATAAATATGCTAATATGACGTTTCTCCCATTAAGAGATACTATGGGTGAACCGCCAAGTGAGTATGATGTGTTTGGTATGGGATTCATAAACGGGAATCATTTTGTGGTGTTAGAACTTAAACATGGTTGTCCATTGCCAAATTTGCATCCTTCGTGGGAAAGATATCGTGACGAGAGTGCATCCACATTTCTCCATCCATACATTGCGTGCTTTGAACGTTACAACCGTATGCTTAGTTCCGCTGGGGGAGCTTTATAAGAAAGGAGATGTTTTTGTACCTACAAGGAGAATATAAACTAACTTTCCTAATTCATTCTTTTTTGTATTGACCGTAACACATGTTACATATTTCCAGAATCTCTACAATATATAGAGTAACTAACTGTGATGATATCTATAAAGAAACTAAAAGATAATATTAGGGGTTGAGGGCAAGCTTAAGGTTATTGCAAATTTTATGCATTTATTGGTAATAGATGAGATATATGTATATTCTACACCCACCAAAGAAAATGATTAGACGGTAACAAAGAAAATTAGACATATATGGCTTAGATATCACTCATAAAACATGCAAAAAGGAAGGTACCAAAGTAGTGATAATACTAACCATAAGGTCTGCTGATGAAGACCTTTCTCGCGGGTCCTTTTGTATGTTGTAAACATATTAAACAACACAGTCCGCACTTACTCGTATACAATAAAAGACAATAGACACGGAAAGGAAGAGTTACCTAAAAAATGGATAAACAAGAAGCATGACAACATTCATATGCTTTCTACAGAAACGTCATAAACGCAGCCGGAAATTAGTTCGTTTATCTACAACTCCTGCATTATGCAAAGCTACTTGGTCTGCTGAGGATAAAGGCTGATCCTCTTCACTCAAAAGGTGATCAGAGCTTCCGATATTATTCCCAATATCAAGTGGAAAATGTAAATTCGTGATGTGATCAATATCAAATTCAGGGACAGTACTCATATCCTCCTCCTCAGATACTTTCTCCAATTCCCTCAATATCATCTCCATACTTTGTTTCGCAATTTGGTAAGAATTAATAGACAAGGAAGTCGCCGTGCAAAAGTTAAGAGATAAATGAGATAGATTGTTGTACCGCACTGCCAGAGAGTTGGTCAGGTTACAATTCCCATTGGGAGAAAACAGACCCCAGTTTTGCCATTTTTGTCCATCTTTTCATAAAGTATACCTCGAGGACCAACATAATGTTTCGTACGGTGAAGAGTTTGAAAATATTCTTACATAAAATACCTGAGAACTCGAAATTTTGACAATCACATATCACTTGAATACCGCTATCGCAAGAGTTCAAATTAACAAGGCAAGTCCTATTTATTTCCCACCTTGAAACTATCTAATTAGTCCCTACTCTTGCAGTTTCTTCAGCAATATAGTTAAATCTCTCACAAAATTCTTTATGGAACTCTTTAAAAACTGACCTCGTGTAGATATCGGCTATTAAACATAGATTTGAAGCAAGTAAATCAGTGATCAAGTTGGTTCGCTCTTAAGAAAGAAACCAATAAGTCATTCTTGAATTTCTCCCAGATACAATATGTTGAATCTAGATGGGTTTGAACCATCATCTTCTCACATGGTGAGTGCTTTTTCCTTTTTAAGATTGATTCGTGGTAAATGTGAACATTTTTTTCTTAAAAGGCCAAAGCAAAAACCATTGATTACTGCTCAGCCCGGCAACGTAATTCCAATTCAACAAGAATGCAAGGGCAATTCAAACCAATTTTAATATTTTAGCTATAGTACCAATCTAACTCTATTGCAACTGTACTCACCGAAATTTGGTATACCTACAAGGGAAATTCAAACCAATCTAGATATAGAGTCTGGATCAAAGACACTTCCAATGAAGCTATACACTTTAGCAAAATTTGGTATGCCTGCAAAGTAGAGGTAAAATGAAGAACAAAATGAAGCTGTACACTCACAATGAAGATCAAAGATACTCCCAATGAAGCTATACACAGTACTCATCTGTTGAGTTTGCTGGTACTGGTGCTGGTGCTGTTGCATGTAGGCGCTTTGTTGTACTACTGCATTAGGGAACTGAAACAAAAAGGAACCCCTTACTAGATTAATAAACATATAGTATGCAGATGCGCTTATAGGGCGGTGATACATACATTATACATGCTTTCTTATGTACAAGGACTGCAAAGCAGTGGCGTTTGAAAAGCTTGTTAGAAGTTATCACACTTGAGCACATTGTAATGCTTTCCCAGCAAAGCAATTTCATGGCATCGTCATGTAGGAGTATTAGTGTACACTGCATATTTGGTTGAATATTCACTATTGAAGTAGTAACTTGTTATTCTAGGCTTCTAGCACTTGGCTGCAGGTTTGCAAGAAACTAAGATAAATAGTATGGCATATTGCTGGTGAGAGTTAGAAGATTTGAGTTCATGTCTAGGAAATGATTCAGAGAGGGAAAAGAAGAGGAAGCAGAGACTTGTGAGATTTTATACCTCAGAAGTGGAACAGCATATTGAGGTTTGCAATAAAAAATTGCTTTTCGAGAAAAACTGATGAGGGGTAATAAACCATGTATAGCCTTGACCTATAAATGGTGCTATAAACTTACAGCAGGCAGGTCCCCGTGCTATATAGACTAACATGACGGTACTTGCATCAATTTTGTTGCATTTGGAGCATATCATATTCACCAGATAATTGGGTAAAACACATCTACATAAAGCTTAGATACATATAATACCCCGATACATGACTGTGGAAAGCTCAACTCTTACCTGAGCCTGCATAGTGGGTGGCTGGGGTTGGGAATCAGCAATTACAGCCAGATACATCAGATTTCGCTAAAGCTTTGCTTGATTCCTGCAATGGTGGAAAAAGGATTGCTGACTCTTTTATCGGTTTTAACTTTAAAATCTTTTGCTAGACAATTATAGTGACCTAACATATCCTAGTGAGTTAGAAATATATTCGCAACATATCATGTTTGTGAAGTGCCCTATATTCTCACAAAAATGGTTCGTACGAGTTTCCACCAAAATCTGAGTTCTACGGTAGCTTCAACTGTTAACTCGTCTAAAGACTAACTTCAGATTGGTTAAAACAGGTCATTAGTTAATGCTAGGATGTCTCTCTAACATAGTTGTTCTCTTCACTGGCCTATATTCTTACAGATAATTTAACATAAATCAAGGATAATAATGATGTAATATCTGCAGTACTATGAAGACAAGGGGAAGGAAGCTTACCCTGCGCAATCACTCACTTTTCTCGAACTCTGGCTCTCAAGAATCTTCAGAATCAGGGACTTGTTCTAATCAGTATATATTACGACTTCTGTAAGAGGCATGAAGCGGTTATACCAATCCGCACCTTCATTAATTGCAACTTTCAGATTATATTGCAAGGCTTGGCAAAATAGCATAAAGGAAACAATTGCCAGTGCTTCATTCCCGTACACAGCTGAACCCCTCGAAGCACGTCCAAATTCCAATATCTGACTCCACCTTCACGTTTGATGACATATAAAAAATACCTTTAAGAAAATGTGAATTTTTAGGTTGTATACTAAAATTTCCAAATTAAATTCTTATTATACGGCCATACAACTTTCGACATATATGACTAGTGCAACTGAAGTAATCACATGCTCCCTGAATCCTAATATAACCTCCACATATACAGTCACCAATTCGCCATGCTACTATTAATGTGGATAGCGCACAATATTATTAGTTGATATTTGATAATGAAATGAAGAATATTGTTACCAGTGCAACATCCGATGGTCCAAAGATTTCTTCAGTCATGATTTCTGCATCCAATGGGGGATCTAACGATATTGTAGGCTCAATGGGTGATCTAACAATATTAGTTGGTTAAAGCAACAAATAGGTAATGCCTTTAAATGGTGTCATCATTTTGCTAATGTGATAAAAGGTAAAGACAACTCACATTTTTTCTTCATTAAGCGAACCACCATGAACAATTGAAGCTGCAACTACGGGGTCTTGTAGAAGACCAGACAATCTCTCAAAATGGTGATTGTTCACAATCCCTGCCATGTTCTTCGATTCTTTTGGATTATCGCCATGAAACCTTTTGATTGTCTTCTTCATTAACTCAATCTACAAGGACAAGCAAATACTCAAGACGATAATATTTTTTCCAACTGAAGCGTTGATTGGTACCTTTGCATTCACAATGATTTCCAGTGGTACAAAGCATGGAAAAATAAATAGAGGTAAAGGAGAAATGTCATCAACATAGTTAAAATGTTACCAGACTAGGAGCAAATTTATCCTCCACGAGCAGATAATCAACACCAATACATGCTTGGCCACTGCAAAATCCCCACTTTCCCCCTACAGTAACCTTGAAACCAAATATATATGAAAATGAGAATGTTGTTTAATATTTCTACCGATAAGAAGTAATATATAACGGTAGTACCTGCATCTAGGAGGGACTAAGATGTGAATCAGCAATGACTGGGCATTTTCCACCAAGCTCAAGAGTAACAGGTGTTAGATGCTTTGCGGTAGCAGACATTACAATTCGTCCTACTCTTGGACTCCCTGAGAGATTATAGTGTGGCCATTACAAGATGTCTCTCGTTTGTATAAAAAATATCTGCTCAATAATCTAACAGGAAATATAGTAATGTAGAAATGTGTGACAGTTGATAAGAGTGTTTACCTGTGAAAAATAACTTGTCCCATTTCCGATCTAATAATTGTTTCCCAACGCTTGCTCCACCTTCGACGACCATGACAGCCTTATCATCCATATAAGAAGGGATCGTATTAGCAAAAAGTGTAGAGCATGCAGGTGCAAGCTCTGAAGGTTTTAACACTACTTCATTTCCTGCAGCTATGGCTCTGATTAATGGATCTAATGCCAGCGCCGAACCCAAATATCACATACATAGTCAATCTTAGGTGATAGATTTAAAAATGTGCATTATTAGCACGGAAATGAAAGAAAGTTAAAGGTCGCAAACATATCCACAAGAGACAATAATTCACTTACAAATGGGGTAGTTCCAAGAGGATAGTATGAGGACTACACCAAGCGGTTCAGGTAGCACTTCACCTATTGCTGGAAAGAAAACCAATGGCAATCGAGTTTGCAAAGGTGCACATACTTACATGCTCGTAAACAACAAGTTGTAAAGGTAAATTACAAGGTGTTGTGCGATAGTAACTAAGGTATGTTAGATTCTTTTTCCAATTATATGAGCAAAAAATTTGCTTAAGAACATATTCGATAAAATTCCTAACCTTTGTTGTTGTCATCCATTGATCCAAATTGCTCAAAGTTAAGTTCAATGATTTTACTAAAATCCCAACCTGCAAGATTATAAGAAAAAGATATGTCAAACTATACAGAAAACATACGAGAAAAATCTTGACCGTTTTATTAACATAAGGGCATTATGCAAGATCAGGTCCAATAAGACCTGCACACGTATAACATCTTTCAGTATAATTAACCATATAAGTGTAAACATAGGACCAACTCTGGCATAGGCGAGCAAGGCTGCCGCTTAGGATCCCAAATTTTGACGGCCCTAAAACAGGTCGATCCTTGACATTGTCAGGCCAAACATAGCCCCATTCTCAGAGTTATGACCCCATTTTCGGAGTTTGCCTTATATTGAGGTGCTTAGCCACTGCCTTTGGACCTTATATACACACATAACCTTTAGAGTTTGCTTTATATACACACATAGTATTCAAGGCCAAATATATGAAGATATTTGGACCTTTACATATTTGCCCGACGTCTCAAGTTAATAATGAAGATATAAAAAAACTTGTCTAAGACATAAATATACTTCATCACGATAGGCTTCAACGCTGTCTTTCCCAAGATCTTCATCTAGCGCTCTAAATTCTTATTATACGGGCATACAACTTTTGACATATATGACAAATGCAACTGAAGCAATCACATGCTCCCTGAATCCTAATATAACCTCTACATATATAGTCACCAATTCGCCATGCTACTAATGATAAATAGATACCTTTGTTGCTTATCGACCTAGAGATGTCCTAATGATAAATAGATACCTTTGTTGCTTATCGACCTAGAGATGTCCCGGCGAAAGACGGAACTGAATCACATATTTTGTCCCACTCCAAGACTCTGAGACTGTCATTTACAACTGATGATGATGATGATGAGTCTGAGAGAGTTGGTTTGAAATTGAGATTGATGAGTGAAGGAGTTTTGAGTCTTCAACCTTCTGACCTGATTAAGCTTTGTGATAGAGGGATTTTAAGAGAGAGAGAGAGAGAGAGAGAGAGATTTACTCTCATGGAGAGAGAATTCTTATTTTTGTTTTGTATAATTTTGGGGGATTTTTGTGGTCGGAAAATTAGTTGGTTGATGCCTTGCCACCACCAAATTATAAACTAAATTTAAACCTACTTGAGGTTATAAAAACATCTCCTTGCTCCCCCGCCAACATATCACTCAAATATCTCAACAACCAGGGATGACATTGTTTTGATCTTGTCTATCTTCAATAGGTGCTTGAAACATGAGTCTTCAGGATCTTTCTTCTCACGAAGAGATAGTATATCGAAGAACTTGTGTAACCAGTCCCCATAACACCTATTCGTAATTTGTCTTTGCTTCTTCTTCACCTAATCGTTGATCACTGATTGACGATCATCAGTAGGGATGGCAATTTGCCCCGCCCCGCCCCGCCCCATTTGGAGAGGATTTGGGATGACTATATCGGGTATGGGGGCGGATCTGGGCCGAGCATGGTTAAATCCGTCGGGGATCGAGGCAGATTTTGGCTGAGCTTGGTTAAATCCGCTATCCGCCCCACCCCATATAGTACATTTATAGTTATACTCCTGATATATATATTAGATTTAGAAATACGTAACCCTAACTCAAATCTGATCACAACTCTTAGCTCTCAGTCTCTCCCCAAACCCAACTATTCTTCTCAACAATTCTACAGAAATCAGACTTCAGATGCAATTTAAGTCTTCTACATATGCAATTCTTCTCTTTGATTTCATATAAATTGGGAATCATCAAAATTGAGAATCGATTGAGGAACCAACAAAATTGGGTATGCTCTCTCTCTCTCTTTGATTTCAATTTTTCCCTTTGATTTCAGTTCTTAGCCAAATGTAGATCTGTTTTGTAAGGTGTATGTATTCCCTGCAGATCTGTAAACTAGAGAGAGAGAGACAATGGAGAAGAAGCCAAGCAACAACAATGGCGAAAACCTCTCATGGGGTTCTTGAACTCTTTCTCTCTCCATAGTTGCTCTCTTCGCATTGTTGATTCGAGTGTTGGTATCGTTACATCCATACTCAGGATCCAAAGATCCACCAAAGTATGGAGATTTCGAAGCACAAAGACATTGGATGGAGATCATACTTCATACCCTAATTACAGATTGGTATCGAAATACAACTTACAATGATTTCACCTATTGTGGTCTCGATTATCCTTCATTAACAGCTTATCAGAGCTACTTTCATGGACTGTTTCTACACTATTTTCACCCCAAATCTGTTGAGATTTTTACCTCTAGAGGCCATGAATCACCTTTTGGGTACGTGATTAACAACCCCTTTTGCTCTTTTTAGCTCAATTCATCTTTATTTCATGTTTTCATGTTACCATGTTTTGTAGTTTAATTGAAAAAAAAATGAACCTTTTTTACAACATAAATCATGTTTTGTTGTAAATGTAGTTATTTGTTTTCCTACTATAAGTACATATTAGTTTCTTGATTAGCCTATATCTAGAGATCATCGAAGAATTAAAGAAGATACGGTTTTTTGTTTTAACAATAGGGATACGTTGTTAGATTTGGGTAGCTATCTTCTTTAACTTGCTAGAAAAAATAAAATGGTGCTACGAACGGGATTAGTACTAGTCAAGAAGAAAGTTACAGCATCTATGTGCTCTGGAATTACATCTATGAATAAAATGGTTTTAAGTTATTATGATATGTTCAGATTTCTGTATGTGGAGTTTACTAAATATATGGATTCCTCACTGAAAATTGTTTCAAATTTTGCACTACTAAATTTATGTCTTTATTTTTTTTGTAGAAAGATTCTTATGAGGTGGACAGTATTGGCTTTTGACATTCTTGTCTTCTTTCCTGCCACAGTCTACTTTGTTGTGATCTACTATGGTAGCCGTCGAGGTAAAAATCATAAAGAAGACATGGTGTGGCACCTTGCCTCGACAGTTAGGAATGAGATAAAATTTAGATATAGATAGCACAACAAAGAAAGAAATCTAAATCAAATTTGGAAATAGAAAGGTGTGGTAATATAGTTAATCTAAATCAATATTTCTTCGTTTAGAACATTCATCTGTATTGATAATTCATCTGTATTAGTTTAGAACTCTTGATTCTGCTATATATATAGATAAACCTCAGCAATATTTGTTGCTTCATAGAATTTGTGGGATGATCTTTGATATATGAAGACCTCTGTGTGTGATTTTTAGAATTTGTTCTTCAAACCTCTAAAGAAGTTGCACGAGATTGGTGCTGCTAAGAAGTTCTGGCTGACTGATGTGAAGTGTTTTTGCTTGTAAACTGCTTGCTTATAACTGCCTGCAACTCCCTGTAAACTGCTTGTAGTAACTGCTTGTTTTAATGTTTTTGCTTACTGTAAACTGCTTGTTTTAATGTTTTTGCTTGTTGTAAACTAATACGATGTGTTTTTTTTCATAATGTTTTGTTGCTTGCTTGTAAACTGCTTGTTTTAATATTTTTTTCATAATGTCCTGTAAACTGTAAACTGCTTGCTTGGTCTGATATTGTATAAACTGTTTTTTCATAATGTTTTTTCGTGATGTCCTTTTTTTTTTTAGAATATCATATAAACTGTTTTTTTTTTTAAGCTAAATGGGGAGGGGATGGTATTGGATGTATTTAAGTGGGGCGGATTTGGGGATCCCCGCTTAATTTAGATGGGGATGGCATTGGCTCCCCCACCCCAAATCCGCCCCATTGCCATCCTTAATCATCAGACGGGTTTTGATTCGACATTGTGCTGGTATAACACAATAATATTTAAACATGGGTTTTTTATCAAACCTATTGTGGGCATACAATGAAAACACCTATCAATCAAACAACTGATCAAAAATTACAAGTTCCCACTGCACAAAAACTTAAGTACCACAGTTGCAACAAAATTATCTTAGTGGTAGATCTTGAAAATTAAACAATCAAACACTTATTCACAAACTTCTTATGAATCTGTAAGCTAAACTAAAACATTTTTCAATCTAATAAAAACCCATATACGTATTAAGAGAGAGAGAGAGAGAGGGGGGGGGGGGGGGGGGGGGGAGAGAGATTTGTAGGAAATGGGATTTACAAGACTTGTACGCAATAGTTCAGGAGGAGATGAAGGATCCACAGATCTTCAGAAGTGAGGTTACAACTCTTTAGAAGTTAGTTGAACTTAGAGAAATTGTATTGAGAGTGAGGCCTACATGTTCATTTATATAATAGCAATTCTACATTGAAAGGCGTGCTTGTTCTTGGTTATCAGATTGGCCTCGTAAATCAAAATCTACATAAACTCCATCCATCATCATCAGATACAATTAGTTGCCTCCTCTTTTCCAAATTGTCTGTCTGAAAAATAGTCTTTCTCTTCTTATTCAATTGATTTAAAAGAATCTAAAACAAAATACAAATGACAAAGGGAATGAAAAACTATTGATGACAGTTGGAAATTTGTTTAATTCAAATGATAGATAAAACATTCACAACTGATAAAGACGTGCATAACAAATGATAATAACTTCATACAAAAGAGGATATGGAAGCCTGATATCCATGGAAAATTTTCAGTTAAAAGTGCTTTTCAGGTGATTAGAAATAAAGAGCAACCATGTTGGTGGAGCAAGTATGTTTATAGACAGGCTATACATCCCAGACTGAGTTTGTGGGGTTGGAGAATGATGCAGAACTGTCTACCCACAGATGAAAACATAAAAAAGAGAGGTATTTCGATAGTATCCAGATGTTGCTTATGCTTGGATGCTGAAGATTCTTCAGAGCACCTGTTCTGGCACTGTAAGTCCACCAAAAGGCTATGGATTTGGAGTTCCCAGCTATTTCAGATCCAGATAACAGAATGGAATTTAAACAGTGTGGTTCGAGCAGCGGATAAGTTGAGCCCCTATGTGAAAGACCTCTGGCTCGGGGCTATATGAGGAGGATCAAACCTCATATGGCAAGCGAGAAATGATCGGTTATATGAAGAGGTTACTATGAAGTTCGAAAAGGAAACAACCAAGTGGCTATCCAGAATTCAGGAAACTGCCTATCTTTCTAAAGCTGTTATGAATAATACTCAAAATGATTTAAGCATTATTCATTGTCTCAGAGTACCATGCCATCCAAGACAGGATACTATTGTTCGATCTTGTTTTTGGAATCTACCTGAGGAGGGGGAGGTAAAAATTAACACGGATGGGGCGTCTAAGGGCAACCCAGGTAAGGGAGGTGCTGGTTTTATAATCAGAAACAGTCGGGGGGCGATTCTCCAGACAACGACGATGGGACTTGGCAATGTGACTAGCTATATGGCAGAATGTACGGCACTTGTTCATGGGCTGGCTTGTGCGGCATCCAATGGATGGGAAATTGCATGGTTGGAATCCGATTCTTCAGGTGTTGTCAAGGTGTTAAACAACAACTTGATCCCTTGGAGCCTTGAAAATGTTTGGATGGAATCAAAGAAAAAGAAGAAGAAAATCAGAATTACAAGTACATGGAGAGAAGCAAACTTTAGCGCTGACATACTTACAAACAGAGGAACAATGCTACTCGAGAGTATTACGGAATCAATTTATGGGAAACCCCAATTCTTGAAGAAGATTGAAATACCTATGTGTGAGTATTTTAGATTTGTGCAATGAGGGTTGTAATTTGGGAGTGTGGGTTGATTGTTATCATCCACCCCTTTTGTAATCGCTTTTGATTGGCGTGTTTTATAAAATTTCTTCTTATTGAGCAAAAAAAATGTAATTTAAGCTAATGGAATGAAAACTTACCATTTCATGATCGCAGGATTGTTCACCATAAGTAATATTTATGGCTTCACATATAACAGGATACTCCAAAAATCACTATCTTTAGGTGTCAAAGGCATTACAACCAAATTTGCCTTATTCAATATTTTGATAAATTTGTCTACCCTTTTGAACATTGAGTTGTCAATCCACCATGCTCTGCACCAAGGAAACATGACCCTCTTGTCTTGGATTCTTCACGGTTTTAAATCCAATATGAGCAAAAATGCCCATATCATCAAAACCCAAACACAACCATGAAGGGACACGGATTTGCACTTTTAAATTCTCTTTTCATACTTTGCAAGAGACTGAACGAGATAATCATAAGCAATTCTTCCCTAGAAAAGTTCTCGAAGCTTTCAATATCTTCAGCACGATCAGCATACTTCGTCTCCGCGTTTCTACCCTTATTAGGGAGAAGAAATGCCTCGAGAACATAAAGTAGACTCAGACGCTTAACATCATTTGTTAGTTTAGTAAGACATAACAAAGTTAAGAACATACAATGACCAAAAAACAACAATAACAATGGATAATACTAGCAGTCGGGCACACGCTATCGCGTATGCCTACAATTATTTATAAAATTTTGTCCTATGTTTTCAAATAGTTTAATATTTTAGGTGTTATACAAAATGTTACGAATTGCGCCAATACCTCAAGCATCGATCATACGCTCAACATTAATGAACTTCAATTCAAGGTAGAGTTTGGTACTATGCGTAAAATCATTTTGTTGCAAGTCTGAGGTTTTAATTATTATTTCTTGTCTTCAATATTGGGAAACCAGAAAAACAAGTCTTCAAGTTATACTTGCAGGAATCGTTACAGGGCGCTTGATCATGGTATTTGAGCACATCATCGCATGAAAAGATTTGTCTGAGACTTGAAGGAATGCTGAAACTTATTCTTTGCTTCATATATGCGTACTTATGGATTATTTGCACATTAGGTGTCGTCTTGTTTTTATTGTTTCCCCTCTATTTAGTTTCCTACAATTATGTTACCTCGAAGAGAAGCGGAAAAAAGAAGTGTAGGTTCATACAATTGTTTGTATTCAACTTAAATAAGCATCAATACCGGCATTTGGAGCAACAATGAGATAAGAGGAAGAATCCTGCCATAGAGCAAAAATCAAGAGAAGCTTTAGTTAAGGAGCACATTGGTAGGAGGGATTAAGAGGGAAGACTTTATTAGTTAAGATACTCAAGCCATGAATAGTGCACAATTCCTCTTTACATTGCGAATTCCTTTCTTTTCACCATGGTAATTTTATTGTCAACCAATTAAAGAGGTAAGTCGCGTGTTTTAGCCTTAAGTTGAAGAACACGTTTACGATGTTTTTTCCTTGAGAGAAATCTAAGTTTATTGTTACATGACGTGTTTTTTCCGCTTAACTTGTGTATTATACGATATGTTGAATGCACATGTTTTAGACTGGTGATAGTCGAGACGGTGATAGTTAATTCTTATAATTTTTCCTGTTTTACATTTATATCTGGTTTGATACTTAATTCACGATTCAGCCCTTGAAAACCTAAATCGTGTGAAACCCTGAAAATACAATAATAGCTTACTAAAATAGACTCGTCACACCGGGAAATTTTCAATAAAAGTTGGTATGCAATAAAAATGATAAGAGAAAATAAGCAAAAATACGAATTTACTTACCAAATATGTGTAAAGCAGTTGTTACAATACAACCTACATTAATCTGTTGTCTTAATCTTTTTGTACATGTTCTTTTTAGTTTTCTCCATAGCGAATAAGTTGTTACATAAAGTGCCTACAAACTGAAATATTAGCAAACAAACATGGGTAAAGAATTCCCACTTAATCATTTGCCTTTCCATTGAAATGAGATTGGGATTTCGAATTACTATAACTGATAGGACGAAAAGTTGAAACCTGACCTTCCTTCATTAGTGAAATTCAGCTCAAACTTCTGAAATGGGTTGTAGGTTCTATGAAAAACAGATTGATCAATTCAAGAGGACAACACTATGTGGATAGGCACAATATAGCATCGCGAAACAAAATGAAATAAAATAGAGTGACGAAAAAGAAACCAAAATTACAAAGCTGCAAAACAAACCAAAATATATTAAAATAAGATAAAAGTGACCAGATTTTTCTGTAAGAGTGCTCCAAGAACAATGTGTTTGCATATCAATGTAAATGTAAGAATGATTAATGTGAGTTCGATACAAAATACAATTACAACATTAAAGATTCAGCTTAGAATAATTCTTCTCATGATGAACATAGTATGACAATGTACTTAGAAAAGAGTCAAACTGAACCGTAACCCATTTTTCGTTGTATTTATAAATTACTTGATTTGGATTGTACACATTTCATAATTTTAAATATGACCAGACCACCCTTTACGTGATCTAATCGAACCCCTTACTTCAGCCAATTAAAATACTTACAAAACCTTAGCAAGAAATTTATTTAGCAGTTTCAATGTAAATGCCTAGTAAACGCGTTGTTGGGTGACATAATCAAGTATAAACCATGCACAAAACATATTGGACAAAAGTGTAGAGAATTCATACAGTTATTATGATTAATCATCAGATTATACTAACTTTTTTTCTTGCTCTTTGTTTAATCACATGTTCTTGAGTGGAGTCTTCCCTTAGATTGGTTGCAGACCTCAATGGGATGGTTTTCTGTGGTGTAGCCTCTATGAGGGACTTTCTCTCTATTTAACCTGATAGGGTTAGAGTAGTCTTCTCATTATACCCTCAAACCCTAATAAATAGTAATACTAGGTCTCACCTACCTTAACTTGGTGTAACAATTGGGCACAGCCAATAACACGTATATGACCTATTAACATGTGTGCTCGTGAACCTGAAGAGTAGTGCCGGTATAGATGGAAAATCCAACACAATCTCCCACCCAGCACTAACTTATTTTTAAGAAAAATATTTTTAGCCTGATTTACGATTTTTTATAAAAAGTGGATGGCCATCATTTGTTTTATTAAACCACACATGATAATTTGTTGAAGGCAATGTTACATCGAACTTGATTGTCACTCTATGACTACAAAGATGGCTAACACGGTCCACGGACAAATTTTGGTCAGGCCTTTGAGCACATGCCTAATTCATATCGTGGACATCAGCTCGCAACCTCAATAGCTTTCAAGTATAATTTCTTTACTGGTGGAGTTTCGCGTGTGAATGGGAAATGTACACCTTAATGATGTGATGGTACATTTCCATTAGTGTCCTGCAACATGTGTTTACCAGACACATGTCATTTTAATACTTAGGCAAACTGTCATGCAAAGACAATCGCTCATACTGAAATAAAGTCCAAAGGATGTGGAGCCTGCCCATATCCAGCCCAAGCAAACTTGAGAAACCTTTCAGTATTCTTTATAAGTACTTGATACTTAGACAATTGTCATGTGATGAAATTACTCGTATCTAAAACTTTATTGTAATTGCATAATTTAAACTGAATATGTGCACATATAATAACGGATCCAAATATAATAGCAGCTAAATAATCTAAATTCAAATCTAAATGTCGACCAAAACAATAATCGGGAATAACTCCCACATGGATAAAGAATCCTAATGCAGTAGCAGTAAATAAATCAAAAACAACTCCCACACAAAATAATGATCCTCAAAGAGACTCCAACAATCCCATACGCGTAACATGTCCCCTGAAGGCTGGTATCGGAAGTTCCTTAGTAAGTGGATCAGCAATCATCTTTAATGTCAACCAATGAGGAATCTCGATAATCTGTTGTTGTAGTTTATCAATGACAACATGATAATTTATGTTAATATACATGTTATCCATAGTCACATTATCATTCTTAACATACTTAGCGACTGCCTCATTATCGTAAAATACTCGCAATGGTCTAGAAATTGAATCAATAACCTTCAGCTCATAAATAAACTACTTGAGCCATACAGCCTATCGGGAAGCCTCATAACAGGCTACATACTCTGCTTCCATAGTCGAGGAAGCTACAAGAGACTGTTTGACTCTTCTCCACGAGATAGCGCCATGGGCAAGCATAAAAACATTACCATAAGTAAATTTCTTGTCATCTTTGTCCCCTGCAAAATCAGAGTCAGAGTAGCCCAAAACCATGAGCTCATCCAATCTTCTATAAACCAATCTGTAATCTCTTGTCCTCTTTAAATGGCGAATAACCTTCTTGGTTGTCTGCTAGTGAATAATAGAAGGGTTATGATGGTACCATCCTAAAGTCCCAACAACAAAACTAATATCGAGTCTCATACATATCATGTCATAGGCTTTCGTCTGCTGAAGAAATCGGACGTCATGCTAGCGAGTAAAATATCATCGACGTACAAAACCATAAATATAAAATGTCTCCCACTCTGATTGACATATATACAATGATCTATTTGCATTCAATTGCCTTAGATCCTGTAGGTAAAAGTGTTAACTCCCACACAGAGTTTTGAGACATAGAATCCATCTCCTCCGTTATAGTATTACGTCACCGATCTGCAAAACAACTAGCCATAGCTGAACTAAAAGATATTGGATCCTCAAAATTAAATAATTCCCCTTCAACTGAATAAAGATGATAACCTGAAAAAAAAAATGGTTGAACAAATCTTTCTAGGAGATCTCCGAGTATGAGCTAGAGGCTAGACTGGAGGTGAAACGACAAGAAGTAGAACATGAGCGGGTAGAAGAAAAAATCTAAAGGAGAGTTGGTACTACGACGGGGTCTGGAACAAGGTCTGGAATCGTACTTTTCATAGTGTCAATATTAAATAAACGCGAAAGCATAACAATACTGAACGGAATAGCAATTGGACTCCAAGTTACAGAACCCTCCTCAAAGACAAACTCTATATGAATAGTACTGGTAAAGTGATCTCCCTCCTCTATGAAATGAGCCTGAACACACTCAACAATCTCCATGGTCCGAAAAGGATAATAAAATATGAATCCTTTCGATCTCTCTGGGAAACCAACGAAGAAACAACTAACAGTCCTCGAATCTAACTTTCTGATATTTGGGTTAAATAATTTTGCCTCTGCCGGACAACCCCAAACACGTAAGTGATTAAGACTACGATTTCTCCCAGTCCATAGAGGATCCAGGAGTAGTGTACTGGGCTACAATACCCTGCTCTAGCAAATACTGATAGAATTGTCCCAAAAATTGATCGTCTTAATCGATCTTATCATTATACTTGCCTCCTCGATCTGACCTAACAACCTTGATTTTTCGATCTAACTGTTTCTCAACCTCTAACTTGAAAGTCTTGAATACATCAAGTGAGTCAGACTTCTTCTGGATAAGAAAAACGTAGGTATAACGCGAGAAATCGTCAATAAAATCGATAAAATATCGATGACCACCACAGGATGGAATGGGAAAAGGCCCACATATATCTGTATGAATCAGCTACAAAAGGTCAGTGGTATGAGTAGATTCAAATTTCCTGATCTTGGTCAATTTTCCACGAATACAATCGACGCAAATCTGAAAATCAGATAAGTTTAAAACCCCAAGAACCCTATCTCAAACCATAATCTCTAACCTCTTTCTAGAAATGTGTCCTAGTCATTTGTGCCATAACATCGAAGACTGCTCAGGAACTCTATAACGTTTAGAAGTAGATGAAGTATTAACCTTAGTAGATAAACATAATAGAGATGTCTCAAATGAATGATCAAGAGATAGACGATATAACCCATCAACTAGTAGGCCAGAACCAATAATAGAATCAAGATGAATAATGTCAAAGCCGCCATGTCTAAAATTGAAGAAATAATTAAAAGAGTGCAACCGAGAAACTGAAACTAGAGTTTGTCTCATCGAAGGAACATAAAAGGTGTCTGTCAAATCTAAAGTAATACTTGTGGCTAAAACCAAGTGAAAAGTGCCAACGAACACAATATGAAGGCGTCTAGCGTCTCCCTAGAAAACCTGCTCCTCGGGCCTTATCGGCTGCCTGCTGATGAACCCCTGTGGAGAATTTAAAATGTGAACAGTTGCCCCAGAATCTAACCACCAAGAGTTAGAGGAAACATCAACCAAATTTGATTTAAAATAAACATAAACGTGCAATCGCATATGTCCACTACTGTCAAACTTCAGCGATAAAAGCTGAGATAAGTTATTGTACTGCCTTCCCTTGACGGAACTCTCAAACTTTTTCTTAATGATATTTGACTGTTTCTGGGAGTAGTAAGAGTCTGTCAAGGTCTCAATATTAGTCAATTGGTTCTGGATCATAGGGTCCATAGCTGTATGAACCAAAGACTTATTGTAAAGGACGTGCCAAAAAATAAATTTTATGCACGTTGAACTTGATCTGTAAAAGATCTATAACTTGATATCTTTAATCTTGATCTTACCTGGGGTTAGGATGGTCGAGTCAGAGTGTATATAATATTTATGGTATGGATTATTTACTCTACGGGTACAGCTATATATTATCAAATCCTTCCTTTGGGTGGTGATTTGACATACATTGCCCCCTAGTTGGTGATTACTCACGCTCAAGACTAGACTGGTCACTGACAGTTTGACTTGAGATACTTCCTCACCTTTGGGCTGAGGGTTATCATCATCTCCCTGTACCATGCAGCCTATCTTGACCCACTAATTAATTAAAAGTTTTTTAGCCTCCTTTGGGTGGTCTAACAATTTCAAGTTTAATTAATGCAAAGTAGTCTTAATGGGACTTTATAAAACAGTCTCAAAATAAGGAGAAACGTTCAACTCTATGGACAAAACTCCTTAGGGTGTATTTGCCCATTTTATATCCCGCCTTCCTAACGACTACTTGATCTCACTTAAACCCCATTGGAGATCATTGGGCATCAACGCCCTATAACCATTAATGATTGATATTATTATCCAATTAAGAATAAACATGAATGATTCATTGCTAATAATCACTAAGTATTAATGGTAATCCCTTAACAGGGTCGACATAGATAATGTTACAATTTCATATCAGATATATAAGTCTTAAAACGTATAACTTCAACCAAGCAAATTATTGACACACACAAAGTGATAAAATCGTTGTATGAGTAGAGTCATCTTCATGTATAATCAAGAATCACAATAAAAGACAAATATATGATCACGGTTTAGAGAAACAACAAGCAACAACTCAAAAAAAATATTATAAGTTATCTGCGATCCTCAATCGTTAGAAATCTTCGGCTAACGGGAATCCCCTCGAAAAGCAAAACTGATTTGGGAAATAAATCGAATTCACCGAAGAGCAAATCAGCCAACAAATCAACATCCAATAAAAAATCAATCCTTCAAACCAATTGGGGAAGAACATCCACGAGTCCGAAAACAAACCCAATCACCTCTTCAAAAATAGATTTTAGAAGTCCCAATAACAATAGAACTCCAAAAGCAAACCCAACCACCTCTTCAAAAGCATATTTTAATCACCCATGAACCCTAGAAAACACCCAATCTGAGATTCGACAGAAAATTGATGAACACCCATGAACCCTAAACTAAACTCAATCATAATCCCCCAAAATCAGATCTGTAAAAGCTTGAACAATAAGGAATAAAGTTCTTCAATCAAGGGATGAAGAAGGTCTGAATCGTCAATGGAGAGGGAGAAAACACCCAAACAAAAAAAAATTATGGAGTGATTGAGAGAGAGAGAGAGACTCGATAAAAAATTGTGGTTATTCTTCTCTCTCCTTTTGTCCTCGGGAACAAAAAATAGCAGTAAAGAAAACCAGATAAAGCCAAACTCTTACAGCAATATTGTTGTTAATAATGAATCATAATAACACGTATCCTAGCGACTGATACCAATTATAGAGAATTCATACAATTATTATGATCAATTATACAGATTATACTAACCTCTTTTCCTACTCTCTGTTTAATCACTTGTTCTTAAGTGGAGTCTTCCCTCAGATTGGCTGCAGACCTCAATGGGATGGTTTTCTGTGGTGTAGCCTCTAAGAGGGACTTCCTCTCTATTTAACCTAATAGGGTTAGAGTAGTCTTCTCATTATACCCTCAAACCCTAATAAAGAGTAACACTAGGTCCCACCTACCTTAACTTGGTATAACAATTGGGCACAGCCAATAACACATATACGACCTATTAACATATGTGCTCGTGAACCTGAAGAGTAGTGCCGGTATAGATGGAAAATCCAATACAATCTCCCACCATACACCCATTAAAGCTTTCAACAGCTGGTTTATTAGCTTCTTTGACCTCTTCCATGTTTAAGAATCTCTCAAACCATACACCCATTGAGTATCCAATATATCCTACATCGTAACCATATTCTCATTCTCACCTAAAACCCTAGACCTTAGCCTTCTTAGTTATTGCATATGCCCTCTGACACCCAAAATCAAACCCAAATGAACCCAAAATATCATAACATAAGTATCAGCTTCGCATGATATCCAGAACCAAATCTCTCCTGCTGTATTCAATCAGTTAATCACGTCTTAATGCTTACCTTGAAATGACGATTCGACCTATCATGCCTTGCATGTATGGTATGGAAAGCGAAAATTGTAAAGTCATACAAAGGATATAATAATATGGCTTAGCCAAAATTTGAAGACACACGCATGATTTCAGGATTATTGGAAATTGAACCAAACACATGGAAACGATTAGAAATTGCATTTGCATCATGTCTGCAGCGAACCAAACTGAGTTTGAGAGTCCTGATTCAAATCCTTGAAGCTCATGATAACTAACATTAATGGCTTTGCAACTAATGGTCCCCTCTTCTAGATAATCCCATTTACAACAAATAGGTGTTTTGATCTTTGTATATGTCCTATAAATTCCAAACATCCATGATCATCATATCGTCATAGGCCAAATTCACCCTTATACAAATAATTTCTCAAGTAAGCTAAACTTTGCAAATTAAGGCTTTTATATCCGCTAAAAATTTGGCTAGATAACTCTAATTGGGATGCACAATAGAATATGTTCGAAGTAACCAAAAACAAAAAAATTCATATACAAAGTATTTTTCTTCCTTTTTATAACAGGAACCAAGGTTAAGGCAGTAGAAAGTATTACATTAGCGAGTGGTTCGCTCTTTGCATCATCATCCACTACGGCATCGCAGGTCATATGAGAAGGCATGATGATACAAATAATGATGGACCAATTTGGCATGAACTGTATCAACCACCTTTTTCCAAGCCTCTACTTTCATTACCCGACATTCGCGTTTCTTCGAACCATTTACGTTTGCAAGTAATTCAGAAGCATGGGTAACGCTTAGATGCAAGCTGTTACTGTGACAATTAATGGGCTCTAGTAAGACTGGCCTACAACAGAACAAAATAAGTAGGACAGTTCCACTGCAAGTTCCTCCCAGTGGGCTGAAGAGAGGTATTCCACATATGGAGAAGATTCAAGCCGGTTTGCCCATAAGAGACATTCCATAAGCGTCTGGATATCCGCTACATGGATGGTGGCTAGTAAAGCTAAGTAAGTCTTAGCATACTTAAGTGCCTCAGCTTTGTTCCCATTTTGCAAAATCTTCATAAATTATAATCTACGAAGTTTGAGTTCAAGCTTAGATCATTTAATGGCAATAACCCAATTCAATGTCCATTCGGGATTTTTACACTTCATAGCTTCAAGCACTTTATACATTTCAAAGAATGAGGCACTCAACATGGTGGTCAACTCTGTATTGCTAGTCTCACTTATAAAGCAGTCGCCGAGATCTAATAGACCTTGCCAATAAAAATGATCCACAATTATTAGGTTTATACTTTGGCTGTCAAAATCGACATTCCTGTAAGCCTTGGATATATCAAGCGTAAATGATATCTAGATATGCTTTGCAAGTTTACTTAGCCTAGCATCAAGATCCCTTTGTAGCCCTTCTATCTGGTTGAGTAGGCTTATCATGTTAAGCTCGTTGTTTAAGTTTGAGAGGATCGCTTCTTTGTCAACAGCTGAGGAATGTATCTTTACCAGAGCTTTATTGATTTCCCGAGTAATCTGGTCCATGACTTCTTAACTCTTTGAAGATGACAGCCTTTGTTTCTTCACAACATGGTCAAATGCATCTTTCATGGTTCAAAACTTCATAACGTTATCCTATATATTTAAAGGAAGGTAAACTGTAAAATAAATAAAAATAACATGGAACAAAAGAATAAGGCCATGTTGAGTTCACCGAGGGTGATTTTCCAATTGTTGTTAACATCCATCATTTGGAATGACTCCTTAATGCCAGCGACTTCCTCCACAGACAAATGATTGGTCACCACCTGCGGAGTTGAAGTTGTGCAAAGAATATCAGTAAAATCATTTTTAATAAAGAACTCTTGATATACTTGCAACGAATGAGTTGAATTCTTACCCTTAAGGCTCTCTTTTTCAACTTATTCATCACGGAAAACTGCTTGAGTCTTGCTTTTACAGTTTTACAAAGAGAGACATTTGGAGCCTTCTTCATATGTTGTAACCAAGGATGGTCAAGCACTTGCTGAGCTGTCAAGCAACGCTTTGGGTCTGCATCAAGCATTTTCTTCACCAGGTCTTCGCATTATCAAAACTTTAGGCCATGGGTCTCTCTTAAAGTCTATAACAGAGCGAATAATTGCTTGTGCAACTCCTGTTTCAGTTTCTGCAAAGAAAATACTTATTTTTCAGACATGAGAATAAAATATCAAGAAGTTGCATTTATGGTTGTCAAC
The DNA here is from genome assembly GCA_014058105.1 of Kingdonia uniflora. NCBI lineage: Eukaryota > Viridiplantae > Streptophyta > Magnoliopsida > Ranunculales > Circaeasteraceae > Kingdonia > Kingdonia uniflora. The sequence goes on from JACGCM010001272.1 coordinate 2,763,520, forward strand.
TCTTATTGTCTCATGGAGACGAGTAAGCTTGCACACTCACTGATATGTAAAAAATAGTGATGTTTCAAAAAGTAATGTTACCAACCTGCCCAAAAAGATGGGATCCCACAAAGTAAAATATAGAGTATCACTCCAGCACTCTTGACATCAACCTCTGGGTCGTAGTTTCATTTTAGAACCTCTGGTGCCATGTAGTAAGGACCCCCCCCCCCCCCCCCCCCACTATCTCCGTGAAACGCTCACCCTATAGAAAAAGTAAGTTTTAGCGATGGTTGTAAATAAATGAACAAAGTGGCAAAGGTTAAAATGATGGCAACTCTTAATTATATATCCCATATTAGAAGAAAACTTTAGTGCAAGGTCTTACCAGGTTTAAAGAAAACTGGCAATCCAAAATCAATCGCTTTAAGGGAAGTTGCTTCCTTCTTGTTTGCAAACAAAAAGTTCTCGGGTTTTAAGACCCGATGGATTACACCGTGTATGTGACAACTCTGCAAAACAAGAAAGCCAAATTATTAAAATCCAAATAAGCAAAGAATGCGCAAAATGCAATACTACCTAGTAGTAAAATAAAATGCGATTGACGGAGGGCAATGCATTATTACAGTTAGGGCCATGGGACCCTGAAGATCCCAAAAACACACACATGAGATTATATGCTTTAAATAGGGGCTAGTATCTTAGCCTTAATGAAGTTTACACTTCGAATCAAGGATAAATAGTACTACATCTTATAGTGTGTAAGAAAGACTTTTAATGGAAAAGCTAAGATATGTTATGGCTTCAATTTTTGGACTAAGGACACACAACGAAAGGTATCATTGTGGGATATGATTTAACAATTTGAAAGTCAAAACCGAATATCTCATTATGATATAGCGGCTTCTTACCTTGTCTTGTCAGGTCATTCATTATCCTTTTATTTGTTTCGCTTTCTCTTTGAATTGTTTTATTTGGTTATGGCTCATCTCAAAAAGTTTTCTTCAGAGTGGATAAACTTTCCTTCTTAAGTTAGAGCCAAATTAGTTCTACAGATAATCAATAGCATCTTAAAAATAAAGCACAAAAAATAAAAACAATCTGCAAGGGGGATTCTTCATAAGTAGGTAACAGTCTTATACAATCTTCTGATGATTTTTACTTCTTTCTAGTGATAATTTTCATAAAATCATTAAAACAAAATCCATGTCAAGATTTAAGGAAAACAAACCATATACTACAAAAGACGTAAAACATTTATTAGAGGGAAACACGAACAATAAACTCGCAATAGGTAACAAAACGAAATAAGTTAACAATTAAACATTGTAAGATATGAAAACTAACACTTGATAGCAAACAAACCTGAACAACTTCCACAATCGTTTTAGTAACAACGGCAGCCGCACGTTCCGTATAATGCCCCTCGCAACAATCCGATCAAGCAACTCCCCACCTTGGCACAACTCCATCACAAGATGTACCGCAACATCAGCCTCGTACGTATCATTCAATCTTACTATATTTGGGTGCGGTGGCAAATGCTTCATGATCTCAACCTCTCTCCTAACATCTTTAATATCCATAGCAGTCCTTAACCTCTTTTTTGATATCGATTTACAAGCAAATGTGTCGCCTGTAGATTTATTTGTACAAAGATACGTGATCCTAAATTCCCCTCTCCCCAGCTCTTGACCCAACTCATAACTAATACCAATATCCCTCCCTGTCGGGTCGCTCAACACCGAAAGCTTCCCCCCTCCACCTCCATTATTCAAACCATAATCAACCGAAAACGGGTTCGCTTACTTCTATCCCTTCTTCCTCTATTGATCATCAAATTGAACCACATGTGGTCTAACACAACAATTACCCATCAAATCAAAACCTCCAAATCCTCTCTTTTAAACAAAAGGGTATCCAAAAATCACCAAAACAAACATACACAAATATCTGATCTACCTCGAAACCTCCCAAAATCTACCTTCAAAAGAAATGGGGTTTCTAGATTTACCCAAACAAACAAAATCCAATTTTTGATCTAGCTCAAACCCTTTGTTTCACCAAATGCGGGTCAATATTATAGCAAATCAAACAAAACCCAATATCTGATCTAGCTTACAAGTATACAAAACAAAGAAAGAAAGATTGGTTTCTTACCAATATTAGAAGTAAAAGTGATGAAACACCACTCACTCTACTTTATTCTTAAGCAACTCCCCTTAACATATGGGAGTGGTATGTATATATAGACTAATTACTCAAACCCCACCCATTGAAGCCCTATGGAATAGTCTAAGTAAATATCACAATATACCAAAACTGTTTGGAAAACAACTAATAAAATTGCAAAAGCTTCTGATGAATGATAAAAAGGAAAGTGGTTGACAGGGAATTAAATTAGAGAAATTGCCTTCTGTTAATAGGTGATTATACTTATCTCATAGAAGGTACATCAAGAGCCTTTATACTATTTAACTTTATCCCATGATGACGATGGCAGACAAAGAATTAGTTTTTCACATGATTGTACATCAATTACTTATGTTTTTCTTGTATCCAAACACATCAAAGTACCCAAAAATACTTCCAACTTAGTAAATCAAACCAAAAAAATCTGACCTGAGGTCTTCCTTATCATTACTAAGTCTCACATTGGCATAGAATTTATACTTTGGCTGTCAAATGATCAATAGTTTGCTCCAAAATTTAGAAAAAAGGAAACATAATCCAAAATTCAGAATTTATTCTAATATGACTTACTTGCGAAGAACAAGCAAATCCAGTTTTTCCCAGAAGAAAGCTTTTGTAGACTAATTTACTCGTGGGAGAGACATAACCGAAATAACCGCCTCATTTGGAAAAGATAAAGAAATATGTTAGTTCTTACTGACATTTTTCTACAAACATTGTAAGAAGAAACAATGGCTAGGAAATGAGAAGTAATACCTTTTATAACCAAAACAAAACTACCTCCAGGAGACACGGTACTTACACTTATCCATAAAGATTTGTCTTGTGTCATCAATGTTATCTTCAGGCTAGTTATCATCTTGACCTTGGTTAAGACTCCCATCATTTTTCTTTACCTTTGACTTTCTTTTCTTTAAATTAGATCCATTTTGACCATTAAGCGTTCCTAGAATGGTCGGATCTGGGGATTCAAGCCATTCCTAAATTTCTGGAGTCCATCTTCCTCCGAAAATGCATTTATAACTTCGATAGCATTAATAATGCCAATCCCACTACACAAAAGAAACATTTTGCAGACCATAAATAAAACATATTAAGATTGAGTCATCCTGACATGCCCTTAATGTATAACCACTAGGGTTATCTCAAGTTTATAACTTACCTAACACCTTCGGTATAATCACCTCCTCAACATGTGTCATTCGGATTAACTGTTCTCTGGTTAACCCTAGCACACTCTTTATGTCCTGAAATGCATGTCAAAGGGGTGTGTTAAGAGAACACTTTGTGATCTCGCACTATCAGAAAACTATATACAGTACTCCTGATCTCTTATTAAGTTCATTACAAAAGCTAAGCAGTTTATACATAATAATACAAGACTAATGAATTTTTGGTATGCGTGTAGCAGAAATATACGTGGCGAGCCACCCTAACAACTGAATCTAATAGAGAATTATTAGGAAAAGATAATAAAAGAATGCTCCAGAAGATTCAGACCTTCATAAACCATGATTTCAGGGTCTGGGACATCCTGCATTACTTGAGAATTCTTAGAACCAACATGGCATTATAAACCAAATTAATAGTGGACTTATTGACCTCTATAGATATCAAGACACAATTCTAGATCTGAATGCCATATGTTGTCATCGAAATGTGTATAATTGCCTCATAGATTTGTTTATTTATTTTTTTACCTCAATGACAATCTACGATTCTCTCTAGAGAGAGACAAATAAAACACCATATTAATAGCCTATCTCTAAGCTGAAAAGTTTAGAAACTATAGATGATTAATTACCTTATAGTTAGAGTTGGCTTCAAAATTTGATAGTGAGGTTTTACATCCTGTACTATATGGCATAACCTGTAAAATAATATCCAAAGTTCATATCATTAATTAAAGAGTGCAATGCCCGTAAAGTTTCTCGGAAGCACTAATAACATTTTGATATTGACGCTCATAAAATACAAAGCAAGATCAAAAATATCGAACTTAACGTATATATACATCGGACATCAGATAATTTAATCTTTTCTCAAGTTTATCAGAATATCGTCCTAAATATCGACTGGCTCAACAAATTAACTTAATATACCATGTCATTTAGATACATTGGTGTATATCACATATATTAGTCCAGTTCTGATATAAACAATAAATATACCTTAAATCCTCTGTAAACCAAACCCTTATCAAACAATTCAGAGAAAACCCACCAAACACTCTCCATAAACTTAATATCCATCGTCTTATAATCGTTCTTAAAATCGATCCACCGCCCCATCCTCGTAACCGTCAACTCTCACTATGCAACATACCTTGTAACAATACTTCTACACTCCTCATTATAATTATCAATACCCATTTGAATCACTTGTTCCCTCGTCTTAATCCCCAACTTCTTATCAATCTCAAACTCAATTAGAAGACCATGACAATCCCACCCAAACCATCTTGTTACATGGTGACCAATCATGGTTTGGTACCTTATAATAATGTCCTTGATTGTTCAGTTAAAAGGTGGTCGTAGTGAGGGAAACCTGTTACGAAGGGTGATCCGTCATAGAAGACGAACTCAGGGGGGTTCTCTGTAAGTTTGAGCTGGGTGTCGAAAGCTTTCGTTTCTTCCCAAAAGTGAGGATGTTTTGCTCTTTCTCAGGAAGGAGAAATCTTTGCCTTAGATGGCCTCCATTGTTGGATTCAAAGAGGAGATCGAGAAAAAGAGAGAGTGAAATTAGGGTTGAGGTTTTGGAGTGAATCAGTGATGGTTTGGGTTGGGGTTATGTTGAAATGGGGTTATAGTTTCTCTAAAATACCTCCTACAGTATCATCTATCTTCTATCCATCGTTGCGCATCAGATTGAGAAGGAGGAGATGATGTGGTTTGAATCTCAGAGCTAGGAGGAAAAAGACATAGAAGCCGAATCATTTGGCAAATTTAGGTTTGGGTTAAGAAATGTTCGAGTTGGATTTCCTGAAATACCCTTAATTTTGTATTTAGACTTCCCAAAATACCCTTTATTTCGTAGTGGAGAAAATTTGTGGGGTGGACTTCCATTTATACCCGGGCATTTTAGTATTAAATAAATTTTGAGAATAGGCAAAATAATCATCATGATCTAACGGCTGTGTTATAAATTAAACCATTTATTTTCCTCAACATGTGTAAGGTAGGGTGATCAACAACCGAGATTGATTCTCATGGCATAGCTATTCCTTTTGTATTATAGATATTATATCACAACTGACAATAAAAGTAAAAGAACATTGGTAATTGGAGTCGAGCAATTGATAAAATTTAAAAGTACAAATGGCAGTATAATTTTAAAATAACAAATAAAAGTTGAAGCTTACCCCATGCAAAAGTTGACGTCGCGTAGCCTAAAGCCTATGTAATGTCTCTCATGCAAACTTTCACATTATTATTTTCTTCTAAAAGCACCTCATATGGAATGGGGATACATAGCGCGTATCTTGAAAGAGAAAATTTGGGTGATACTCCTTACACTCAAACCCAGAATAAGAGATACATCCAACAACCTAAACTCACAAACTTAATTCACAAACTTGAAATTCATATCCCCAACATAACAGTTAAAGATCTCCCTAAATAAATAAAAATTTGTCAAAGTTCCCAAAGGAGATATGTCAATTAGGGTGAAGAAACAACTAGACCTCATTTGTTTTTTCTCCGTCGGACCTAACTCGTAGAAAAACCTTTTCAAATAAATAGGACTACATTTTGTTGTAATGGTATCCTTTGCCTTCTTCTTAGACATTTTCGTACCAATTTTCTTCTTTAACATTTTCCTACATCGGATGTAACCAAAAACCGATGAGTAAAAGAACCAATAATAGTTAGGGAAACAATAAATGGCAAATTTAGTTCATTCTAAGCAAGTGATAAAAAGTGAAAAACCAAAAATAAATTAAAGAGTGCATAATACACAATGAATCTATTTATAGAGGATTATAAGTGTGTTGGGAAGAGAAACGACTGTTCATTTTTTGAATATGTTAGGAAGGGAAGCGCCGGTTGAATTTTCTCGGAGAGAGGAGAATTATATTTCTTCAAACAACGCACCTGGTTCAAGTTTCATTTTTGAGGTACTTATGATTAAATACGTAGTATCTCGAGAAGAATAAACGACAATTGACAGGCAATTAAAATTTATCCAATGCGTATCTCAAGAAGATTGAACGACAATTACAAACTATTTAAAATTTCAGTCGTGGATATCTCGACAATAATGAATAGTTGTTGTTAAACTAGTTTAATTTTGTATATTAAGGTGTTTATACAGCTGAGATAACCTTAAATATAAATTTAGAATTGATTTGACAAGAGTACTAATAACTGATGAAGTCAGTGGTACTGGTTGGCTGGTTTCTTAGGTTAATAAGGGTGTTAGTAGGGGCAATAAGGGAAAATCATCTCAATTTGTCATTTATGCAAAGTGGTAAGGACTATTGTCTTTTCGGATATAGCAGGCAATTATTTGGGAAATTTTTGGCTATTTATACCTCTATTAAGAAGAATAAATTTATCTAGATTTTACAAACCTTTCAGTTTGTTTGGTTTTAAAAGAAATGACGAAAACAATAAAATTTAGAGAAGATAAAGATTGAAAAAGAAAATGTTCTACCCAAGTTTAATTAAATTAGTTTGTGGGCCATCCTTGTCTTGGCAAAAATTAGAGAATTTTTAGTTATTCGTTGCCTTTACAAATATTTATCCTTGCTTATAGAGCTCCCCATAGTTGGGAATGGTGAAGACGTAGATTTTTGGTTGGAGCCTTGGATACCTAGCATCCCTTTTGGAAGACTTGTGAGCCTTGTCCCTAGGAATATGATCATTTCTAAAGTGGCAGATCTAATTTGTCCTATGCCGCATACTTGGAAGAGTAGAGCTTATCATTTCTATTTTCTCTGACTATATTGTTGGGAATATTTTTCTAATCTCTCTTAGCATCAATTTCTCTAAAGACACTCTTAGATGAAGAAATGAAAAAAATGGTATTCTTACAGTGAATTATGTTTACCAAGTTTATGTCAAAGAAAGCTTGGCCCCAAAGAGGAGTAAGATCGCCAAGATCGCCAATACCTTTATGGATAATACTTGACCTCGATTTGTAAACTTAACACGCCTTTCAAGATCCAATATTTCATGTGGAAAGCAATGCAGGAAGGCCTTCCTACAAAGATGAATCTTTGGCATGGGGGAGATATTAAGGATATTATTTGCCCTATATGTGGAGAAGAAGATGAGTCTACTACCCATGCGCTCTTCTACTGTAAGAACATTAAGGAAATCTGGTATGTTTCTTACTTCTCTTTAAATAACAATGTTTGGCCTTATTATGACTCCCTCCAAAAGTGATGTACATGTTAGCTAATAAAAGTTGCTCAGAAAAGATACTATCTCTTTATAGAGTAAAAAACTGGTGTCATCATGTTTGCCATATGGAATAGTAGAAATGGCTTTATCTTTAAATGCAAAAAAACAAATCCCTCAAAATTGGTTAGAATTGCCAAAGGTTACCTTATTGCCTCATGTCCTAAACCTGACCCCTCCGTTTCTATTTTCCTAACACCTAAAAAGGGATGGCACATTGTTAATGTGGACGCCGCCTAGTCCCCTACTAAAATGTTTAGCAGTTCTAGATTTATCATTAGATCTTATTCCTTAATTTTATGTGCAAGATATGCTCCTTCAAAGCAACCGATGCAGAGGAGGCAGAGGCAGCGGCTATCATTAGAGGGATGCGAGCAGCTTTGGATGCCGGCGTTGAAAATGTTACAATGTTATCAGATTGTCAGCGTCTTGTAAAGGCTTTCACAGAGAAAATAGTTGACCTCTCTTGGAGAGCGCTCAGTCTACCCCTGGCATGTTTTTTTTAGTTTCCCGCTCTAGCAACTTCAAATTATTGTATATTAATAGAACTTGTAATAATGATGCTCACGTTCTTGTAGCACGGGAAGCTCATTCACAACCTTTTATTTGTAATGTCTCAAGAGGCACAAGACCACACAAGACCTTGTTGCTTTTGTAATTTCTATTTTGCCCTCGGTTGGCTTAATATATTTCCATTTAAAATATATATATATATATATATATATATACTCCCCATAGTTCAACTAGGTCTAGATTAGGGCTGTCAATGGGTAGGATTTGACTCGGTATCCGATCCGGTCCGATCCGTTAACAAAGGATCAGAATTGAAGAAAAATTGATCCTCTACAACCCGATCCGTTAGTGATCCGACTCTTTAGTTGGCAGATCGGGTTAGGATTCACCCTGACCCGATCCGTTAAAAATCTGATCCGTTAAGGTATTTAAAGTAATGTGAATAATAGATTATTAGATCATAGATTATAGATGATAGATTATTAGATTATAGATGATAAATTATGTACAAAATGAGTCTCTAACAGTCTAACTCTATATTTTACATGGATATTATGCAAAATTACAAATATAATACATATTTTTGTTTGTACTCATTCTCAAATCTTAACTTATATGTTTGCCAAAAATCAAAGCTTAACGGATCGGATCGGGTCGGATCGAATCGTTGTATTCCTTAACGGATCGGGTCAGGATCGACCATGATCCTGGCCCGATCCGGTCCAAGTCTAGATATTCAAGTTCAACTAAAACTCTTCCAAATTTAGCAGAATCCTCTCTTCCCATGTTTCTTTCGTGTACTTTCTCCCTCTGTTTATTTATAGTATAAATACTCTGCCAGATTTCAGATATCCGAAATATTCTCAATCTCCAATATCTCTGTAATGACTTGGTGATTTAAGATTACAAGAACATCTTCAATAATAATCATGGCGGGGGCTTATCAGACTCTGACTCTCTGTTTCATGTTGCTCTTCTTCTTCTTGGCTTCCCCTGTTTGTTGCTCTGCTTCGAATACCTTCACAGTTTCAAGCTTTAGATATTCTAAAACAAAGCTTGACCCCTACAATTGGCGTTATATCAGAGGTGAGTGATTATAGTTGGTTTCTGCACACACCCTTTGTCTGCTTTAGCTTATATTTGATCCCGTTTGTATGATTTAGGGGGTTTTGATCACTGGGTAGTGTTCAAAATCTCAACTTTTTGTGTAGTTTGGGAGTCTGGGGTAGGATTATTTGCTCTGGGTAGTCAAGATTGTAATTTTTTTGCTAACTAATGAACTATGGGATGATGGTGATTGATGGTATGAGTTGCAGAGCTCGCATAATCAACAATGGAGGATTTATAAATATAAATTAAGAGAAGGGGAGAAGTTGATTTCTTCATAGACCCTTTTGTCTAATGTATTTTATGATTGACCCATTGACTTGTACTGATTTTTTCTTCATTATCAATTGGTTTGTATCAAAATTGGGATTGATATTTTAATTCAGCAATTAATGTGGGTAATCAGTGGGGTAGTGCTTGAAATCGGGTTAATTTTTATATAATTGATCAAATTAGTAAATTATTTAGATTCAATGGGTATTAGGACATAATTATGATGTATTGTAACCCGGTTGACCTGCTTTAGTTTATGCAACAGTTGAATTAAAATATAAAATTACACTATACTTGGATTGTTTTGAATCTGTTATAACAAGCTCCCTGAATTATGTGTGTTGTTTTATGGCATGGCATGGCATGTTTCAGTTGAGATGCCATCTTGGTTCTCTGCGTTGTACATAAACTTGGAATCGGATGTGGGCATTGTAAGTACTTTTCTGAATACTTATGAATTCATGTGCTTAATTCATATTTTGTTTTATAAGTACATCTTCTGTTTTACAGAAGTTTGTATTTCTTTATTTTTATTATGCGATCATGAGTATGTAATTAAAATAATTAATTTTCCCTTTGATGTTGAAGTTAGAACAGCACTTTTCAGTACTTTCCCTTTCGTAGGTTTAGTCCGAGTTAGGGCATTAAGGGTCTTTGAATAGATCTCTCCTTTCTTGAAAAGGAATAGAATGGTATATCCTACTTTTGTTTTGATTTATAATGAAATCTTCTACGATTTTCTTACATGGTCTTTTCACCTTATGTAAATCCTTGTGGCGTGGCTTGTGATTGTCTGTCTAATATGTTAACTACGCATTGAGTATATTTTGCATGTTTTAGTTGCTTTAAGTGTTGGAGTATATGTCATCATATACTCTATTAGTCCCATATCGGGTACTAAGAAGGCTAGACTTATGTTCCCTACCTATATAATGATGCTTAATGTTGCTTGGTTTTAATATAATTAAATCAAAAATCACTCTTAAGTATATGATGACATATACTCCAACATTATGTAGTTTGATTTGATCAAGCGTTGTGGTCTACCCATAAGATATTTGTCTCCTCGATTCATGGTTTGCACTATTTGCAGACTAAAGAGAGCATTGGAAATCTTACAGAAACTACACTGCCGATGATATGTTTTCGAAATGGTAGTCCTCCTCTTCCGGATGTTTCAAGTGTTTCCTTAAGAGATTTAGGTAATACACACCTTTGTACCTACTTCTACATGCATTTCTTTAACATAATATCTAGAGCTTATCAAATTATGTCTACAAGCGTCTGATATAATTCATCCAAATTATGTCCACAAGCGTCTGATAAATCTAGAGCTTATCAAAGTGCTTTCTTGTTGCAGTGTTAAGTCCTCTTTTGAATTCGTCTGTTGGAGGTATACAAGATCTTCCGCGTGTAGAGCAGTGTCATCTCTTACAGAAAAAGATCATGCTGGCACTGACAAATGAGCAGGTTCATTATTTTACTTTTGATTTTTGGACATGCTCTTAAAAGGTGTATTCCTGAAGACCACATAAATATTTATTTATGTAATATAAGTTTGGGTAGTTTGTCTTACATTTTATACAATTTGTATGTCAATCTACTCTATTATTATTAGAACTGGAGGTTCCATCTCAAAACCAATTGGCAATGAGAGGAGTGAAAAGATGATAAAGAAATTGAATTGGCTGGAATGAATATTATTGATACTAAATCGTGTATTTGTACAGGGAGATTTCTAATCATTCCTACAAGTCAGGAATTAGTTACTACATTATAGGTTGTCTAGCTATAAGTCAGGTATTACAATAGGAAAGCTAATATACACAGATCATCTATTCTTAATATGGAAGATATGAAAGTTTGACTTCCTAACACTCCCCCTCAAGTTGGAGAATGGATATCCTGCACTCCCAACTTGTGAACCATAGGAACAAAGATCTCTTTCCCCAAGGGCTTGGTCAAGACATTTGCTAGCTAATGTGCAGAATTTACTTATCTTGTAGTCACGGAACCATCTTGGATCTTGTCTCTAATGTAATGGCAATCCATCTCAATTTGCCTAGTTCACTCATGAAAAACTGGGTTGGCTGCAATGTGTAAGGCAACCTTGTTGTCGCAATATAGCAAGGCAGATTCATGATGTGAAAGTCCCAAGTCCCTCAATAGATATCGGAGCCATGTCAACTCACAGCAGGCTCCCGTCATTGCACAGTATTCCGCCTCGGCGGAAGAGAGTAAAACTGTTCTCTGTCGCTTCGACCTCCAAGATATCAATGAAGGTCCAAGAAAGACATAATAACCCGTAGTAGATCTCCTAGTGAGTGGGCAACTTGCCCAATCCGAGTCACAGTAAGCCCTCAACTTGAAATTTCTATTCGAAGAGAAGAATAGGCCTTGGCCAGGTGCACCTTTTAGATATCGGACAACCCGGAGAGTTGCTTCAATTGAGCCTCCGAAATCCCAACAACTTGGTTTCTGTCTTCTTTAGAAAAGCCCTCGGACACATGATTAGCTGCAGGCTTGTTATTGTTGTTGAAACGTCTTGGGCCTGAATTATACTTTGCCTTTAGATGTCCCGCTAGATACCCATGTAGCTCATAACAAGTTTGGACCCAATGGCCCAATTCTCCACAGTAGGAACAATGAGGGCATCCTCTTCCAGAGCCAAAAAGACGCATGTCTTGGTCAAATCGGCGTCCTCCACTGAAATTCTCTGGCGACTTTTCTTGTAATCGAAAATCCTGTGACCCATATGGGCGCTCAGACCTCCCTGTACCCACCGATGGAGCGGGTTTGCTGTTGTTGCTTCGAACCGCCATGGCGGCGGCGTTGCCGCCAGAATCACTTGTAGCGTGCGTTGAGCTCAGGAGACGCTGCTTTTCTTCTTTAAAGACGGAGGAATATGCTTGGCAAACTGAAGGAAGGGGATTCATCAGGAGGATTTGTCCGCGAATAGTACCATTAGAATCATTCAATCCCATCAGAAATTGCATCAATTTTTGTTGATCTTGTTGTGCCCCATGTACTGCATCGCTGTAGGAAGCTAGTTCATCCCATAGGCCCTTCAATTTTGTGTAATAGGCAGAGACAGAGAGTTGTTATTGCCGAAGACAGGCAATATCTCGCTGAATCTCAAAGATGTGAGGTGCATTGCTTTGAGATAATCGCTCACGAAGATCTTCCCAAACTTCATGAACAGTAGAGTAATATATCACACTGTCTGAAATTTCTGGACTGAGAGTGTTGACGATCCAGGAGTGGACCATATCATTACACCGAGACCAAGCCGCATAACCTTCAGGATCAGCTTCTTCTGAAGGGGCTTTGATTGAGCCTTTGACAAAACCTAGCTTGTTTTTGGAATTTAAGGCCAAAGTCAGCCTTTTTCAAGTAGAATAATTGTCTCCATTCAAGGGTTTGAAAATCAAAACCAAACCCGGATGATCTGAATGATGAGTGAAATAGGGATTTGAGATAGTGTTAGGAACGGCAATTTCCTTGCCAGGGACAGGAGGCGTTGGTGGTTCTTCATCATTGGCCATGATGGTTGAAAAGGAAAGATGCTACACCAGAGATTACAGTGCAACAATGGGTCAGGATCTTAGTCCTGCTGACACCATGAAAAGATGAAAGAGAGATTGAATTGGCTGGAATGAATATTATTGATATTAAATCGTGTATTTGTATAGGGAGATTTCTAATCATTCCTACAAGTCAGGAATTAGTTACTACATTATAGATTGTCTAGCTATAAGTCAGGTATTACAATAGGAAAGCTAATATACACAGATCATCTATTCTTAATATGGAAGATATGAAAGTTTGACTTCCCAACAAGGAGTAGCCCCAAGATCTTATATTTTGAGGTGCAAGGCTCTATGTGTTCGATGTGGGACTATATATCTCAACACGCCCCCTCACGTGTGGCGTAATTTTGAGCTCAACACGTGGACAAATATTTGGGTGTCGACGTGGAGTAACACGTGGGTCGTTGGGCTCAACATGTGGAAGAAATGCCCGCTCTCATACCATATCAGAACCGGAGGTTCCATCTCAAAACCAATTGGCAATGAGAGGAGTAGCCCCGGGATCTTATATTTTGAGGTGCAAGGTGTGTCTGATGTGGGACTATATATCTGAACAATTACCTCTTCGATTTAATCATAATTATCTTTATAAGAGCTGTATAGTAACCTTGCTAACTTAATAGACGGTTTAAGTATAGCAAAGGAAAAAATTATAACGCAAGAATTCTCATATAAATAGTGTCTGCACTTATCCAACTTTCTCTTGTTAATTTAAGATGGAACAAAATAATAAAACCCAATTCTTTTGTCAGATATCTCCAGGAGTCTGGTATGTTGGATTATTTAATGGCATCGGATCTGCAAGAACACAGTCAAAAATGGTATGTGTTGTTTACCACTTTTTTCATTCTCCATGTTAGAAAGTAGAAAATGTACAATAATCTTTACATGTGTATTTGTAATCACATATACAATTTTAGTATTCGTAAATCGTAACTTATAAATAGAGGTCGTTGATACGCATCCCTCGGCCTTTGCTCCATCACTCTCTTTGGTTTAATATTAGCTTTTGCCCATTATTTTGTTTTTCACAAGTCATTTGTCATCAAGACGATTTTCTGGTGGTTACGCAGATTAATCGAGGATCAACCTTCTCCTTTAGTGCGAATGTAAGTGTGGACGGATGCACAACCTCAACAATGTGGGGCCCGTTTTGCAATCAAACAGTTCTTCCATTATCTTGTGCTCAGTCTGATGTCAAAAACAGCCATATAAGAAATCTTCCAGATGTTGTCAAGTTCAATCAGACTCTAGAGAATATTATTACTTGCCGAAATTATATTGAGACGTCATGCCAAAACCACAGTGAAGAGCAAATATACTTGTTGGACGTAGCAGGGTCAGCCCAGCTATTGAAGATTATGTTGAAGACACCTGCAAATGAGACAGGGAATGCTGGTATAAATCTTTATACTCGACATGGTGCAATACCCTCAAGCACTTTGCATGACTATTATACTGATATAAGTACAGCCCCATTAGTTATTAACTCACCGAAGGTTGGCCGTTGGTACTTTGTTACTGGCCTAAGTAATCAGACAAACGTAAGTGGGGTGATCCAAGAACAGAATATATGTTATTCACTTGATTGGGAAGTACATGAATGTCCTGCTGGAAAGGCTGGACCAAATTGTACCTGGGAGAGTTACATGCTTCAGGTGGGACTTTCAGTGCACGTCTTTTCTTTTTGTCTCTCTTTTGTTAAATTTATCTTAGTTTTTTAACTTGCTTGTCTTGTTTGTCATCTGCAGACATTTCTTAGGAATGATCAATCCGCTGCTTTTGAGTCTTATTATTTGCCAATTACTGAAAAGATATCTTTAGAGTCGGCTTCTTTCCTTCTAAATCCCCTTTTGAGCAACTTTTCACTTGGGAACAAGTCAGATACCAGCTGGACTTATTTTCTTCTCGACATTCCTCGCGGTGCAGCAGGAATAAACATACACATTCAGCTGAATTCTGATGCAAAATTAAATTATGGTATTTATTCCAGATTTGGTGGATTACCATCTAGGGATTTTTGGGACTACTATTATGAAAACAGCACAAGTAGTAGCAATGACTCCTTGTTTTTCAAATTGGATGATTCAAGTGAGAAAAGTATCAGTTTTTATATTTTGTATGCTAAAGAAGGAACTTGGGGTTTTGGATTGAGGCATCCTGTTCCAACTGGCAGTCCTTCAAAATCCGGAACTAAAATGTTTGTTGCAACTGAGAGATGCCATAGAGGATGTTCAGGACATGGGTCGTGTAAGTATGCAGTCGATGCAAGTGGATTAACATCATACAGGTTGAGATGCTCCCTATTTATTTTATTTTCTGAATAACTTATTTTGTTATTATTAGTCTTGTTATTATCTATCCGATGAAATTCTAGTTATCTTGACAATTTTGTATTCACAGCTACTGCTGGTGTGATCGGAACCATGGAGGATTTGATTGCAGCATTGAAATTGTATCGCACAAAGGTAATTCTCAATTTAGTTCATTCTTTGAATGGAGTCCAACTTTTATTGTGTAACATGTCCAAAGTGTAATCCTCGTATGGCTTGGCTAGAAATATGCCGCTTGTGACACTCTTAGGAATAGATTCTGTTTGGTGTTTTGTTAGTCTGAGCGTATATCATCCTAAATTTGTTGATGAAGATAAGGATTCAATGATACTTTGTAGGGATTTAACTCAATCCAATTTTCATGGGACGGGTTAGGGCCTGTCCCTTTGCTACTTCGTGTTGAGCTGAATTGTCCACCTTATCTTAAATGCTAAGTTTTAGTTAACTAATGGGGAAAACGCTGCTCTCTGTCCTATACTTTATATTTAAAATCTAACTCAACAGTTAAGTAAAACTGCATAACATTGACACGGATATACGCGTGTCGGTGTCTGGTACGGGTACGGGGTGTCTGACACAGTCAAAAAAAGATAAGTACCTTGTAATTTGTGTTGGACACGCGTGTCTGGGTGTCAATGTCATGTGTTGTGTCGATGTTACATAATGTGATGTGAATCGTCATCTAATGGTTGTTCTCACCGTCAAAGAATTATTTTTGTTTATGCTCTTTTGATTTAAGCCTCGCCATTGCTGGAGATGCTAAGTAGAATTTAGGGACTTGCTTGTTTAACCAACACAAGGTTAAAAACGAATTTTCCCCAATTTTAATAGATTTCTATTTAGATTAGAATTAGGGTTGCTAATTTAAATTCCCCATGTGTTCTATAATAGGGGAGGTCGAGGTTATTTGTTCTTCAGTTGTTTAGGTTGTCTGAGTTGATTATTGAATCAAAAGTTTAGTTTAGTTTAATTTGAGTTTATTTTGTTTTTAAAGTTTAGAAGAAAAAACCCTAATGAGATTAGGTTAGTGTTAAACATAACATGATCTTGCTTCCGCGTCGTGTGTTTACATTATAATGTAGTAGCTAAAAGTTGATAATATGTAGCTATGTCGTTTAAGGCATAGGTGCGCCTTTTTAACCTTTCCATTATGTTGGGATTAGTTTATCATCTAATATAAGTAAGCTCTATTGAAAACTAATGCAGGGCATATATGGCAGTCAGCTGCTCTTATTGCATCAAATGCAGCAGCTATACTTCCTGCATTTTGGGCTCTTCGGCAAAAGGTTAGGTTCGATTACTATTGCATCAAATAGCTTCTAATTGTCCCACTAGCATCTGGAGAGGCTTTTATACAAAGGTAATATTCACAAGATTTATGGTTTTATATTTTTGCTGCGTAGGCCTTTGCAGAATGGGTTCTGTTCACCGCTAGTGGAATTTCAAGTGGACTATATCATGCATGTGATGTGGGCACCTGGTGTGCTCTCTCTTTTCAGACCTTACAGGTTTGTGCTTTCTTCTTTTAGGTTCTATTATTACTTTCTATCGGTAGGATTGGTTAGCAAATGCTCTTTTATGATTTATAGTGCATGGAAAAAAAAAAACACTAACTGAGTGCGAATCACGTTATTATTGACAAGTTAACTTATTTCATCAGTTTATGGACTTCTGGCTTTCTTTCATGGCGGTAGTGAGCACCTTTATATACTTAGCTACTGTTGATGAAGCTACCAAAAGGGTGATTCATACTACTGTCTCAATTCTTACAGCTCTAATGGCTATATCTGGAGCAACCAGGTACTACAGGAGATGGGGAGAGTTTATTTTTCTTTTATAGTTTGTGCTGAAAATCTAATTTCTGTTCATATCACTATGCAAGCTTAAACATCTTAAGAAATGTCTTGCCCTGTCAGTGAGATGTTTCAGCATAATATAAACTTAAGCCAAGAACCATATATTGAGGACATTGAGTGTCAGTAAGAGACAGAAATTTTCACTTTTCTAGAGTGGTTTGAATTAACTTCCCGTAACTTTGCAGGTCTAGCAATATTGTTCTTGTTATAGCCATTGGAACTTCAGGTCTTCTTATTTGCTGGATGATAGAGTTCTCTTCTTCACTTAAATCGGTCTCTTGTTCAACACAGATATCTTTAAATGTGCATGAAAGGTTGTTCCTTTATCCTATCAAAAATTTGTAAATATTTACGGATGATTTATCTCTGTTACAGTTACAATTTTAAGAAATCTAAAGAGTGTGAACTTTTGTTTGTATGTTGCAGGTGGCAGAAGATTAGAAAATTGTTTTCCAATCTAATTAAGACAATACGGGATTTTTTCCGTTGGGGTTTTGTGGTAGCGGGATTCATTGCATTATCCATGGCTGCAATAAGCTGGAACATGGAATCAAGTAAAAACTACTGGATTTCGCACAGGTACGACAACTGACAACAAAAATAAAACTTTATTTCTCTCTGTCTCTACTTATTTATGTATTCTTGCTTTTGCAGCCTGTGGCATATCAGCATATACACATCTTCCTTCTTCTTCCTTTGCTCAAAAAGAAAAGCAGTAAATGGGGATAGACAGGAAGTCCCACATACACCATACGAGTTGACACGGCAGGATTCGTTACCCAGAGGTGCATAGACAATAGGAAGAACAGGAATTAGACAAAGTGGGATTGTCAATCATTAAGATCGAGGAATGGTAGCCAACCTTTTTATACTTACAACACTTAGATACAACAGGAAGAAGACGGATCATTAGAATCCTTTAGCCATGTAAATACTTAGAGAAGCTAGTAAATTATCATTTTTGAATGCTTCAGTTAGAAGTCACATGCACTGATGATTTTTTATATAATTTTCATTAATGAAAAGTATTTATTCTCGATAAAGGTTGATCCGTTCATGATATAGATGATAGATCCTTTGATAAGAAATTTTCCTGGTTTCCATTTCAATGATTATATCATATTTTTGTAGATAGTGTTCAGTTGCTTATTAAATCCGACTGGAAGAACAAGTTCCCCAGAACGTTTAAGCGGACTCCTAACCTTTGGAGAGTAGCAGTGTTGCCGAGTGCTACGCTGTTTTCAGAGAAATTTGTTGAAGTGCAGGGGTAATTCAAAAGCTGATCAGTTTGTTCAGTCACTTGAATGCAAATACAGGGTAATCATATCCTTTTGCTCGCGGCTGTTTTAATTAATTTCTACATTGTAAAGCAATCCACCATTGTTTAAGGGTGAGGAAGACTTCCAACACTGAAGCTATATAAAATTCTTTTCTAAATGTACACAGTATTTCCAAACACTGGAAATAATCGCACTTCACTCCAACACTATAAAACCTTTGCAGGTCAAAACCACCTTTTTTCAAAATAATGGCGCTTCACTGTGATCTTAGACAACTCTCGTCAGCTTCACAGGGAAATTCCACTTGACCAAACCCAGTTACTTCATTTGCCAACCTTTGATCTTTGGTAAATAAAAGATCTTCACTGTATATGAACTCCAAAAACACTTTAAATGATGCAGAATGTACTTATTCTTCTCTGATAAAAGGAGACTTGCGAGAATGAGAGTTGAGCGAATATAAATCTGAAGCTGATAGCTCTTTGTAATCCTTACGGATACTCCAAAGGATCTCTGCACACCTTCTCATGCTTGGCCGACTGTGTCTGGTTGGAGCCAAACATTGCAAGGATAGCTCCAGAATCTTTTCTAAGACTAGGTTTGTTGCTGCAGACCGCTGTAGCCTTGGATCCAATGTTAGAATTGCATTTCCATCATTGAACATTTTCATTGCCTGCATGCACACGAATGATATTGTATTAAATTAACACTCGTAATCTACCAGAGAAGTTCCCTTATATAAAGCGAAGGAGTAAACATCACTTTTTTTTAAACATCCATATTTGGTATTGGTTTCATTTTGTGTCTAGAATAGGTGTCAACACTATCTCGTGGTTAGTCATTGTCAGAGAGTGCACGTGGAGCGACTACAGCTGGAGTGACACTGAACAGGTACGTTGGTTTGTATCTCTTCGCTCCAAAACTCAAGCCCGTAAGTATTTTACAAAAGTTCAAAAAGAAATTATGTTTTTTGAAGAAAATAGGTTTATGTTCGAACAAGCTTTTTGTTCTTGTTCGAATAGATTATTTGCTCTGTTCGAATAGAAATGTCTATTCGAACGGACTTTTTTCTCTGTTCGAATAGATTACTCATACCACTATTTATTTGAATAAAATCTTTGTTTCTGTTCGAATAGACTATTTCTCTATTCGAACAGAGCGGGTTTGCAGTTTTCTTATAAAAGACATTATTTCTTTTTATGTTTTTCACCTCTTCCAAAACCAACTTTTTTAGGGCTTGAGATTTTAGAGAGAATAGAGATTTCAACAAGCGATTTAATGCGAAGTAAAACTCAAATTGAATCAATCGAAGAATTAGAAAACCTAATCTTGATTTGAAAAGCTTGTAAGTTTCAAACTTGGATGTTTTGACGGGAGATTGAAAGAAGGCGTTGCGAGAGCGAGGAATCGATTGCAAGGAGTTTGATTAGAAGAGGGGTAACCACGGGATGTGCTTATCAAGTCTGTAAATAATTGAATTCTTGTAATTTTATTTCAATATTGGATTGGTTAGTTGTCGGGGGATTCGGCAGCGACCTGTGAGTTTTTCTTTTGAGAAAAGTTTCCCACAGGGTTAAAATTGTTTGTTCTTGTGCTTGATTTACTTTTGTTTGCTGTCACTAGATAATTGAATCAACTTGAATTAGGCTAGGGTTAGACCTTTAATTCAAAAAAATTGGACCTAAATTAATCGAAATTGATTAATCTTAAGTAATTAGAAATTTTAATTGGTATCAGAGCAGACACGCTTCGAGGTTTAACAACTTGAGCATGGATCCTGACTCGGTCGCTTGAGAATAATGGATTTTGAGAAGTTTGGAGGTCCTGTAAATCGTCCACCACTCTTTGATGGCAAAAATTATCCATACTGAAAAGTTCGAATGGTTGCATTCTTGCAATCAATCGGGGAAGATGTATGGATTGCCATTAATGATGTATGGAAGCACCCTACCGTGATGCAAGGTCCACCAGGTAGTGCTATAGAGGTCCTTAAGCCTAGAAACTAATTGTCAAAGGAAGAAAAGGATGATGCCAATTATAACTCTAAAGTCTGCAATATTATCTTTATGGCTGTAAGTCAAAGTGAGTTTCGACATATCTCTACTTGTACTACTTCGAAAGAAGCTTCGGACATTCTAGTTCGAACTCA
This sequence comes from Kingdonia uniflora, assembly GCA_014058105.1. Lineage (NCBI taxonomy): Eukaryota > Viridiplantae > Streptophyta > Magnoliopsida > Ranunculales > Circaeasteraceae > Kingdonia > Kingdonia uniflora. Next base: position 2,784,195 of record JACGCM010001272.1, read on the forward strand.
TGAAGGCGATGATACAGTTAAAGAAAGCAAGCTACAAATGCTTACTTCGTAATTTGAGAATATTCGAATGAATGAAAATGAACCATTTGATGAATTCTATGCGAGACTAAGTGATATTGCAAACACTAGTGCCGCATTAGGAACAGCTTATTCTGATGTCCAAATTGTTCGCAAAGTTCTAAGATCTCTTCCTAAGAGCTTTAGATCCAGACACGATGTTATCGAGGAAGCTCATGATCTTAAGAAAATGAAACTATATACATTAGCTGGAAAGTTACGAACATTTGAACTCGAGATGAAAATGGAAAACACTAAGACGAACAAGAGTGTAGCTTTTAAATCTTCATCTTACTTTTCTTCTTCTAAAAGTACCAAAGATGTTGATCACCCATATATCTCAGATGATGATGAGAGTTCGGATATAGATTCAACAATTTCAAAAAATCTTGAAAAAAATATCAATTTCAAAAATAAGGGAAATCGGTGAACTATAAGCCATAAACTCGTGATCGGGTCAAATCTTATAATCGGTAGACCAACAATGACACTGACCTAAGTCAAGTTGAATGTTATAAGTGTCACAAGTTTGGTCATTATGCACACAGTTGTCCCAATAAGAAATCTAGAATAATCATAAAGTTATGAATATTAGTGGTACTTGGGATGATAGTGATGATCAAAATAATAACAATGAGGATCATCCCCAAGTAGTTGAGAATGGGCAATATTATGCATATCCTGCCTTTTTAAATTGTAATAATGATAACTCTGACATTTTCAAACTTGAGAATTCTATTGAAAATCAAAGCGATCATGAAAATAATGAATTTGAGGACCTGAATCTTGAAGACTTGTATGCTCTGACATTTGTGAAGTGTATGATTTTAGAAAAAGAAGTTCATGATGCTAAGGAGAAAATGAAATCAACTTTAGACGAACTACATAAGGCTAAGCTTGATTTAGTTTTATCTCAGCAAAAACTTGAAAATTTTTGTAATAGAGCAAAAAATATTGATAAGATGTTATGCATGGGGAAACGGATATTGGCACATAGTGGTCTAGGATATGAGGAACATCTCTCTAATGCCAAGACTCCTCAAGTCACGAAATTCGTCAAAGCAATTGCTACTATATCATTCCCCAAACATAATGTAATATCCTTCATTTGTAATCAAGCCAAAAGGTTCTCGTACTCTCAGATTTATTATTGTGAAATATGTGGTCGAAAGGGTCATATTGCGTCTTATTGTTGATTTGTTGGACCCTATCAACCATATGCTCGACTATCAAATGGGCAAATATATAACTCAAATGTGATTTCTACTAATGTAAAAAGTGAGAATTTGTCTAGATGGCTTGCACAGGAAACCTCAGCTCGAAGGATTCTTTAAACCATTAATATGGGTGCGGAAGAATGATTTGGCACCTCAGATAAGGTACAATGTTGCACTAACTGCTTTGACTGCCTTCAAGTCCGTTCAGTGGTATATGGACAGTGGATGTTCTCGCCATATGACTGGTGATGAGTCCAAATGGAGTCACCTAAAGGATATTCAGGGTGGCGATGTTATTTTTGGTGATGGGAGCATATCTCCTGTGGTGGGAAAGGGAAAGGCTGAAGGACTTGGTACTCCAACGATAGATAATGTTATTTTGGTTAAGGGGTTGAAAGCAAATCTTCTCAGTGTCAATCAGTTATATGATACAGATCACACTGTTATATTTTCTAAAGGAGGTTGTGATGTATTAAATTCCCAAGGACAACGTGTGATGTATGTTGCTAGAATTGCTGACAATTGCTATACTGTTCAACAAAAAGCTCTACTGTGTAACAAAGCTAAACTGACGAGAAAAGAGCTTATCAGGGGAATTCTAAAGTTGGAAAGATTCACTAATGTTGTGTGTGGTCCGTGTCAAATTGATAAGCAAATCAATAGTTCTCACAAGAAGGCCAACAATATTGCTACTACACGGGTTCTTGAGCTAATACAAATGGATTTGATGGGTCCAATGAGAACTACATCTTTGAGTGGTAAACGATACATTTTGGTAATGATGGATAATTTCTCTCATTATACTTGGATATCCCTTCGGATAGAGAAGTCTAATACATTTGAGGAATTTTATACTATATCGCTCCAAATTCAAAATGATAGATTCTTCTATCAACAAAATTCGAAGTGATCGTGGAGGTGAGTTTAAGGATACTAGAGTGATATTGGATGTGAGTTTAAGGATATTGGAGTGATCGTTTACTGCACTTCCAACGGGATTAAACATGAATTCTTTGCTCAAATCACGCCACAACAAAATGGGGTTGCAGAACGAAAGAATAGAATTCTTCAAGAAACGGGACGGGTCTTACTTCGCAGCAAGGATCTTCTTACACACTTCTGGGGGGAGGCCATTCATACCGCGTGCTATATTATCAATAGGGTGTATCTTCGTCCACTCACATTAAACGCTCCCTATGAACTTTGGTTTGGAAAGAAGCCAAATTTAAATTATTTTTGGGAGTAAATGTTTTATCTTTCAAGATCGAGAAAGTATTGGAAAATTTAACTCTCGAAGTGATGAAGGTATTTTATTGGGCTATTCAACAAATAGTAGAGCTTTTCGGGTCAATAGTTCTATGACCAAAGTGATAATGGAGTCATGTAATGTGATTGTGGATGATACTTGCACTATTGGCTCTGTAGATGTTGGAGAAGATGATGTTACAGCGGAAAATCTGGAAACTTCGACTAGTGAGATTATTGACATGACCCTTACATCCAATGTTATTTCTCCTTTGTCTACTCCACCACCCTCTCCTCCTCCACCTCCTCCAGTTCCTAGTGTACCACAACCCGGATGATATCAAGTTTGCAAGGATCACTCACATGCTGATATCATCCAAGAATGTTAGTTCTCATGTTCAAACTAGAAGCCAAAACCATGAAACGGTGAATTGTGTTTGCTATGTTTCTATGATCGAACCCACAACTGTCAAGGAAGCTCTCTCAGATGAATATTGGCTTCATGCAATGCAGGATGAGCTTTGCCAGTTTCGACGTCAAGATGTGTAGGATTTGGTTCCACGTCCTTCTAGTACGAATGTAATTGGGACTAAATGGATCTACAAGAACAAGCTTGATGAACTTGAGAACGTCATTCGAAGCAAAGCTAGGTTGGTTGCCCAAGGGTATAATCAAGTCAAATGGGTTGATGTTGCTGAAACTTTTGCTCCTACTGCAAAGATTGAGTTTATTCGCATACTTCTAGCCCTTGCTTGTAATCAAAGGTTCAAGCTATATCAAATGGATGTGAAGAGTGTTTTTCTAAACGGGCTCCTTGAGGAAGAAGTGTATGTAGCACAACCAAAAGGGTTTGAGGATACTCATCATCATAATCACATTTTCTACTTGAAAAAGGCTTTTTATGGTTTGAAGCAAGCTCCTCGAGCATGGTATGAGCGGCTTTCCAATTTTCTCTTGGGAAAAGGATTTGTTTGAGGTGCAGTTGATAAAACGTTGTTTATACAACCTAAGGGAGGCACGGTGCTCGTTGCTCGTTGCTCAGGTATATGTAGATGATATTTGTGTTTGGTTCTACTTCAAATTCACTAACCACTTCTTTTACAGATTTAATTTAAAAGTAAATTTGAAATGAGTATGGTTGGGAAACTAACTTACTTCTTAGATCTCCAAATACGTCAATTGGAAAAAGGGATGTTTATCTCTCAATCCACGTAAGCAAGGGATCTTGTGAAGAAGTTTGGTCTTCCTTATGCAAAGCATGCTCGAACACCCATGAATACAACGACAAAGCTAAGTAAGGACACGGCAGGTAAGGATGTTAATCAAAAAATGTATAGAAGTATGATAGGTAGTTTACTTTATCTTACTACTACTCGTCCTGATATTATGTTTAGTGTTTGCATTTTTGCTCATTATCAAGGTAGTCCTAAAGAGTCTCATTTACAGGTTGTTAAGCATATTATTCGTTATGTATGTGGGACTTTCGATTTTGGTTTATTGTACTCACATGACACAACATCCGAGGTTATTGGTTATTGGTTATTCAGATTTAGATTGAGCAGGTAATGCAGATGATAGGAAAAGTACTTCGGGAGGATGTTACTATATTGGGAATAATCTTGTTGTCTGGCAAAGCAAGAAGCAAAACTGTATCTCTCAATCCACAGCGGAGGCGGAGTATATAGCTGCAGGGAGTTGTTGCACTCAATTCATTTGGATGAAACAAATGTTGCATGATTATGGAATAGACTAGGGGACGATATCAGTCTTTTGTGATAATACGAGTACGATAATCATTTCAAAGAACCCTGAACAACATTCCAGAACCAAGCACATCGACATTCGCTTTCATTATATTTGTGATCTCGTTGAATGAAAGATCGTTATTATTAAGTATATCCCCACAGAGAGTCAATTAGCCAATTTTTCACAAAGCCGTTAGATGCTTTAAGGTTTGAACTTCTAAGACAGTCAATAGGTGTTTGCTCCATTGATTAGGTATGTTTTTTACTTCATCTATGCACTACATTTTTGCTTAATAATCACCTTGATATACGTTTTCTCATATGTGATTTGTGCTTCAGTGTTAGGAAAATTCAGTATGATCTTACTTAGAACATTTTTTTCCCACGACAGTCAACTAGTCTCATATTTAGATGGATAGACGATCATTGACAAAAATACTTGAGGATACCTGTAGAGACTTCGTACCTAATGTTATGTGAGGATCTGACCTTTTTATAAGCTTCGAGTGTTATGACATTAATTATTTCTAACAAATCTCCTCGTCGTTTTTGATCTCATTTCGTTTACTTTACTCAATTGACAATGGAGACATCAAAGTCAAGTTATACTAGTAGAGCGTTCCCTATTTTTGATTCGAGGCAGAAAAAAACGGCTGTGTAAAACCGAAGACATGATTATAGACATTTGTATTTTTACCGATTTTTGGTCTTCGTTCACTATACCCAAAGTTTTATCTGTTTGCAGCCCCTTGTGCCTTAAAATATGTCATTCATTTTCTACCTAAATCCTTTTTATTTTACCCGTTTGTTCTGAGACTTTTCAGTATAAAAAAATAAAAACATGAGTGTAATCATGTGTGTGTGTGTTTTTTTTGTGAAGATGAATATAAGAGTAGAGTATTCCTAATGTTTATGCTAATACATCGATCAAAGTCTTGCTAGAATATTATTTTTTAAAAGGAGGAAATATTTTATTCGATATGTACTCAATAAGGAGAAAGAATGACGGGAGGTGAACTAAATGCGAAGAAATAGGGGGAGAAAGTATAACTTTAGTCTCAGAATGCTAGCAAAACACCTACTCCATCATGTCTCTTCTCTTGCCTACATTATAACTTATTCAAGACCAGTTTGATCTTGAGTTAAGTACAGTCAGTTTAGTGGAGATGAGAGATAGGGAGTTAACTTGACACCATTAATGACAATTGGTTTCATGTCCATGAGATCGTCCAGTTCACAGTGCGCCGCTTATTTGATAAAATATGAATCTCTCTTTGCATATTGTTCATATTCATATTTCACACAAAGTGTTTGCTAGTCAATTCTTAGTGATTTTGAGTGACCATCATGAGAAGCCTAAGTTGAAACAACTTTCCAACATAGTTATTTGTTTATGATTGCTCATTTTGTTAACTGCATGTTTCTGTTTTAGTTTGACTGTGCACACTCGCACACACACTGAGTAGGTTCTTATACTGACTTGCTATAACACTGAAGAAATTTCCTATCTGACATTCTTATACATTGTGATTTCTCTTTTCTGTGGAGTATACGAGGGAGTTGTTAATATTTTGATCTTTTTCTTTCACTCCTGAGTTTTTGTTTCTCTTGAAAAGAAAAAAAAAATGACTTGGTTTTTGTTTTTGTTTTTGTTTTTTTTTATTGGGTGTGCAGTCAAAACTGTTTTTGTTCGAATACACCTTCTGTGTATTCGAATAAACTTCATCGTGTTCGAATAAACTCCTTTGTATTCGAATACATTACTTAGATAAGTGTTTATTCAAACAGACGAGAAGGCTCTATATGAATATGTTTCGTTATTTTGTTTGTTGTTGTCACTAGATAATTGAATCAACTTGAATTAGGCTAGAGTTAGACCTTTAACTCAAAGATTTTCGGACCTATTAATTTTGACCTAAATTAATCGAAATTGATTAATCTCAAGTAATTAGAAATTTCATTTTTGACACATAGAACATACCCATCTTGCAGTTATCCGTTCCTTCATCTCCCTTTTTGATTCGATGGGGCGTCTCCCTGTTATTAATTCCACAAGTAGAACTCCGAAGGAATAAACATCACTCTTTTCAGTCAACTGATACGTTCTCAAGTACTCTGGGTCTAAATACCCGGCAGTTCCTTTGACTTGAGTAGATATATGAGTTGCTCCTGAATCAGTATCCGCAGCCAAACGTGCAAACCCAAAATCAGCCACTTTCGCTCGGAAATTCTCAGTTAGGAGGATGTTTGAAGATTTAATGTCTCTATGTATAATAGGATGGTCTGCAAGGCAAAGAGTCTCATCAGTTATCGCTTTCATTTAACAAATTCGGCAGATTTTTCAAGTTATGTAGATAACAAAATAAACGCCCTGCTTAGAATGCTAGGGGAAATTCACGACACGATATTTCCGACTGGACTGTAATCTTCTAAAGACCGAGGCCGGAAGGAGAAACTGGGGTGCACATTTTGACTGGCATTGTTACATTAAAACTAATTACCTGTATACATATGGAGATAGGTAACCGCATGAGCAACATCAATGGCAATATCCAGCCGAGCGGCCAAGTCAAGAATCTCTCCATTTAGGCCTGCATCAAGTCATTTATCAAGTTTCATGCACTAAGGTAAATTGGAACAATATAAGAGCTGTAAGAAACAAGTAATTTTTAGTCTTAAACTCACAATCCAAGTGTTCCCTGAGGGTTCCGTTAGGTACGTACTCAACAACGACTATTCTTTCATCTTCATATTCTAAATAACCAAACAGCCTAACCAAATTCAAATGTTCGACTCGAGCCAACATCTGAATCTCACTTTGGTACTCCACACTCAAATGCTTATCATATAAATTCTGCAAAAAAATATAACAAAACCCGCAAACCCAATCAGACCCCAATATATATTATCTTATGTATGTAGCTAACAATAAAATCAAGATTCCAACCTTTTTTGCACGTTTGATTGCAACAACAGTTCCATCTTGGAGCTTCCCCTTATAGACTGTCCCAAATCCACCTTGCCCAATCTTGAAGGAGGGTGAGAAGTTCTTGGTAGCCTTGTGGATCTCTGCTAAAGTGAATTTCACGTGACCGGGCTCTATACTCTGAGTTGAATTTTGCGAACCAGAATATAATCCGTGTCTCGATCTATGCATGTTTCCACTTGAAGCACTTGACGATACATCCGACATAACTACGATACAACTCAATAGTTCACTTTATAACACAAATTAATGAAAAAAAACTTAATGTGATCAAAGCGGTCCTCAATTAGGCCATTTCTTCCCTAATTTTTCTTTTAAAATATAAAAATCCGTAGATCCAAGATTTTGCAAACTAAATATAAATAACAATACTCGCGTTAATATTTAGTCATTGACCATAAGTGTTCTTGCAATGAACTGATCAGAATCGTGAGATTAAGATATATTTACCAGAATTAGTAGGTCTGAATTCATCGAAAGCCCGTGAATCTGTCGAAGACTGGGTCTCTGGTGGAGTAAAGCACGAGCCTAGCGCTCCAACAACGTATTTAGCTGCGGTTTTCACCGGATTTCGGTGCCTATAAGAAGATTTGGAGTAAGTTGAGCTCTGAGAGAAATCTGAGGATTGTTCGGGTGTTCTCGATCCCACAGATTTAGATTTACGGCTACGGCTACTGTAGGATGATCCCGGACTTTGCATCGCCGGTGGAATAATGTGTAACTGAGGAAGAAAATGGCGGGTAGAAAAAGTGAATTCATACAGTCAACGACTTTTAGATGAGTGTTTGTTATCCTATACATCTCATAGTTGGGTAACAAAATAGCTTCCATTCTTCCTCCACAAGTTACCGTTCTTCCGTACAATTTTTCCCAAGCGCGACTTACTATTGCACGCCTTGCTAATCCTCACTGAAGATGTCAATTTATATATTCCTGTTTTTTTTACCGAGCCTCATTCACTGATCGGAGAGGAGATTAGATATTGGTGTAGTCTGATTATTACATTTGGAACCCAGAGTACGATTTTGCCAAAGTAATGTATTTAGGAGTAGATGAAAAAGAGGGGGGGAGAGAAATAACAGTTTGACCTGTAAAAGTACAAAAGGTAATTGTCGAAATGTTGATGTCGTTGTCGGCTTGTCGCCGTACAATAAATAATAGGGATAGACATAAATAATGTGTTAAGAGTCACAATTTTTCGACCGTATATTAAATAGAGTGCAACTCAAATATCTCACTCTACCACGACATTAATTGGCATACAGATAATGGTGAGTATGGGTCGGTTTTGGTCCTAAAATTAGAAACCGAAACCAAAACTGACCACACTATAAACTGAACTAAAATAAATAGGAGGAACCGAAATCGAACCAAAAAATAGATCAGTTTGGTTCGATTTATCCGTTTGTATTCTATTAAAACTTGTAAATTTGTTGCTTAAGTCAAACATTTACTTGATAATAGTACATTTTGGTATTTTAATACATGAAAAATATATAGAGTAATGAAGGGTTAAGCTACATTTAGAGTTTTGTCGATTCCTCTTATGGAGAAATCGAAACCGAAATTGAAGCTCCAAAAGCTTAACCATTTTGTTCGGTTCGGATCGATTTCTGGGTTTTTTTCATTTTTTGCTCACCCTACATGCAGATGTACAAATGTGTGAAAATGGACAGATTCAACATGGGGTGCAAAGTATAATTTAGTTTCCGAAAGCAGTAAATCAAAACTTTGTGGTATAATTTTATTAGATTGGTGTGAATATGGTTTATTTCGGTTTCGGGGCAATTTGGAGAGAAGTCAAAGTCAGTTTATAGTGGAGTAGTTGAGGTTAAAATGTGTAAGTCATATTTAAGCTTTGTGTGCAAGTTTGTTAACAACTTGCTTAGTCAAGTTAAACAAGATAATTATGTAACCATGAATGTTTAAGAAAATGTGGTGTAATAACAGGGTATTTTTTTAAGCCTTAAAGTAGCTCCCTCATTTGGTTTTTGAGATTTTTGTTATCAAGGTCACAAATACACATAACTTTAATTTATTTGTTAATCTTCCAGTCTTTTTAGAAGAATATTTTCAAATTTTCAATAATTGAGTTGTTGAGGCCCACCAAAACCCGGAGCAAAGACAAACAATCTCCATTGGGCAAAAGTCCTGACGCACACACAGTTTGAGTTGTAATATGTAAAATGGCATAGTGCTCCCCAGCTGGAAACTATTTTGGCTCGCGGACTCCAACCAACATTCAAATCCCACACATAAAACCAGATTTCATTGTCTTTTCTTGGATAAGCTCCAAACCTATACCCTCACGCCACGTGTGTCTAGGCGGGAATCCAAGGCATTCGTTTTGACCGGGAAATGACGGTTACCCGGTCATGTCCGTACGGCTGGGCAGTTGGTAAGCATTTACTGTGTTTTTTTTCTGACTCACTCTGAAATCATCAGTTTAACATGCAAAAATTTCAAATCTCTCTCAACATTTCTTTGAGATCTGTTACAAAACCCCCATTTTTCCAGGTTTTTGGAGCAAAAAAAGTTGCATTTTGCTCAATTATGGCCTAATGTCAGGTAAACATTTACTTTTCTATCAATCTTCATCCCAAAAGCAAACTATAGTTGAGCTTTTTGATTCTTGCAAGACTATGAATTAGTAAGATTCAAGGGATTTTTCTTGTTTTTATATGAAATACTTATTTTAATGGATTTCAAGATTGTGAATTTAGAAGATCAGAGTGAAAATGACCCTTTGTTTAATGTCTGCATGATTCTGACTTGAAGGAACTTGTGTTTATCATTTATTATTACTAAACAAACTCCGTGAATCTCAAGAATTTTATACCAACTTCATGCATTAATAAATCTGTCTACTTGATCTGCCTGATTTGTGGTGTTTCAGGGATGTTTATGTTTATGGTAGGAGTGATGGATTTGGATGCTGTGATTGAGTGGATTTTTAAATGGGAGAGGAGTTTGTTGCATATGATTTCTTATGATATTTAGGGTTTGTTTAGTCCTCTTAATGCCGTTTCTAGTGAGGACTATGGAGAGCACAGTAGTTAAGGTAAAGCTGGAGCCTGAGATATGTTCTTCCACAGTTTTTTCTCCTTATCGCGATGATAGTGGGGACGAGGAGCTTTCTGTGCTTCCTAGGCACACCAAAGTTGTTGTAACTGGAAACAATCGCACGAAATCTGTTCTAGTGGGACTGCAAGGTGTTGTGAAGAAGGCTGTTGGTCTTGGTGGATGGCATTGGCTGGTAAGTTATCCATACTTTAGGCATCTATGTTCTTGTTTTAATACTACTCCTACTTTGTAGTTTCCGGCAGCAGTTCATCTATGAGGATTAATTAGCTATGTTTCTGAATTGTCTGAATCCCGATCACTTCCTATTATTTATATAGAATAAAGATTAGATTTTTTCTGAAATTTTACTCACAAAAGGTGGTCGATCTGAATTGTTTACGGGTTTGGATTATATTAGTTGCTATTAGGTGAATAAACAAAAAATAACATTTCGGGTTCAATTGCAATGAAATATAAATTTTTGCGCAATTTAATAAAGTCAGCATTTTTCTTGTAAATTTAATGTATTTGTAGACAAAACAGAGCATATAAAATGAAAATAAAAGAATTATCCTGAAATTTATAGGAAGAAGAGAATTGATGGTTTTGTAATTTTCTCCTTTAGTTTGATTTAGATGAATCTGATGACCTATATGTTTTCTTCTTCAAATGCTGCTCTGTATGCCCATTAGCTGAATCATAAGAAAATTGAACATTGATTACTATGGTTCTCTGCAAACAACATCTGCTTTTTGTTGTATTTATCAATCTTATATGCTTTTGAATATGCGATTCAAGGTTTTGAAGAATGGTGACGAAGTGAAGCTACAGAGGAATGCTTTGAGTGTGCTTGAACATCCCACTGGGAATGAAGTTGATGACGATAATGAATTTGATAACTCTTGCACTAGTTCAGATGAAAAGGATAATGATCTCTGTAAGTTCAGTTTCCGCTTTAACTTTATTATTGAATCCACGTTTAATCCTTATGTTCTCAAGATTTTCTTTCTAAAGATCTCAGTTTTTTTCTCTCTTTTGCCAGCTAGTAGTTCTGAGTTTCACAAGCGAAGCAAGCCAAGAGTTCGACATACAAGGCGGCCATGGATTTCTTCTGTAAAATCAATGTGTCGAACGGAAATTCAATCTAATGTTCAAAAACCCAAACTGGTAAGAATCCAGAAAGCGAAAAATCTCACTTTGCTATTAAGTTAGGTTATTAATTTATCTGTTTACTCTTGGACATCATCAGAAGGTGAACTTGGCAAGATTAGGGACAATTTCATTGTGGAGATATTCTAGACACTATAACCTTGTGAGTTTCTTAAATCTATGTCTTCCCTGTCATCTAAACTGGCCTCTTTTTTCATAATGTAGTTTAGGCTATAATTGGGGATGCGCCTTGATTATTGTTGCTGAAACTTAGTGATTCTATCGCAGGTGAGCAATGGAGATACTAATCTTTCGAGGGAACAAATGCTTAAATTTGTGAAGCGCCACTTCCTTTCACAGGTTCTCTTTTTTTCCCTCCTTTGTTTTGCTTCGTATTATGTTTTTATCCGAAGCTAATGCTTCATTGTTTGATAATCTTTTTGTTTTTAACAGAAGTTGGATGAGATCGAGGTGATTATGAGATTCATTGGTGCAGCTGCTAAGAGAAGTATGGAGACAAGAAAAACCCATTAACCCCTAGGGAGATTTTAAGAGAGCACAGAATATCAATCCCATATGTAACATAATATAATATCAGTGGCTAATTTAAGAATCTGATTACATGTTGGTTCCTTTGACCCCCTTTGGACCTAGGCGGACAGAAGGATTCCCCGCTAACCATCAAATCATGGTATAATGTGTATTTTTATTAATGAAAGCAAGGTTATCCTAATTATTATTATGGTTTCAAAATTTGATACTTGGTATTGTTTTCTTTAGTAGAATTGAAGAAGCTATAAATTCAAATGTGGTGCTCAATTAACAACAATCAGACAATATGGACCCTCCATCATGCTTTTCTCCTTGTCCAATAAAAGAAGGAATTGATTTACAGGCTGTTTGGTTTGAACTTTTGATATCAAACAAAAGATATGCTTAGCTCTTTGACAGCTATGGACGATGTTGATGGGTACATTTATAAACCCACCTTAAATTCACCCATTTTCAACCGCCACTCCTCTACAAAAGAGACTTGTATACGTTTTCAAAAGCCAAATAATAAGTCAAGATACTCAAATTATTTAAATTCAAAAATAGTGATAATACTTATCTATTTCCATTTCGAAGTTAGAGCAAATGAAGCAGGGTGTGGGTTTGAATTGGGTTTGCTTTGAGTCTCCCAGCAACGCTTTTTCGAGTGTGAAGTTTGCTCACGTGGCACTACAGTAACTCAACCGAGTGTGAGGAGCTCACACTCAAAAAAATTGAGTTTGGCGGTGTTTAGATTACCGCGCGGTAATCTAAACTCCTCCAATCTCAATTATTTTGATCAACACTCTCTGGCTACTTTTTCTTCCCCAAAACCAATTATAGAGTAGAGGAGAACCTCTACGTTCTCCCCAAATGGCGAACTCCGGCACCAGTAGTAATAACTCTACATCGTCGACCCCATCCTCCCATAATCTACCTTCAACACCATTCGCTCAACACCCATCATCACAATTCACTCCATACCTCTACCAAAACCCATCGCAATTTCAACCTCAATTCTAATCACAGATCCCACCTCCGTTTACCATGTCGCAAGGGGATCCCAGTTATGGACAATATCAAAGTCCATTTACACTCTCTCAACCGCAACCTCAGACGTTTAGCCCGTACTATCAACCCTATCCGCTCACTCAACCTCAAGGTTTTCAACCTCCAAATTACTTTCAAAACTACATATTCCATGGTGAATCTACTCAGCACAGTCAAAGTGACGTAAATGCGTCAATACCTGTTGAAGCGGCGGCGCCTCAGAAAGAGAAAGGAAAAAAGAAGAAAAAAAAAGCACCCGCAAAACAAAGACAAAGCGTGCAAGTGCCAGAAGATGTTAAGTTTTTGGACGAGACGGATGATGCTGGAATGCATTGGACGGAAGTAGACATTACGTGTCTCGCAAGGGCGTGGGTAACATCTTCTGCTAGTCATCGAGCCGCACAAAGAGTTTCACTTTCTATCAAAAGGTCAACATTGCCTTTAACATAGACCCCGAGTGCCCCACACGACGATCATGTGGGTCGACCAAATCTCAGTGGTATGCCCTTAATGCACAATGTGTGGCGTACAAGGGAATAGTTGCTCAATAACGATTTAGGAATAACAGCGGGAAAACAGAAGAAGATTGGGTACGTTCTAATTTCCTTTAACTCCATTTCATTTATTTATCGCGGATATACACGTTATTTATTTGTATTGGGTAATTTTGCGAATTGTAGGAAAACGATACACACAAAATCTATCAAGGCTTAAATGACAGCAATGATTTCAAACACCGTGAAGTGTATAAGATTTTGGCGCGAGAACCGCGATGAGCCAACCTAAGGGATGATGGGTTGAACCATGCGGTTAATATACCAAGAAATGTAGCCAGGAGAACATCAGACAATTCATCTCCGGGGAACTCGGTCGGATCAAACAATCTATCGGAGGACCCCGACGGCCTACCTGCACCTCAATCCGCGAGCCCAAATTCTGACTTAGATGGTTCGTTGTATGAGGGTGGAAGCAGGCTCATCGGCCAAAAACTTTATAGAAAGAACTTTGCAGCACAAAAGGCAATGGATGGTGTTGTTGCATCTGGTAGCGGTATCTAAACAATGCTGGATGAACTACGGTTGGAGAAGAGACAAGCGAAAGAAGAAAAGGAAAGAAGAAGAGCAAAAGCAATGCAACACTGGCAAACCAAAATAGATTTTGAGTAAGCAAAGGAAGATAGCAAAATCATGGAGAAAGACCTGAGTACTCTTTTTGGACATCAATTGCAATACTATTTGCAAAGGCAAGCTGAGGTCATGGAACGTCTGGCCAAGAGGGGAGGACCAGGTACTTGAAGTAGTGACGAAATGTAATTTAACTTTGTTGTATATAGAAGTTCATTATCCAAGAATGTAGTTTAATAACCAATAATGTAAACGTTTGAATAATGTATCGCTCGAAATTCTACAGTGTATTTTCGAAATGTTTATTTCCGATAATATTGCGTTAAAACAAATACAAGATCAATATTGCGTATCAAAAACATGTTTAATAAACTTGTACGACTAAGAGAATCATTAAATTACATCAAGAACACGTAGATAATACAAGAAATGGAGTACTAAGTTTGAAGATTTCCCTTCACGACCCACAAATGCTCGATTAGATCATTCTTTAGATCAAAGTGAAGTTCTCAACTTCGAATCCAATTCATTTTTGATATAAAAGATTCTATTGTTCCGCGTTCGCGTTTGCGTACAATATCAAACCGTTCGCCTTCGATAGTTAAGGGCTCGGCCGAATTGTAGTCTAAGTATAATGGGAATGCACCTCGTCCCTCTTCGACGATTATATTGTGTATTATCACGCACGCCTTCATGGACATTGCTCACCTCGGGGTCCTACAATTTAATTGGATTTTTTACAACATTGAACCGAGATTGTAAAACCCCAAACGCCCGTTCTACATCTTTTCGACAACTTTCTTGTTGTTGAGCAAATAATTTTTGTTTCCCTGTAACCGGATTGGATATGGTTTGGACAAGTGTTTCCCATTTGAGGTATATGTCATCCGCTTTGTAATACCCCATATCATAAGCTTTTCCGGCAATTGTATTATTGAAAGGCGAGCGATACCATCGGCCAGGTCGGTGAAAAGATGTGATTGTTGCAGGACATTGATATCATTGTTAGACCCTGGTAACCCAAAAAAAGTGTGCCAAATCCAAAGGTCCTGTGAAGCTACCGCTTCAAGAATCAGTGTCGCCTTGGGGTAATGACTAGTAAATTGACCGTGCCAAGCTTTGAGATAATTTTTCCATATCCAATGCATGCAATCAAGGCTTCCTAACATGCCAAAAAATCTCTGGGACTCTCCAATCGCTTTTAACTTTTCGACGTCGGCCGCGTTTGGTGCTCGAAGATATTCCTTGCCATAAATTTGTATAACCGCAACACAAAATATTTTCACACATAACAAGGTTGTGTTTTCTCCTATTCGAATATATTCGTCAAAAAGATCTGCCGCAACACCGTAGCTTAGGAAACGTAGTGCTGCGACTACCTTTTGGTACGGTGATAACCCTATAATACCAGCGTTGTTGGGTTTCTGGACAAAGTAATGATCATGTGCAATGACTGCATTGAATAGACGCATAAACATGTCTCTACTCATACGAAAACGTCGCCAAAATTCTCATGACTCATATGTGCAATTCGGCTTGAAGTAGTCTCGTATAATGCTGTAATTCCCCAATTGGTGATCTCGCTTCTTTCTTTTATCCTTACGGCCCATGACACTCCCGTTGTAACTCAAAGTTGCATCCTGTACTACTATGTTCATTGCAGCTTGGTGCAGAACGTAAATTGCCGCCGCACAATCAAAGATAAGATCGTCAGAGGAGGACAACGGTGATAAACCTAAATGATCGGGTATGGATGAATCGATGATGAAGAATACATTTGATGCTGTGGAGTTGGGAGAAGAGTGTAATACCAAATGGTGAATAAGTTTCCAGAGAGAAGTGTAAAAGGGAGAAATGCACAATGGGAAGAAGATGTGGGTCTTGAAACAGAGATTTGGCGATGAAATAAACACCGCGCGGTGTTCATTTCACCGTCAAATCTCTATTTCTATTTGACCTCAGTGACAATTTTGTTCAAATAGAATTTGGTTCTATTCAAATAAAACTGCTCAGTGCCAAATTGTGCAAAATTATATAAATTTATTCAAACAGACAAATAGTCAGTTCGAATAGACATTAAAAAAACTCTACCAAAAACCTAAAAAATTTAATCAATTTCAACATTAAATAGTCATGGCTAATGAACATCACACAAACTCTCCCAAAAACCATTCTAGCTAAACTACAGCTTGGATTACAAAAAATAAATAAAGGGAAACAGAACAGAAACACGAGAGAATAAATACTAGTAGTTATAGCTGAGCTTTTACATCGTCTACAAAAACATCAAAAACACTTATATCTACTCAGAATCATCTCCAGTACCCCGCCCCCTACGGCTAATACCGCCTCCCCTGGTTCGCGGACCAGATCCACGCTGCCTCATCCTCGCGCCACCTCCAGGTGGTAGCTGCATCACCCGTACATCACGCCCCCACCTCAGCTGTAGGTCCTGAACAAGACAAATAAAATTTATAAATATTTTGACAAAATAAATATGACATTAATAACAAAATAATTAAATAAATAAATTACTTACATGCGCATATAGCTGCTCGTCTACACTATCCAAGTGCCTCCTTAGAGTATCGTTTTTATCAGTCAACTCCTGGAGCCTCTGTGCGTCCCGCGCATACTCTATAAGGATGAGTCACCGCATACCATGAGTCAGGTGCCACACCTCCTCTGCACCGTAGAAGGAAAACATGGTTGGCAGGTCCCTCAAGCGAGCGATGGGGAGCATCTCACGTTGCCCTGTCCACTCCATGTGCCACCCCGGGTCTGGCCCCTCCGCCTCGCCAGGCAAACTGAAGTCCTGGGACAAGCTATGAACCGACGCTGACGTAACCACCATGGGTATAATACCAGCTCTGAGTGCAGTCGGTCTAAACAGTTCTATATTCCCCATCCTGTCAACATGTGGCCTACCCCCGAAGTTTGTTCAACCCAGTATGAGGCGTAAGTCTCTCGCTCCTCCCCTACCACAAACTACTCACAGTCAAGAAACCCGGCCTGTCTCATCTCCTGTAAAGTCGCTGGACTAATATATGACGACATGCTAAGTGGAGGATCTAAAAGAATACGCGCCTCGTCAGCCAGCTGCCTATAGCATCTATCCCCCAAGTAATATTTGCAGTTTCCATTTGGTACTTGAAGTGACATCCTCTTACGGAATAGGAGTTTTGTAGTCAGTACGTCCTCTATCTTAGACACCGCAAATTCTAACCAAGGTTCCCAGGTGATCGTGTCAACAGTGCGGTGGTCAATGTGGTATCTGCCCAGAATAAACATATTGGTTGCATGGTCATTTGTTTTCCTCCTATTCCCCCTCTCCCATGCTCTGAGACGCAAATAGGTCGAGTACTTAGCATCTTCCTTGACAATAGGGTGACCAACCCCACAATACTCGTAGAACCAATACTGCATTTTGGAACAACATAAAAAATAATAAGAATTTATATTTAAGATGTTTATTGGAAGATATTTGATTTGTAAAAAGAAAAAGTGTTAATGTATCGTAAGAAGTTGGATAAATCCAGTGATGGCACCCCTGGTCGTGATTGCGGTATCCAAACCATGGTACAGGGAAGTAAGAATAGCAGAACCCCAGTCATATTGGGCAGCCAAGTCCAAATTGGCCATGGCTGCGAGATATCCAAGCGGGACGGTGCCGTTAGCCGTTTGGAACTACAAATGTCCCATCATGAAGAGGATAAAAGTACGAGCAATAGTAATATCATCATCCCGATCATTTGTGACAGTCAAGTACGTCCTCAAATATGAAATGCTGACGTTCCCACTCTTTATATGGCTAAAATCAATATTGGGGAGCAATTGCCTCGCATTGGATAAAATAGACCATGTGTCGTCATATGGCACCTGTGTCGGATATTGGTCGATTGACAATGATATAAGCATAGTGAAATCGAGAGGAGTGTCCCCTATCTCTACACACGAGAACATAAGCGTGTGTGTGGTCGGCCATCAACGGTTTGTAAGTGCCTGAATTAGCCGATTATCTGAATTGCCCAAGCGTATATCCATAAACTGTCCGAAAATATTCACCACGGCGTCCTTTACAGATGGAATTGTAGAAATCTCATTTCACACTTTGATCACCATAGTGAATGTGTCGTGCACACGCATCGAATCCCGATTCTATTCATTGAGGCATTTTGTCAAACACTTGATTTATGGAAAAAATAAATTCACAATTACACTAAAACTTACCGTGAGTTCATTTCCTGTGTAATAGATGTGACTGACTCTGTCTGGGAGTTGGGTAATACACCTCCGCAGGAAGTTTATTGGGTTGGGTTTGGTATAGATTGGGGTTGGACATCTTCAAATTTCATTCACTTTTTCTTCCTTCCGGACCTCGAGCGAGTTACGGAACGCTCTGGATCTCTTGTTCCTCTGAACCCAGGCATAGTACTAGGGTGTGGGTTTCCCTCTGGCATATGCATTTTGATTTTGTTGGAATCACAATTTTTTTACCAGGGATTTTGAGAGAGAGAAAGAAGTAAAAATGTGAGAATAGTCGAGTTGGGAGAGAGTGTTACAAACAGTTGAAGCAGCGGTGTTTGAAACCCCGCGCGGTGTTCTTTTTACCGCGCGGTAAAAGGAACACTGCGCGGTGTTTTAATCTTTTCAAAATTAAAAATTAAAAAAAATCCACGTCGACGACTCACACTAGCTGCTGGGAGAGGTCGGGTGTGAGTTGTGAATTTGGTGGGCCAGGGTGTCAAAATTCACACCCGAGCTCACACTCGCTGCTAGAGATGCTCTTATATAGGGTACCTCCGCCATTAAAGTAATAAACATTACGACATTGTTATTTATTTTCTCAAATTTTGTATTAGTTTTCAATAAGAACGGCCGTTACTTTACAAATAATAATGTTATAACAACAATAGTTATAACGGTATATAACTTTGGTCAAAAATTTAAAAGAGAATACTGAAAATAACACGTTGTTATAACGGTAACAACAACCGTTATGGCGTAAAATAATGGTACGTAACAGAAAACAGCGGGTGTTACTTTTTAGAACAAAACAAGACACATAACGGAACGGGCTCAAGGCGTTATCGTTATAACGGCGTTATGTGCGTTATAATAGTTGTTATACGGTTATTTAAAACCATGGTTCTACCCTACATCATAGACCATCTGAGTTGGGATGACATTTTCAAAAGAAAGTACAGAGGTAAACAAGCTTTTGTTAAAGACTCTAAAGGGAATCAAACCATTGCCATTGCCATTGCCATTGCCATTGCGGCAAAAGCCTATTGTGCAACCAAGTCTACTGCCACCATTTAGTATATTAGACATGCGGCAAAAGCCGAAGTAAATATGATACTAGAAGCATTCATGCAGTTGTCAATGATATAAGTTTCTTATGATGTTCAGTCTTTAGTATCTGCTTCTCTATCATTAGATGATTATGAATATATTTATTGCTAATTGGTAAAGATGCATGACAAATAAAGCAACAAATGTTAAAAGTGAAATCACGCATTATAAAAGCATTTACATGAACTTTTGGGTTTCATTCAGTGGAAGCGAGATTCCAATTCATGCCATGCATAGCTTGTATCAATGCGCCTAACATACACACAGAACTTGCTCCCCATTTCGCATCATCTGTACATTCACCTTCTCTTATGTATCATCTGCATGCAATGAATCCATTTGAAACCCGCAGAAATGCTTTTTTGACCTCCTCTTGGGTGAAACAACTAAAACCAATTCTTATTGGCAATCCGACTCTTTTGATCTTGAATAGATCATCATCAGTTCCAGTTCACAGTTAGAAAGGTATTGAGCCATTTCATATGATAAGATTGACGATCAGTTCCAGTCATTATCACCTCTTTCCCATTCTGAATAACAAAAAAAGAAGAAAGATTAACAAGAAATATAAATGAAAAAACAAGCTTTATATACTCATCATGATAATACACCCAGTACAAAAGAAAATCCAATTTTATATGAAAACATCAACAAGAAATAACTGGACACAGTTTTTTAAATAACATTATGTTAATTATACAGGCAATAGATGCTTATCCTCTTACAATAGTTGGCGAATCATATTGAAGATGATTCAGCTCTGCGCTTAAGTTAGGGGCCGTTTGTTTTTTTAGGTCTGAGTCTGAATGGATCTAAGTCTGAGTGGGTTTGAGTCCACTTAGAGGTGTTCACTGTTTGAGTGGATGCCTTGGAGTGTTTGTTTTTTTTGGCTAGTTAGATCTGACTAAAATAGGCAAATACTAAAATACCTCTCTCATTTTATAAGCAAACACCCCCTACCTATTCATCACTAATACTACCACCACCACTCCTCTGTCACCAACGCCAATACCACATACATACCAAACACAAATACATAGAAAATAACTTTTATATATAGCAAACACAAATACATAAAAAATAACCTGTATATATAGCAAACACAAATACATACAAAAATAACTTGTATATATAGCAAACACAAATACATACAAAAATAACTTGTATATATAGCAAACACAAATACAATTGTTCATAAAATCAAATAAAGATTAACATTGGTTTGAAGTTAATACAAATACAAGATCATATCCATGGCCAGTCCGGTTTATCAACCCTCTCCAAACTTGCCATTACTTCTTCATGTAATCCCATTGGTTCTTCAGTTCCTTCTGTTTCAAAACATGAAAATTTTGCATGTTGTTAAGCTCTTCTTCCACGGTCTTCCAAGCTATAGTATTCAGAGATGTTCCAGACACTCTATTCAAGTTTATTTGTGCTTGACATTTCAGGATGAAGTAAAGTCTAAAATCTGGATGTTGCTTGAAAAAGTCTATTTTCTTTGGTGGTATCGACATAACTGCACTTTAAGAAAAAAATAGACAAATCAGTTAAACAAATACAAAAGATTCTGCAAATGGATACAAAGCATAACAGATGCACTGAAATATACAAAAAAAGAAATGGATGCACTTCTATATACAAACAGGCTTACAAATGGATGCAGTTCTATGATAACAGCTACAAATGGATGTACTTCTATGAAAACAGATTCAAACTCTGTATAACAGCCATACAAATTATTCATTTGTTCCTATATGCCAAAAAAAATGTTCATTTGCTTCAACTCTAAATACAGTACCTAGACTATAGATACAGACTATGACAGATGGATACACAAAGCAGATATATGGATAACAGTTCCTTATAAGCAGTTCTAGTCTTCTATGATAACACTTACGCAGTTATGTATTTGGGGCTTCCTTTGTTAGTCTCCAAAATGGATATACAAACTCTGTATATACAAATTGGATCCAAACTGTATATACACTTCTATACAATTTGTAGTATAACATGACGTGAATACTAGGAACGCGGAAGCGAGATTCGTAAGAAAATCACATTGTATTTGAAAGTTAAAGAAAACTAGGGTTTAAACTAAACAAATCAACTTACTTTAATCAAAATCAACTCATAAACAAATAACTTAGACCTCCCCTTTTATAGAACACAAGGGGGGTTAGAATTAAGAACCCTAATTCTAATTGAAATAATATTCTACTTAAATTGGAAAACTGCTAATAACTCACATTGGACCTCTCCAACAGAGCTTTAAGCTAAAGCATAAAACATAAAAAATCAAATAAACATAGGTCACACGGAGGTAGACGACCTTATGAGTGATGTTTCACATCAAACTCTCCGTCTGAGAAGATTTCGTCTACGAAATCAAGAGGGTGGTGCTCCTGAGGACTCACGCACGTGTGTAGTACGCATCCCAGTTTCTTCTTCATCTTCATCATGAAGAACATGTTGAACGGTTGCTATCACGCTCTCACGCATCCCATCCACGACTATGCCAACCTTCCTTACGAATGCAGGGCAATCACGTTTCTGATGCCCCAATTTACCACATCCATAACAATTACCTAAGACAAAGGTACGTGGTGCAGTGGCTACTAGAATAGCTGGGGCTGTTGGTGTTGTTGTTGGAACTGGAGGGCGATACTGTGCATGTAACTTGTTTACCTGTTTGGCCAACTGTACAATTTCAGCAAGACAAAAGACAGGTTGAAGTGCAGTTGCCTCTTGGAGTTTCTTCGTCAGACCAGACTTGTACCTACTAACCCGCTGTTGTTCAGTCTCATGGAGGCGTGCACGTACCTCAAAGAGATAATACTGATAAGTGTAATCATCAAGGGAAGAGAGACTTATTTTGAGGGGAAAAGTTTCCCAAATGCAACTTCGTCGTAGTTCATAGGGATAAAGCTCTCCTTCAGCTCTCTCCGCATTTTCCACCATTCCAAAATAGAACGATAACTCGCTATACGCCTCGGTTGTTGAATACTGTTCCACCAAGTGAGAGCAAAACCAGTAAGGCAGGATTCAATGATCATTACTTGCTTTGAGTCCCCATATTTCTTGTAGTTGAAAATATGTTCAACCTTATCCAACCACTCGATAAAGGCGTCTGCATCAAATTTTCCAGTAAACTCTAGTACTTTGAGATGAACATCATGCGTCTGTTCAGAAATAGCTTTGGCCAATGCTTCAATATCATTCTTCTTACCATTTCGATGCAGCTATGGTCGCAGTTCTTCTTCAGAATCTGAACTGTACTCATTGTCTTGCCAAGTCGTAGCATACGGATGCTTTAGCGGACGAGGAGGTGATTCAAGTGGACGCTGTCGATAACGGTCACGCAATGGGGTGTCAACTGGGGGGTGAAAACTACGGCCCCGGTCTCGCCCACTGAATTGCCGCTCTCTCTCTCCAGCTGGAATATAACGAGAACCTGCAATTTTACGTCTCTCAATCGACTGAATACTTAACACATCATCATCTTGTGGTTTCCATCCATCAACGTAGGGTGCTCAGTATTCGAAGCCATATTTGGGGTTTAGCCCCGGCGTTTGCCATTTACCAGAGTCGGTATTATGTTTGTCACAGTATGGGTCTTTAGAGGGAAGGGCAGTCCCATGTGCGCCTAACGGGGATGTCGAGGAAGGAGGTCGGCGTATGTTACTTCCAACC
Source organism: Kingdonia uniflora (assembly GCA_014058105.1). Lineage (NCBI taxonomy): Eukaryota > Viridiplantae > Streptophyta > Magnoliopsida > Ranunculales > Circaeasteraceae > Kingdonia > Kingdonia uniflora. The sequence goes on from JACGCM010001272.1 coordinate 2,807,410, forward strand.
GGTGGAGGGGTTGTCGTAATTGGTAAGTCGGTTTGGGATGACCAATATGTTGGAATTTCCGGTGGAACTCTCGGGTCAAATTCGTGGTTTAACAACTCTCTCTCTTGGTGGATAGGTATTCTCTCTACACCGGCTGTTTTCCTCGGTGAGTATAATGATTCATAGTTAACCGGCGTTGATGATGTTGATCGTTTGTTGGCGTTCTTCGCAAAGAATTGTTGTGATGGATCTGTCGTTATGGGGAGAGCATGACCGCCAATCCTTGTTGGAAAAGAGACTGCCGGAAGAGGTGGGTAGTTGAACGCTGGAGGGACGTAAAGGAGAGTTGCACCGGTGGTTGTTTCTTGAGGAGAACACCACTCCGGATTGATGTTACCGAACTTTGGGTCTTGGGCTGCAAAAGCTTGGTATGGTCCAGATCTGTTACGAGTTGGATCTAATTCGAGGTTTTGGATCATGGCCCATTGTCTTTGATTCGGATCTGGTAAGAAAAGGTGATGGTTTGGGCCTGCTGCTGACTCGCCCACACTAAAAAATCAGCTTTTGTTAACACAACCGGGGCTGCCGCCGAAATGGCTGTTGTCGAGACTGAGGCCGACAAAGTTAAGTCTTGTTGAATCGTCTCTCTGTACTCATCATTAGCGTGGTGGTTGGTTGTTAACGCTGAGTTTTTAACGCCGGTTTGGGTATCGATTCCCTCGCTTTCGTAAACCCCGGTTTCGACGTTCAAATTTGCGAAAGGATTATTAAGGTTGTCTCTCCTCGCGGTGACGCTTCCCTCGAGAGAGGTCTTCGGTTACGCCCAACGAAGGTGGTTGGGGGGGGGGAAAGACTCATCTAACAAAAGCCTCGATAAGCTTATCAAACTTATCATCTATCCTTGCTACATCTTGAGCCAGAGTAGGTTTCTTCGTCGTGGTTCTTCCACGAGGCATTTTTGCTCTTGAAACTGACTACAGTTAGATCTCACCCAGCTCTGGTACCAATTGACGTGAATACTACGATCGCGGAAGCGAGATTCGTAAGAAAATCACGTTGTATTTAAAAGTTAGAGAAAACTAAGGTTTCAACTAAACAAATTAACTTAATTTAATCAAAATCAACTCAGAAACAAATAATTTAGACCTCCCATTTTATAGAACACAAAGGGGGTTAGAATTAGGAACCCTAATTCTAATTGAAATAATATTTTACTTAAATTGAGAAACTGCTAATAACTCACATTTTGGACCTCTCCAACAGAGCTTTAAGCTAAAGCATAAAACATAAAACATCAAATAAACATAGGTCACACGGAGGTAGACGACCTTATGAGTGATGTTTCACATCATAACACTTCTATAAACAGGCCATATAAACTGGATTCAAACTATATATACAAACTCCTAAGACTACTAGTACTACAAAATCTAGAAAAAAAGATGTTACTTGTTCAACTAAGGCAAAAAATCGGCAGATAACCAAATTGAGATTTTCTAGTTAGTCCATAGTCTGTTATCTGCCATTATTATATCTCAAACACCATATAAGGAGCAGATGCCTCTTATTGCTCCCTTTGTGATGCTGCAGAAGATAATGGTTATGGCATATGGATATACAATCCATATTGCTCTCTTTATATATACAAAGCAGATGGACAAAACAATATGCCTCATATTGCTCCCTTTGTACATCCATCCTATCCATAGCATGCCCAAAGCAGATGGACAAAGCATGAATACACAATCCATAATCTAAACAGCAGATGGACAAAGCATAGACAGGTACCCAATAAACAAAATCTTTAAGGGAATAATAAAAACATATCCATTACAAGCATCTATCCATTTTTGTATAGATGCTCCATGGGTACTTATCCCTAGTTTGCCTTTGCAAAACAAAAACTAACAGAAACTAAACAACCTATCCATTAAAAGCATCTGTTGTCAGGGATATTCTTTAATTTTCCTTTGTTTATCACAAACCAAGCATTACCTTACGAAACATACTAGTCAAAATACACATTACTCTAATGAAGAGCTAACTATAAACCGTAATCCAATTCCAAACAAGAGTATCTTGCACTGTTAATATTTTTCTCATTCATCATAAGTACCTCAATATCTTCTTATCTTTTTCTCAATGATATCACCAATATCTCGACAACTAAACTCGCAACCAACAATTACATTCTTCTTAAAATCCAGCTAATCACTCTCTCCAATGCTAAAGATTAGCAGTTAAGGAAAATATAGCGAGACTCGAATAATGGGAATCTATAAGTTAACTTGTGTTGATCCCCTTATACACTAATATGACTTTTATCACTCTAACATTTCCAATATAAACATTCCCTGCAAACTTCAGTAAATACTTCAAGGACCAATATGAACTAATAAATTACGCATTTACCCTAACGAGATTGAACGATATGCACCTTGATGGCCTGCATGAATTCATGGCAATGGGTATTAACAACTTCGATTCTTGGATCAGGGGAGTTTGAAAGTTCATCCATTACAGCTCTAACAAGCTCCAAAACACTAATGATCTTCTACAATCACACTCAAAACCAATTGCATCTCTTGCTTTAGTTACTACTAATTTACAACTAATTGAGGTATTAAAAAAACCCTAATTTGAGAAATCAAAATCAAAATACTTACTTTCTCAACATTATGAAGTCTCTACAACGATGTGTTTTGGGTATGAGAATCCATTGTAACAACAACACTTTTTGCCCTCTCTCTCTCTCTCTCTCTCTCTCTCTCTCTCAGTTTAGGCCGTTGTAAACTGATGGGAGAAGAAATTGTTTTTCTTCTTCGTAATTTTGATTTGTTGTAAGTCAATTTGGGGACAAATTTTACACTCAGACTCGGACCTCCCACTCAGCTGGCTTATTGGATCTGAATAGAGAGAGGCTCAGTCAGATGTTTTATCTGAGTCTGTGTGTAGTCAGTCCAAAAAACAAACGGCACTAAGTGACTTCAGTCAGTCCAAATCACTGACTGAAGTCAGACTCAAACCTCTGACTGCAGTCAGTCCAAAAAACAAACGCCACCTTAATGAAACACCCATATGGGGGAGGGCTAGGACAACCCAGACCATTATTACTCAATAACTGATATAAATATACGTATACGAACAACTGTGCGATTGATCTAGTAGGTGACAGAAGATTTACCGACGCCATCGAAGATGAAGTAGAAATAGGAGAGAAGAAGATTGTCGAAAAAGCGAGGTTAGAGATGGGAGTTGTGACGGAGGATTCGAAGAAATTCGTTGGAGACGACTTGGAGATGAAATGCCTCGAAGAGACGACGAAGAGAGGTTCACCGTGCGATTGATCTAGTAGGTGGGAAAGATAGAGACATGTCTGAGAGTTCTCGATCAAAAGACAACGAAGAGCTTGTGACTTAGATGCGAGGGGTTCACATGATCAACGATTCCAATCATCAGGAAGCCCAACCGAAGAAAACCAACCTCAATCCAAAACCATTACCGATAATTCAACAAACGATGGGGGAAGAGAAAAATTCCTTGCCATTGACGAATGAGAGGTCGCTGGTGACTAGGGGGCTCTTCGGTCTAGAGAAAGAGGAACCTAGCGCAAAGGAGATCGAAGAAACTCGTGAGTCGTTCGAACGAGGAGTGCACCGTTCGAACGAGTCAGGAGATAGCCAAGCCAACAATTTTGTCATCGAAAATAGGTAAAATTTGAGGAGTCATTCGAACGAATTTTGGGTTTATTCGAACGAAAGAGACCAGGCAGTTGGTGAAAACGATGACGGCATGCCGCAAAGGCAAGGCACACATGGTACTGGCAGGGCAGGCCACGACAAAGGCACGAGCAAGGCAGGCCACACCCATAGCACGTGGCATAGTGTTGTGGGCACGCTAGGCACGAGCAATGCAGGGCACGACCCAGGCACAAGGCAGAGTGTTGTGAAAATCATGCAAGATGTTGCGGGCATGAGGAAGGGCATGCTTGTTAGTGGCACAGGCATTCCCCTGCCACATACAAACCTCGTTGTCACTCAATATCGATTTCACCCAATTGATTGGGATAAACCCCCAATCTTTAATAAGTCTCCATAAGAGGTAATTACTTTGAAGTTTATTGATCCAGTTTGGCAAGAGTTTGAAAATTGTCCAAGTCGGGTGATATACAAGTTTTTGGGGAATACAAATAGTGTTTTACACAGGCTTTGTGGTAACAAGATAGTTTGTCGTTTTGCAGGCAAAATCATCAGGTATGGGAAATTTCGCGGGCGGATTCCCATACGTGGTATCCAATTCTCATAAACAAATGAGGTTTTCGACATAACAACACTTTCCCTTTTCACAGGCAAAGTCAACGGGTACGAAAAGTACCGTGAACGGATTTGAACTCATCTTATTCTCAGAGCTACCTTTTCTGATTTCAAAATTCGTGGTCGAATTTTTTGCAGCAGGGGAGAGTTGATAGGTCGCGAGGTCGCCCACGACAACGGTCGTTTTCCACGTCACAGGTTTCTCTCAAAGATGGTTGCAACACTGAAGATGATTATTGGGTTTCATAAGGCTTTTGCGAAATTGGGTCCATTTCTAATTACGAAGATTATATCAAGCTGTAGAATTCGTGGTTGAATTCTTCTTAGAGAAAGAGAGTTGATAAGTCACGTGGTCGTACCCACGACCACGCATAACACGTTTCGTACATCATGCGCACACCCTCTTATTTAGTTCTTGCTATTTACTTTAATTGCATTATAATTACGATAAGTCTCCTAATTAGAGTCTAGTTAGGGTTTCTATTTGTGTTAGGTTTCTTCTCCTATAAAAGAGAGCATAAGCTTAGTTTATTTGGTATGTTGGTTTTAATGAGAGAAAATGCTTAGCCTTAGAGAGAGATTGTAGAGTTTGGGGTAAATCTCATAAACCCTAGATCTTTTACCTTTATTTTATGCAATTGAAAGATAGTTTATTAAATCAAGTGTGTTTAATCGCTTTCGCGTACGTAGTGTTTAACGTTTGGAGATAATATATCTATATTAAGAACCCCATCATTAATCCACGATGATGGCTAGCTTAAACGTTTGTGATGATACTCGCGTCAATAAGCATAAAACCTACTGAACTATTAGAGAAAAAGTAGGGGATTTGCTTTTCATTGGTCTTTCTTATGTGTATAGTCGATATTACGGTATAAAAGGAATTCGAAGCTATGAATTAATTTTAGTAAGGGAGTGCAGGCTAGGTTTTGGGTCTAGGGTTTATAACAAAAGAGAAAAGGGAGAAAGATAGATTAAAACCCTATAATTAAAGCCTAACTTGAAAATAACTACATAACCATTAGTGATAGGTTGTGAGGTCGTCTCCATGCACGCACATCGGGTTGTTTTCATGCATTTCACCCGGCCTCTCTCTATTTTAGTAATTATGTTTTATTTTATTTAGTAATTCATATTAGGAGTCTGATTAGGGTTTTCTATTCTAAATTATGTTTCATAATTGTTTTCTAATTGTGATGAGCCTTATTATGCCTATAAAAGGAGAGCTCCTCTAGTTTTATTTATAAATGTTAGTTTTAGTGAGAGAAATGTTTAGCCTTAGGTAGAGAGATCTAGTTTACTTTCAATTTTAAATCAATCAAAGTAGTTTTTCGTTAATTGCTTTCGCGTTAGTAGTTTTCGATCAATTGGCATCAAAACTATGTTTAATCCTAGGTTTGAGATGTAGAAGCAATCATAAGGATTGAGAAGCTTGAGGCGGGTGTTGTAACGAAGGATTCGATGGAGTAGGCTTGAAGATGAACCACTACAAGGAGACGACGGAGATGGAGAACTACTACCGTACGATTGATGTTGTAAGACGGAGACGTGTTGAAAAGTTCTCGATCAAAGTCTCACGATAGGGTCGCGACCTTGATGCGAGAAATTCATCCGATTGACGATTCCGATCATCATGAAGTTCAACCGAAGAAAGCCAACACCGCCCCAAAATCAATACCCTGAGTCGAACAAATTGAGGAGTGGGGTTTCGCCAATTTGTTCGGGAGCGACGAAGAAATTTATGGGATTGAAGAAGAAACGCCAATTTTTTTACAATTTAAGACCACCAGAGTAGTTGAAAACTCTACGGGTGTCATCAGGGAGGGTGTTGGATTCGGAGTAGAACCATAAATTATAGGTTTACTGCAGGTTTGTTGACGAATTTTGCACGAAGAAAGAAGAGTAGCTACAAAAACACTAAATCAGATCAATAGAGTCATTAATTTCACTGTAGGAAGCTTTAGATATGGTAATCAAGGAGTGGGGTTGTCGTATGAAGCCACAGCGAAACTAGAATCGCCGAGAGTTGCAAGCACAATCGAGGAAGAAGAGACTCACGTGCAAGTCACGCTTGGCGGGCATAAGTCTAACATGCAGAGCATGCCAATAGGCATGCCCAGGGGCACCAGAGTCATAAAAATTGGCATGTCAATTAGCACGCCTTTGGGCATGCCACAGGCATGTCACAGAGTAAACGAGGCACTGGCAGAGATAGGAGCAGGAGCACGACTCACGTGTTTGGCACACAGCTGGGCTGGCCTTTAGTGCCTCACACGTGTTTGGTACTTTAAGCCCAAGCCCAACTGTGAGGAACCAGACTCAGGCTCAAGCAAGCCCAGCTGGGGCTGCGAACCCAAGCTCAACTCAACCAACGCCTTCCTTTCTCCCACAACCAGCAGGATTACTGATCAGAGAACCGGTACCTCTCCCGACAACGACAATAACAACATCAAAGCCAATAAAGCTAGGTAAAAACCCACCCACGGCGATGGTTCATGTCGAGTCTCCCAACTTCAATACAACATCGGCCACAAAAGCAAAGGCGATCCGTGACCCAATCTCGACGCATATCACGATCCCAACTGACGTTGAGAAGAACAAAATTATCGAGGATGAGGTTTTCATTAGAGTCTAGGACACCTGCAATCGACCTCAAAACGAGTCTTTCGGGTTGGATGAATTGTGGTTTGCGCTTCACCACCAAAACTTAATCAAGAAGGAGTTGCAGAGCTCTGTTAAGGAGGGAGAAACAAATGAGGAAGATATCATGCTAATAGGTACACCATACCTAATACATACCCCTAATATATCTCATGTGGTGAACATACTTAAGCAGTAACCAACTCAGAGAGCGCATATTGTTTATGTGCCCGAACAACTTTGGCAGCCGAACCAAGACGCGAAAGCTCTACTGTGTGGGCTCACCCTAGACACCCATTCGTTGATTCGTTTTCGCAAGAGATTGAAAATCGTCCAAGTACGATGATATACAAGTTTTTGGGTAATCTGGATAGCGTTTTACACAAGCTTTTTGGCAGCAAGATAGTATGCTGTTCTGCACACAAAATCATCAGGTATGGGAAGTACCGTAGACGAGTTCGCATTTGTAATGTTCTCCGAGTACGCATGATAATAAAAAGGTTTTTGGGGATTTTGGAAACACAGGGTTTTCGGCACGATAACACTTTCTCTTTTCATAGGCAGAGTCAGCGGGTACGAAAAGTACCATGGACGGATTCGGACTCGTCTTATTCTCGGAGCCAAGCAGGGTATTTTTGGCGAAACAATAGTTTCTTTATTTGCAGACAAACCAAATGGGTACGGAAAGTATCGTGGACGGATTGGCAATCGTCCTCTTCTCGGATGTACCTATTTCAAGTTCAAGATCTTGTTTTGTTATGCAACCAGAGTTAATGGGTACGAAAAGTATTGTGAAAGAATTTGCATCTATTATATATGCTTAGGGTTACTCCTTCTATCTTCAAAATTCGTGAACGATTTTTTTCAAAGGCGGAGAGAGTTGATAGGTTGTGGGGTCGTCTCCACGCACGCACGTCGGGTTGTTTCCACGCATTTCACCCGACCACTCTCTATTTTAGTAATTATGTTTTATTCTATTTAGTAATTCATATTAGGAGTTTGATTAGGGTTTTCTATTCTAAATTGTGTTTCCTAATTGTTTTCTAATTGTGATGAGCCTCCTTATGCCTATAAAAGGAGAGCTCCTCTAGCTTTATTTCTAAATATTAGTTTTAGTAAGAGAAAGACTTAGCCTTAGGTAGGAAGATCTAGTTTATTTTCAGTTTTAAATCAATCAAAGTAGTTTGTATCTTGTTAATCGCTTCCGCACTGTAGTTTTCTATCAATTAGTTATGAATCTTACTTGAAAACCTCAAACCAATATAGGTTCTCGCTGCAACTGAAAAGATAAATTAAAACACTATAATCAAAACCCAATTGCAGTAATCAAAATTCAATTGCAGTAACATCTGTTAAATGAACTAAAATCATATGCAATATAAATTTTTCTTGAAAACCTCAAGCCAATATAGGTTCTCACTGCAACTGAAAAGAGTGATTAAAATACTATAATCAAAACCCAATTACAGTAACATCTGTTAAATGAACTAAAACCATATGCAATCTACATAAGAAATTTAGAAACCTATTTTTGGGAGAGATGAAGATAGAGGAGACGGGAGAACCAAGGGGGAGAAGAGAGATGTGAGGGAGAGAGATATAGAGTTTAAGTAGGGGAGAAGATATAGATGTGAGGGAGAGAGATATAGAGTTCCAAGTATCCATCTTCGAGAAAAGTATTTTACTGTAAATCTAGGGGCCAAATTAATTCATATCCTAGTTTATTCAACGGATAGGATCTACTCTTAGTTATGGGTGATATAATCTAGACAATAAAAAATTTCCTCGAGTACCACATCACGTGATGGACGGTTATACCTCACCTCAGATGTTGAGTTTTTTTTTTTTTTTTTTTTCTTAATATAGATATGCTCATTTATATGCCTGCTAATTCTTAGTTGTTACCTCAGAATGGAAGCAGCTCCTGACTCGTCTCTGTGATACAAGGGATGTCTAATAAGACATGTAGGCTCTCTCCTTAATTAGCTAAGGAATTCTAGGATTTGCTCGTACTCAACTGTATTTAACTTTATGCCTAAATCAGAGATGTGAAACTCTTCCTGATTTGCTTAATCAATAATCCCAACATATCATACACCTCTGTCGCTCGTGGATGGGATTTATCATCAGACACAAACATTTGAACCTTACCACCAATCTCCGTCCAACTACAACCCGGTACTTTGTAGTAATCGCATTGATCCCTCATCATTTTACGCACTCTTGACACATCAGTCCAATATCCTACGGAAGCATAAACGTTGGACATGAGTTTATAGTTCACAGGATCATCCGGCTCCAGCTTGAAAAGCTTCTCTGCCGCCCATTTTGCTAGGTGTACATTTTTATGGGTTTTACAAGCCCCAAAAAATGCTCCTAATACATTTACATCAGGCTCAACTGGGATGCTGGCCAAAATGTTGTATGCCTTGTCCAAATGACCAGCTCTTCCGAGAAGGTCCACTAGAGAAGCGTAGTGCTCTGAATCAGGCTCAATTTGGTGATCCTTTCTCATTGAATTGAAATAGTGAAACCCCTCATCCACAAGACCTCCATGGCTACAGGCAGAAAGGACTCCCACAAAGGCAATCCTATCCGGTCTCACTCTTTTGTCCAACATTTCTTTAAAAGTATCAATAGCTTGTCTAGAAAGACCATGAAAAGCATAAGCAGCAATCATCGATGTCCACGTAACAAGATTGGGGACCTTAACCAAGCTAAAAGATTTAAATGCACAAGGAATACTCCCACACTTAGCGTAAGCATTTATGAGAGCATTTCCCATTGACAAAAAGGCTTCCAACCCTTTCTTTGTGGCATGAGCATGAATTTGAACAATTTCAGTAATGGCAGCTAAATTGGCACAAGAGCTTAGTATACTAGCCAATGTCAACTCATCCGGGTTTAAACGTCCACGAAGCATTTGATGAAAAAGTTTTGTTGCTTCCTTGCCATCCCCATATTGTCCATAACCCACAATCATAGAGTTCCAACACACGACATTCTTGGTAATGATCCCATCAAAAGCCTTGCGACCATCCTCTATACTCCCATTCTTGACGTACACATCAACAAGCGTACTAGCAACTAGAACATCCAAATCAAATGACAATCTAATGATAAAACCATGAATCTGCTTCACCAATTCACAAGACCCCAAAGTCCCAAGTGAACTTAGCAAACTACTGAAAGTAAAGCCATCCCCTTTTACGCCTTCCAACCGCATCAACTCAAACACTCCAAAAGCTTCTCCTCCAAGACCATTCAAAGCATAACAAGACAACATCACATTCCACAATACCAAATCCCTTGACAAAGTCCTATTAAAAACTCGCCGTGCATCTTCTATTAAACCAAATTTTCCATACATATCAACAATAGCACTATCCGCAAAATGACCTTTACCGTGCTTCGACTTCATTATAAAACAATGCACTTGTTTCCCTATCTCTACCTCATCTAAATCAATACAAACACCAACTAAACCAATAAACGTTATTGAATCCGGCTCCACCATATCCCCCAACATTCTCTTAAAACAAAACAAACCCATATCACTATTCAAACAACGTCTGCGACCGCGACAAACAAACCCAGATATCATTATATTCCAAGAGACAACACTTCTGTGGGGCATATCGTTAAGCAATCTAAACGCGTAGACAAAAAACCCACATTTTACATATAAGTTTAAGAGGTGGTTTTGCAGTGATGAGACATCATTGTATCCCATTTTTATGATTTGAGAATGTAGTTGTTTACCCTCAGGGAGAAAACCCATTTTCGCAGATAACTTCAAAGCATTTGAGCAAAACACAATGCTTAAGTGAGATTCATCAGCATGGGTGGTTTTAAAAGTCTGTAATAAAGCTCCAAGTCGTCCTGAAGGAATAAATATTTGGGTTTTAAGTGATGGGTGTTTGGGGTTTTGTTGATCATTGAAAGGTGTTTGGAGAAATGCCGCAGAGGGGAAAGATGATTGTAATATTAACTGACGAGCAGTTGACAGGAGTTTTGGAGAACATAGCATTGCAAGTTGCAACGCTAAGCTAGAGTTCAAACAATACTTAAACCATCTCCAGTAAATGAGAACTTTGCTCCAAAATATGTGAAAACACATATTGAGGTTCAAAAAGTAGCTCTAGGAGCATATATTGAATTTGGCTAGCTATTAACACCTGATCTTCCTAAGGTTTGATAGTAAATTCAATCAATCAACACAATGTATGTTTGGAAAACATTCCAAGACCTTTTCATTAACAACTAAAAACTCTTGGATTTCACACACTGCAAACTTACATCATGGAAACTAAAGATTGATGATGGCTATCTCAAAAACCGTTCATTTGCCATATTGAACGCATCAGGAGTTAATTATGTTCACAACATAACCAACATGGTGATTTTACTTCCACACTTACGATCAGTAGGACTATCACCCCCTCCCCTCGGTCACCAATTTTTGTAGTGAGGCATTCGACTCATTGTTGTAGGAAATTAAGAAGGGTGGTAACCCCCAGTGTCCTCCTATGCTTTGCGCGTCATTTATCTATGTCGAGTAGTTAGCCTTATAAGGTTCCCACCTAAGTCTGTCACATCACGCAATGTACTTATTTGCTACCACGTCTAACTTACCAAATCGTACTAGATTGGGGTCGGGTTAGGAGTTGAAAGGGCATTTGGTTGAAGGTAGGTGTTTACAAAGAGTATCGTTTCTAAATTTACGAGAATGGTTGAAGTAATCCACCCACTTAACTTTAACTTGCACTCGTCACTATGGCACACTGTTTTTTGGTACATCTGTAATGCTTGTTTGCTTATTAGAAAGAATGAATAAAATATGACTATGGATGGCCTCATGGGGTCTAGTTAGAATTAGCGGTACTTCTCAGTCCGGTCTCGCTTAATCTAGACCCCATCGGCCCAGTTGGATGATAGGACGGTCCATCTTTTTGTAGGTTTCTTAATTGAAACTCATTGTTGGTGTGGTGTACAATAAATATGCTTAGCTTGTTTCTTCATTGTGTCACTTATTTTATGCTCTAAATTTAATTGCTTTTACCCACAATCTTGACTTGACACTTGCTTTTTTTATATACCTTTATTAAGGCCCCATAGCCACAGGTAGGATTCAGATTAAGTGAAACTCCTTTTCATGCAGGTCCGGTGATGCAAGCTATTTCTATAATGGGATATCAAGATTACTAGGTGTCAACATTCACAAAATGTGCTCAAGAGCATATGCAGCAATAAGGTCGCCTTGAACTGACTAAAATGCTTCAACAGTAACCAACCTTGGTTTTTACACAGCAGTGACAAGCCGCCCCAGGATCGTCTGAGCCCAACGCAGTTTATAACTGCATGGCATAAAAGGACGACTAGGATGTAGCTACTTGTTCAAATCGTAACGGTTATAAAACTGCGCGACATGAATATTTTTACAACCCACCCTGTGGATCTCTAAACCGCCCCTTAGATTGTGTTATTTTTTGCTGTTTGGGTTGCCACCTAGGCAAGACGACCCAATTGATGGGTGGTCGATTGGCAAAAAACAAGGTCGGTTGCCTACCTTGTTGCCTCCACCTAAGCAACCGACCTTACTGTTATGGATGCTATAAAGCATCTACAAAGGACTGTTTGGAACTAGTTGGAGTTCGAGTCTAAGGCAAAAAAGCACTAAACAATAAACATCAACACAAATGTTACCGTAGAGGGTGCATGCGAACCAACTCTAAACTGCTAAGCCAAACAACTTTAAAAACCAACTCCCTACAAATACTCAATGGAAGCACTTAAGCACACCACCACTACTTCAACCTCAAGTTCCGTGCTCTCTTGAGGAACTTGGAATATCAAAAAGGCACCTGTTCATGCCGAGCAGTTTTCCATTAAGTAGGCCTTGAACCCAGTGGTTGAACCAACTTTAGGCATTTATTTTTCGAGATAGTCAGTGTGCCATCCCACCCGAGCGAGCATATGTACATACTTGAGAGGCGCCTAACCCGATTGTGGTGATAGTTGCACCAGGGGTTGGCAAAACCAAGTAGTAGAGTGAGTTTGTATGGTTCTTGAAGTACAAGATCAATGACAAGAGAGAGAGAGAGAGAGAGTTTTACACAAAAAGATTCTCTGAGAGAGAGAGAGAGAGATAAATTATTTTTATTTTTATTGTCCTCAATCTCTCTGAATATTTATAATTAAACTCCCTCGATCTTCAATCAATTCCCATCCTTTCCCCCTCGCATGAGAGGAGAGGGGATGACTGAACAAGTACTCCAACCAAGCACTCCCTAACTCTCTCTCTCTCGATCGATCGACTTTTTTATCTGAAGAGTTTGCGAACTCTTTAGTTGGTTGATTTCAAGCAGAGGTAACCACGACTCTCTCATCATCTAGGTTTTGTTACTATGAATTGTTTAGATTTGTTCTTGTGTTTCATTGATGATTTGAGGTTTTGGTTTAGTTAGGGTTTTATGGTTTGCTTGTGTGTTGTGGTCTGAGCTAAATTAGTTGAATTGATGTTCTAGTTCTGTATCAGTAAGAATTGGATTGAGTTTCGATTAGGTTATGTTGAGGAGGTTTGAATTTTAGTTTGATTTGGGGGTTTTATGTGCAAAATTCAGTTATGATTTGTGTTGTATGTGCTTATTTGATGTGTGAATTGCAAAAAAAAATTGCAAATTTTTGTGTTTGGTACTTTGTATTTTGGAGAATTGTTTCGTATTATGTTGGTTTAGACGTTTAGTGAAGATAAGTTTAACTGCTTGACTTTAAGTGGTATTTTGCGTTTTTTTTTTAATGTAAATTTTTGGCCAGTGAGAAGAAAACCGGACTCTGGATGTTATTGGTTGGCTGAATTTTATAGTTGGGGTTTCGTTTAGGGTCCATGTTTGGTATAAGATCATTGACTTAGTGGAATTTTTCAAATTTATGTTTTCGAACCATTGCGAGCTGAAAAGCTTTCTTAGGTAGCAAGCATAGCATGTTTACTATTTACAGTTTACTGCTGTATATAATGAAAAATCTTAATAAAAACAAAGATAGTCCAATTTCTTAGAACTCGTGTATTAGACACATTCAGACTTACCCCAATGGTGCTCTTAAATTTTTATTAGGGAAGATGTCTCTTGGCTGAAAAACTCACAAAAATGAAGATAAGAACGAGGGACCCTGCCATTATGATGCTTTTAATGACTTCAAAATTTTGCAAACACTATTCATATCAAAATTCTACAGCTCAAAGCCATTAAGATTGACTCCCAAAGATTTATCTTCAGAAGTCAACTCCATTAGAAGAAATATACACAACAGTGTTTTCATTGTTTAATGCGGGTTTATCTCTGCTTTACAGCCTCAAAAACTTTATCGCTGTAGCAAAACACTGAAATTCTTGTTTTGTAAGAATTAAACACTTAAAAGAAGAAGAGAGCCATTGGAAATGCTCGTGCAGTTACAACTAAGTTTTTCCTGATGCTCCAGATATGTTTTGAATACAGAAACACCTTTCTCATCCCTGTTACATTGGTTTTAGATGGTTTTCTTCACTAGATAGAATATTCATACTTCTAGGTTGTAGATGATTTTATTAGCTAGATAAAATGATTCTGTGTATAAATATTGTTTGGAAGCTGTTACGTATACTCGGAAGAAAGTATTGCTTATCTGTCATTGATATGATAAATGTGGTTTCTATGTCGTTTGAAAAGCAGGAAATAATGCACGAAACGCCTATTATTCCAAGTGGATATCAGAAATAATTAAGAAACATGGGCGGTTGCTGTTGTTGTTCTTCCCGAAGATCTCAATTAAATGGGTCACCAGTATACTACTACGTCAGTACTATCTGCACTTTCATTCTGCATCTTGTGACTTGTATTCTATATGCAATTTATGATAATCTCATCCCCAGTGTTCAAGTGTTCATTATAGGGTTTATGCTACAGTTTAAAATCCATGTTTGATTTTCTACTAGATATTAACTTTGGTTGTGGATAAACTATAATATCACCCTCCTTCGGATGCTTCGGATATTTGAGTATTCCTGCATCCGTATTAATTATGAAGAAAACTTATTGTTGTATGTTTGATGTACTACGTGCTTGCTTCCATGAGTAACCATTGTGATCCAAATTTTATGCTACAACTTTCGAGTTGTGAACCCTCATATTCTTCCTTTTATTTAGACTGTGGAAATCAGCTCTTACTTTTATAGTAGGGCACCAAGCAGTTTTGATAATAGGTAATAGTTCTTAGTTTATTTAAGATCATATCTACTTCATATAAATAGATTCTGATCTTGGTGGGTCATAAGGAGTGTGTGGCAGTATCAAACATTGGACTAATACCGGGAACTAAGTTGCATAGAACTCGTGAAGATATCATCATGAAGGTCGTGTTTGTTTTGTGGAAAACGGACAAAAGCGAAAGTTATTTTCCATTAAATAGCATTACCATGCAAATGGTAGAAAATTAATTCGTGGATACCTATTTTTATCTTTGTTTAGATTAGACGGGAGAATGAAGGGAAATAAGCATGCTTATTTGCAATACATAAGTATCTCCTGCCATGCAACGAATGGTTGTTTTCTTTGGCACACCTTCGTTATTCCGCTACGTTTGTGAAAAGGAAGTAAAAAACATTTTCATCTTCTGGTTTGAAAATAAGATGGAGGTCCTAAGTCCTAACTTTTTAGTTAATTATGCAAGCTACAATCGAGCTCTCCGATAAACTTCTACAGATTTTCTATTGATTTTTATTATCAGCTTACATGAAAAATTTGTTGTTTGAGTTGAGTTGTGATTGAAATGCATCTTTAATAAACCTCTGCTTGTGATTTATTATCACCTTATTTCATTTGGAATTAATTTATGCTTTTGAAGTCTTTATGAGTTTCTTTTCTGTTTTCCTTTATTTATCGTATTTGATCTCTCTAATTCTTCTTTTCAGTGCCCACAATCTCTGGATGAGAGGGAGCCTTTGTCATCTTCCAGTGGCGTAACCTCTGTAGGTCTACTAGTTGATACGAACTTGGATACATCAACACCTGACACCTATCGGGCACCTCCTGTGCCGATTCCATATGATACGGATCTGGGACGTCCACAAACACCACCAGATCAGGAAAATTGTGGCAACAAGGTTGACGACACAATTGCCGAATCAATTGAATCAACTCAGGCTGCAGGACAAACGAATACTAATGAAGGCATGAAAGAGTCCCCGGACTGTAAAAGTGGAATTAATTCCTTGCATTCATCCCCAAAGGAGTTTGAAGATGAACCTTCAAAGTTGAGCAAATCTGTTGATCTTGCAATAGAAGAAGAGGATTGTCCCATCTGTCTTGAGGGTAAAGTGCTCCTTTACAAATTTTTGGGAATCCCATTTATATGTAGACCCCTTTCTTTTGTGCTTATGTATGTAATCACGATTACAGGTGATAAAACTGGTATAACTCAGTTTATGCATCTTGTGGACTATTGTGATGGAAGATGAAAGATTTGATGGTCAATCTGTTCCTTTTTGCAGAGTATGATGAGGAGAATCCCAGAATTATTACCAAATGTGAGCATTATTTCCACCTCTCGTGCATTCTCGAATGGATGGAAAGAAGTGACACCTGCCCCGTATGCGATCAGGTATGCTTTTGTTTCAAACTTCTAGCATATAATATTAGACCAAGTTTGTGCTGTGGATATTGCAGTGATATATTGTAGTTGGTTTTTTAAGTCGGTTTCTCAACATTTGATGACATGTCTTCTGGGCCCCTGTGCTAACGCTTAGGGTCTGGCCTCATGATAGCGAAGAGGGCCTTCAAGACGTCATCACATATGAATTTATCACGACTTAGGATTAGTAAGTTCGTAACACTTGGTATACATTATAAATTGCAAGAATCACCTCAATTTCATGATCTTTTTTAACATCTGTATAATTTATGTTCTTAAAGGGGGCATTGTTTCTTTATTAATGCAGGAAATGATTTTCCAGCATAACGTTAATATGTGACACTAGGGGGATTCCTGCTAAAAAGACAAAAAAGATACAGTATTTTCAGTATGAAATGAGGTTTGTCAATGCATAGCGGAAATTGCGAACTATAGTTATTGTCAGTTTGCTTCAAGGAGGTCATGTGTATAAGTGTATCCAAATGTCAAGCTCATTTTTTACTGAAGAACACAAAAATGTTGTACACACATAGTTTCCTAGTCGTCAGATGACACATAAGAACTGGAAGATCTATGATCATCACAGGAATATGGTAAATTCTGCTTTTATATTTTGCTTTTGTAGGTTGTTTTTTATCCGCATATTGTAATATACTGTAGCTTTCTTCTTTTTTCCTGCTTTGAAACAGTGATATTTCTACCAAATGTGGTGTGCATTGGATATGTAACGTTGTACATAATTACACATCTTCTTTCCTTTTGCTCTTTTTTTGAATTGTCTTCAAGGTGATTGGGTTTTGGGGATACTGTTGAAATGGGGCATACTGCTATGCCTATTGTTTAGCTACTGTGTGAATACACAACAAAATATTTTGAAGTCTCTTTGATTAACTGCGTTTGGTTAAAAGTAGTTGTTGGAGTACAAACTAAAAACATATTAAAGTTTTGATTAGCTTAATTTTTTTTAGGAAAAGAGTGATGTTTGGATAGCATTTGCGTGGTAAAATTTGAACAAGTTGATGGAAGTCCCCAAGTTGTTATCCTCCATTAAGCTCATAGTTCTGGAGGTCTGTCTCCTAGGTCCAACAAAATCTCTCTTAGGCTATTATACATTTCTGTGCTTGGAAAAAAACAGTGCACACTTGTTGGTTTTTTTGACGCAGTGTGAAATATTGAATTCTTCAAGCTGATCCTTCTTGGAATCTGTCTTACCCATATCAACTTTGCTCCTCTCATCAGACCTATTTAAACTCCCCTCTTCAAAGCTTCAATTTCAAGACTCACACTACACTAGTCATTCCTTCATCAGCTCCATCATAACAGTAACAAGTCTCTCCACTACAATCTCCATATCTGTGAGGGCTTATTTCTAATCCTCATACTGAGTCCGATATTCGAACTCACATAGCTCGAGTAAACACACTGATAACTAACCAAGGACTAAAAGCAAGGAGATCGTAGTACAAACTTCCTTACCTACAATTCGAATAAATTAAAGGATCATGTGACTTTACGCTACAAAAGATACTCCTCCACTTATCAACAGGTCGTATGCATGTGAACATCACAAGAGATCGTATCTTCCCAACGGTCTGAAGTTGCAGCTAAATAATATTAATAGATCCGTTACAGATCAACAAATATCAAGACGTTACAGAAGACCATTATGAAGACTCGTCAAAACCTGATATTGTAACGTCCCTCATCAATGTAACCAACGGTCATATTATAAGACCGATAAAAAAAAACCTGGAGATTAGGATCCAGGACGGCTATTATCACCTAGAGAGCTCTTAGAGAAACTCATCCCTACCAAAACTCAGAGACTTGATTTCTTTCTTTCTTTGTAATAGCTAGCATATATATAAAAACACCATTCTTTCAGAAACCCTCATGAGAGGTCGTGGTTTTTAACCCATTCAAAGGTTTTCCACGTGTCAATTGCTTTCAGTTCTCAACCACTATTCTATATTTCAAAGGTGTAAAGCACTGTTTTCGGTCTTTGCGAAAATAGGCTATTACAATATCCTCCTTTGATACTAAGCATCAAAACACCATCAATCCACTTGCACCATTGTTGCACTGGCTACTAAGATCGTTGAATTTTGCTAAAAAAACCTTCTAGTAGTAGTATAGAGTCCAAAGTATATAGAAGGTTTTTTTGGTAGTACATGTTTTTTGGGAAAAAAAATGATGAAAATTGTTAACAAGGTAAAGACTTGAAGCTTTGACGTAATGAAGAGTTAAATCTATTTAAACCAACAAGACAACTTTATTTTATGATATTTTAGACCCTTATTTTACCTAGTATTTGACCATTTGGAGGCCCCAAATCTAAATAAAAAATCAGGGGCCACCTCTTGCGCCTATAGACAGGGTTGGCCTGCTAATCAATATACTTAAACGGATTCGTGTCCAATATATATTAGGAGGAATCAGTTGATGTATATAAAGATTTTGTTTTCAATTACATAAAAAATATTTAATTATCAATATATCCCAATACCCTATATACTTACTAATTTTTTCACATTTACGATGAATTTTGGCGAAAAAAGAGCATCAGAAAGTATTCTAGTTTCAAAGATTGTCGGTATTGCACTTTGTGAAAAAGAACTACGTTGAAACTCAGGGGTACACCAATGAAGGGGGGCTTAAAGAGAGCAACGCGGGACATTTTGTTTACAGTATTATTTTGTACCTCCACCCTCTCAGCCGAATCTCAGTTTAAAATGTGGATCAGGGCTAACTTTTGAACCGGAGGAATAACATACCAAGGGGGTGAAACTAAATAAGATATTATCTTTTACCCCTTCCACTTATCTAAATTCTAAATATCATCTGTATTTATTTTTATCAAGTATCTTCTCCCTGAGAGCATCTCCAACAGGGGGTCAAATTCCCTCCAAAACCGGGCTCCCCGTTTCAAAAAAGAGGGCCAAGTCCTCCCAATTTTCATGACCCCGGGTGCGAATCCGAAAACAGACTCTTGGGGTGCAAACATTAAAGTGCTGCTACTAAAGGCTCTGGAAAATACAGACTTCGCAATTAGGCTGTCAATAGATCAAACCGGTTAATTATAATCTTGGCCGATCCTAGTTTGATCCTTTAAGAAGAAGAAAACGATCCTAGTCTGATATGTAACCATAAAGGATTACTAGGCTCATGATCTTATCCAATCTTAATCCGATCTATAACCCTAAAGTAAGCATTTAGGTAATTCTTATTCTATTATACTTTAAATCATTGACAAATATACAACTTATTTCTTTGGTGTTGGGCTAGCGGTTTGGAACCATCTCTTGGAGACGAGTTCGAAACCCAACATTGGGGTCATCTGCCAAGATTTATCTTGAATTAAAATGGAGCGTGCGACTTGCGGAGGTACCGAGGCGATCCCCGAGAGACTAGTTAGGAGAATGGTGAAAAATGATTAAACCAACGAACTTCCGAATTCGAATCTTTTGTGTATATATACATATCCAACTTGATCGTTTTGGGTCTTAACCCGT
Organism: Kingdonia uniflora; assembly: GCA_014058105.1. Lineage (NCBI taxonomy): Eukaryota > Viridiplantae > Streptophyta > Magnoliopsida > Ranunculales > Circaeasteraceae > Kingdonia > Kingdonia uniflora. Next base: position 2,827,520 of record JACGCM010001272.1, read on the forward strand.
TCGAATCTTTTGTGTTTGTAAGAACATCTTCACAAACAAATACAATGACTTTTTAGGGGCATAATTGTCATTCAAATAATAACAACCAAATGTATTATTTAAATACTCTTACAGAATGTGTTTTTTAACGGATCGGGTAATGGTGAATCTAACCCCAAATTATTAGGTTCCTTGACAAATCAATACCATATTGGGTATGTGGTCTAATTCGAACCATTGACAGCCTAGGAGCAACCTTTAATTTATAGTCATGATCGGCCTTAGTATTCATGGGCAAGGTTTAAAATGGTATGTTATACCGATGTAATGGGCAGATGTCGTTAACAATGTTACGTTTTCTAAAGCCAAATAACAAGTCAAGGTGAAATTGTTTAAAATTTAAAAATCATGATAACACTTATGTATTTGCATACGGGAGTTGTATGGGGTATTTAGCTCGGATCTCCACAATTAAAGTAGTAGACATTACGACATTGTTTTATATTTTATCAAAATTTGCTCATGTTTTCAATTATAACCGGCGTTATTTTACAAATAATGGTGTTATAACATCGTTATAACAGTATATAACTTTGGTATAATTGTAAAAAAAAATACTGAAAATAGCGCATTGTTATAACAGTAACAATAATGGTTATAGAAAAAACAACAATTTGAGACAGTACATAACGGGGTGTTATTTTTTAGAACTGAACAAGACATAACAGAATAGCAGAATGGGCTCAAGGCATTATCGTTATAACGGTGTTATAACTATTATTTAAAACCATGTTCACGGGGCAGTACAAAAACGAAAATTATAGCCTCTTTCATAAATTATGTTATATGAATCGTGGGTAAAGCTTAGCCAAGGATTAAGTTTGGGCGCTCATGCTACCCAACTCCCATTGACCCTACCCACGAGTTGGATTGGGCGCCCACGTTACCCACCGACTCTTCGACCCTTCCCAAGAGTTGGGTTGGGTGCCCACGTTACCGACCGACTCTTCGACCCTTCCCACGAGTTGGGTTGGGTGCCCACGTTACCGACCGACTCTTCGACCTAGCCCGACTACCTCACATTAGCAAAGAGGCTTTGGACAAGTTAGACTCCTACCTCGAGTGGTTAAAGTATATATCCTTGCATAAGCCTCAAGTAATTAAATCCGTTATTGTCGCATACTTGTCTAAGTATGCTTTAATTGCTTTGGTTATTAAGATTATCAGACTTTCAACGCGTTATCAACGCGGCAACACGTATAACATCGTATACAAGGGCTTCCTTCAAGATTAAATCAAAGAAATACGCAAAATAAAAAAAATAAAATTGGAGGATAAAACATTTTTCTGAAGTTCTTTTCATATCGTAATAACAAAATCGCGAAAAGGTATGTAGATCTACCCCTCCTCTCTTTTGGTTGTATTACAAACTTACTTTTTGTCAATAACCTCATAATAGCCTCACCTATATTTACAAAATAGATATAAAAAATAAAAAATAAAAAATCTAAGATACTCAAGTTTACATTAAAAATCTTCAAGATAAGAAAAAGAAATAGAAAATCTACCTTTTTTTCTTCTTACTAATCAGCGGATACTTAATATAACAATAGCGATTCGATCTGAGATCTCTTATTGAATTGCTCATTCAATTAGTATTCTCAATATTAATTATATCATGAAGAGGACTCGAAACTCCACGCTTTTTAACACACGATTTTGATCATAATAACCAATGAGACCTAAATTTTTTAGCCATGAAAGCCACGTCTCTATTAGATTTTACTTTTTTTCACTCCTAAGTTTATTTTATAGCCAAAGAGACTCGGCTCTAAAAGAAGAGCACAAGTTTTTCTCAAGTTCTACATCAGTAGACTGGTTTGAATATACAGGGAAACCTAGTAGATGCACACCCGTGAGACCACCAAAAAGTGTGCAAATACAAATACAACCTAGATAAATGCACATCCTAGGGATCACCAAAAAATGTGCAAATATAAAGGTTGTGCTATTATGTAGGTTGCAATTATAAAGGATTTGCATATAGGGACCAAAGTTTTTGGTGCATTTAGAAAGGTTGTGCATTTATATAAAGTGTAATAAGGCAGCTTTCACTATAACTCTTGATCCAACAGTCCGATTGACGATCCGTTATATGCGCTAGCTTTGCAGCAACGATAACTGCAACTTTAATACTTTAGTTTTTTTTGTTTTTTTTTTTTTTTTTTTCTATTAGACTTACCCTTTGTTTTTATTCCGTTATCTTTCATCGTGAGGAAAACGATCGACATATCGGTTGCTCAATCCCTATCAAACCCCAACCCAAACTTGGGATGGGGAGGCCCAGTGGTGGTTGTACCTCTCTACCTAGAGAGAGGTCATGGGTTCAAAACCTTATGGGGTTGGAAACTTAGGATTATAGATCCCTATATAAAATCGGCTTGCCTTGCAAAAAAAAAACTTGGGATGAAATTATTTGTCAATTTCAATCCCAATTTAAAGTATTGCAGCCAAAACTCAAACCCAGTTTGGTTGAGTTTATGTCGGGACGGGCTGAATTCGAGGTTTTGACTCTTGACTATTCAAGATTTTAGTTTGAGTATCGTAAAACTACTTGTATAGGTTATCTAATCTCAATTCCAACCCAAGCTGGGATTGAAAAAATAATTATCAATCTTGATCCGAATATCAAGTATTGTTTGTATACGAATCTCAATCTCGATTGGGTTGAGTTTCAAATTGAGCCCATTTTTTTTACTTGTGTGATTTCTTAAGTGTTATACATACTCATATCTATATATCCCACCACCTCTAGGTTGAAGTTGTAAAACGTCTAATTAACTCTTAGATGTGATCATGACTCAAAGCTCTAGATTGTTTTAAGAAATTTATGTATTAAAATATGGTAATTAAATTTGACCTCTAAGACTCTGCTTGGTATGCCGGGACTACCTCCACAAATCAATGAATTTTGTTTATTTCGTTCGATCCAGTCGTTACCAACCATTTGATCAAAGAAAATAAGTGAAATTCATTGGTTTGTGGAGGTATTCTCAGCATACCAAGCAGAGCCTAAGACGACCTACAACCAGAATAAAAGATTACAGGCTGCACACCTCAAACGCCTCAACCTATCCCAAAGTACGGGCCGTGATTTTTTCCGACTCCGATTGCGCCCAAGCGCGTTGAGTCGAGCGATAAGGCCCCACACCGGGCCCGTTCGACCCGCTCCTCCGCTTAACCTAGGTTCTATCCAACCAAAGTTCTCCACCTACTTAACCCAACCAAAACTAACCATGGTTAGGTTATTGGAGGGTTAAGAGATTGTTGTGATCTATAAATTAGGGTTTTATCAATTCTTTGAAGGAAAAAAACACCCAATTTCTTCATTAAAAAACACCCCCCCTTATTTCATCCCCTCCAAGACTGCTCATCCTCAATTAAACATCTATTGGGCATATTTACATGGCATAGGCCACTCTTCTTTTATGTTAAACTGGTATGTCTCCCTCCTCATAAACTAGATTTTGAGAAGAGGGTCTCTTCTGTCATCAAAATCCAAACCCCTCCTTCTATTTCTCTCTCGTTTTTTTTCTTTCTTTCGATTTTTTCGAAAAAACAGAGAGAGAGAGAGAGAACGAGAGGTCTGAACCCCTCCACGAATTAATCATTCCCGCCCAAATTTGATTGATACCCTTTTCCTTATTCAATCATTCTCGCATGTTTCAGGTCAGAAATTAGGGTTTGGGCTCGAAAATCATGGCGGGGTGGAGTATTTTCAGTGATGGGTCTAACAGGTCTGCTTCAGATTACTTTGAAATTCTTAAAAGCTTAAAGAGCAATGGGTTTTGCTTAGATCTTGATGTGACTTCGTTAACAATGGGTTTTGATGGGAGCAAAGATGGGAACAAGTTTAGATTCTTGTTTGATAAGCTTCTATCTGTTTATCTCAATGAGGTTGCCATCACTGAAGCTTTACGACCTTTACCTGTTATTCTAGGGAATGGGGAACACGTCGATTTATTCAAACTCTTCTGGGTTGTGCGTGAGAATGGCGGGTTTGATTCAGTTTCGAAAAACAATCTGTGGGGTTCAGTAATGGAGGCGTGTGCATTGGGAGGGTCTGGGTTTCTCCCAGCTATAAAATTGGTTTATGTCAAGTATCTGCACACATTTGATCAATTGGTTCGAGGAGGTCTCAAAGGTAATGGCATTACTAATGGTTTAGGAATGTCCGACTGTGGTAAGAATTTGGATTTATCAACCGATATGTTGGACCAGGCAAAGATTGTGGAGAAGCCTAATGAGTTAAGTTCTACTAAGGACGAGTCTCAAATGCCCGTTCTAAACATGCATGATGCTGCATTACCTGTAGGTGAGAAGAAAGTTGATATTGACGATGATGAAGTTATGATACTGGACCCAAGTGAAGCTAATGAAAATGTGGAATCTCGTAAGAGGAAAAGGGAAACTTTGTTGGGAATGTTGGATTGGGTGACAGAGATTGCCAAGAATCCTGGTGATCCTGGAGTAGAAAATTTGATGTTTCAACTTGAGCAAAAGGAAAGTAGAAGCAAGGAGTTTCAGGGTTTAGTTTTATCCGCTCGAAACACACTGCATCAAGGACCAAATTTTTACTTGAGTAAAGACAGTTCTATCGCTCAGGTATATGCAAACTCTTACCATTTTAAAGTAGAGTAATTAATCACATTCGATGTATATATACAGTCGTTGCATCCGAGTATTTGAACTTATATATTTCTTATTTGCATCATCTTATTTATTTTATTATCTTACTTCTCATGTGTATCTTATGTATACCATATTGATTAGTTCCATAGCTACAAAATGAGATGCTTTGCAAACTTGATGCATAATCTATATGCGTCCTCGCTCGTTCAGCGAAAAGTCGAATTGCATTACTTCTTAATATTATTGTTTGACATTCTAGTAGTAAATGAATTTTTTTTTTTTTTGTCATTTATGCAGTTATACTGTAATCATTCTTAAATGTAAACCTTTATAATTGTTCTCTACGGTAAATGATGTGTACATTTTTTCTTGAGATCAATGGTGGTTATAGATCTGGATATTTTCGGAGAAAATTTTCCGGTTCCATGTAATTAGTGGCAGGAGTTTGGGAATTCGACAAAATTTTGCAAGATGTCAATTCAGGAAATTATAGATGTAACCTACTATCTTTAAGAGTATTTCCAATAGTGTTCTACCAGAAGATCTATTAGTCAAAATTTGAAGTATCCAATTTTCTCTAAGGAATGGGCCAAAGTTGTAAAAAGTAAGGCGAGAGACGTAAGTTATTGGCGCCTAGGGCTGTCACGCCCCCAAAATTGGCTTCTTAATAAACTATTAAGAACGCGAATTCTGAGGTGTAACGTCGGGCATCCTAAAGATGAACCCCCAAAAGACGTACTACAATTTAAAACAAATCGTAAATACATCTACAACACTAAGAAACTACGCAGCGAAAGAAAATCTAAAAGAGATAGAAATAATAAATAATACCACAAGGATAGCCAGAACTCCAAAAGATGCAAGTCCAACTTGCTCCAACTACTAGTATCGCTACCGCAACAATTCACCTGAAAAAATATATATGCGCAAGGCGTCAGCAAGCAACGCCCAACAAGTACAAATATCCAAGGTCATAAGATATGATAGACCAAGATAAATACAGAAAAAAGACATGAAGATTCTAACCGAAGTATAAGAGAATATCAACCAAGCTACGAGTTCTAAGGAGGCAGTCTAAGTAAAACTAATATCCTACCAAGATATCAACGATAGCCTAAACTTAGATCTAACTACTTCAACCTAAGAAGTACGGTTAATGAGGAAAGAAAATTTGGAAGTCACGTACACAGGGTCACTTTTAATTCAGTGGGACCACACTCTTGCACCCTTCTGTCCTCAACAGAAGCGTATCCCTTATTGGCGAGCCAGGGATTGGCGGATTTCTTTTTAGTGAGCCAGGAATTAGCGGGTAATGCACCTGATCAGGGTATTCAAGGAATTTCAACCTACAGGTCTAAAGCCTGTTTTATTTTCAACTTTTAGGGATCTGCCCACGGGATGCTCGCGAAGCATGCAGCCGAGAAGTAACCGGGAAAGAATTTAGGGACTTGCAGCCCGGGAACACTGATAAACAGTTACCTCATATTTGGTTTAGGGACTCGAACCCAAGGACAGTAACAACATAGCCCTACTGTGTACATTAACTCGAAGTTATCCTAACATAATAGAAAGGAAGAAGTTTAAATCCTATAAGAATCAAATGATTTGTCTGCCCCTGCCTAATCAGCATCTGGGACTAAATCCGAAGACCTACCGCTCTTACGACCATATGATCTATCTACCCTCACTTTAATAACAAGTTGGGACTCTATCAAATGAAGTAAAGCTCCAACATCCAATGCTATCTGTCGTAACATGCCCAATAAGTGCGACTATATCAAAAGGAAACTCTAAGCATCAAAGCAAATCTAAGTCGCGTACTACTGAATCATGGAAAATCCATTATCTTAAATGTTTGTCACAAAAGACAAACCAAGGGATTACCTAAGTTGCTCTAAACTAAAAGATTCACCCAAATGTTAGAAAGGATCTACGGTATCACTTAAACAACTCAAACTTAGAATACTAATCTAATGAAGAATGATGCCATCACTACGCTACAGTGTCCAGCGTAGACTTGTTAATACTTATACTAACATAATGTCTAACAACTATTATTAGACCCCCTCGTATAACCATTTACTGTAGTAAGAAGATTAATGGTGCCCAACCACTAAACCAACCAAAAGAAATAACCCGCAAACAACTCTGCCCACAAAGACTATGCACCATCAATATCCTCAAGAAACTAACATGAAACTTAATAGTCCAACCATACTAAGATGTCCAACAATCACCATAATTACCCACCTTAACTACCAATGTTTCTTAATGATATTCCACCTGTATAATTTCAAAACTCAAATCTAGGCATAACTAAACATGTTATACATTATGACCATAAGTTCACTACTGACAGTTCATGAGTCTATAAGTCATTACATGTATACTTATTAATGAATCAAGGTCAAGAGGAAGATATTAAAGTCCTGGGTAAAAATCATCATCGCCTATAAACTAAATAAACCATCTAGAAAATACTTCATTGTGCAAACGCCAAAATGCGGACTATACCATATCCATAGAAGTATAAGGATTTCTATAAAAACCATGTCAACACCATCAACTCCTCGATTCAAGGCAACTTCCCACATAACAAAAGACATATGACCTATGTCTGTCTTAACTAGCTAGTCCTTAATGTACAGTTGAAGGTAAACATGCTAGAAGGCTACAACATAGAATCTGGTCCAGTATACAAGCTAAATCCAACCACATACTAAATTTATAAGAGTGTACATGATATTCATAAAGGATAGGAAGCTTTAGATTATATACAATGATACGCAACTAGAAAGCATGCTCAAAATCTATCATTTACTTAGTTTAATCATGAAATAACCGTGGATAAAGCACTTGCCTTAACAAACTGCAGAAGGAAGGAAGAGGATGAGTAGAACACCATAATGAATCCACAAAACTGACTGTTGTGGCTGCTGTATGAAAAGGGCAATCAAACACCCAAGATTCTAAGTAAGTATCACTCTTGGCATAGCCTAACAAGTACCAATTCCTCATGAGATATCTGAGTAATCATTTTCTGTATTTACACGAACAAGGCGCATTCCCATATTTCTCTATACGTCTTCCAAAGATAAAAATTGGGGTAAACAATGTAATAGAGGAGCAATTCATATAGGGGTTACAAGGAGGGTTGTGTTATTGGAACAATTGGAGAAATCGGGGTTTAAAACGTAAAGGGAATTTCAGGGATGGTGCGGCCATATTTTTAGGAGTAAAGAGATGGAGAATAATTGCTTATAAGAGGAGTTTCCAAAGCCAAGTGGTTGAAGAAGAAAATGGTTTGTTGGGTAATTTCCAGGAGGAAATAAAGGAACAAATTGGAGATGAAGAAGGAGAAGAATAAACTTCAATCTCTGCGATTGGGGGTTTATTCTTGAGAATTAAAAAGGTAAAGGTCAAGTACAATAGGGAGTAACTTAAGTAAACAGAGACCATGCAATAAGGGCATCACAGGCTAAAAATACGGGTCGCTACAAGGGCCCCAAGCTGGGTGGGGTGAGAGTTTTTCCCATCCCAACATGGAAATCAACTAACAACCTAATTCCAACCTAACTTTGGGATAAGATATTGCCACCCTATCCTCACCCGCTGGGGTGGGCGAGATTTCAAGTTGCCCAAGTTACCTAGATTTATATGATGGTTGATATTCGAAAAAGTAAACACAGCTGAAAAATTAGATTGATTACGCAACAAAAATTCAAAATGTAATAGTTCTAAATTCTAATTTATAGTTTAACATGTTATTAATATTCAATCCAAAACACTTAAAAAATTAAATTTTCATAGCCACATTTATATTTCTCATAAAAAGTCTTAAATCATATTCAAACTAAATTAGAAATATTTTCATAAATGTTCTACTTAGAACAACAACTAGCTGGTTTGGCATTAGTGATTTTATTCATAAAGTAAAGCCTCTCTACTTGAACGCATAATTTATACTAAGTATATATCCTTGGGATAGGCGTGAAGCTCAACCCCTTGTATGAAAGTCAATCCATGATTCTTTACTTTGGAGAAAACTCATACCAACCCGATACCAATCCCCAATTTTTTTGCCAAACCCTATCTCTATCGGATTAGGTTTCAGTCTAGACAGATTTAAACCTCGAAATTTGCAGCCCTTTTTTTACTTTATTTGATGTCTTCATAGATTTGTAGGCCTTCTGACATCATATGATTGATGGGGGATAATCCTATTGCCAGGCCTATATTTATTGGGTTGGACGGATTCAATTTGACGAGGGGTTCAATTCTTGTTAGCATTATATTTTTTATCTTTTAATTTTTTCCCCTCCATTTGTTGATAAAGTTGGGATTTCAATTTCTCTAATGAATTCGATTAATTATTATATTTTCCATATGTTAATTAAGTTAAGTGTTTCAGTCAAACTCATTATAGCATATAATTGAACCTCAACTTGTAGCCCTTCTTTCACATTATTCGATGTATTAAGAATAACTATGTAACTCGGACACGACATATTTTGAAAAAAAACTGTGTCGACACGTATCAATCCTGCCACATACACACGTATGTCCAACACGATTTACAAGGTACTTTTTTCTCTCTCACTATGTCAGACACCCTGTACATGTACCGGACATCGACACACGTATCATATCAACGTGACATAACTTAATAGCTTCAAATGGTCCTTTAACATCATATGGTCGAGGGGGGCTAATCCTGTTGCCAAGCTTTATCTTTGTCGGGTTGAACGGATGTAACCCGCCCAACTTGCCCTTAAGCAAAAGTCATATTAGCTTCTTTTGTTTTCTTGCCATCACATGATCGAGGGGGCTAACTAAATTTTAAAAAACGAGTCTTCCAAATTCTATCATTCACCTATTCACACAAAGTCGTTTTAGATTTCGTATTTTTATCACCATTTTCATACAATTTAGGGTGTGCGTGCTACGTCCCCCCCCCCCCCCCCCCCCCCCCCCCCCCCACACACACACACAAAACAAAAAAATATGCACACGCAAATAAAAAACATTTTCTTCTTCTTAATATGGCACTTGTTTTAGAAAAGAATACAATATATTTATTTTTCTTCTCTCCCCAACAACATACCCATATAGCTTAGTTGGCTGAGTATCAGAGCATATCACATTGACGAGGGTTTGATTCTTGTTAGTATTATATTTTTTCTCTCTCTTTGTTGATAAAGTCGGGGTTAATGATTTCGATTAATTACTTCTTTTTTTCCATTTGTAATTAAGTTAGTATTTTAATCAAACTCTTTATAGGATAAAATTCAACCTCCAACTTGTAGCCTTTCTTTCACATTTTTCGATGTATTAATAACTATGTCACACAAGCACGACATATTTTAAGGAAAAAAATTCGTGTTGACACGTATCCAATGCCTCTTCACGGACACGCATGTCCAACACTATTTACGAAGTACTTTTCTTTTTTTCGCCATCTCAAACACCCCGTATTCATACTGGTCACCGTAACACTTATCCGTATCAATGTGATATAGCTTAATAGCTTCATATGGCCTTCTAACATCAAATAATCAAGGGGCTAATTTTATTGCGAAGCTTTTTTTTTGTCAGGTTGGTTTCGGGTTGGACAGATTTAACACGCCCAACTTGCACTTTAAAAAAAAGTCATATTAGCTTCCTAAGGCTTTTTGCCATCATATGATGGAGAGGAGCTAACTGGATTTTAAAAAGCGAGTCTTCCAAATTTTATCAATCATCTATTCACACAGTCACTTAATTTTTTTGTAATTTAATCACATTTCATGCAATTTAGGGGGTGCATGTGATGTGGTGCCGCTCCCTTCTTACTCCCCTCACCCTTACCCACCCAAAGGTTTTATTTTTATTTTCTTATGAATAAGGTACTAATCCTAAAATCGTATGCAGTATATTCATTTTCTTCTTTCAATAACATACCGATGTAACTTTGTTGGGTAAGAGTATTAGAGTATATCACATTAACGAGGGTTCGATTCTTGTTAGCATTATATTTGTGATTTTTCTAATTTTTTTCCTTCCATTTGTTGATAAAGTTTGGGTTTCAATTCAATGTTATAATGAGTTGATTAGTTATTTGATTCAATTTGTTAATTAAGTTAGTGTTTCAATTGAACTCATTATAGTGTCAGTTTGACTCCCCCCCCCCCTCTCTAAAATTTTGGCTCAACTCCTCATTATAGGTCATCGCACATTAAGTACCCAATCCGTGATTTTCGGTCATTATCAATCCAATCTTGCATGTGCTTTGTCAAATCCTTGAAATCATCATTAGTATCTTTGAATAAGGGTCGTCTATTTTTATTGGAAATAATTCGGCATACAATAAATTAAAGACTCAGCAGTGTAATAATTCGAATTCACTCAAGAAAGATAAGAAAATAAATTCATTAATGCTCTTAATGCCTTTATTTACATAGATCTAAGATTTCCCTAATGGACTCCTACAAAAGAAATACTAAATATGATGTAAGGGAATGCGATTAAGCGAATCCCGGGAAGTCTTTTATTTTTATTTTCTTACTTTTGTTGTTTTAGTAGAATTTATTTATTTTTAAAATAAAAACAAGTTCCTAAAACAAATTTCCACTAGGAAATATTTTTTTATAGGTTTTATATGTGGCGTTTCTTTATTGTTTCTTATAACTTAGTGGCAAAGCCTCCGTATTGAGTTATTCTTTTAGAGTATTAATAAAATTCGTAGTTTTTTTATTATTAAAAGTGAATTTTATACTTAGTCCTTTGCCTCTAAGTTAACTTTGTAGGGTATTAATAAAATTCGTATATTTTTTTACTGAAAGTGAATTTTATTCTTGTTAAATCCAATTCCTTTGCTTTCACTGAATTGTTTTCATCAACATAAAATAAAATTATAAAACAATAGGGGAAAAGTCACTAAATAAGAAGAAGAAATAAATAGAGAAAAGATGAGGGAGAAAAGAAAAGTCTGTAACGACTACTCCATTGCCGATATTGTCCTAACTTAACCACCTCCCACATGGAGGTGTGAGGTTTTGTTTGTATCTCAAAAGGCATCAGTTCTAAGTGAGAGTGCAAGCATATGGATCTCACTCAGGACGGGATCTTACCCGATGTGGGACTATTACAATCCCCAAATCTTATAAACGAGCCGTCATTGACTTTGATACCATTTGTAACACCTCATTCCACTGTCGATATTGTCCCCACCTCCCATATGGAGGTGTGAGATTTTGTTTGTATCTCAAAAAGCTTCGGTGCTAAGTGAGAGTGCAAGCCCACATACGAATCTCACTCTGAACGAGATCTTGCTCAAAGTGGGAAAGTAACAATCCCCCATCTCAGGAGCGACGTCATTGGCTCTGATACCATTTATAACGCCCCACTCCACCGTCGATATTGCCCCCACCATAACCACCTCCCACATGGAGGTGTGAGGTTTTCTTTGTCTTTCAAAAGGCCTCGATGTTAAGTACGAGTGCAAGCCCACATACATGTCAAGCTCTAGACAAAATCCTTGCCTATGTTTAAATCCTCGATCTTAGAAGCGAGCCACCCTCGGCTCTAATGCCATTTGTAACACTCTACACCTCAATGTGGGAGGTGGCTAAGGTGGGGACAATAACGAGGGTGGAGTGTGGTGTTACAAAGTCGGTGGGAGGGACATAGTGTTAGGACGACTCAGGTTCTGAGAGGTTGTATTTCATCATTTTTCTTTTCATATTTTAAGGGTTAAAGAGCCAGATGGGACTAATGGCCAAATTGAGACCATTAAACTCAAAAGACACAATGACCAAAGATGGAGCCACATTTAGAATAAAATGGTGCCCAATAGAGGCCTCATAAGGTTCCTGGCATGCTAACTCATGGACCCGTTTTGATTTGAGTCGACAAGATACATGTATGAATGAGATATTTCACGAGCAGCATCATCACAAAGCAAATTGAGGTATAAAGTTCAATAAATTCGTGGAGATCTTCAATCTCCATATGTTTGAGGCGGAGCGTTTTGATTAAAGATAAATCTTTGTGATTTATAAGCTATTAAATTAGTTTCCTAATTATACTCCAGTACGTGTAATCATTCGATAAAGTGGTTTGTATTGTTAGGTAACGTACTAGAGTTGGTTATTCTTGTATGCAACTTTCCTATTGTATTCTATATATACCCTATTTGGGTTCCATTTAATAATCAGTCAATTAGTTTTGATTATAAATCTTCTTGCATGATATTTATAGTTGTTACTAACGGGGATCAAGAGTTATTAGATATTTAGTGCATTTCTTTGTTCGGACAAACCCTTGAACCCTCTGAGATACTTGTTCATAGGAGTTCTTAGGCTGCATGTTTTTATTATATCTGAAATATATTCGATGTTATTATATTTCGTCTTTCCCACTTCCGTTTTTATTTTGGAAATGATGTTTTCCCAAACTAAACTCGTTCACTTCAACGCCATTCATTTGTGCTATTTTTCCCATTTCTTTTATCGAAATCCCCCAAATTGACTTTTGTCAACTTTCATTTTAGACCTGTACCATAACTGGCAATGTAGCAACTTAATCTATTGTGGTTATCTGGTCTCCTTAATAAAAAATTTATTCTCTTTTTCGTTAGGTACTTTTTACTGGATCCTAGGATTCATGCTAAATTTTTTTCCAAAATAGTATTATGACTTTCACTTTGATGCATCTACAGAAAAAACAAAGGATGCATCCTTCCATGTATGAGGATGAAAATGCTCAAGATCTCCTGTCTGAAGAGATATTAAGATGCAGCCCAAGGCTCCTTTCTCAAAATTTCCAATTTAACTCTTGTTCTGAGTCATCTAGCTTCGGTGCAAATGGAGAAAAGAAAAGCCGTCGAGCTGCAGATTCTGATTTGTTAACTGAAGATTTAGGGGTTCGTCGTCTGTTTGATAGCAATCATTCCCGAGAGCCGGTTGCTATAGGTTCACGATTTCAAGCTAATATACCAGAGTGGACTGGGGTTGTTTCTGAGAGTGACTCTAAATGGTTGGGAACACAACAATGGCCGCCATCAAGTGGAGAACTTAACTTGCGTCTCTTAGCGTGTTCTGTTGGGAAGGGTAGACATCAGTATTGTCCTTGCAGACATCCTGGTTCTGTTGAATGTGTTAGGTTCCATATTGCTGAAAATAAGATGAAACTAAACCATGAGTTGGGCTTGACATTTTTCAATTGGAGATTTCATTGTATGGGTGAGATAGTTTCACTTTCATGGACAGAGGAAGAAGAGAGGAAATTCAAAGATATAGTGGAGTCGAACCCTCCTTCTTTATTTCTAAAAAAGAACTCTCAATCCTTAAAGTCTTTCTGGGATCAGATTAAAACAAGTTTTCCTACCAAAGATTGGAAACACTTAATAAGCTATTACTTCAATGTGTTTGTTATACGACGTCGAAGTTACCAGAACCGGGTGACCCCAAACAACATTGACAGTGATGATGATGAATCCGAGTTTGAATCTTTAAGCACTCGGTACGGTCACGAAACTCTTAAGGTACCGGACCTCAGCTCCATATTTTGTTCTCAGAATAAACAGTATGATGAAATCAATTAGCAGAGAAAATTGCAGATGCGGTTCAAGATTTTGCTCAGAGGTCTAGATTAGCAGGATTTGTAAACCTTGATCATTTGAAGATTTTGATGGAAATTACAGTGTACAATGTACGACTTCGGCAAAGTCAAAGGATAGATTTTGCAGAGATAATTGATGGTTGAAGCAGCTAAAACCAAAGTAAGTGTTTTACTACAGAAGGCTGATTTTGTAATTTTGCAGTCTTGTTTTGGGGGTATACCTTTGATTCCTTCCAGTCTGTTAGCAAATACAGGTACACTCAATTTGTATCTCCTTAAAGTTTCTTTCCTTTTTTCAGAAGGCAAGGAAACATACTCATTCTGATAATTACTTGGTAAACGGTTTTGAGTAAGGCAGTAAACATTTTAAAGAAACTAGTCAAAATTATGTTGTATATAGTTTTCCTTTTATTCCTACATGCTTATGTTCCATTTTTGCTATCAAGTTGGCATCTCTTGGGGTGTTCTTTCTGTAACAGCCAACATCAACCATTTTAGACTACTTCATATAACTATATTAGTATAACGTAATATTTGGGGCACATTAAAAGCCACCTGGGGCTATTCTGCCCTTTTATTTCTATATATGGTTATCTGCTGTTTTTACGCTTGGTGATTTTTTTGTTTGTTTATGCAATATATGTCTTCCCTTATTCATGGGGCCGCCTGAGGATGAATCTTGACATAACTTTGTTGTGAGGATGATCTCGCCATCATGATCATGTTCATAGAGTATCATCACCACCTGAAACTTCAAACCCAGTGTCTATTTTATTTAAAGATAGTGGCTATATGAACAGTCACATGACCATGATTTTTAACGAAATTGAATTGGGTTTATCTTCGAAGGAATGTTAAGATTGAGCTCTTTAGAGAGTTGCATTGTGCTATTCATCTTATATACACGTGACATTTATAAGTAAATATAGTTTATAACTTCATAGATGTTTCAGACACCCTTTCAGTCAACTTACATACCTGAAATCCCAGTATATGGTGAGACATCAAGATAGCTTAGTCAGTTGGTCTTATCGTTTGATAGTCAACAAGATTATTTACATATGTCAGCTATTTTCATACATTGGATCTGATATTCTGAGGTTATATGTGTATGGAGGTACATAATTTTGTTTCTGTTACTTTAATGAAGTGTGACAAAAACATATTTACGGCCAGAAGTTATAAATTATTCCCATGGGTTATATATACAGGGATGAATAACATGATGCAACTCTTCGAAAGGGAACAAACATATTTCTGATGCAAAATATGCATGGCCATGATGGCCTTCAGTCTTTCAGTTTTGTTTGATGTACTGTTTGATTTTTGATGTTTAATTGCGCTCTGTATTGTGTTCTTCTGATTTGCATATGGTTCAGGGTTCTTCTGCTATATTAGCCCATAGCATTCTTGTGGCGGATTTGTACACTATTTATTTATTTATTTATTTTTCCTTCTCTCTGTCTCAGGCACATGTTATATATCATGAATTGTAGTAATCAAAATATTTATTTTTCATAGTAACAGAATCTGAATCCCTTCTTTGTGTGAAGGTACTCATTGTGTTTACTTTTGAAAGCGAGATCACTAGTTACATCTTACATATATGTAGGGTCGACGAGTTAACCTTATATTGTTGATTGCTCATTCTAACATTGGAATTGTATTGGGGGTCATGCACCTCTGCAAGGAAATAGATTTCACCACAAGCGAATTCAGGTCTTGATTGGGAATCAGTCAAAAAGTTCCGACAATAATTGACTTATATAGAAAAGGACCTTCGTGATTATTATTCTGAGTACTTAAGTACTCGGTCCTCCTCGTAATGATTTCTACGTGTTAAAATATCAATGATCTTGGACATTAGCTTACACGACACAATCCAAATGCACACTTAAAAAAATAATTGAACTTAAATTTTTTAAGTTTTAATTAAAGATATGGGAAATCAGAGATAAGGTTTAGGAATGGTAAGAGTATCCACATTGGGCGGTGCCTTAAACACGATTAAAAGTAGAACAGATGTATTAGTTCACAACACAAGTTATCTTTGATGCTCTCGAATGGATTGTACGTTGCAGCTTCTGCAATAAGCTTGTACCCAAAGTGTATTTGCAATGTCTAGGACCTCGAGAAATAATCGATTTGTCAAAAAACCTCATTCGAGAACGTCAAAGCTGACTTTTGGAGAAGCTTATACCAGAAGCTCCACCCTACCACCGAGGGATTAGTCGGGCAAATGGTGATAAATTATGAACCCGGATGGATCACCTGGTTTGCAAAAAAAAATGTTAAACCGGAAACGGGGAAATTAGATATCATGCTAAAAATATTACCTCGGGACATACGACTATACCTCGAAATGCGTATTATGCACAACATGGGTGGGCTGCCAATAATTAGAGGAAGATTAACAGTTAGATCGACCTCGAGATGCACAAATCTTACTTTATTTTGCTTTAACAAGGAGAGAAATGACATTTTCTTAATTTCACTAATTTTGTGTCTGAAATAATAATAATACCCTTCTTTTCTTCTCTTTCTTTCTCCTTGCACACTTTATCTCTCTTTCTCAAAACCAAACGACCGAACTCGAACAAAAAAAAAAAAAAAAATGTCTTCTCCAAGCAAACGAAGAGAGATGGATTTGATGAAACTGTAATGTTTCTAAAACACCCATTTTGATTTTTTTTATGTGATGTTTTTGTTTCTGTAATCATATTCGTTTGTTTGTAAAAATTAAGACTTTGTTGTTGCTGTTGTTGAACTAGGATGATGGGTGACTACAAAGTGGAGATGATCAATGATGGCATGCAAGAGTTCTATGTCGATTTCAATGGACCCCCTGACAGTAATTCACTCATACCCACACCCCCTTTTATCTGTTTTTTGCAGTTTTTATTTTAACTGAATAAATCTAAAAATAAATAAATTGGGTTTTTGAAATCTGAAAATTTGAAGTTATGTTTGATTTGAGTGTGTTAATGATCAGTAGATGGTATAATATTTATGGGTATTTGATAGTTTTGGTTAAATCGCTTGTTCTGCTTTGTTTTTAGTTTAATCAGTAGTCCTATATGAAACTGTAGTTGTTCTTGAGATGTGCAAGTGAAAATTTCTACTGTTAGATCTTTGATTTAGTCATTTAGACTAATCATAGTGATTCCCAACAGTGTACTTTCTATTTTTTATTTGCATAATTGTAAATTTGGGTTTATGTTTCAGTTATTCTTCATTCAAATTGAGAACGCTTTTGTTTTCTCATTTATGTCTGATTGTTATTCGATGAATTTATGGATCTTTATGTTGATTTAGTGTGTGTGTTGTAATAATACACATTCAGTAGATGAATCGTGTTCTTTGTTATTGTTTGTTGGTAGGTCCTTATCATGGAGGTGTATGGAGGATAAGAGTGGAGTTGCCAGATGCTTATCCTTACAAGTCTCCTTCAATTGGTTTTGTCAATAAGATCTATCACCCAAATGTCGATGAGCAGTAAGTCATTATATGTTAAAATCTCATTAAGTTTTGTTTATGACGGTGAAACTTTTCTGAGTCTGATTGTCTTGGCTGTTTTCAAATTTCAGGTCGGGGTCAGTTTGTTTGGATGTTATCAATCAGACTTGGAGCCCCATGTTTGGTACACCAACTTCTAAATCATCTGATATCTTTAGATAAATATGTTATTTTGTTATGTTTATGTGCATTTGTTCACATATCTATATTTATTGACAAAATTCAGATCTCGTAAATGTGTTTGAAGTTTTTCTTCCACAACTTCTTTTGTATCCCAACCCATCAGACCCATTGAATGGAGAGGCTGCAGCTCTAATGATGCGTGATAAAACTGCTTATGATCTAAGAGTGAAAGGTTATCTCTCACTCTGTTTACAATTCTATGCACTCTAATTACATAGTGCTGCATTTAATACGGTATGCTCTATACATTACAAACCTTAGACTTTCTGCAGCATGTTCAGATCTTGTAAAATAAATAGACTGTTTTCTGTTTGTGTAAAACTTTAGTCAGACATGGCTAAATGAAGGAAAATAAAATATTTAAAATATGCTAGTTTGCTAGGTAGAAGAATTTTGAGAAGAAAAAAATAAGTTCGCCCTTTTTATCACACCAGTAAATTCTCTCTAGATCATTTTTTGCTGAAGTAGATATCTAGTCTACTTTGTCTTTGTCTCACAATGGAAGTAAATATAAGCAGTTAAAAGTATTAACTGTGTTTATCTCTCTTGTTTCATAGTTAAGATATTCTGTCTTCCGAATGTAATACTCTTCACTTAGCAACCCCGTTTATGTTAAAAATAAGGAATCATCTTTACGGTTGGTGGTTTTCTGTGTCTATTATAGTGATATTAAGTTTTATGGGGATAATCCTTAATGATTTCTGATTACAAACAAGGAGACCATCCATAACATTCAGGAGATCGTACACAACTTGCAAGCAAAACAACAAAGAAGAACAATTGCAAACCACAATACATGGATTTACATGAAAGCCAAAAAACCACGGATAAGATAATTTTATATGATGATAAACTAGATAGGTTTGTGACTATTTTTTGCAATTTGTTTGTATTAAGAATTTGAAATGTTTGTTGCCAAAAGCCTCTTGCTTTTTCTGCAAAAAGATTGGTACGTTTAAAGTTTCCCAAAATCACAGTTCAAAATCTACCTACAAGTCTAAGAAATACTGAAAATACCTTTTATAGTTTCCAGAAAATTTTGAAGCCGGACAAAGATTATCCTTAGCCCACAAGCCTGGGTAATGCTGGCCCCTTCCAACGCAGCCAATTTGGATAGTCTAGACACTTTGGCTTAATGAACAGTACCCACTTATTTGAGCGGTAACTATGCAATAGTAGGTATTACATAATTGAAGAAGCTACTTTCGAGAAGAATGTCTGCTTTTTATTAGGCTAGTTAAAAGACAGCAAGATTTTAAAAACGTTTTTCACTAATAACAAGATGGGGTTAAGTCGGGATCTACTAATTAGTGAATTGGACCGTAGAGATTTGACTGGCTTGAAGAGAAACTGTAAAGGATGTTCAAGAGATACTAAACACGAATTGTTAGTTGGTTTAGGAACTACTGTTGGTGACTATAATAACTAAGTGGACACAGACACTGCTGATTTTTTGAACCTTTAAGCTATGGAGAAGGAGGTACTATTTATGCTATAAGACTATTCTTTCAAAATATGAGCTCTTTTTGTCCTTTAAGATTAATGGAGAACTATCAATGGGCACATTCAAAGAGTGAAACGATACATAAGTATTAGAGAGAGAGAATGTTATGACTAATTCTACACGAAAGGCCACGTCAAAAGGAGTTCTCCAACGAAGCTGCATTAAAGTCTGTCAAGAGGTTGAGTAGACTAAATAAGTCTTTCCCCATTACTGAACCAGGGTCAAAGCCTACAATAAAATTGATTTAATTTTGCGTACAAATAATAAATGCAACATTAATGTAAATAAAAAAAATCATAATTATATTTAAAAAAAAATGTTTATTAGGTAGTGGAAGATCTAAAAACACAAACTAAAACAGATTCAACCATAAATACAAGTTTTTAAGAAAGAAAAAAAAAACCTCGAATGTCTTTAACAAGTTCTCAATCATTTTAACTTGAATCGACGAGTTTTCATAGTCTGGAAATATTGCATGATCGCTTCATCCGTGATGTCTTTGACGGTTTCTGATGTGAATCGTCATCTAACAGTCATTCTCACCGTCGACGCATTATCTTTATTTATGTTATTTTGATTCAAGCCTCTCCATTGCTGGAGATGCTAAGTAGATTTTAGGGACTTGCTTGTTTAACCAACACAAGGTTAAAGATGAAGTTTTCCCAATTTAAGTAGAATTTTATTTCAATTAGAATTAGGGTTCCTAATTTTAATCCCTATTGTGTTCTATAAAACGGGAAGTCTAGGTTGTTTATTCTTAAGTAGTTAGTAGAGTTGATTTGTTTATGAAAAGAGTTGAGTTTTTCTCTTATTAAACTTTTGTTGAAATCTAGTTCAAACTTAGTGTTAATCGAATACGAATTAAGCTTTCGCGTTCGTAGATTCACATTAATTGGCATAAGTGCCGCGCTCACATCCCCGGTGTAGCAAGTTTCAAGAGCAAGATGCCTCGATAGGCTTGTTGAGGCTTTGGTTACGGGAACCTTTATTCCCCCCCCCCCAAATCCAATCAACAACGATTTTGCCGCCTCTTTACGACGACTATCCCAAAGATTAGAGCACCACCGCAAAGACCGGTGAAACGGAAACCCTATTTGTACGTCTTCCTGTCGATAGTGACGCGAGATCGGAAACCTCAATGTTTGATACGGCGAGCAAGGGGACGCCGACCGTCTTGGAAGGTCCGGTCAATGACCTACCATCATCGACAATAAGTTCACACCCGAAGGCAACGCCAAACGACATCCAATTTTTTCCCGAATCCGCGTTAAAAAACATCGCCGTAATTTGCGATATCGCGAGGATTCACGATAAAAGAGATATCGGAGTTCATGACGGGGTCTTGGGTATCCCCAATTAGAGCTTTGGTCGGTAGTACAGCTATTAGTGTTACCGGTGGTTTCGTCACCGCCGGTAACGAAGATTTTGATACTGATTTTGGAAAGGTTCTCGATAGAGGACTCGTGAGAAGCTCTCCTAGAGTCCAAGGAGAGCTTAAAATTAATGTTTTGATCGGAAAAACAGCCGGTTCAACGTACCCAGAAAACCGAGTTATAGTTCCCGCGATGAAGAAGAGAGACTTCACATTTGAGAAAGAAGAAGGGGCAACACGTGACCCACACGTGGTTTCTTTAAACCAAATCTAGACCAGCCGCCCAAACCAGACCCAAACCCAAACCCATCTTTAAACCCCCCGACCCAAGTTTAAAAGCACATGACCATGACCAGCTTTCTTTATCTTTAAAGCAGACTCATCAACTAACACAGGCCCACCAATTTTTACCACATACTTCAAAATTTGGCGGGAAAATTTTAAGTAAACAACAACACGGGCAACACAAATAAGCTCCAGTAGTAGTTCTCAATCACCGTGTCGTACAACAATGGATTTAAGAGACACGTACGCAACATGAGATGCAGATAGACCTCATTCAACAACTCCGTTCACACATGTTGCAGTCCGAGGTATCCCAATATTTGATCCGTATGAGGGAGATGATGGCCCTAGGTGGAGAATTATTTTCGTATGTTGACCTGTTTTGGGAAAACTTCGTAGCAGGGTTCGAGGAGTGGACCACAATATTTTTTTAGTTTTTAATTTTAGACATCAATGGACGTAGGGATGTTGGTGACAACATCGTACCCCCGCACATGGGTACGACCTCGATTTATGATAGATTTCACAGTAGAATTCAAAGTTTGAAGACGGGTATGCCATATCAGAAAGTTTCAAGTTCCGTGATGTTTCAAAAACTTGTCGATTTCGTGTTCGAAATCTTCCGTAGAGGGAGGGATTTGATGTGAATCGTCATCTAATAGTCGTTCTCACCGTTGACGCATTATCTTTATTTATGATATTTTGATTCAAACTTTTCCATTGCTGGAGATGCTAAGTAGATTTTAGGGAGCGACTTGTTTAACCAATATAATGTTAAAGATGAAGTTTTCCCAATTTAAGTAGATTTAGGTTATTTGTTCTTTAAGTAGTTAGTAGAGCTGATTTGTTTATAAAAAAAGTTGAGTTCTTATTAAACTTTTGTTGAGATCTAGTTCAAACTTAGTATTAATCGAAAACGAATTAAGCTTCCGCGTTCGTAGATTCACATTAGTTTCCTTCTCGATGTATGCATCCATACTATCATTGGACCAATCATCTCCCATCCTATTGTGTATATAGTTCTTTATAATACGCATAGCTAAAAAAACTCTCTGAACAGTAGCATCTCAACAATAAGAGTTACAACCGGTAGAAACACTTTATCTTTATTTCGTTGCAACCATCACCTTAGCAAGATCGTTAATCCCTTTCAAACCTGTGAACTAAATCTTTGAACGTACATCATCAATATAGGTTTTAAGTTGACCCGAAAGAAACCTGAGATCCATTGGAGAAAAAACAGCTTCATAGAACTCGGCAATGCGAATTAATATTTCGTTGTTAAAAGTATAAAACAATCTTTGGGGTTCAAGCATGCCATACAAAGAAGCAATTCAGTGTTTACTTCATTAAAACGGTCATTTAGCTCCATAAGTTGATGATCTAAGCAATTGTTTTAGAGCGGTAATATTAACAACTCGTCCAAAAATTAAATATCCCCTACTCAATGTGCTATTAACAATTCACCCACCTCGAAATAAGATAACTTTTTATATGTTAATAACGGCGGTGAAAATTAGGTTTATTGGGAAGTAGAAGACTTAAGCCGTTTTTGGTTTTTTAGTTCTCCTTATGAAAGAGAAAAACCAAAACTAGTTTGAGGTGGCCCAATAAGAACAACCCACAAATATATTGGATATTTAATTTTGAGTAAGTTGAGGGGCATTTACTTTATTTGAAGTTGTTGTTTATTTACTTTTCACAAGTGAAAGAGGACAAATGGACATTAAATGTTAACTCATTGGGGTCAAAGTACCAAACGCATGCAGGAGTTTTCAAAACAAAACAAAAAAATTGTACACGAGATTTGAAGGTACGCCTTGCCGAGTACTATGAAGCCAATTTTTTTCCAGTGTCTTTCGGGTCAATGCCTTGCAGGTTTGAAAGGGATTAACGATCTTGCTAAGGTGATGGTTACAACGAAAAAAGATAAAGTGTTTCCCTTGGTTTATACGTTTATAACTTTGACATTGCTTTTACCGGTTGCTACTCCTACTCCTACTGTTCAGAGAGTTTTTTCAACTATGCGTATTATAAAGAACTATATGCGCAATAGGATGGGGGATGATTGGTCTAATGATTGTATGGTTGCATATATCGAGAAGGAAACCGTCAAAGATATTACGGATGAGGCGATCATACAATATTTTTAGACTATGAAAACTCGTCGATTCAAGTTAAAAGGACTTAGAACTTGTTAAAGACATTCGAGGTTTAAACTTCTATTTATCGTTGAATCTGTTTTAGTTTGTGTTTTTAGATCTTCCACTACCTAATAAACATTTTTTTAAATCTAATTATGATTTTTATTATTTATGTTAATGTTGTATTTATTATTTGTAAGCAAAATTAAATAAAGTTTATTGTAGGCTTTGACCCACGGGCAAAGTTCCTGGCTTCGCCCCTTCTTATGTAGCGCCTCACCATGTCTTTATATTTCTATTGGTTTGCTATTTAGATCCATACATTAAATTAAAATATTTACACACCGTTATCAGATTTACATAAGACACGTGATACGGATTGTAAAGGAAAAATTATAATGAAGTCAAAAGTAATGATATTTCTAGGTGATGTGTTGACTCTTATATCTGTTAACCACAAACAGAGCAAGAATAGAATTGGGTATCGCGATATCATCTCAGTACCAATAAAAAAAAGTGGGTTGAGTGTTTGTAGAGGAGGACCTATCATGTTTGAAAGTAGCAAAAGATCTAGACTCTAGAGTTTCCATGGAGTATCATATTTACATCTGCATAGTATATGCAGTTAGCTCAAGGAGCTTGCTGTACATCTTATCTTACTGATGCGATTTTTATTCCTATCCTACTAAAGCACTAACTTGGTCCGCATCCAACGACCTTTACTCCACCTATTCAATCATATTACTTTCTCATACCAAGACAACCAACCTTTTTCTCTTGCTACTATATTGTATTGTCATACCAAAATACTACAGTTTTTGCTGATCTACTAATTGATAGTATCCTGGTCATTTTTTGTTAGAAGAATCATTCCATTAAAAGCCAATTACAGTTTTTTTCTTCTTCTGAAAAGTAGAAGGCAATTACCGTAGTTTGTTACTCTAGGTTTTGCTCTATCTCGGAGCACTCTTATGTTATATGTATGGCTATGACATTTATATATCAACCACCTATAGGTTTGCACTTATTCTGAAAATTCTGATATTTTAATTGAAGCCGATCTGGTGCCTATATCAGTAAGGCACCTTCTGATAATGCCATGATGTAGGTTGAAAGATCCGTTGACAGAAGTAGACGGAATTCATTTATCCATACGCATTTCCGCAACTTATTATCCCTTCTCGCTCTAGTCAAAACAATTCCAGCATGATCAACACAGATTTCAAATTGTTTATTTTTTCTAGCACTTTTGCAAAAATATCATGTTTCATTTCTGATCGTTGACAAATGTTGTGTGATTTATGTTGATATGCTTCTTGATGTTTCAGAATATTGTGAGAAATATGCAAAGCCTGAACACATTGGTGCTGCTGCCGATGAAAAATCTAGCGATGAAGAGCTGAGTGAAGATGACAACGATTATGCCTCCAGTGACGAGGCTGTGGCTGGTCATCCAGACCCCTAGATGCCTTCGTTTAACTCTCTATCTGTACATGAAATTGTAGCTCCGACTTAAATCAAACTTACCTCTCTGCATTGGGAAAAGCTTTCAGCCCCTTTATCTATTACTTTGGGTAACTTTGTAAATAATGACTTCCTTTTATCTTATCAGAACTTTTTCTGTGCTGTTTTGAGTACAATAGGAAATGGGTCTCTCATGTTAAAGCAATATGGGCATCTACATACCTGCACTAAGAGTATCAACAACAGGCTAGCTAAGTTAGCGAGCCACGTAGGCTTTAAAATCAAAAAAATATGACATGTGGCGAAGGGTAGAAAAATTATCTTCTGAGAGTGGGGATGCATGTTAGAGGTTTTTTTTTTATTTAAAAAAATAAAAACTCGTGCCAATTGAATTGTGCGCACGACTCTTTATTTTATTTTTTATTATTAAATTAAGTTTTTGGATTAATTTGTGCGGCACACGAAAACAATAAAATAATCAAATAAATATTAAACAAACAGTTAAAGATTGGGCGAATTGACAATTCTAACCACAACAGCACCACCGTAGATAACCACTGATTTTATGAATTGAAGCGTTATTTGAGCGACGATGATCCTGCAAAAGGAGTAGTTTGCTTTATTTGAATTGCTATCTTAGCGATAGCGAGCCTGCTGATGCTCTAAAGGGCATATAATGTTCATGTGTAAGTATTAAATCATGTTTATCGCATCAAGCCAAGCTTTGGATGTCTACATACACTTTGTATCATGAAGGGTGTCTTGACCTTCTGTATTCATATAGGCAACAAGATGACGTGGCACGTCCTTCTTGGGTCGTCTCCCACATGTTGTAAGCACTCTAATTTTGCTTATATTTTATACTGTGCTGGAGATAGTTTTAAGAGTTTGGTAGTTGTATACGAGTGTTATTGTAGGAGTGATCGAAGAGGGTGGTGTAATTTCTTAGTTAGTTGTTAATAAAAGTATTTTGAGTTATCTCAGTAGAAACCCTAATTTCTTAGATCTATAAATAAAACAAGTGATTGTTCTTACGAATTAAGGTTCCATGTTCGTAGATTCACGTTACAACAACATTTAACGTGGTTTACTGCAAGGAATTAGCTTGTATGCAAGTTGAATTGGGGTGTAACTTGTAAGGCAAATATCCTATCTTCCAATGCTCTTGTTGCAGGGTCGATTCTTCATTCTTGAGTTGTAAGTAGTAACCTTGTAGGATCTTATAATCGTATTTCCACACTATACATTGTGTTACAGTTCATACATAAATAAATGAAAATAAAAACTGCGTGAGGTTATCAAACAATTGACAGTAAAGATTAAGACTTGTATAAATGAAACTTGTACAATTTGTCAGAATCGAAAACGAAATTATGGAAAATCTCAAAAGAGTTATAAACCTAAAGATTACTTCCTCTCAATGCCTATGCAAACAACTTTATTGTGAAGCTTCTTTGATTCTAATCTAAAAGTCATTTGTTACAAGAAAGAATCGGGAGAAACAAAAAAAAGTACATGCAAATCAGCTACCTCCATTGTTTGCGATAAGTCTCGTAATCTTGGTTAGCATTTCACGAGCAGATATTGTATCAGGGTGATCTTCTCCGCAAATTGAAGTTCTAATGAAAACAGTTTTTCTAACAAGGTTGTCCGCAATGTCGTATTGTCCTCCTCTTAGCATCAACTTAGCTCTTGTTTCTATTACATTTGCTCTCAAAGTAGCAAGCTCTTGCCACAGAAAGGGATTTAACTGTGCCCCGGACTGAGCTGATCTCCAACAAAATGGTTTGTCCAACCATTTCTCAACTCGAGAAACAAGAGTTTCTTCTGCGGCTTCTAAGGCATCAGTGCATAGCCGAAGCAGCTCGATAGAAGAATTACACCGTGAGAAAGTGATAAATGTGTGGATCGCAAGAGGAAGAATCAGCCGTTTCACAAAGACTAACAACTCTGGAACCTTCAACTCGACCAATGCAGGATTCGTCCCAAATCTGAAGATTAAAAAACAGGCTGCCCATAGATGATCAAAGTGTTGTGAAACAGTTCCTTTGCTGTTGAGTGCCTGAATCATAGCTTGAGAACCCCATACAACCGCTCTTTTACGGGCGTAAATCTTGATAATCTCATGAAAATGGATGTAATCCTCCTTGAAACTACTCCTCGCAATACCAAACCTCACCAACATAGACGATGCTTCAGCTTCTGATCTCTTAGCTTGTGATGTAAAACCACAAGTTAAAGCGTGAAAACATGTTTTCCATAATTGGGTACCTTGATGTGTTTCCGGGATTTTGTTTGCAGCTAGAGCCAATAAAGGTACTGGAATTGCAGTAGGAGCAAACCACCCACCGACTTGAACCATTCTAGTCGCCAAGCTCCGAGGTCCATCTGCATGATCAAATATTGAGAAACAAACTTCTAAAAGTTGAGTAAGAAACGCGTGTTCTCTCAGTGCAGGACTTTCCTTGCTACTCCATACAAAATCCCTTACAGGCATTCTGTTAAGGGTATCAAGGAGTTTTGTTGGGTTTATTGGAAGTTCGGAGAGAATCGCTCCCACAATCCCAAGGCCTAATGTTAACCTCCCAAGCTTCTCTTCGATGATCCTAAGAGCGTCAATTTCTGTAATCGGGAACTCTTTGATTCCTTTCATTAGTAACATTGATTCCGCACCAGATAAATGTGAGAGTTGTAATGGCTCCAAGTTCATGACACGCGGAAGGCATGTAGAAATTATGAAATGGGTTTCTCCACCAAACCGTGGAAGAATATCCATTATAGTTTTCTTATCCCACCAATCCTTCTCACTCTCCACGTTATCAATGATAACCAGGAAAGGAATGTCTCGCATGAGCTCTTTCCGAACTCTGGAAATTGCTGCTTCTTCCTGTTCTTCAAAACTCTTTGTTTTTCCTTTCTCCGTGCACGGGTTCTCAATCCCCACGTCAACTTCTAAAAATGGCCAAAGGTTCATATAATTTTGGCGGATAAATCTTGTTTCACCTCCAACCCATAAAACCATCTTGTATCTCTGCGAAAACTTGTACGCGAATTCTAGAAGTAGCTCTGTTTTTCCGATACCCGAGTTCCCGGACACACAAGCAACACCCTTTCCGTACAAAACTTGTGTTGATCTTTTTCTCCTCTTGTAACGTGCACCACTCTTCGTCCGTGAAGGTTGGCCTACTCTCTGCATTTCAATTTCCTTCTCAGATTCTGTCCAAATAACTGGTTCTTTTCCTTTGTTGCTACTACTATCTGTCTGTCGATCTTTCTTTCTTTCTTTTATAACCAAGTTCTTTCTTCTATGTCTAGTTTTAATTTCAAAGTATTCCCTTTCTGCGTCACCACTAACATTACCAAATAGAATTAGTTCTAGTTCTGAGAGTTCTTTTTTCCTCCCGACGAAGTTCTCGTCCCGAGGAAAAGGAAACTCTTCTTTCTCCACCCTTCCCCTCCACATATTCAATCTCTCTACCACGCTTCGCCGCCCTAACTTTGTTGCCAAGAGAACCACAGACTGTAATATACAATCCCTCCAGTTACCATCATAAGCTTCCAGTTTCATCTCATCTACACGTGATAGGCCGTTAACGGCATCCTTCCATTCTTTCTCTAGTCCTCCATAGGACATCCACAGCTCACCCCCATTTTTCTCCCAAAGCTCACCTCTTCTCTCAATTATATCTCTAGAAAGACAATCCCCTGGACTCAAATCAAAGAAAATTGGAATCAAGTTTTTCTTACCCAAGAAATTGATTAGCTCCTCAATTGCGTATGGATTCCCGAATGATTTCTTTGTAAGAATCACAACCCCAAAAGTTGAAGCCTTCATTGCTTTGGCAACAACATCATGGCTTCGAGAGTTTCTACAACGAGCTCTATCTGTTGCAAAGCAACTAATCCCCTGAACTTCCAACTCTGCACGTAACCAATTAGCAAATCTAAGCAACAAAGGCTTGGAACCATGAAAACCAATGTAGACATCACAACTCCTCGGCCTATGAGATGAAAATGTAGCTGAACTTCGAGGAAACGAGAACTTTCCATGGCCTCTCCCCAACTTAATATGTTTTTCCCTATGCCCCGACTGACCAATTGAGGAAGAAATGCCATCACGAAATGAGGATTTCTGGAAACTACTTGAAGTGCAAACAACTAGGGGAGGAGAGTCGTTAGCTGAGATAAGTTCAACACTTGACAGTTGTTCTGGCTTTTGAATTGCAGCCCGGGGCTTGATGCTTGGAAGGGAACTACTAAAGGAGTTGGGAATGTCAGATTTGCTCACTTCGGATCCTTGACAAGTTGGCGATCTTGGGGAGAAGAATGGGGTTTGATTTGCGGAGAAAAATATAGAAGACGAAGATGAGAGATTTCGTGATATTGTAGTGGACAATGTCCCAAACTTGGAGCTTTCTTGTCGAAGGTCCATATATCCATCTTCATACACTCTCCCACACTCAGAAAAGGTAGACTTCCATGCCTTCTACATATCAGGATTCAGGAAGCCCTCTGCAGTGAAGAAAATAGTCTTATTTCAGTCAAAATTATCTTCTTTTTAAATTGTAGAAGTGCTACAACTTCTCACTATACTTGATTGCAACTTATCTACACTACAATACTAAATAAACTATCATAACATTTTTTTTTAAGAACTCACTTGCTTGTATTACAGGGAAAAATCTCTGAGATTTCAAGAAACTAATTTTATCTTTCAATTCTAGATTGGAGAAACATATTTGAGGTGAAAAGTGGAAACAAGACTTTTGGCAAAGAAACTCAATACTCCCACATCCAATACATATACCTAGAACCCAATTAACACGAAATCTAACATTTCTGTGATCTCTGCAACCTTAATTTAAAATACAAAACATTTTCACAAAGTGATCCAAATACTAACGCAAATAAATATTATACTAAAAAACATGAAATTTTATCAAAAACCTTAGGCCTCTCTACACAGTTTAGATCTGAAGAAACACCTTCTATGTTATAATAATACATTTTGAATCCCATATACCAACATTTCTAAATAAGAACTAAATGAAGACTTACTTGAATCAAATCAGTAAAAGGTTCTCCAAGATTTCAAACTATCAGCCTCAAATCCACAATCCCATTTCTCAGAAAGCTCTGAAGAGCTAAAAGATTCAACTTTGATGCCACCTCACTGACCCCAGATCACCAAAACCTCTCTATATATCAAATAAGGGGAAATAAAAGCATATAATTAAGATATTTTCTTTAAATTGAGATTTCACAAAGATTTAGCTACTCAAATAAGGATTGGGAAGAATCCCACGTTTCCAAAGTTGTAGAAACACAAGATTTGCTAGAATATAAACCTTAATAACTAACAACAACTTACCTTTTAAGAAGAAATCTTTTGTTCCCAGTTTTTTCAACTTTTAAAAATTGTTTTGAGTCTTTTCTTTGCTCACTATTTCACTGTCAGTTGTACCATCACAACAAAACACAAATCTCTCTCTCTTTCTCTCAAAAAAAGAAGAAAGAAACTCTTTTCTTTTTTTATAGTTGTTATTGTTGTTGTAATTAAACAGTGAGAGTGGGAATATGGTTTGGGATCAGACGGCTACAAGACATAATACTTGTGCTACTGTAAGGTGTAATGAAGTCGTCTGATTAGGGTTGGGGTGGGACCCATCAAATTTAACAGGATCCACAGTTTGGAGACACTTTTATCATTGGATCTTTCAGTTGTGTTTTTCACACTATTGGTGAGATCAATTGTAATATAAGTTTTGTTTGATAGAAATTTTCATTCTAAAGGTCAAATTATCATTGGATCTGGGTTCATAATTTATCACCATTTACCAGACTGAAAATGTTACCAGCCCTCGCTGGGTAAGTTAGGATAAATCTGCGACTGGCTCTTGTTGGTGGTGAATCGAGCTCAAAACATATGCTTCTTGAGGCATGCATGATATATTATATGTATGTTCCCCTAATTGTAACCATTTCTTTTAGTGGGGAGCCGAAATATTTCCCAAAGTTGAATTATAGGACCCCCAACCCCCAAGGGACTTATTGTATTGTCTGACTTCTCTCTATCTACTATAACTAACTTCTAACAAGGGAACAGTGACTCCTCATTGTCCTTCAAATCAGCCAAAAGTTCTCGCTCTTTCTACCCATGCTGATTGACTAGTGACTACTTGACTACTTGACTACTACGAACTAGTCACTTTTTCATTTCTCACTATACTATTTAGCTAGTATCAAATCACGTGGGGCACACACGATACGCACGTGATCGTTAGTACTGCATGGCTCATATGTGTGTGCGCCAAAACAATGATCACAGTGTCACAAACACAGTAAAGGGTAGTCCCAGTGTCTGAGTCACACAATAGGAACTAAAAACATGGATTTCACACTGTTTTTGGAGGCATTGCCCTCATATTAAGTGCCAAAGGTAAGCCAAGATTTCTCCTTGCTAGGCGTGGTTGGAGAATCGATATCTGGTCCAAGGGATGGATACACTAAAGCAAAACATTTTGTTTGTGTTAAGGAACTTTCCTAACATGACACCAAATACAAGTAGAGGTTATTAACTCGAGGAGTTATAAATATAGATATCAATAGAAACGAAGACTGTTGGCAATGCGCGTGCACGCACCTCTGGATCTCCCTGGAAAGTCTTCCACCCATAGGAAGGAAAGAAGGAACACTAGTCTTCAACTCATAATGAAAACCAAGAGCTTGGACATATATTTTTCTCATTTAAGAAACATAGAGAGTGTAATCCAACAATTATTAGATCTAATGTGGATTCTCTAACATTGTAGTTGTAACCAAACAAAAAAACTGCATGTGTTGCCCTATAATAATTTCTTTAGCGTTTTTAAAACAATTGTGTTTGCTTAGAGTTCCTTGTATGGGGTTTAAGTTCAACTGTGGGGGTCATAAAATACTTGGGAGATACTTGCACATGTGTTTCCCTATATAATATATAGTAAAGGGCATGTTAGATTGATATATATATATATATATGAGCTTAAACAATGGTATTTATCACGTTAGGGTAATACTAAAATTTGATCCGTTATACTCCACATGGCTTAGTGTGTCCCCCACGATGGAGTGGGTTGGGTTACCACCGACTACTAACCCCTCTAGCCTCTAGGGTTCAGTTAGGGAGAGAGAGAGGCCTAAGAGTCTAAGATTGGAGACTCCTAATGAACAACTATTTGTCATTTTGGAGCCTTAATAGAATCTATCTACTTCTCTCTATATGTTCTCTCATATTGGTTAAGTATTATAGACGATTACACGTTATCAAGCACGTTTGTACTTCCTTCGAGCACAAATTATTGGTATTGGAGCTTATCTTGGGTAGTAATTTCTTGTTCTTTATAGCTTATGGATCAAGGTAACCCTAGAAACTCCACTTTTAAGGTTAAATTTTTAGATCTCATAATATGCATATTTAGATTAATTCTTATGAATATCCATGCTTAGATCTAATATTTGGTATGCTTTTTAGTAGAGTTGTTTTTTGATCTCTACATATTTTTACATACTAATGCCTTGAATTTTATGCATAGACTAGGCTTGGTAATCTTGATGCATGATTTAGACTATATGATTAGATTAATTATTACATGTGATTTAGGTTTGCATGCTTAGATCTATTTGTTAGTCTAGGGTTTTACTATTTTTTGCCCTATATTATGATTGAATATGCAAGTTTTTATATGTTTCATATGGTTTTTAGCACTATATTCATCATAAATCATATGGCTTGATCCAAAATTGTCCTATAAATCACGTTTTTACGTGTTTCGAGAAACCCTAATATTTTAATTAATTATTAGGCTATTTTCGAATTTATTTTATTAATATTTTTAGAATAAAGGATAATTTCTAGTGAGAATAAATCTCCTATTTTTAGGAAGTTTAGATTTGATAAGTACAAAATAGAATCCTCCCATTTTTATCTCTTTTATCCTCTATCACCTATTTTGAGAAGACCCAATAATTTTGAAAACTTCTTGATAGGGTCTCATAAGTGAGTTGACCCGCAGATGTCTAGACCTAGTTAGGTTAGATGCGTATGTAGGCTTGTATGCGTATGCGTTTGTTGTAGAGTTATGTTTGGATTTTGGTTTATTGCACTAGCAACATTGACCCCGCCACACCTTATTTGAGTTATGTTCCTAAGTGAGATGTACACTTTATGTAAACTCGACCTTGTGTGAGCTATGCTCCAAGCCATGCATCGGTGTGAGTACCACTCCCGGCAGGCCCTACATGGTATATCTCAGCCTTGTTGAGTTAAGCTCCAAGCCGAGCCCAAGCCCAATCGGTTGAGTCAAGTCCCTACTCCCAGCCTGGCTCGACTGTTGTTGTAGGTCAGGCCTATAGAACTCACACTCCAAGCCCAACCCGCATGTCAAGCACGTGTGTACAGTGCTGGAACCACGTAAGCACGACCCGTGTGCTGTGCACGTGTGTGCGGCGTGTTGCTCACGTGTGACGTCGCCGCGTGTTGTGCACGTGTGTGTAATGCGTGTGTGTGATCCTTGTGACTACTACCCGCGTACCAAGCACGTGTGCGTATGGCAAGGCTAACCTCAGTGTCCCGTGTGCACAGCACGTGTGTGTGACATGTGGACCCCGTGTGTGCAAACCCAAGTACAACCTAAGTAAGGTACACATGTTGTGCACGTGTAAGCAGCGTGTGTGGCCCGTGTGAGTCTGCCGTGACTGGCACATGTATGCAATGTGTGTGGACCACGTGCTTATGTGTGGGTGTGTGTTGGTGTGTCTTTACTTAACACTTGTGTATAGGTAGACTTGGTCAAGCTCAAGCCCACCGAGTCCTACAGACTTTAGGTAGGCCTAAGCCGACCTTGTCCCCACCCCTACCCGGTCTAGTCAACTGTTGGAAACCCGATCCAAAGTTGACTTTGGTCAATCCGATCCAGGTCCAGTACGTCTTGACGAGACTCGGTCCTTACCTGATCCAAACCAGATCTTAGCGTCCAACCCTGAACCAGGTTAGACCTCTAGTCCAAACCAGATCTAGTCCGACCTGACCCGATATGACCTTAAGCTTGTTTTTGGGCGGGTAGTCTTAGTCTTGATCTAACTCAAAGGTCGACCTGAGCACATCTGGCCTAGGGCCAGATAACTCGAAAGGTTTAACTCGAGCTTCTGCAAACGAGGCCTAAGGACCGAACACGCGATCTCTAGAGTTCCAGCCCAAGTTTTAACAAACTCGAAGGGCCACATCTGAGCGCAACTGAGCGACGTCTGCTTGACTTTTTGTTGCAAGTCACACACTGAGTTATGACTCAAACGTCATGAATCTTAACCTGAGCCGAGTATCTCGATCAGGAATGAGCCATATCTTAAACTTGGCTTAGATTGAGTTAACCCGACTACAGGCAGGTAGCCTAAATCAACTGTAACTATTTCCACATACCTTAGCTTTTTAGATTTCTTGGTTCTACCTATTTCACACTCTAGGTCTCTAGTTGAGTTCGTTCTCCCTCCTGATTCAACATTTTAGGCAACACCGACCTAGGCTTTCTCTAAGCCTGCCCTAAGGTCATGTGTTTACACAGTCTAAGGACTGATAGCATGTGTGTGGTTGGGTGTTTGACGCATGTGATTTCATCTCTAAGAAACAGATTTGTTTGAACATTTCTGAACCTATACCCCCGATAGATAGACACCAACTTACCTGGCTAGAATTGGTTATTCCCCGTATCTTTGCTTGTTTTCCACCCGACGATCTGAGTTACTAATTGAGGACTCGTTACCCTCTTGGATCCAATCAATGGGCTTATCTACATTCAAGATAATAGTAGGACACGGATATGACCCCGTCTCAAACTGTTAACCAATTTTTGCTAGTGTCCGGCTTTCTCAACGCGCGCATCCCATCTCCTTCTTTGAGGATATGCATCAAAGCACTCTTGGGCCGTATCGTAGTTGCTTCTTTTAGCACCGATTTCTGCCGAAGCCACATTTTTTTCATTTTTGGTCGTTTAAACCTAGAGTTGTGTCCATATTGCCTCTAGCTTATAAATAAAATCGCATATGCTTGTTTGAACACCAGTATGTGTTTTGGAAACTTAGCATATTAGAATTGAATTGGGTTCATTCCTCTATACCTAACATATTTAACACAAATAGCCTACACGACTTTGGAGTCTCCCCCTAAATGATATTCCTAGTCACCTAACCTTAGTATAGATTTATATCGTATGAGTAATACATATGTTAGATACGGTCTCCAAATAGGGTTGGAAAATTAAAACATGGACAGGATTTGGCCTCGGCATTCACTACATGAATATGTTCATATGGTGTGAACATTATTATCCTTTGAAACAAATTTGGTTATTTTCCATTATTATCTTTCCCCTGCTTGTATATATCCTCAGTTTTGTCAAAAATAGGGGGACGGATAATGTGTTTTTTATTTTTATTTTTTAACATCACCCTACCCGCTACTGGATAATACATATCATACATATTGATATATTGTTAACTCATCGCTTGATTGGAAACATTTTATGTAAGAGATCTTACCTACTTTTGCATATCCTGCAAATGGAAAAATTGTCAAATGTCAAGTTCGTTCCACTTAATCTCTCTGGAGATAATTATATTTTTTGGAAGATAGATGCGGAGATCTATCTAGTTGCTGATAGTTTGGAATCAACCATCGCGCAACTTGTTAATGCAGTATCCGATAAGGATATGCAACCAGGAACTACAGCTGCCGCACCTGTGCCATCTTTGGGACAACTCAAGGACGCTCGTTCTCATACGACATCACCTTAAGGAAGACTTGAAAAATGAATACATGTCTGAGAAGGATCCACTTTCTTTGTGGAACGAGCTCGACAAATGATTCAGACATCAGAAGATTGACCTTCTTCCTAGCGCAAAGTTTCAAGGGTTGAACTTGCGGATACAGGATTATCGGAGTGTGAGTAATTATAACTCAGCAGTCCATCGCATCACCTTCACCCTGATTTTATGCGGAGAAAAGGTTACTAAAATTGATATGCTTGAGAAGACATTGACTACGTTTTACGCTTCCAACTTGGTGTTAGCTCAGGAATATCGAAACTCTAACTTTGTAATCCACAATACGATGAAGAAGCTCTAGTTAGCTGAAAGATACGAAGAACACCAAAATTGGGAAAAATAAAGCTTCAATTGCTTTAAAAAAAATGAAGTAGATTACAATGAATCACTCCAAAACCCTAGTCTTCTTTCAGAACTCTTTTCAGATCTAACATAAGAAAAGAAATAACCTAAGTCTCCTTTATATAGGGGAACTCAAAATTACACAATGGAACGTATCTCGAGGCAAAAGCATGCCTCATAAATAAATTCACCGCCAGAGTCGTTCGAACGAACTAGGGAGTCGTTCGAACGACTTTACGGCTAATCGGTCTAAACCCTAGAAACTTGCCAGTTTTTGTTCGAGCGAAACCCAACTCGTTCGAACGAAATATTGTTCTAGGCCAAATTTCCAGTGGGAACAATTAAAGTCGTTCGAACGAAAAATGGTTATAGGCTAAAATTCCAGTGGGATGGAATTTGGTCGTTCGAACGGGGTTGAGTCGTTCGAACGACTTTAGATAAAATTGGTCTTCGACTCAATGTCTCCAGATCCTCCTGGATCATGGCTCCCCCCTTTAGGAGCCTTGAGCTCCTGCTCAAGCTGGAACTGGAGAGGTGGGAATATGGCGTTATCCAATACCCTTCTGTACCACTTCGAGTTACTAGGTAGCTGACCCTTTTTCCCAACCCGGAACAACTCAATACCACCACATGTCTTGCCTGGCAACAACTTTTGGCGAAACACACTACACCCCTTAGGATCATCATATCTTGCAACATATCCTGACGTAATAAAAGGTTGTAACTGCATAGAAACCAACATAGCAGAAGTAGTTGGTAATGGGGGTCGAGATAACATATCAGCCAATTTGTTGTCAACTCCCTTCTTATACTGTATAATCAAGGGAAATTGTTGGAGATACGACAGCCCCTTCATCTGGCGAGTTTGTTGTAGCTTGGACTGTGTAGCTAAAAATTAGAACGGTTTGTGATCAGTATGTACCACAACCTCCTATTGCAACTTCCCCATATCAGTTTGTTGCTTAAAAAACATTGTCATTGGAGATAACACTCTAGCTGACGTACCCTCCTAAACCGGTCGCACCAATAACACAATCTTGCTGCTCGCATTAACCAACCATTTCACCTGAGTCGCCGTTACCAAATTTGACGTAGTAACATGCTCCTTATAAGTATTGATATGGAACTCCTTTCCCTCCTTCCCAAGACAATACTTGCGAGCTCTACGGTAATGAATTGCATCTCGGTCCCAAAGATAAGGGATACCCAAGATGACCTGACACACATCCAAAGGAACCGCCTCACATGCCACCTCGTCAATAAACTTCTCAGAAATCGCAAACTTAAAAGTACACTGTTTCGTGATCATCACATCCGCATCTTTCTGAATCTACCCCAAACCATACGGTTTAGGATGAGTTGTAGTCGTCAAACCCATCTTCTTCACCAATGCCTCAGAAATCAAATTTTTATGGCTACCCGGATCCATAATGGCCTTGACTAAACTCTGTTTTACCTTAATACTGATATGAAAAGGCTCTTCCCGACTCTCTTCCTCGGCATCCAAAGTCTGCTGAAACATAAGTATAAGCTTAGGATTCGGTCTATCTATATCTAGAAGGTCAACGGCCTCTGTGGCTAGTACATATCTCTCTTTCTTATTCTTCTCCTCCTTCGGCCTAAGCTCCGAGTGAAGTTTCCAGCAATAATCAAAAATATGCCCACTCGCCTTACAATGATTACAACGAAACTCCTTGGATGAAGACCCCTCTTCTTTGGCCTCCCTTCTGCTCATTTTTCCAACTAGACTTGTACTCCGACTTGATCTTGCCGTCTTCTTTGTCACTCTTCAAGTACTTGCCTTCAATGGTAATTGCCTTCACGGTAGCGTCTTCGATATTGGCCAAAGTAAAGAGCTTCAACTCTCTTCTAATGGACTCTGACAAACCCCCCGTGTACTTCATGAACACCTCATACTCATCCACATCAATGTCCAAAACCAAAGCTTGATTATGAAATGCCGTAGTGTACTCCTGTACGGATTGTTCAAACTGTTGGCACAAATTGTGCCATAAAAACCATCTCTCTTGCTTATACCCAATTGGATAAAACTGCTTACGCACTAATACCTTGAATTATTTCCAACCCAAATCTCCTACCTCGTGGCGTTTTCGATAAGATTTCCACCACGTGAGTGCATAACTTACAAATTTTAATGTAGCAAAGCATATTTGTTGAGCATTAGAGTATTCATAAACAGAAAAATAAGTTTCTAACCTATCTAACAAATTATCCAACTTCTCGGCATCGATCGAACCGTCGAATACCAGAATTTCAATCTTAAAACTAATACGAAGATTACGCATATGATTCATTGACTTATCATAACCTGGGCACTCCTTCACAGAATCGGCATCACTAGAATCACTATCTATCCCCGCATTATCGATGTCTCCATCCCCCTTCAAAACTCCATTTCTCCTCAAGCGGTCTCGCCGTGTCGCTGACGTGGAAGCCTTCGTGAGGTTTGTGAGACACAATAGTTCAACTAACTCCCCTACCGTAGAATTTAGGTGAGAAACTGTCGTTTTTAAAAGTGTGAGTCGATCGTTAGCCTCGCCCATCTCCAAATTGTCATTCTTCTTCGAATTAGGTTTGTGAAGGATCGTCAACGGACTCACTTGCTTCTCCTTCGTTTGCTTGAGACGGTCACGTGTAAGGACCATAAACCACAATCAACCCCTGAAAATCGTAACTGGAAAACTGATACCAGTTAATCCACAATAGGATGAATAAGCTCTAGTTAGCTGAAAGATACGAAGAACACCAAAATTAAGAAAAATAAAGCTTCAATTGATTAAAAAAAATGAAGTAAATTACAATGAATCACTCCAAAACCCTAGACTTATCTCAGAACTCTTTTTAGATCTAACATAAGAAAAAAATAACATAAGTCCCCTTTATATAGAGGGAACTCGAAATTACAAAATATAACGCATCTCGAGGCAAAAGCACGCCTCGTAAATAAAATCACTGCCATAGTCGTTCGAACGAATTAGGGAGTCATTCGAGCGACTTTGCGACTAATTGGTCTAAACCCTAGAAACTTGTCAATTTTTGTTCGAACAAAACCCAACTCGTTCGAACGAAATATTGCTCTGGGCTAAATTTCCAGTGGGAACAATTAAAGTCGTTCGAACAAAAAATGGTTTTGGGCCAAAATTCCAGTGGGATGGAATTTGGTCGTTCGAACGGGGTTGAGTCGTTCGAACGACTTTAGATAAAATTGGTCTTCGACTCAAAACGTCTCCAGATCCTCCAGGATCACTTTGAGGAGCACTCTGATCTGATTACCTATCTGTTAGTCGCAATGCAGAACAACGAAATGTTGTTAAAGAATCACGATCGTAGGCCCGCTGGAAACATACTGGTGCTCATGGAAAATTACACCGTGTTAAACAAGAGGAAACACGGCCGAGGTAATCGCGGGAAGGGTAATATCAGCAAAGCAGATATTGGTGGTCGCCGCAAGGGACACCAAAAACCTTGTGGCAACCAAAACTAGAACAAAATCAAGAACCAAAGGGTTCGTAAGCTGAGGACTGACCGAGGCAGTTCATCTCCCACTGACGTGTGTCAATGTTGTGGTAAATCTGGACATTCGGTGGAGAATTGCCATTTCCCGAATCAACTCGTGGAAGAGTATACCAGCCTAGAATGAAGCTTGAAGCTCACCATACACTAGTTGAGTATCACTCTCCCACTGAGGTTGCAGATGCTGAAGAGGTTGTAGACACATCAGACTTCTATGTTGACGAGCACAATGACTTCACCTCTAACTATTTAGAGAATGAGCGATCAGCTACATATTATGATGTCACCACAAGTTGCTTTTACTTTTCTGTTCCAGACTAGTATTTAATTATTCGTAGTTAGAAGTACACTATTGAATATGCCTTCCGGGGAGGAAGTGCAACTTGTTTCCGTTTTACAACTTATTGTTGTGAATATCTACTTCTATCTATATATGCATTTCTTGACATTTTCAATGGTTGATAATGTGGATATCTATTCATTTAGAATATAATTGATATATACAGATTAAACTGAAATGCTCAATCTTGTGCGTTGCCAGAAGCACCAGCCGGAATCGAGTATGGACTTGCACGCCTAATACTCGAATCTTAATCATTTCTGTCTCATTGACAGTGGAACAACACATACGATTCTCCGGGAGAAAGGATTCTTCTCAGAATTGACCATGGGTAACTTAAAACGTTATAACCATCGCTGGCACAACCAGTATGGTGGAAGGCTCTGGTCGAGCTTCCCTTTTACTTCCTAGAGGCACAATCCTTTAGATCGATAATGTTCTTTATAGTAGTAAGTCTAGTATGAACTTACTCAGCTTTAGGGATGTTCATGCAAATGGATATCACCTTGAGACTTGGAACGATGACAAAGTAATAATCCGTATCAAACCGGGTGTTATAATATATGTTAGGGTTGTCGTTCTTCAGGGATGCAAAGATCAAATTCGTGAATTAAAATTGGTTTTCATTGATTGAAAATGGTTTACAAGGAAACAAAAATAAGAACTACGGTAAAGCAAAAAAATGGTGAACTAAAAAGATAACTCTTTCTCTTTTTACAACTCTCTCTCTTAACCTAACTCCAGCCCTCATCTCCCTCAACAACCCTCCTTTTGTGGAGATCTTTTAGCCAAAATCTTGACTA
Organism: Kingdonia uniflora; assembly: GCA_014058105.1. Classification (NCBI taxonomy): domain Eukaryota; kingdom Viridiplantae; phylum Streptophyta; class Magnoliopsida; order Ranunculales; family Circaeasteraceae; genus Kingdonia; species Kingdonia uniflora. The sequence goes on from JACGCM010001272.1 coordinate 2,868,132, forward strand.
AGTCTTCCAGCAGTTGTTGACTAGTACTAGGCCATCTCCAGTAGCTCTTGACAACTTGTTATCTCCAGCAGCTCTTTAGATTCTAAAAGTTAGGCTTTAAGATTGGGCTTGGTTGTAATTGTCTTATTACCTGCAATAGTCAAACATACTTTAATTAGGCCCAGTGAAACATAAAATAAGGTCCTAGATAATGTGAATTGAAGGACAAAAATAGGCATTTTTCATGCCTATCACAAAGGTCCATTTCTGCGCATCATGTCTCAAGTAGATGGTCAAAAGCTAGTGTTGGAGCAATGCCTAATATACTCATCAGATCTGTATATGACCCATATTCAGAGGATATAGACTTATCCATTACGTACGCCCCCGTGTGTAGCAAAAACCTTTTCCAACTCTGGCATGATCGTCTCGGTCATCCTGGATATAACATGATGAACAAAATAATCAAGAACTCGAGAGGTTATTTCTTAAAGGAACAGAAAGTCCTAATTCTCAAGAACCAGTAGTGTCAAGCATGTTCTTAAGGAAAACTCGTTACGAGACCCAGTCAAACCAAAGTGGGGTCAGAATCCCCTAGATTTCTCCAACGCATCCATTGAGATATCTGCGGTCCTATCCATCCGCCTCCAGGCCCATTAAGATATTTTATGGTCATCATCGACGAATCTTTATAATGGTCACGTGTATGCTTGCTCTCAACTGGGAACATGGTTATCGCGCGCTTGTTGGCACAGATTATAAAGCTAAGGGAACAGTTCCCTGAGCACTCTATTGAGTCCATCAGACCCGACGGAGTTGGTGAGTTTACCTCCCAAACCTTTAATGATTATTACTTGCCCATGAGAATTGATGTTGAACATCCAGTATCCCATGTGCATACCCAAAACGGTATGGCTGAAAATCTAATCAAGATGATCCAAATGATCGCTCGGCCTTTATTACTGCGAACAAGACTTATGGTCTACGCTTGGGGCTATGCAGTCTTGTACGCCACTAGGCTTATTAGATTACGGCCGACATCATATCATCAATTTTCCCCATTGCAACTAGCCACTGGACAGTAGTCAATAGTTCACCAACTGCGCACTTTTGGTTGTGCAGTACAGGTACCCATTACACCACCTCAACGTACCAAGATGGGTCCCCAGAGATGCCTTGGGATTTATGTGGGATATGAATCTCCATCTATTATTCGATACTTGGAACCCATGACAGGTGATCCTTTTACTGCAAGGCTTGCAGACTCTCACTTTATCGAGACAGTATTTCCGCCGTTAGGGGGAGATAATATAAGTTCTATTTCGAGCGAACGGCTTAAAATAACTTGGAATACACCAACTATGTCTTACTTGGACCAGCCAAACAGTCATCGTGATAGAGAATTTTAAAGGATTCTCCAGTCTTAGCAAATTGCTCATGAACTCCTGAACGCATTCAATGACGCAGCTAAAGTGAAGAAGTCACATATCCCAGCAGCGAATGCGCCAGTTATAATCGAGGTCCTGAAGGGAAAGTTGTGGTTGTACAAGCCAATAAGCCTATAACTCAATGACCGCGAGGGCATCCTAAAGGATTTAAGAATAAAGCTCATCGGCAAAGAGCTATAAAACCTGCTCCTCAGAAAAGAGCTAGGAAGATCCAACCGACTCCTGGTGTAGTCGAGACTTATGGAAAGTCACCACCCGACAACTTGGCAATAGTAGCTACTTGATCACCCATGAAAATTGTCCCTGTGGAGATAATCCCTGGAGAGGCAGCTAATGGCACGATACTTGACTCGAATATTGAAATATAAGTCAACTATTTGTGCACTCGATCTAAGTTTGATCGTTTGAAAGTAGTCGTCAACGAAATATTCATATTCGCCTCTGCAATTGCTGTCGTGAATGACGATCCCGACCCACTATCCGTTGACGAATGTTGGCGTAGACAGGATGGGCCAAAGTGGGAACATGCAATTCAGACGGAGCTAGCTTCTCCAGCGAAGCGCGAGGTATTCGGACCGGTAATCCGACGTGATAATATCATAAGACCAGTTGGATACAAGTGGGTATTTGTATGGAAACGTGATGAATCCGGGAAAGCTGTAAGATATATAGCGAGGCTAGTCGCCCAGGATTTCTCCTATAGACCTGACATCGATTACGATGAAACCTACTCTCCTGTGATGGACGCTATAATATTCTGCTTCTTAATCAGTCTGTCAGTCTCAGAAAGACTAGACATGCGTCTAATGGATGTAGTCACGTCTTATCTATATGGGAAACTAGATACCGAGATATACATGCGAATTCATGAAGGATTCCGTTTACCGGAAGCAACCAATACTAAACAGTCCGCCCATACACGGAGTACCGTCGATGCAGGTAGCATCGAGCATGCTAGAAGCATGTACATAGTATGATTGGATAAATCGTTATATGGTCTAAAGTAATCAGGACTGATGAGGCACAATCATCTGACTGAATATTTGAAGAATAAAGAATTCTCGAATAACCCGATTAGCCCATGCGTCTTCATTAAGAAGTCTGCCGCTGGATTTGCTGTCATAACTATATATGTATATTATTTAAATATCATCGGGACTCTGAGGAGAAAACCCGCGCCGCCAAATACCTGAAGAAGGAATTCGAGATGAAAGACCTCGGTCAAACTAAGTTTTGTCTTGGTCTCCAGATCGAGCATCTTAGTGGTGGAATTCTACTACACCAGTCAACATACACGGAGTGAGTATTGAAACGCTTTCATATGGATGTTGCTCACCCGTTGATCACACCAATGGTTGCTAGACATTTGGATGTCAATACTGACCCATTTCGCCCTCCCGATGATGGCGAAGAACTCTTCGGTCCTGAAATACCGTATTTAGGAGTTATTGATGCTTTGCTATATCTTACAGGTTACACCAAACCTGACATTTCATTTGTAGTGAACTTGTTGGCTCACTACAGTTCCAGCCGACGCTGAGACATTGGAATGGAGTTAGGCATGCACATATTTTGTTATCTGCGTAGTACAGACGATTTGGGATTGTTCTTTCCAAATAACGTCATAGGCAAGCAAGAACTAGTTGGTTACGCAAATGCAGAATTTCTATCAGATCCACATAAAGGTCGTTCATAAACAGGACATATTTTCATTTACGGAGGTACAACGATATCTTGGCGTTCAGTCAAACAGACGATGGTTGCGATATTCTCGAACCATTATGAGATCATTGCTCAACACGAAGCCGGAAAATAATGTGTTTGGTTATGCTCCATAGCAGATCATATCAAAGTCAGTTGTGGTCTACATTATGTTTATTCTACTCTGACAACACTTTATGAAGATAACGTTGCTTGCGTTGTTCAGCTAAAAGGTAGATTTATAAAAGGTGACAAAACAAAGCATATTTTACCTAAATTCTGGCATAAGCATAAGCTCCAGTAAGATAGAGAAGTTGATATCTAGCAGATACCCTCCTCTGAGAATCTAGCAGATTTGTTCTCCAAGGCACTACCGAAGTCAACATTCTTGATGTTGGTTCATGGCATTAGCATGCGGAAGCTGAGTCTACTTGTTTCAGAGGGAGAATCTTCTCCATAGGGAGATTCCCCATCTTCACTCTGAGTGATAAGACATATGTCCTTTGTACTCTTTTTCCTGAGATCCAGGTTTGTACTCATTGGGTTTTATGTACGGGGTTTTAATAAGGCGGGCTTATGGCGCGTCCAACACCGATATGGGATTTGTTTATATTGGCTTTGCCTTCTATTCACAATTTTTTCTCTTTTACAGAATCTAGAGTGCAGAGACAATTGTCTCATTCATGGTGGATAACCCAAAGAGGGAGTATTATAGTCCACACGGCATGGCGAGTCCCCCACGGTGGAGTGGGTTGGGCTACCACCGACTACTAACCCCCCTAGGGTTCGGCTAGGGAGAGAGAGAGACCCAGGAATCTCCAATATAAATATATGGAGACTCCCCTCACAATGTAATTTGACATTTTAGAGCCCTAATAGAATCTGTCAATATGTTCTCTCATATTGGCAAGTATTATAGACGATTTCAGATCCAAAATTATTACTAGTTTGGTTTTTAGCTGATCAAGTCCTCCAAATGTCTCTTACAAGGTAGCTCAGATGACTTTCAGGGCTCTTAAGAGTTTCAACCCCTACCCACAATTACAGTAAGAGACAGTATGCAACAATATTGCCCAACTAAACACAAATTATTTAGTAGTGATTGGTAAGAAACATGTTTTGTCGATTACAGAACATGTGAAAACATTAGAGCCAACAATATGATTCTTTGCAGCAACACAAAAGTTCAGAGATGGGGAGATTGCAATATGGAACAGAAACACTGGAACATTGGAGACTACATTATATGAACAGTATATAACTCATTTTCTTTTCCAAGTTATACAGGTCACTACACTTGCACCTTAAATCAAATTAGGAACAATATCTTCTGATTATATCTACACTAAAATCCTCGAATCAAATCATATAAGGCTCGGCCGCCTTTTACCACTATCAGTTCTTGTTCTCTTTACAGGTGTTGCCCAACCCAAACCCCCACTACCACTGCCACCACTATTAACACGTTGATTTGTTGGTTGCTGAGGCCAACCTTGCTGATTTAACTTAGGATCCCTCTGGGCTGTTATAGGACCTGTGGCTGGGCTTCTAGCAAAGCGACCAGCAGTAGGCTGGGGAGAAACAGGACCAGTCCTGGACTTCGTGACTGACTTGTCCCTGTCATTCCTTCTCTTCTTGCACGTGACCAGCTCCCCTGGATGTAATGGCACCTCGTCTGGCTGCCCTTGGTCTCGTCCACTAACCCCAGATTCCTTATGGAATTTAGACATCTGTCCTCGGGTCCTAACCTCCTCATCAGTGGAGGTGGACCTGCGGTGAAATTGTTTAGAAGGACTCTGCTCAAGTTCCACATTGTTAAGTAGTTTATGCCGCTTGTTTTGAACCGCAGCAGAGGGTTTAGGAGATAGGGCAGATGTACTAGCTCCAGTAGCTGAAAACAAAACTGTATTCCTTACTTCTCGGAGATCTGTGTCTGGAAATGCAACCATCATTATGTCGAAAAAGAGATCTTGTACTTTCCTCGCTTCAGATCTCACCTGTTCATTAAAAGTCACAAAGGTCATTGAGAAACTACCTAAGCAAATATAACCCTCCTACCAACTCATTAACATAGAGGAATATATTCGATAACATATCACTATATCAGAATCCTAATTGAAATAAACTATCCAATGACCTAGTACAACCTTATCTAACTCAAAAAAAATAAAAAAAATTGTCAAGCCCATTATCCTAATCCATGATAGGTACTCGTAAGTTGGACAATTTCTCTTATAGTGCCACAGATGAAGAAAATTTTCCTTTGAAGTAGTATTACTGTTGTCTTATTTTATTGAGCATATAGAAGTCATTGCTAGTGAGATACCACTATGGAAATATTCGATGGAAGAAGGGTAGAGCCTTTTGAGCCATTCAAACAACATGGCAAACATAATGCAGCAAGTTTACAGTTCTTGATAACATTAAACAAAAATGAAAACAGCACAATCTAAATCTTAGCAGAGAACCTGGAAAATATTTCACACCATGAGAAACTAGGTATACTAGCAAGTAGCATTACTTGTTGAGTTCAGATATCTGAGGAAATCAGGAAATCGTCTTAAGAAATCAAGGCCCTTTTAGCAATAAAGGTGATAACAGGTTTTTTCAGAAAGAAAAAGGGAAGAAAAGAAAAGAAAAAAAAAAACACGAAAGAACTGGTTAGTTCAATTTGCATGAAGAAAAATTCTAGACCGACTATTAAAGACCCAAGGTAATTTAGCTTTTATGTGAAGCAAACTAGATCATATGGAAGCAGTGACAGCCATACCTCTAAAGAAAAACCAAAATACTGAGCGGCCTCTTTCAACATGGATTGCACATCTGCAACAAAGTCCACTACCCCATTGTACTCTGATCTATCCACACGCTGATCAATCCTCCGTAAATCCAAAGTAACACCAGTTAGGTAGCTGGAATTCTCAGTCCTCTTCCAAAAATCCATTAACAAGGGTATAGTTTGATGACCATCCTTTGCGATCCTTTTCTGGAGCTTGTTAACTACATTTTTGCACTGCAGGTGAAAGAAAATGCTTCATGTATTTGCACGGTTTTACTTTATATAAGAAAAAGATAACGACTTGTTAACATGACAGAAGTAATGACATATATAGAGCAGCATCATGCTTGTTTTCACATAACGATCCACAAATTTTGGTGTTAGGGTTTTAGTTGTCTTGGCTTCTCTTTAATGAACATGTAGCTTTACCTAAGGTGAGCTTACATGCTAGACACGAGTAAAACACCAGCCTCACAGGTTACCGAGAAAATTGAAGGACCAGCAAACTCGAATATAAACTGCTCTAATCGTTATAGATAAACGGTTTCCTCATCCCAGCTGTAGCTTTAGTTAGCAAAAGACTAAGGATAGCTAAAAGAACTAGGGTCTTAGTTGACACAATCTCAAGACTGCTGCAAGAAATCTTACCTAAACAGAGATAAATAATTTTACTAATTTATGTATCATTGATAAAACAAAGAGGTTAAATTTTATTAATGTATTCCACACTATGTAGAATTGTGAATAGACACAGTAACGGCAAAGAAAATTAGCAAGGATTTTGGTAATCAATTACATGAGCAATCATGCTTTTCCATCTACTGCTATGTCATGAACTTCTAGAAACCATTTAAACATGTGTCGTTATCTGATTATTCCTGGGTTGCAAATTTAAAGAGCATGTAATACATGAAATACATATAATCTGCTATGTCATGAACTTCTAGAAACCATCTAAACATGTGCCGTTATCTGATTACTCCTGGGTTGCAAATTTAAAGAGCATATAATACGTGAAATACACAATCTTATAAATGATGAGAAATATTCAAGTAAAACTTATTTGTCTTACAATTATGTACTAGCTTTACGTTCATCTATAATCTTTCTCTACGTGAAATTCGTGTAACTAAATGGTCTATAGATATTACGCCAATCGGAGAAAAATAAAAATAATTAAGATTTGGCAACTCTGAGATGAAGTGCATATAAAATCAGAAATATATAGCGTCAATTAAGAAATGTTTACCTTTCTTTGAATGATATCAGACATCTTTGTGCCGAAACAGCTGGATCCACTAGTATTTAGAGCTCTATCATCCCAACTTTCTTTAGAATGTTCCACAACACTCGGCACAGGAAAGCAATTTGATCTCCCTCGTTTTACCATAGCATGTGACTTCAAAGAATTTTGACCCCTCTTCGATGGTACATTTCGCCTATTTTTCATAACTAGATTACCTGAGTCATGGCTGACATCAGCAGACTCACTGTAAGTCTCCAATTCCGAATCAGGCCTCAGCTGTGCTTCATAATCGTGGTCCGCTCGTAAAACCAGCTGGGATGAATTTCCGCGCAGCATAGAAAACTTTTCAATGCTAGGCTTATCTTCAAGCCTTTCTGATACTTGTCTGGGACGATAACGCATGCTGCGCTTCCGTTTTAGTTTTGGTTGCAAAACCTGTTCATCTTCACCGTCATCACGGTCATGACTTCCAGATTGCTGGAGGTCCAAATGTGAATCACCTGATACTGCAATTTCTCCTTCTTCCAGTTCATCTGGCTGGTAAGGACATCAAAAGAAAGAAAAAATTATGAATAAACAGAGGCAAAAATATCTTAAGGCAGCAACTATGGAAAGTTGATCGGGTTAGATATCAACTCAATCCCGACCTTGGGAGGAAGTATGAGCCCAAGCCCAATGTTGACTCTATTTCATGAATATGAAAGGTATCCGAGAGATAAATTAAATGAAGTTCCTAGGAACTGAAGTTGGAATATCATACTTGACAAACTCGCGGCCTAACCAATGGTATGCTTAAGTTGTTGTTGGTTAAACTCAAATCACAATAACTATTTTATATTTTGTGAGTAATATACGAATATATTGTAATTGTAGATTGAGAAAATGGTGAGTGGGGTATCCTCACACCCCATCGTGATTTAAAATGTTACTTTAAGTATTAAAATTTAAACCAACAAACCCAATCATCAAGTTGAACGCGGCTGAACTTAGGTTGAGCTCCATAGTGTTTAGCTCACCCATGTTGCAGCTGACACCCCATTGTGAAACACATCATAAAGTCCAAGGGGAAGAACAAATACATACCAGCCTTTTAGAGAGAGAACCTGGCTTAGCATCCAATGCTGAAAGAGATCCAAACTTCTGGGAAGATATGGAAGGGGATACGACAGGTGCCAATCTCCGACATTCTGATGAAGATCCCGAGGAACCAGCTTGCTCAATTATAAGACTTTTTTTTGAGATTTCCATTGTTGTGGGGAATTCATAGTCACCGTCACAGGGCAAATCCTCTTCTGATTGCTCCTTGTTAAGCTCCTTATTAGATTCGTCTTCATCAAACTCCCCAATGTCTCCCTCTTCTTCACGTGAAGGATATAAATCTTTCTCTTCTGCACTTGCTTCAGAAAATTCTCCACTTTCATAATCCAACTCTCTGTAATCTGGAGTTCTGTAACTCTTCAGCCGACCCCTTCTCTCAGTTTTAACAGGAGATTTTGGTAAATCTGGAGCCACTTCACTGGATTCAATGCCAACATTGCTCACTGAAGTTTTCTTTGATGGTTTCTTTGATAATTTAGCAATAGTAGAATTGACTTCCCTAGAACTTGAGCGAAGCCAATCAGGAACCTCTTCATAGTTTGTCATTTCCTCCGTCCAATTGAAATCTTCATCTATTTGATTAAAAATCTCCACTTCTTCCTCACTCCGCGCGATCATTCTATTTACCTCCTGCAGGGAGGGGACATTATGCACAGTCTCTTGATACCTCTCCTCGTCATGCAATAACGTCTCTAAAGTCATGCGCCGTTCTTCATGGGTTGTCCTTTGATCAAAACGTCCAGCATTTATAACTTCATCTGCCATGTCAATTTTATATTGCTGAATGTTGTTGCGTATAAGGCTCTCAATCGATCCAATATATCGATCTTTTCCTACAAGCTCGTCCTCTGAATCAATATTACCCCCACTTTGTATTTCATCCTCCTTTTGATGGCTAGGAATTTTATCAACAACGGCTTCTAAGTAGATAACTTTGACCTCTCTTTTTTGTCCTATACGATGAGCCCTAGCGACAGCCTGTTCTTCATTTTTTGGATTTGGGTCGGGATCGTAAATGACAACCGTATCTGCGGTTTGAAGATTTAGCCCTCTTCCAGCCGCACGGATGCTAAGCAAAAAGATGAAGCAATCAGATCCAGGTTTATTGAAGTCCACAATAGCTGATTCTCGGTCTTCTAAACTAGTTGTCCCATCTATTCGTCTGTAAATAAGTTTTCTCCAATTCAAGTACTCTTCCAATACATCAAGAAGCTTTGTCATAGTGCTAAATAGAAGAACTCGGTGACCTGTTCTCTGAAGTTTTATGAGAATCCTATCTAAGATCCAGAGTTTTCCACAAGATCTCACAACGAAGTTTTGTGTGTAGTCATCAAAATAGGGGTAATTAAGTAGCGGGTGATTGCAAGCTTTGCGAAGCTCCATACATCGATTATTAAGGATCTTATATACCTTGGCCTGGTAATTTGGATTTTTGATCACCCTCTTCAACTCATCTGCCGGATCAACCCTTATAGTACCAGTAGACTTAATCCAGTCATATATAGCACCTTGAATAGCTGACATTCTGCATCGCAAAACAATGGAAACCTGAAACAAAAGTTAAATTCAGTTAGCAGCCTTATTTGAAAAGTCTGGCCCCGCATTTGGCGTAGTAGCTAATAACTATGCTTTCAAATAGTGCATTCTGGCAAAAGCGTTTCAAATGACTTGTTTTCATTGTTTGGTAACAACAATTTTCATTCATATCTTGTAGTGTCTAATAATACCTCAAACATATCTTTTGCATCAAATTTTTAATATATTATTTCATTTAATTTGACATCCAGAATATAATCGGAAGTCTTTAAGAAAAAAGCGATAATATAAATGACAACTTAATCTTTGAAAAAAATTAGCCAAATTACTTTAATATAGTGTAGCTTTTAACAATGTCTTTCTTTCTGCACCACCAATTTTTTGAAAGAACTAATATTATTGTGTCAAATGCTCAAATTTTGTACTTTGCTGAAAAATATTTTTAAGGAGGTTAATATCGTTAATAAACTAAACCAAGTGTGCCTCTAATCACCTAGAAAATGCATGATTAGTATACCTTTCGAGGTAGTGACCCTTCTACATCTTCAACACGGCGTCTGAGCATGAAAGGCTCCAAAATTTGATGAAGTCTATGAATAATTATCACTTTCTTCTCAGTCTCAAGCCAGTCGTCCTCTGCATCGTGTGAAGGAGCATCCTTTTGAAAGGGCTTTGAAAACCAATCATGGAATGCTTTGCGGTTATCGAATACTTCGGGAAGGAGTAAATTTAACAGCGACCATAGCTCTTTCAGATCATTCTGCAAGAAATATAGACCACAGTTCTAGCCTTTAAACTAATTTTTGAGATCCATCAAGTGTAAACAAAGATCAAGAGGATTGACCTGTAACGGGGTCCCGGTAAGAAGTAACCGTCTCTGGCAACGATACCTATCAAGGTCGCGTGCTAGAACTGATTCCCTATCCTTCATTCGCTGTGCTTCGTCAATTACAATATATTTCCAATCAACTTTTGATAGTTTCGCTCGATCGAACATGATGAACTCATATGTTGTAACAAGCACATTGAACTTCATGGCACAAACCTCCTAGAAAAGAATTTAGTATAATATAAATCAAAAAATCATTGTACGTAACTTTTAAAATACAAACAAAAAAACATTTTGTATCTTACTTGAGAGAACAACTTTGCTCTTTGTTCCTTTGCACCAACATAATAGATGCATGACACAGATGGAAGCCAAGTATGCAACTCACTCTGAAAAATTAGAATGTCAGTGAAAAATAAATCATACAAAGTAAATGAACATCAGTCTCTCCAAGAAAAAGGGTATCTGACCTTCCAATTAACCAAAACAGCATTTGGAACAATGATAAGATGTGGCCCATAGTTCCCTTTAAACTCCATCAGATAAGCAATCAGTGCCATTACCTGTTTGAGCAAAATTACATAAATAGTTACTACTCGTCATTTCATTTACTAATGTTAACTAAATCAAATTTCCACAAGAACTAAGCCTATCGCCTATTCCACCACTAAAGGAACACATCAAGTGTACAAATGAACATCAGTACTCACGTCGCCTACGACAACGATCGTTCTCCACATCGCAAGGCCTTTTTTAAAATTAAATTAAAATTAAATTTATTTATTTATCTCCACTAACTTATTTTTAGGAGAGAATAAAGGATCACCAATCCTTTATAAGGGTGATTGGAGTTAAGGGTTTTAGGTACTGTGTGTGAGAAAGTAGTGAGATTTGAGAGATGATTTGTAGTGATATATGTTAATTGTGATTCAATAAATTAGTTTAGTTAATGTGAGTTTGTGAGATTTAGCTTCCACGAAATTACATTTATATCAAATTGGTATCAAGAACGTCGTTCGTTCCTTGGGGACAAGATGAAGAATTTACTCAAGATGGAGAAAAGTTAAGCTAGAATCGACCAAAAGATGGATGCGATGTTCGCTTTATTAAAGGCCCTAACGAGTTCCAATGGTGATGGAAGATTCACCGACGCCATTGAAGATGAATCCAAAGAAGAGGGAGAAACTATGACGATTGAGCAATCTTCGATGACCAGAGTTGTTCCACCACTACCCGAAAGTATGGGGGAGGGTTCTGCAGTCGTGGAAAGGCCTGAAAACGTCGAGAAAATTCTAGGGTTTTGATAAGTTGAAGAAGGAAGAGTCGAGGAAGAAAGAGAGCTAACTCAAGACTTGGATCTCGGCTTCATGATAGGCCAAACCCGAGATCTTAACCCAAATGGGGAGAATAAAGCCCACTCCACCTACCTTCTTCTCCCCACGATAGTTACAGTATCTAAAATTCTTGAGAACTTGCAGCGCCATAGCAACCTGAACTGCAGCGATGGCGATGACAAGTTACAGAGGAACTCAAATCAAGTCGCGAGCAAAGCTCAAGGGATTGAGTCGATCTTCAACCCTTCCCCGATCATCAATACAAATGCGATCGGTGACCCAATCTCTAAAGGAGTCGGAAACAAAGCACTGGCACAGACAAAAATCGAGGAACCCACAACAAGGCTTTTGATAACCGTTTATGGTTGGCAAAAGAAAGGGGATGGAAAGATTTGGAGCTGCGATCGTGAAGATTGGGGTTTGGGTTTTCAACCCAAAGTTGTGCTACAGTAGGTATTTGATCGTGGGAGAGAAACAAGAAAGAATGATTTGGTGCAGCAGGGTACCCATCTCAGAATCTAGCATGTGCCTTACTTACCAGCTCAAGCAGTGACAACAAGCTTGAGAACAAAATCAGATTTTGTTCTCCACTACATTGATTGGGAAAAACCCCATACATTTGAAAAGTACAACAAAGAGGTAAATCCTTTGCAGTTTATTGACCCGTTTTGGGAACCGTATGAAGATCGTCCACGCACAACAATTTACAAGTTTTTGGATACACGTGGGATTTTTGGCACGACAAAATTTAATCTTTTCGCAAGCAAAGTCAGCACGTACGGGAAGCACCGTGGATGGGTTCGCATTTGTACTGTTCTCCTAACGACACCATTAGTGTTCAAAATTCGAGGTCAAATATTTTTAAAGAATGGGAGAGTTTGATAGGTTGCGCAGTCATCCTCACGTCGCCTACGACAACGATCGTTCTCCACATCGCAAGGCCTTTTTTTAAATTAGATTTAAATTATGATTATTTATTTAATTACGAGGATAATCTCCACAACCTTATTTTTAGGAGAGAATAAATGACCGCTAATCCTTTATAAACGTAATTGGAGTTTAGGGGTTTTGGGTACTGTGAGTATGAGAAAGTTGTGAGATTGGAGAGATGATTTGTAATGATTTATGTTAATTGTGATTCAATAAATTAGTTTAGTTAATTTGTGTTTGAGAGATTTAGCTTCCGCGAAATTACGTTTATATCAGAAAAGTTTAAAAGAAAAAAATCCCCGCAAATTACCAATTTGAAAACAAACTTATAACCAAAATGATACCAAGATTTTTAAGATTCTCAAATAACTATTAATCACAGTTAAACTCAATTCACTTTTAGGATAGTTGAACTCACAGACTTTTGTCATATTCATTTAGTCTGTCATAATTTATGTGCACTTTGTAATTTTAATATAATAACATTTGCGCTCTCTTTAAATAAGCCTTTTTCGTCTATTACTTTCATTCATCTGGTAAGGGTGTTTTTGTCCAAATAACATTTCAATAAGAAATGGCAATTTCAAGAAACTGTCTAATTTGAGAATAGAGCAATTTTAAATACACCCCAAACTCTAAAAGCTAACCCCATCCTACTATTTTTAAGTTAATTACACCTCTTTATATTTAAAGATAATTTCTCTTAAACCCAACAAGTTCATCTACTTTAGCTTAGTGATGAAAGAAGAATAAAAATAACAAAATAAATCTTTCTTAGTTCTATAAGTTGTTCAATTAGAGGGTGTTTTTTTTTTTACTTAAAACTGCTGAATGCTGACTGTTGACTGACTTGGAGTGTTGAATGATTATGGTGTTTTATTTCATAAAGTGTTAAATGTTGATAGATGTCTTTAATACCCTTGTTATAAAAATAACCCAAAAAAGAACATTTATCTAAATGAAATAACATGAACTATTACTACCACACATACATACGTATTTCTCAATCCAAATTGCATAAATATCATAGGTGATGTACCCACAATGCATAACTATATAGCTACTTTTCAGGGATTGGTAAACCGTGATTCCACTCACTAATCAAAGAACCAACAAATTGGGTAGAACTTATGAATCACACATAAACAATAAACATTAGATTTATGTCTAGATATGAAAAAAAAACAAATTGGGGCTAATTTTGACTAATATCATACCAATCAGTCCTATTATCATACCATTCAGGCACCAATCAGTCATAATATTATACCAACTAAGCAACAATTTGTCTAATTTTAACCTCAAATCAAGCATAAATTGGGTAGATAAAAAGAAGAGCTTTTTTACATTCGATTAGGGTTTTGCGGAGAAAGAAAGATAACAAAATTGCAAGTCTTCAAGCTCTCATGAGAGATAATGGGAGAGAGAACCAACAAAATCATTTCCAACTGTAGAGAGGCAACTTGGGAAGAAAAACAAGCTTTTGGCTGAATGAAACCATTAAGCATGTTTTTGTGGCTTAACAAAAAGTGCTGAATGGAGGGGCTAAATCACCTATTCAGCCAAAAAAAGAACACTCTCAAACTGCTGAATGACCTCACTAAGTAGCCATTCAGCAGTTTGATTTGATTTTAAGAAAACAAATACCCCCTTAGTCTCATCATCTCTATATCTAAGTAAACAAAGCAAGCAAAACATAATCAATAGTACAACGCGGAAAGATAAAGAGGGAGAGACAGTTACTTGAAGGTTTAAAGACCCTAGAAAGGAAAGGGGAAGGTTAAAAGAGCAAAGAGTAGGGTGAGCTACCTATTTAATTTATTTCTTAACTATATTTTGCATTTATAAAAAAGATGGGGTAAGCTAATTAAAGAATGGGGTGTATTTAAAAAATTTCTTGAGAATATTCAAACATATATATTTATATACCTATATATATATTCGGGATTTTCATTAGAAAAGAATGAATATAGACCTTAGAGAAGAAAATGAATGGATAAACAAAGGAACAATAAGAGAGAGGGAGAGAGCTAGTTGATAAAATCATAAACATAAAGGAAAAGGCACCTGTACAGTCTTCCCAAGCCCCATTTCATCAGCCAAAATCCCATTTAATTTATTGTTGTATAAAGAAAGCATCCATTGCAAGCCAACCTGTGAAGAGAAAATACAATAGTACTCTCATATTTATATGAGACCAAACAAATAGCACAACAGAACAGAAAATATAAAGAAGAAAAACTGAAAACATTCAACCTACAAGTTGATATTCTCGTAACACTCCAGTCCTTAACATTGAGGGTTGCCTAACAACCTTCTCACTCACAGCATGTGCAAGATTGTAGTACCTGATGAAAATATAAAAAAAAAATTGATTACTTGGAGCATAAGGAATCAGGTTTGTCCGGCACAAAGAACGTTATAATATTCTGCGCTTGAATAACATTGTGATACTAAAAACAAACAACTGAAATATGCATAATGACAGAACAAGCCATTGACATACTATTCAAACATATCCATATTAGCGAGAAAGGAAGTTGGTAGAGTTCCCAGATGATACAGGGTTAAAATTCCATCGTTCATATCCATATTAGCGAGAAAGGAAGTTGGTAGAGTTCCCAGATGATACAGGGTTAAAATTCCATCGTTCATATCAGTAAATAAAAACACTAGAAGAACAAAGCAAAAACAACAATAAAAATTGGATAGAACAATGACGATAGAATTGATTAAAAATTGAACTTTTGGAAGGCTCTCCCCAAAATGTTCATAAGTCCAATGACGATTACTGGTTTTACAAACTAGTAAGAACTACTTTATTTGCCAAATGCAAGTATGCATGTTGAAGGCCACACTATAGCACCCGTTGAACAAGAATATTTTCAAGAAAAAATGTAGTCAAGTGCAGTAGACCCAAACAGTGTTTACCATGGTGTCCTGAGCAAAGTAACTCATTGCAGTATCCTTAGATAATAATGGAGAGCTTACTTGTTTACGGAAGAGCTCTCCTTAGGTGCATTCATTTCAGAGAAACGGTTTCTTATAGTCACTTCTTCCCCGGCACAAGTAGCCGCAGCCCTAACTTCCTCTTCCGAAAGACCCTGTAGTTAATTCAAAAACATGAAAGCACATATTTAAGAATAGAGAACAAAAAAAATGCTAATATGTAACAAAAAGAGATGAAACTGAATATTGCCTGAGCCCGTGCAAATTTCGCAGCAACATTTGCTGCTTCCATCACCTCCTGTTGATTCTTCGTGGCCGTTATCTTCCCACCCAATTTATGAAGATATTCTTCTGTTTGAGACAAAAACGACGAGAGAACAGAATATCTCTGAGCTGCATCACCCGGCATGCTAGTTTGCTGCTCCAGCAACATCTCACGGTACCTATCAACGTCATTATTCTTTAATGCCTCCATCCTTTTAGTCCGATCTTCATCCTTTCGCTTTGAAAACTCCTTTAACATTCTCTCGTGATATTTGGCAACTCCCCTGTTACGAGCAGTTCTCGCATCACGTATTGCCCAGTGAGACTCGAGCAGCTTTTTACGCCACTGGAAAATAGATTTTAATTGCTTCTCCCTCATGATCCTTTGAGAAAGCTGTACTTGCCTGGCTAGCTCCATTCGTTGGCGCTCACAATCCCTAACAAACTTCCGATATGGGCGATCGGGCATAGCCATTATTTCATGTTGTTGTTGATCAACTTCATCTCTTACACGCGTCTGAAGATCTAAAAGTCGAAGCTTCTTTTCCTCTATCTGAAGGCGCACAACCAGATCTGGACTAATCCTTTTCCTTTCCAAGTTCACAGCCAACAAACCACCAATTTTCTTGAGATTTTCATCTTTTTTTTTTATAAGCACTTCCATGCCTTCCTCAAACAGCAGATCTTTCACGTCATACGCCAGAGTCAGGTTATTGGTGTTGTTTGATGTCACTGCTGAACCAAAAGAATCGTGTTTCCTCGTAAAAAAAGGTACATCAAAAAGAGGCCCAGGGTACTTTCTCGTGACACCGGAGTCTTTGTTCTGGGGGACATTTCCTGTTTGAGAAGATTTCTTAACTTGCATAGTATCTGTAACAGAAACCTGTAGCGGAACAGACTTCCCACGATCTGCTGTTTGATCACCTTTAACAGAAGTATTCTGAAGACCTCGCTCAACGTCATGCTCAGATTTTATGGAGAATGAACTACTTTGCACATCATTTCCTGAAGATCCCAACTGTACGGGGTCCTTAGTAACACCGCTCGCACCTAGCATGTGACTTTGACCAGCAGATGCAGTTATTTTTTCTTCTGTGAAGGTTTCTTCCTTCGAGATACTCTGACATTTGCTAGAAGGTAAAACCTGTGGGACATTCTCATTGAGCTCCAAACGTCTTGCATGTTCTTCAATATCCTTCCCATCAGATTTTCCGAGGCTCATTGTTCCTGGAGAAGGAAGGAATGCCTGTTGTAGTTGTGACACAAGGGGAGGGGGAGCAATAGCTTGAAGAACTTCTGGAGGAAGATTGCCTTCGCCTCGCTGCCGACCAAAGAAAAAAACATATATAACTACAACTTGTCTATTATATTGTCTCAGTTTAAAATCAACCATGTAGTTTTGGAGTAGATTTACGACCCCTCCACCACCGCCTTCCTCCCTCTTTCCTATTTGGAGGAAAATAGCCCTGGTTTTGACTATTTTTCAAATTTGTGAGAAACCCGAGGTGTGTGTCAGAACAGAGGTATGAAACAAGTAATGCGGTGGTAAGGGTAAATTACTCTAGTTTAATCATTATTCATTAGAAAAGCAATGACAAGAAATAAAATAAAAAAAGCTTGCATACCTTAAGGCGTCTGAATGCCATTATCTGTGCCTTAAGGACATGGAGTTGTTGTTTAGTAAAACCATGAAGTTGTTGTGATGCCGGAGCCTTGGGTCCAGCTTGCGATGGTAGATGGGAGCTCGAGCCTCCATCATTAGATGATACTGCCGAATGTGGAGTAGTTCGATTCAACTGTCTCAAGTACTGCATCTGCAGATTATCAGCACCCGTGCTATTACTCTTCATGTGCGAAGAATCAATCCCTTGAATCGTGTTAGAAGAGGATAGTGGCGGATGCATGGGAGGCATTCCGTTTACTGTAACCGTCTGTCTAGATAGCTGCTGCACCTGAACGTTGTTAGCGTTAACCATTGTAGAAGTTGGGGTACTTGCAAATGACACAGAGGGAATGACTTGTTTGGCTTTAGCTGTTACCGACAGACCAGACACGGACATGTCACTCGATGAATTTACGTGGGCTGAGTTTTCACTACCCGCCGCTGGAGAAGATATATTATGTTGCTTTGGTGCTAGTTGCCTTGATGGCTGTGTTTCATTTGCCTTCTGCATTGCAGCCATTTTAGCCTGCCAAAGTGGAAGGATTTGAGAAATCAAACTAACATTAGCAGGTAAAGATAAATCAATATTGTGTTCCAAAGCCCAAGTCTGCATTGCTTGCACTTGGGTCATGCCCCCCTGCTGGTTGTTCACAATATTTTGCAGGTTTGCCTGACCCTGTGGACCCTGATGAGGCCTTGTACTGGTCGCTGCCATTGACTGCACAATAACCGGTTTCGAGTCAATTCTCTGTTCAGAAGAGACTCGCGTCCCTTGATCCATTTGTGTCTCACCAGGAGCAAAACTTTCAGAGGTCTTTCGAGATGCTGATGCATGTGCTTGATTAGCTGCCTGAAGAGACATGAGTTCCTGCATTTTGAAATTGCCCATGGCAGATGGAGCGCCCATCATTGCCATTTTACCTTGTTGCTCTTGTGGATGGTTACCAAGAGCAGACTTCTGCTGTGCAGCAGCCTGATGAGCATATTGAATATAAGCTTGATGAATAGGATTTTGCATATGATGATGTTCAATACCCTGAGCCTTATTATGGCTCTCATCGCGATTCTGCACAAAACTATGCAGCTGTTGAGGCAACTGATGAGTACCCGAAGATGATGGAAAACTTGGAACTCCCTGGTTACCACGTGCTTGGTACGCTAGAAACGCTTCCTCATTTTCAGGCTTTCTTTGTTGTTGCTGTAATGACAAAACGAACATTAGCCAAAATAAACATTGCAAGTCAAAGAGTCAGTCATAAAAATTCATATACAATGCAAACATTTTCGTAGAATCATAAACATAACATAACATCAAATAACTTGTGATATAAGAGACCAATACAACAAGGATTTTAAATTTCAGGACATTAGTGATTAGTGAGGTTTAGGATATTTATATGATTAGTGAGCTTCAATTAGTAGCATTTAATCAGCTAAACTTACACTCAAAACCAAACCAATGCAACTCAAATTACACTAATTAGAACCAAAATTCGCAAATAATCACTACTAACCTGTCTAAAAGCTAGCTGTTGCTGCTGTTGTTGATTTGAATCAAACCCTAGATTTGGCGTCGAAACAGCTGACGAAGGCGACGACGGCGAAGCTGAAGATGACGAAGAGGAGCGTCCGGTGGGCGCAATTGTCGAATTCCGGCCATGACCGGTGGCACCACCACTAGATTGCATGCAAAACAACTCAAATCACCAACTGAAATACAAGCGGTTTTCGAAAACCGATTTTTAGTAGTGACTCTTGTTAACGCCTTTTTTGTCCACCAATCCTAAAACCGCCTTTGTTTCTCTCTCCAACAAATCAATTGGAGTGGTTTTAGGGTTTTTTTGGAAAACCAAATTGTTTGTGGTTTTGGTAAACCACGTAAGAGATCAGAGAGTGGTTTTGGTAACAAGATCAAACGCGAGTTTGCCGGAATTTGGTTGAAAATTAACCCTCGATTTAACCTCGATTGGTGGTTTTGGTCAAACCCTAAAGGGGATTTTTTTTCTAGAGGAAAATAAAATTGTTGAATCTTGCCTTGTATGAACCAAACTTGGGTTAACCACGGTTAAAAGGTTATACTATTGTCCTTTATAAAGTTTTAATTCACGAAAATATCACTGGACTAGGTAGTCCCGGGAGTTTAATTATTTAGAGAGAGCGGAAGATATACTCTCCAATAGTGGGGATAGAATTGATAGATTTAAGTCTCTAATAATCAAGTTGTTAGTACCATCCGTGTCTCGGATGTGCTTAAAATCATACATTTGTAGCATCGTTTTACACTAGTTTGCAGCCAATTAAGTTGCTCTACACATCAATTTTTTAGGCTAATTGTTCGTGTGCAGGGGTGCTTTGCTTGGGTGGTTTTACTTGACAATAGTTATTGGATATGCTTTCAAGATTTCATGCCTTATATTGTGCATTTCTTGCACCTTTCAACCCATTCATGACCCGGTGGTTCGAAAATTTGTACATAACGGGTGTGTTGTGTAGGTTTATACATGTACAAAAAAAAATCAAAATCATTAGTGACACTAATTCTAAAACTCTTACAATTCTAGACTAGTATGAAATATATTCTTCACCGCCAACCACCAAAAAAATATCTTCATCTCTATTAATTCACTTTTTTTTATCTTCCTTCCTATAAACACTATAGTCACATGAACTTGTGAGCCGTTGTTGGTTTTTGGAGCTTTTAGCTTAACTGGAATGGGCCACACTGCGATGATTGCATAATTTGGGGATCCCATTAGAAGATCAAGTGGGGTCCTAAGTGTTTGTCTTAATTGTTTAAAAATAAAATAAAAATGTTTGTCTTAATTATTAATTTTTAACACTGTGTCTATCTTAATTAAATTGAAATTTGTAGATTCATGCTCTGTTATAAAAAACATTTGACTAAAATTGACTCACGGTGGTTAACTACTGTAGACTATCTCCAGTATAGTATATGGTTAACAACTATAGGCTATCCCCGGTATATTTTGGTGTGTTACAAGTGTAGGATTGCTCCAATGGTAGGGTAACACCTACCTGGAGATCTAGGGTTGAATTCTCAGCACTGGTGGGTTTTGAGATTGGTATTAAGCCCCGCGGTCTGGCCAATGGCCAGACACCTACCTAAGGTTCAGGGTTCGATTCTCACCACCGGTGGGTTTCGAGCTTGGTATTAAGTCCCGCGGTCTGGCCAATTGCCTATATTAGTGCATGATCATACAGTTGAATGAGTAAGAAAATTGTGCGTACTCATAAATAAGTTGAAAGTGTTGGATAATAATGGATACTCTATCAGTTAATCAAAGAACAAGATGATTGAGAGAAGAGTAGGGATATTTTATTGAAGAATAATAACTCGTTGTATACTCAGAGGTTTTGCGTTATGTGTTACAAAGGATAACCCAATATGAGGTTATCTATATCTACTCAAACTCTCCCCATAAACCCTAATGGTATATGGGCTTGGGATATCCCAACCCAGTTAGGTTCCCACCTTGGGCTGGACCCAACTCCTAATACTCCCCATTGGGGGTATTCCATACCAGGACGAATTGCTTCATCAAAACCCCATTGGGCAAAAAGTTGTGCAAGGAAATAGTACAATCATTTGCCTCGTATGGGTTGTGGACGCTATACGTTGCCTCGTCAAAACCTTTTAGGATAAAAAATGTACTATCAGGAAAAAAAATACAACACGCATGTGTCAATGTCAGGTAGAGACTACTCCCCCTAATGTCGATCTCCCCCGAGATGTATCTCCCTGAGATATTGATAAATAAAATTTTTGCATGCCGATTCTGTGTACCAGCTGCTTGAAAGTAAGTGGTGCAAGAATCTTCGTGAATAGGTTTGCAAAGTTATCTTCTAAAATATCTTGAATAACGTCAATCTTAATCGCCTTTTATAATTCATAAGGATGGAATGGCTTCTGTGAAATTTGCTTTATTCTATCGCCATTGATAAAATCGTCATTGACTTGAATGATGCAAGTCAAGTTGTCTTCATACATAGTAGATGTTTTATCTTGGATAAAACATGCCACAATCTTCAGTTTCTATGATGTATCTTGGAGTGCAACCATCATTTTTTGCCAGCTTCATGAAGTGCAAGAATCTCCTCGTGGTTCGTAGATGTAACTACCGCCATCTGCTTCATCGATCTCCAAGACTTTTTATGTATCCTCGTACATAAACACATAATCCATCTGACAATGGCATCTATGTGCGTTAGACAAGTATTTTGTATCAGCGTACCCTATAATTTACCGTTTACTATTTCAAGTAGAATACCTCAGTCTTTCATACCGATCAAATACCTTAGAATATGCCTGATCTCAATCCAGTGCCTTTGGGTAGGAACATAACTATGGCAAGTCAAATAGTTTATTGCGAATGAGTCATTGGGTCTAGTATACCCAACTAATTATAGCAAAGCACCTCCTAGCTATGGTGTCACGGCCCTAGGAGTCCCCCCCTATTAGGAGGTGGAAGATGTCGTTGTCTACATCCAAGTGTTGGACGCACAATAAACGACTTAGCACCATGTGCTACATCCATACCAAAGTGTTAGATAACTCTTCTGATATATATATTGTTTGGTGTACGAGTTTGCCACTAACAAGATGTTCGATCTGCAAATCGAGACACTACTTAATTTTTCAAGGTCTTTTATTTTTGAATTCCTTCCCAAGGTATTCGGCGGCTCTCGCAATCTCCCTCGGAGGTCTAATGATATACAAATCATTTAGTATACTGTTATGATGACACTGAAGCTAATTTATGTGTTCTAAATAAAAACGCACACTACGTGAAAAATGGTTATTAGCGACGTTTGTTTACAACCATTAACAACTCTTTTAAATGTCATTAAATCCATTAAGTTTCGACATATAAAGGTGACACAAATGAACGAAATATGTCGTATTTAGTTGTAAGTGTCGATTTGATTTATGACATTTTAATCTGACGTAAATGAATACTTTAGCGACTCTTTTATATGTCGTTTTAGAAATTTTGTTTTTGAAACCACAATTTGCTTCCAATTTCACGCAAATCAAGTACCTAGCCACTACTCTCTATCTCCTTAAAATTCTTTTTTCCCCATGAACTTGGATTTCTAAATGAAAGAAGTAGAATCCTCTCTGCTTCTACTCTCTCTCTCTCTCTCTCTCTCTCTCTCTCTATTATGGTTTTCACGAAACCCTTGTTTTTGATTATGATTCGAAGCGACATAGATCTTGTTTGATCTTTTAACCTATCTCCAGGTATTTGTACATAGATTTGATGTTTATTTTTTATTTTTCACTGAATTGCAAAGATCGTCAAATACTTAATTGTTGTTTGATCTTCAAACCAACTCCATAGCCCGACTTCTGTAGCTCTAGTGTTGTTATTTAAGTTTAATTTGACACTTGATTGAGCCGTAATTAGTGATAAGCCCTAAATCTTCAAACCAACTTATCAGATTTAACCATAATTGACACTTGATTATTGTTTACATGATTTTGTTGGGGATTGTTTGGTGGTTTCTTGCTGTATGTATTGATGAAGGACAATATCATCATTGTAAGTTTTGTTTTGTTTTGGAATCAAGACCTTTTAGATGTGTTTGATGTTTTTGGGTTTGTGCATGTATGTTTATGGTGTACATGTAGGTGGGAATTCATTGAAGAAAATTTCCTTTTCTAATGCTCCCATTTATTTCTAGGCGAGCCTTGAATAAATTAATGTTAATGGGTTTATATATAGTTTATGAGTAAAAAGAAGTGTTAATGGTCTCAACTAACTGATTCTCCTATAGTTGAATCAGAACCAACATAATTGTTATTGTTTACTGAAGTTGAATGAAACAAACGATCGTCATTTCCATGTAGCAGTGCATACAACCCTGAACTCCCTCCAGTGAAAGATACTAGGGAGAGTTGATATAACAACCAATAACATATACCAAGGAGAGTTGATTTTAATTGCTAAGAATGGATGACAAATCCACTCGTCTATCATAAAAATTTGGGACTGTTCACTTTGGTATTGAAAATCATTTATCAGGTTACGCTAGCTAGTTAGGGACCTAATTTTCTTTTCAATACTCTATAAGATATGTTGATTCTTTGAACTGGAAAATCAATTATGATCATGTAATCTGGAAGTACCCAGCTCAAACGGCAAAAGGTGTCCAGTTTGCTTTACATGAATGAATATGCATATTTTTATTCAAGCTTTTGGTTAAGATTTTTTACTTGTTTCTTATCTTGCCCTCTTCATGTATATCTTATTTATAATGCAAGTCTCCATCTTATTCAGTGGATCCCAGAGGTGGCTTGTTACTGGAGCTTCTGAAAGGGCATCTTCTCCACCTGCTCATCAGTACTTCTAGTGGAAAAAAAACAATAATTTAAGTCTTTGTGTAGCTTGCTTAAAGACAGGTAAATAATCTTTTGCCCCTAGCAAATTCTCTTACTAAATTAAGAAACTATCGAACTTCATAATTGCCTAAACAACGAGGTAAAGAGGGGCACCAACAGAGATTATTGAATCATTGTAAATGATTTCTTATTAGTCATATTTTAGCATGGTAGATGTTAATTACAATAAAGTTGCAAAACACGAGTGGTAAAACATAAACGAAGACAATATTGAAACTTAATAATCCCCGACCATCTTATGTGCCATATGCAAAAAACTGGAGTCGGTTACGAACTTGCTTAACTTTGACTTAATTATGTTGTTATATTTGTATGCAACTTAATACACATATACTCCCTTGAATGTTGCTTGGCTATTCTTTCTCAAGGCTACTATATTTCCTGTCGAGTGTCGAGTGAGGGCAGTATGATTTTTTACACATGTCTTTTTTCATGTAATTTAGACTCGTGTCTTAGTGATGGGAATGTCTTGCATTTTAGTTTACAATCAAATATCAGGGTACTAGATAATTTTTTTACTATGTATCTAATACTTTATTGGATATCCATTTTTTGTTAATTAGACATCGATGTTGTGCTTGATCTAAAAATCTTTTTTTTGCTTAGATTTGACTCTTATTTCTACATCTGTAGATTTTATGAGTGGAAAATAATGGATCTGCAATATCTATTTTGATCAAGGAAAACCTTTGGTGCTTGTAGCTCTATATGATTCATGGGGAAACTCGCAAGCTAAATTTAGACTATCGTTAAAATGATTTAAGCATTCTTTTTCTTTTACATTTGACTTTGTTTTCTCGCACATAACATCAAAATATATTGGGGGAACACACACACTAACGAATGAGTTAACAGATTGAGTACTATATTTTTTTTTGTTCCATAATACCAAGTTTGTTGTACGTAACTCTATACTATTTGTTTACAATAGTTACTTTTTCATGTGATTTGACATTCTTTTTGATGGGTAATTAGCTCAAAATGGATCAAACGCTCAAATTCTTGAGAGGTTGATGGTTCAAATCCATCTAGTCCAAATTTTGAAATGTCTTGCATTTTTGTGGAACAACAACAAATGTATTTGTCGTATATGTTGTTTTAAATGACATTTTCCTTTCTAAAATGACATAAAGAACGACAAATATAACTGTTGCATTTTCTTCTTAAAGAATGACATATATATTCGTCATTAATGTCCAAATTAAAAGTCAAACCACGAAAAACACAACATTTATAACTGTCGGATTTTTATAAACAATGACATATTTATATGTTGTAAAAACACGGCATTTATAATTGTCGTTATCAAAAACGACTCCATTTTTTGCGACAGTTGTTAACGACATAATATCCGTCGTTAATCTGGCATTAACGACATAAATATTTGTCGCAAATGGCCATTTTTTACGTAATGGCATGGACATATAAGAATATTTGCAAAGTCTCCTACTTTCAAATACTCAATCAACTTACTATGTCTCATTGGACTTTTCCAGTTTTATTATATACACTCCTCGTGTGTTGGGCTTAATTACTTCCAGAAGCTTATGCCTCCCCATGTGGCTTCATGTGGATATCTATATCTAGTTTCTCATATAGATACGTAGTATTTATATCAGACGCATGCCTAGCTTGTCCTCGACAACTTGACAGACTAATCAGTATCGAAACTTTATAGTGTCCATAAACGGATAATAGGTTTGCAATCGATTTCAGATCTCGTAAAGAATTCCAAGGCAACTAGACTTACCTTGACCAAATTATCTCTCTGAGTTAATCATGTTTCCGTACCATTCCCACTTAGAACCGATAGGCTCTAGGTTATTATTTCATATTATACTAGCAAACTGAGCTCCACATGGATTCCAAACACCCACTTTCTCCAATGTACAATAACACATAGTTATTTACAATAAGTGGTTTTGAATTCCCATCCTTGATGACGAGTACAACGTCGAATATGAATACCTTGTCGACAAGTCTCTACTGAACAACCCTATTTTGTGTTATTACAAACTTTTAATAGATCGATATCTTCTTATTATCATACGTATCTGCCACACCGGGCTAGTCTCGTAATGCATCAACTGATCGCGTAGCTACTATTGCCTCATCGATAGGTGGTTCCATCCTCAATGAACCGATTGCACCATTAGTCATATTTGTCTCTTATTTTGCAGCTCTCCGGCTCATAATACTTTCTTCCAATGGTGTTCTGTACTAAGCGCGAGCCTCAGATTCGTTTGCGGTACTAATTCCCCCAGAACGTTCAGCTGTGTAGGTATATTACTTACATGTACATACACTTACGATACTTCAATAGTGCATATGAATGTGCATGACAATTTATTTGCGACCTATTAGAGATTTATAATTTGTTGAACCTTATTGTCACTTAACTTATGTTAAAGGATCTAGATGAGACAACGATGACGTTTTCCAACTAATCTAGAAAACATGATCAATATTGATTGTCATATATCTTCCCAATGTTGAGAATATCGTCTCATCAAAGTGACAATTATTTGCCCTGCAGTATATACGTCGCCAGTGGGTTTCTAATATCTAGTAATAGATGTGAATCATAACCCACATAATACCAGGCTGATGAGCGACACCCAGTTACAGAACATCCAATTTCGACATCGACGAATATTTGTGATGGGCGACATCGTCGATGGGCGACACCGACCCAGTTACCAGTCATTTTTTGGGGGGGGGAATTGATGACTTGCTATGGGATGAACCCTAATCAGTGCTGCAGGAGCAAAAATACATATCCCACACACTAGCCGGAAGTTGCGATCTTAATAACAGTGGCCTAACCATTATCCTAA
Organism: Kingdonia uniflora; assembly: GCA_014058105.1. Taxonomy (NCBI): domain Eukaryota; kingdom Viridiplantae; phylum Streptophyta; class Magnoliopsida; order Ranunculales; family Circaeasteraceae; genus Kingdonia; species Kingdonia uniflora. Next base: position 2,895,149 of record JACGCM010001272.1, read on the forward strand.
ATCGCTCGATTAGGTTCTCCGCCAATACCGAGTTGGGTATGGTATGGGGTACTCACGATGTTCAATTATATATCCCATTTAGTGGTAAAAATATCATCAAAAATCTGTGAGTCCAACTTTCAAGCCTCCGTCAAGTCGCATTGATCAGCTTTGATCGGTTAATCCAGAAACTGAGTCTGCAATCGAATGATCTAAGTAAGAAGTCGTGTTAACGTTGCATTCTTAGATTTTAATAGTAGGCAAACATAAGACCATCTCTAAGATGCGTCTATTATAACCATAAATACTCAAGTGGGCCATAATGTGGATGTACATGTCTTCATGGATACGTTTGGAGTTTGCTCATACTAAGATAAAATAATGGACTTTCCTTGAAAGTAATCATTATACGTACACTGTAGGGATCTTTTCTCCTTTTAAGGAAGGTTGAGATGTAATCCCGACAATCCTCCTCACTATTCGACCCAGAGGAGTGTATTGGAAACTGTTCTAATAGCGTATTCTAACCTTTAGACATTGAGGGAATGCACAAAACCTTGCATGCCATTTTCTTCGATAGTCATTACGTGATAAACATTATCACGTATCTCCCTAAACTCAGTAAAATATGACTGGATTTACCAGTGTGTAAAGTAGACTAGATACCCCATAATGTACCGTTAGGGAGTAATAGTGTGGCGCGCTCAATGCGTTCTATCAGGTTGGTCGTGCCAATGATATTCGTAACATTCCCGATGCACAAGGTTAGAGACAAGAAATATGTTCATATCTCAAAAGGATCGAGTGCGTGATACTTATGTCTCTTTGACGTATGTCGCTACTCATCCGATCATCGGTAATGTTCATCGAGCAGACAGATCCATAGGCAGGTTGTATATAGTAGATCAACTATTATACATGAAATTTAACTACTTCCCAATAAATAAATTCGCAAACAAAAAATCAAAAGAACAATCTCATAGATGGGATACCAAACTAGTGCATGTCACGAGAATTCTATTAAACTAACCAGTGAAGAGTTCCCAACTTAGTCAATGATAGTAATAATAAAGCAAAAGTACTATTGTATAACAAGTAAAGTTACTACTTGGCAATGCTTTCGAGGTGACATCATTCATCTACTGAGAATTTACTACTGTTTATTCTTAGAAGTTGATCCAAAGTTGTATTAATATCATGAGAGAAATCTATGGCCACAAACTCAGTCGTGGCGAGGTATGCGCTAGATGTGATAAGTTTGGGGATGATCTCTTTAGATCATCTAAGGTATTTTGCAATTCCGTGCCCAACTATCTCGTATCCATTTTTAGAATTCTTCATATTATATTTTAGTTAATTGGCGAACTTCTTGTTCCCCTTGTCTCAAGTTACTGATGGCTGGAATTTAATCCGGCTGTTGTTACCACCTCTCAACTCAGTTGTGACCCTGTCCACAACTTCACTTGTCACTAGGCCCAATATTGTGCAACCCTGATACGTGCTTACTCTCAGTAGGCATAACCTTGAGGTTCCTATCCATTAACTCATTGTTATGCACAAATTTTAGGAAAACTGAAATTAGGTCTGCGTGCACAGTGATCTATCGAATATTATCTCGAAAGCGTAATATTTGAAGCGTACAAAATATAATAAAATATTCTCAATATCTCTATTTACCTAAACTATTTCTCCATGTGAGATTATAGTGGAGTTGCACTGCCGAATAAAAATTCTACCGCAATATTGGGTAATCCATTATCAAGTCTTCCTGAATATGGAGGCAAGGGTGCAAACAAAGTTCCTACTTTGTTATTTAGAGACTCATTGTTCTCAACAATAGTCTTTTCCAAATTCTGCAATAGCAGATGAATTTTAGTATCCATAGAGGTCAAGTTTATTGGTACCGAAATATAAATTACAGTATGGGAGGTACTCAATATTCTAAGTGTTGCCAACATCTATTATGCATGTAAATCAATACTAGTAGGAGTACTTGATAAACATTTCTTGCATAAAGGCAATTTACAATGTTAAAGTTAGTGATTCTCAATCATTACTTGTAGGTAAACCTTGTTCATATTATATTTATTACTAGGTCTGTTTTCGGATCGGATCGGATCGAAAATGGGGGTAGTCGTAATTTTTCCAAATTTCTTTGGAATTGTAAAATCTGTTCCGATCCGATCTGATTTTTTTTCTTCTGGAAATCCGAAAATTATTCCAAATTCGGAAAAATTGGATTTTAATATGAATTTTCGGATTAAAAATTCGGTAAAAAAAAGGAAATTTAAGATAATATTTGTGAAATGTGTGAATATTTACCTTTTTTATATGCAAAATTAAACGTAATGTTCCCAAATCAAAATATCCAACTCTTACTCATACAATAGTAACATCACCACATCTCTATATAACAATTTTTTATATTATTAAACTACAAAAAATACAAAAAATATTGAATAAGAATATTAAGAAAAATTGGATTTGTGGGTATTCGGAGTAATCGAATCGGAATTTGTTCGAAATAATCGGATTGGATCTTGTTCGGAAAAATCAGATCATAAATTGTAAAAAATCAAAAGTTCAGACAAAAGCTGTAGCCCTACCTATTACTCATGAAGTCCTATTTAAGTGCATGATTTCCAATAATTACTTATGGTTCATAGTATATTGCGCAATGAGGTACATAATTTCCAATCATTATCTACAAGCGAACCATGTTCATGGTTTTATACTAATGAGATTCTATTAAGCGTCAAATCCTAATTTTACCCCATAAAATGGTGATCCCAATTTTACCTCGTAAAATAATGATCTTAACCTTAATGTGCATTTTAATAGTGTCTTAGCCAAGACAACTATTCAAAACTACTAAATGTTGTGTTTGTTATTCTAACAACTAGGGTGCTCTAAAACCTAAGTTCTATAAAGTTTGTATATTCTAGCCAAATTACCCATTTGCTACGAATATGAGGGGTATTAGATGTTTAGCTGACAAGTGGTCCCACCCCGAAGTCTGTTGGGTTCATAAGATAGGTAGATTATGTATATCTTTTAACTAACATTCTAGGGTACTATAGGTTGTTATTAGTGCATATATACCTCTAATTGTTATCATATAACATCTAATTATATATAGATACGTAAAATTGGTTCCTCAGACACCAAAATTTTAAAAATAAGACTAGGTCAATTCTCAATTGAGCCCTAATTATTTGTCATTGATAATTAACTGTGATTTAGATATGACTCTCAGTCGTATTCTAAATTAGTCTTAGTCTCGTATTATCTGTGATCCCTGATCATGATAATTAGTATCTTAAGGGCATACCATTAATATCCTATTAGCTATCGTAAGATACTTAAATATGTATTAATCCATGTACTTATATCACATATAAGTGAGTCAGATTTCCTATACGAAGCACCCGTTCCAAAAAAAATAAAATATATATATATATATTATTAATAAAAAATTTTAAAAAATAGGCCAATGGGGTAGGTCCAGTCAATAGGAATTTTTCAAAAAATATTTAACTTAATTTGACCAAAAAATGAGTTCTCTAGAGCCAATTTAGTGTCTGAACTGGTCCTGGACCGATTTGGTTTGGTCTGCGTCAAGGCCTGAACCGGGTTGACCGGTTTGACCAAGTCAAACCATGTGCCATGTATCCTTAAATCTGAACTGCCACGCATCATCATTCTGGACTGCCATGTGTCATAATTCTGAATTACCGCGCGTCACAGATTTGGACAGCCACGTGTCATACCATGGTATCCCACTGTGTATACCACATTGCAGTTACTGCCACGTCAATATGATGGACCCCACTTGCCACGTCAACATGGCGCGTGTCATTGACACGTGTTACTGCCATGTCAACATGGATCAGGTCTGATCCAGTCCAATTTTCAAAATTATATATGGATCTGATGACGTCATAAATAGGTATTATATATATTTTTCTAAATAATTAAAAATAACCTAGATGACGTCAGCATGACCTAAATAAGTTTTTTTTTGCTGTGAACTGCCAGTTTCAACGCAAATTTTTCGACGATTGGGACATATCTCTCAGATGTGCCATATACCGATGTGATCGTTGTAGATTAGACTACGCAACAAAATTGATTGTGAGTCAATCAGATCTCTACGGTGATGGCTATTTTAGTTTGAAAGCAGTCTTTTATCAAAGGTTAAAATCACTAAAAATAGCCTATTTAATTTAGGATTTTATTTATTTATTTTTTAAAATTCAAATCATATATCATAGATCAAGCAAAAATTATATATAAATTCAAAATTTGTAAAGAATACCTCTCTACAGCGCAAAAATCCTAAAAAAATACTGATTTTGAGAGTTCTCTACCTATCCCTTCTGATCCACTAGCTCGGCGTACTGATAACGTACTCTACCAGTTAATCAAAGAAACAAGATAATTGAGAGAAGAATAGAGATATTTTAGAAACAAGATAATTAAGAGAAGGGGGGAAGGAACATTGATGAAACCAGCACATCTTCTAATTAGATCCTTCCCCCCTTTCATTGGTATCAGAGCCATGTGTGGCTAATCATATGGTTCGCGTAGGTATGATAAGTCTCGTATGAGAACCTAGGTATACCTTACTGTGTATCTTTATTCTTGGTAAAATATGTTTACTCAGTCTAGTCTAGTAATAGACGTAAGTATGTTTCCTGTAAATCTTCTATCTCTGTTTGAGATGTTTTTTCAGTCTAGTCTGGTGAGATAATTGGGTATGGTACGTCACCCAAGTTGCGTACGACGTTGTTGTCCCGGAAGTGGACGTTTAGCCGGTAAATCGTTGACAGACGTGTACTTCAGTCTTTTACTAAGACTATACTGTTACGACATCTTTGACAGAGAGAAAAGACCAACAATAACTATACTAATATCTCTTACTAAGATTATACAGTTTACATAATTTTATCAGACCACCAAGGTTAGCAGTAAGGATTATACTAAAGTTCCTATATGGGATCTACATATCTATGTGATCCATACCTCACATATGGACTTAAGCCCTAACTCGGTAATTCGCCAGTTTATCTGGGATGAATTCAGAACTACCAGAAATGATATCTTCAGAAGATGGTATCATCAGAATTTTACCGAAGAAAGATTACAACTTATTGAAGACATTTACTACCATCAGATGGAACGTAGTCAAAAGATCACAGTCGTTTATGACTGGTTCGCAACTTGGTATAGTTGTCCTCAAACCAATCAGAATATAACATAAATTTTGGCTCCCACTAGCAGTCTCGTAATTGAGACACAACTAGTTACAGGCAGTCTCGTAACTGAGATGACTAGCAGTCTCGTAACTGAGACACAACTAGTTACCAAATAGAATACAATGGTTAGTACAGCACCTAAAATGAATAGTACTAAACCCATCTTATTGATCAGTAATCTTCGACCCTTAGATTCGCAGAATTCTAAATCTGAGGACCATCAGGAAGTTAGCATTAAATACTCTGAGACTGTTGACCCTATGGATGACAGTATTGAACAATTTAATGTTAACAATCTTACTAGAATCTCTACATCAGATGTCACTAAAAACTCTTTTGCTAGTAAATCCGAAGAAAGCAAAATTCAAGCCATTGAGTCTAGCTCTTATGCTATCGATTCATCATCTTCTAAAAAATCTGCCACTCAGCATCTTTTTACAGAAGAAACTTTTCCGAATCACAATTCCTCTAATAGGAAAACCATTTATAAATGGCCTACAGAAGAATTAGATGAAATATCTGAACATCCTTTTAAAAAACAGAATTTAAAAGGAAAGAGATATAGAGAATGTTATCACCAGTTTCCTTATTACCACAAACATAGAAAATGAACGAAGTATAAAGATAAACTGTATAACAATTCTCCAAACCAGTATGCAAACCGTATCTATAGGAATTCCATACATCAGCATAAACTTAAGTCTAGAAAACTATTACCTCATTTTTCTGACCAAACTGTATCAGTCAACAAAATTGACCATTATCTTCCTTTCATTACAGAACCACCTAGTGATGAATATTCAGAATCCATTTTTAACCATAAGGGGAAAACCATTACTGACATAAATGGCTTACAACTGAATACTCTTACTACTACCCAGAATGAAATTATATCCATTGTGGATACGATTCCTAATCCTGAAAATAGAACCAAAATTCTAAGTATTTGTCTCCAACAAATGCTTCAGGATAACCGAATATCTGGCATAGAACAATCACTTTCTGAAAAATCTTCAGAAATCATCCAACACATGGAAACTGAACAGCCAATCACTATTCAAAATCTCCGCACAAAAATTAATACTTTAAAATTCGAAATTAAACATTTAAAAATCTCTGAACAATTACCAGGCTCTAACATTAACCACCTACAGTATATTCAGAAGAACAACCCGAAGATTTTATCAGAAAAAATTGGTCATCCTCAAAAGGAAGATAACCTTTGTCTAAATCCTATTCAGAAGGTTATTACCCAGAAATGGCATATTCAAGTTACTATTGTCATTAACAATGAATTTACCATCCATAATGTTATTGCCCTTGTGGACAGTGGCGCTGACCTTAACTGTATCCAAGAAGGATTGGTTCCAACCAAATACTTTGAAAAAACTATCCAATCCCTTATCTCTGTTAGTGGTAATACACTACAAATCCATTATAAGCTCCCTGAGGCTTTGATCTCTAACAAAGGTGTTTGTATTCCTTCAACCTTTCTTTTGGTCCGTAACCTTCAGCAGCAAATCATTATTGGCACTCCTTTCCTTAGTCTTCTTTATGCCTTTGCATAAGGTTGATCAGAAAGGAATTTGGTGTAAATATCAAGGTCAAGAAATTAGTTTTGAATTCATTAGAAGTCCTGAAATTAGGATAATTAATGAACTTAAAACTATTATTGATTCCAAAACAAACCATCTGAATTTCCTGCAAGAAGAATGCCATGTCATGGACATTTCTCATAGGCTTCAGTCCTCTGAGGTCAAAATCAGAATTAAAACTATTGAACAACAATTCATTAGTGAAGTCTGCAGCAACATTCCTACTGCTTTCTGGAATCGAAAGCAACATGTTGTTTCACTACCATATAAGCAGGATTTTGATGAAAAAACTCAAATTCCTACTAAAGCTAGGCCTAGTCAAATGAATTCTGAATATCTTACACTATGTAAAAAGAAATTCAAGATCTTCTTGACAAAAACCTTATCCGTAAGAGTTACTCTCCTTGGAACTGTACAGCCTTCTATGTAAACAAGAATGCTGAGAAGGAACGATGAGCTCCCAGGCTTGCAGTTAACTATAAGCCTCTCAATGACTCTCTCAAATCGATCCGTTACCCAATCCCGAATAAAAAAAGACCTTTTAAATCGTCTTTATAATGCTATTATCTTCTCTAAATTTGACTTAAAATCAGGATACTGGCAAATCCAGATTAGTGAGAACGATAAATATAAAACTGCCTTTACAGTACCATTTGGCCATTTTGAATGGAATGTCATGCCTTTTGGATTAAAAAATGCCCCATCCAAATTTTAGAATATTATGAATGATATTTTCATCCCTTATTCTGATTTATGTATTGTTTATATTGATGATATTCTTTTATTCTCTAATACTATTGATCAACACTTTAAACATCTTAAAATCCTTAATGATGTTATCCGTCGCAATGGTTTGGTCCTTTCTGCCCCTAAAATCAAGCTGTTCCAATTAATAGTAAGATTCTTAGGACATAACATTTCAAAATGACAAATTATCCCTATTGATAGAAGTATTGAGTTTGCTTCCAAATTTCCCGATGAAATTAAGAAGAAACCCCAATTACAACGATTTCTTGGTAGTCTCAATTATTTTGCAGACTATTATCAGAATCTTGTCCAGGATAGTGCGATCTTATACAATAGACTCACTAAGACTCCTACCCCCTAGACCTCTGAACATACCCAAGCTGTTCAGCGTATCAAACTATGTGTTAAACAGCTCCCTTGCTTAGGTCTTGCTAATCCTCACCGGCCTAAGGTAGTAGAAACTGATGCCTCTGACTTAGGTTTTGGAGGAATATTAAAATAAAGGAACCCTTCTTCACAAAAAGAAGAATTGCTTCGTTTTACATTTGGAAAGTGGAAGACAGCTCAAAAGAACTATTCCACTATTAAAAAAGAAATGCTAGCTATTGTCAAAAGTATTCCTAAATTTCAGAATGATTTATTAAATCAAACTTTTTTACTCAGAATTGATTGCAGCTCTACCAAAGACATAATTCAAAAAGATGTTAAAAATCTTGTATCTAAACAAATATTTGCTAGATGGCAATCTGAATTATCTGCTTTTGATTTCTCTATTGAGTATATTAAAGGCAATCAGAATTCTCTTCCTGATTTTCTTACCAGGGAATTTATGCAGGAGAAATCCGAAGAATCCAAACATGAAACCTCATGAACGAGGTTGGGGTCAAAACAGTCAAAATAAAAATCTGAATCTGAATCCGAATCAGAAGCTTCCTACTAACAGTAATCCAGAGTTTAAGAAAACTGTTAGAGATGCTCTTAAACTGGATATTATTTATCATCAGAAAGCATTAGTTAAAGAAAGTATGTTAACCCTTTCTTTTGAAGACCTTAAACTCCATCAGGATGCTTGGGGTCTCAAAGAACGATATTTTGCAAATCAGAATTATATGGTCCAAGAAGGCCGTTATCGGTACGTTTATGAGGCCATGTTGATCAAAACTGCCTCTGTTCAACTTGAACACCATCATTTAAATCCGAAAGATCTGAAAAGTTCTATAACACATTCTAAGTGTTATGTTACTAGGGTTTTACACCTATCTGAATGGGGTCTTGATCCTACCAAATCAAAGACTCTTAAACTGAACGGCCAACAATATAATTATTGGGATTATATTCAAGCCTGGCATTATACTTTTTACTATCAAAACCCTATCAGAAAACATACTTGGTTTTTCTGCCTTAATCCAGATATTATAAAAAGATATGGTTTCCCCACTTGGTTCCTCAATTGGTGGGAAAAAATGGGACCCGACTTTGATATTCTGCCAAAAGCACTTCAGAATCCCTTTACCCTTTGGTATGAATTTCATCCCAAGCTCAAGGGTAAAACTGTAATTAATCTAACAGGTATAACTGGTAATTTTCAGGGACATAATATTACTTTTAACTTTATCAGTAATCCCAATCACATGCAGTCTTTTTCAGGAACAAAGCTTCTTCAATTACGTACCAGCTCTATCAGAACTAGGATAGAAAATCTACCTACTACAGAATCCCATACAGATTTACTGCATGGATCCCAACCGAATACTAACCGAATTGTTACAACAGAATCTACTGTACATAACAAGGCAGCTTTAGCCCATTTTATCCGTCACTCTGGGAAATCTTCTCAGAATAAACTGAATACTCTATCCGAAAATGTTAAGCAGCATCGCCTGGCTTATCATACATCTCAATCCAACACTAAGTTGGACTTAGCCGATCTTACTCGGGGAAATAGTAAGGCTAGTCCAGAGCAAACGACTTATGGTAAAGACATATCAAATCCGTTGACACCTGTCAGTTTTGTAAAAACTGAAAGTCTGGTTAAACAATCAGACATTATTCGCCACCCCGAATTATCCGTTATTCCTAAATCTGAATTAACAAGCCAACTTTAAACAGTATATCAGCACCCGGTATGTTAAGACAAGCAGTACCTATCAGCCATATTACAACAGTACTCCAGCACTCAACAGAAAATATCAGTATCCTAATCTTATGGGACCCGCAGAACACTTCGCCGAAGAATCGTATACTCAGCACTCAGAACGCACTAAGAATACCTCCGTCATCACTTTATCTGAAAGTCAAAAGCAACCACTATGTGGGCTTCACCAACCACTATGTGGGATCCACCAAATACTATGTGGGATCCACCAACCACTTTGTGGGACCAACAGAGCACTTTGTGGGACCAGAAGACCACTATGTGGGACCCGACGACCACTTACCTCGCCTATATAAGGAGCTTGAAGACTTAGTTTTAGGTACGCTTTCATTTACGCATTTATTTTCACTCTTTTACTCTCCTCTCTTGTTTCCTCCAGTTCTCAAGTTCTAAGTTTGTAAGCTGTAAGTTACCACTGTACATCTTCCACCCTCTGTAAGCTGTAAGCTATCTGTACATCTTTCACCCTCTGTAAGTCTTCTATTATCTAAATAAAGCTCTAAAGGTTGTTTATATAGTTTGTTAATAAGTATTCACAAAGTGCACGCACACCCCTGAGGGTGTCTTCATAGGTGAGAGGGCCTGAAAGAGCATCCTCATAACCTTAGTTTTAGTTTATGTTCTAGTTTATCTGTATATTTAAGTTTATTAGTTTGTTTCAAATATCCTTGTGCTCGTTACTCCGAGTAACGATCTAGCCAACAACTGTTGAGTACTAAGCTCTACCTAAGCATTCCTCTTTGAGGAAAGACGGTATCTTTTACTCCATCTTAAAGCAGTTGGGTAGCCTCTGGCTACTTACTTGTTGAAAAAACAACAAAATTCTTTTATGATCTGAATAGTAAGTGTTTTTCTTGTATTAGTTTTGTATGATCTAAATAGTAACTGTTTGTACTGTTTAAGTTTTGTATGATCTGAATAGTGTTTGATTTTACTGTTTAAAATAAACTGTTTATAGTTTAAAACCTCAGTTTGTTTCGTTTTAGTTCCTTAGCCGTTCTGATTAGATCTTTCCCCCTTTCATTGAACAAGATAATTAAGAGAAGAATAGAGATATTTTATTGAAGAATAATAACTCACTATACCCTCAGAGGTTCAGTGTTACAAAAGATAACCCAATATTGACATGGCAAGTAGGGTCCATCATGTTGGTGTGGCATTGACTACACAAGCAAACCTTTTCACAATTATGAATATCACAAGCGGTATAATTTGTTTCGAAAGGGGAAAAAAAGTCATACAGGTTAGTGATATTTCACATTTTCTACAGATTCAAGTTTTGTCACTGTAGGTGTATTAGCTCTGGATCTTTGATCACATCATAACTCATATGATAAGAGCCAGAATTGGGTAGAGTAAAAAAACTGACATAAAAATTAGAAGCCAATTCGTACAAAATTTGCACTAGTAAATAGGGCTAACAAGCTACATAGAAAAGCTAGAAAACAATCCAAAACAGCACTAGTCTCACTGACAAAGTTCTTAGACAACCATATTAAGCAGCAGCAGCACCCTTTTGTTTCTTGGGCATTCTATAGCCACCAACAACACAAGCATGATCTCGTTCAAAGGGCTCGAGGGTGACTTGCTCCGAAGGCCTGAACTGATCTAGCTGCAGCTTCTTCACTTCTTGAGCAAACACTGCCTCAGCTGGAACAGTAGAATCTATACAGTTGGCCTGAAATAAACAGTGTCAAATTATAAATATCCAAATATCAATCATACAAGTAAAGTTTGTTCTCGTCAGAAAAGTGAAAGCTAGTCAACAAGTTCGATCAAACAAACCTTAATTGAGATAACAAAGTGACCACCATTTTTAAGAAAATATGAGGCATTCAGTGCTAAAATCCTAGCCTGTTAGAAGAAACATAGTTCAGCACAATAGAATGACGGAAGCAAGTTAGTAAACCTGTTATGTAAGTCAAGAATATAAACAATATATAAGTTCACCAACTCCAGAGGAATAAAAGGCTTTAATTTAAGACTAATATAGCAAAACCAATTGGCAATCAAAAATAGTACTGCAGGCAAAGCTACAATTAGAACCTCAAAATTGATAATAAGAAACGGTCAAAGTTTCAATTGCGCAGAAAATTGTCCATACTGTCATACATATGAAGATTTGATAGGTGAAGCTGCAAAAAAGTAAAATCTGGGACTTCGAAAGCATCAGAAGCTCGAAGCTACATCATCCAAAAATTCCTGAAGAGGAATTCGAGTAATTTCATCATATGCTTCGTAATTTTTAAGGAAATAGGTTATATAAAGAAGAAATAAACGTTACCCGCAGACAGTAATGCATAAAAAATTGTGGCATACTTAACAAATGTACTAGTCAAATGAGGCGCATCTACAAAGACTAGTAACAACGCAGACCACTCTATGGCTTCTACCTTTTATCTCCAAAGTTATGTGCCTATTACATTATCAAAATTTATTCTAGGTAACAACACTTCACTTGATAAAAAAAACAAAACGTGCCCAACACTCGGACACAAGTGTCCAACACTATTTACAAGATACTATTCTATTTTCTGCCGTTTTCGACACCCCGTATCCGTGTCGTTGTTACCAAGAAATTTAACCTCAATAATTAATCCCTTTGATTAAAAAAACCTATAGCGCACACGCTCATACTGTCATAAACCACCCTTAGTTAACTTATGATTCCAGCCCTCTGAACATAAAATCGAGAATCATAAACCAAATAGAAACTGTCACCTCAACCTATCTACTACCACATCTGTAAACCGTATACAACAATTAGTGCCCTCTCTTCCACAACTCCTTGTTTAGCAATGACAACTATATCTTATGCTCTCTTATCTATTTTGTTGCTTTGATGCAGAGAGAGAGGGGGGGGGGGGGGGGGGGGGGGGGGGTGGGGGGGGTGCTGGTTTTCTAAAAGATTCAAAAATGGATTTACGCTTCGATTGGGGTGGTTTGTTAGTATTGAGGCATCCTAAACAAAACACGGTATATCAGCTAGGACAGGGTTTCAGTTGATGTAAACCAACCCTTTACTTCATTTTAATTTTCTATAAGACAATAGGAGGGGTATTTGGTGAAACAATTAGGCTAATTAGAAAAAATAGGAAGTTGGGACTCTTAAATATCACAGTAACGTTGTACATTTGTCTGCTTTGATTTAGGTGCGGAACTTTTTTCTGGCCTAATTTTTGATAACGGTGTATTTATTCAACCTAAATACACAAATTATATGCTATATTATGAATTAATTAAAACAAAACTGTATCAGACAAGGTCCGTAGCCTTATCATTGTTTACATATACAATAAAAAAGCTACAGACATGTTGAAAGCTAATTCAAGTTCAGGAAAAAAAATACTCAAGGAAAACTTATTTTGCATCAGAAACTCGAGTTTACATCACCCATAGTGTCTTGAAGGGGAATCCGAGTAACTCATCATTTGCGGATATACAGCATTTGAAAAAACACAGGAAATTTTTTTGGGAATCTCCGAGCATCTTGAACTAACTAACTCCCAACACATTCTAAAGCCTTAACAGTGATGTGTCATTGATACTTGAAGAAGAAGAAAAAGTAGATGGCCTGAAAATTGATATTCAGTCATGGGTAAAATGCAGTGAGGAAAATCATAAATGAGATACAAATAAAAGAATTAACACACCTGATCTGGTTGAGCGACATCAGAGAAGATAACATCAACCATGCCAACCAACATCCGGTATTTGGCAGGATGTCTAGCATCCTCAATGATTGGTATAATATTGGTGCGCTTCTTTGCCATGTTGACCAAATCCCTACCACTTCTATGTGAGAATTCAACAGCATAGACCACTCCAGTCTATAAGTACAATGAGATGAATTAAATCAATGAAATGTCAAATACAAAATCGAAATTGATAGCAAGTTGTATAAATGAAAAGAAATTCACATTTATAGCATTTTTACTTACTGGTCCAACAAGGTCAGAAACATGAGAAACTGTGGTACCAGAAGCAGCTCCTAAGTAAAGAACCCGTGCTCCAGGAATCTTGAGAAAGGGTAACCAAAATAAAACAATCATTGGAAGTACAATTGCTACAGAAAAGAGAAATAATTTACCAAATATTCCGAAGAGACTATTTGTCTTAAGAGATGGTAAAAACACATGTGCTGCCCTAATATGCGTAGAATATCCCCCAAGATACTGATAAGAAACTGCCTCGGTATCTTAAGGGAGGTATCCAAGAGAAAACCGCAGTTGTATGTTTACTATTAATCTCCAAGAACTCCATTATCTCTAAAACGAAGTGCTTGGAGCAGTTAACACTTACAATATGAATGTTGTCAAGCCCGCCAAGAATAGCTGCAGCCAACTTTGAGCGGAAGGGGTTCCATACTCTGTATTCAATCTTTGTGGCATCTTCAGCCTGAAAAGAAAAGAACGAAGGACAAAGGGGTAAAAATCAAGTACAAAAGTTCATAACGCTAAGCATATAGGTTTAAATAAGTGCGTAAATGTCAAAAGCAAAATAGTATATTGCCATATATCGACTTAATGGGCTCTGATATCACAAGTACTAGTAACTTTGAAACAAAATAATCCTGCATTCATTCTCAAAATAAAAAACAAAAACTGCATAGAAAGTGAAAGAGAAAGATCACTTGATGAAAAGGTCAACTAAGCAAAAGCATGTTAATTCAGACATAAACAATCTCCAAAAACACACCCATTACATATTTTGACTTGTACCCAGAAGCTAAAGTATAGTTTGCATCAGAGAAGAATAAATTGCAAATATACTTCCATAACATAGGAAAGCCTAAGTGAAAGATTACAATGCTAAAAACTCTAGAAACACTCAACATCATGGTCATAGCAAACACATAAACACCCCACATTGGTCAATCAACAAAATGACTAAATGTGACATGAAGCTAGAGTAATTAACATTACAAAATCACAAAAAGAATAAAAATGAAAACTTTACCTGAATAGAGATCCTCTTCTCACCATAAACAGCTTCTCCAGGAACCATGTTCTTAGTAACAAGAGCATCTTCCTTACCCTTAGCAATGAAAACCCCTTCATGTCTATGAGGTTCAACTATAACCTTCGTCCCACCTCGCATTCCACCGCCTCGACCACCCCCACGACCCCTTCCACCATCTCGACCTCCTCTACCACCCCCACGACCCCTTCCACCTCCACTATCTCTACCTCCTCTTCCACCACCTCTACCTCCTCTTCCACCTCCATCACTTCGACCCCTGAATCCACCTCCTCCACGACCTCCTGCAAATTAAACAATTAGGGTTTGTTATTGAATGTAAATGAAACTAATTAAGGTTTGTGATTGAATTAGAAGTACCTCTAATTGGTGGCCTCATCTTTAGCTAGGTTTGGCTTTTAATTTTTGGGAGAAGTGTTTTCAGAGGTTGGGGGAGAAGAGGCTGGTTTTATAGGGTTTTAGTAGTTTTAGGGTTTTAGGAGATCTCCAATCGGGTTGCTAAAAATATATTAGTTCCACTGCTGGAGGCAGATATTAAGGAATAAAAATAAAATGAAAAATGTGATCCGACTTGCCGGATTCGAACCAGCGACCTAAGGATAACAGCGTACGACTACAGTCCTCCGCTCTACCAACTGAGCTAAAGTCGGATATACCTAGTTTGCCTAATATTTTTATAAAATTTATTCGACAAAACTCTGTTGAGGATTTAATAACAGAGCAAACCGATGATGTGAAAATTGTTCATGATTTGTATTCAATCATTGTGGTATAGGCTTTGTTAGGAAAATTCATAATTTAATTTGTGTACGTGCACGCATGATATTATCAGATGCAAGCTGTTTTAAAGGATGATTAAGAAAATAACTAAGCTCTTCAAAAACTTTTAGCATTGCGTTAAGGTTTTGGAATAAAAGTTAGTGAACATTTCACAGTTTAAGCCTTAACATGTACTATATATATTTAGCATATCGATTTCAAACTTTGAAATCTCTTTTATTAGCCAAGCATGACTAGTAGAGGATTAAGTCACTTGCCCAAAACCACAACCATATTAGCAAAACCAAACTGACTATCCCATCTGTCCAAACACCAAAGAGACGAGCAAAAATATTATCGAGGCAGACTGATTGTCACAACTCCACAATGAATGCTCGTTTTAAAAGTGACTTCACCTCATGGTGGAACCTCAAAACCACTTTTGGTAATGGTCAAGTCTCTTTTGAGGTAGTTTCATACTATGTTGCGGGAAACGTGTTTCCCCTCCTCCCAAACGTTTCAAGGGAAACTAGTTTGGGAAACGGGTGTGATTTAGTTTCCCAAATTTAGGAAATGTTGGGGGAAATGAATATGATTTGCGTTTTGATTCGACTGTGATTCGGTATGAGAAACGTTGATGATTCGGTTTGTGAAACGCGCATGATTCAATTTTCGATTCGCGTGATTCATTTTTTGAAGCAAATTTTGGTTCGATTTGGGAAACTTTTAAAATTCGTATAAATACTACTTTATAACGAAATCTTTGAAAAAGGAAGCCTTAAGCATGCTTAACCTTTTATATTCTCTCCCTTATTAACTAAGTTAACAAACATTATTTTTGTATCTTGATATCTCTATTATCAAAAAAACATCACTGATCTTTGCTTATTTCGACAGTTCTTACTCGTTTCCTAGTTCAAATTTGTTTACGCTTCAATACCCGTTTTCCTCTTCGTTTCACATTTCGCTTCAATTGTCACATCTCTTATGTATGTGTTTCCCGAATCATGTATAAAAAATATTTGATGTTTCCCATTTTCGTTTCTCGTATCGTTTCCCGTACCCACTTAACTTTCAAGTAGCATAGGTTTCCCACAGGGCTGTCCCTGCCTTTTATAAAACCCTGTGTGGAGAAAAAATGGGTTTTTTTTAGTTTAGAGATTTTTTTAAGTATTAGACCTTGTTTTGAAAAGTTGGGTATTTGGTTTTTGGGCCTTGTATAATGGGTTTGGTTTTGTGGTCGAATCTGAACTAGGTTATTTATTTATTTATTTTGTTTGGGTTAGACAATTTTTTATTTATTCTTTGGGACCTTTTCCTTTTAGGCCTTGTGCCATCGCACATGTCGCACACTCTCATGGCCGGCCCTAGTTTCCCATGGTGGGTCTTCAAAACTGTAAAGAAATCTAAAACCATAATAACTGGAATTCTTCTTTCACCGATAGTGAACCGAAGTTACACTAGCCAAGAATCGACAACCACAATATGAAGAAGAAGAGAAGTTAAAAGGTGAAACTAAAGGCTTTGATAAGATAAACTAAAGCTTACAAGATATTAGCTAAATGATATTGTTTTATACTAATGAAGACTAACATGAGGTGGGGACGATTCCCCTACACTCAAAAATACTACACTCATTCCTCACCATACAACTTTAATATATTTGAGAGGGAAAATGACTTGTCTTTTGTGACGTAGCAATTGTTCTCTCTCCTCCCCTCTTATCTCTCGTCACTCCTATTCTCTTTCTTCATGTGATTTAGTCTCTTTCTCTTTCCTCATTCAAAATAATTTAAAATCATAACAGACTTTCTCTCACTCTCCTTCTCTCTACCTAGTGAAGACCAATGGTAGAAGTAGTAAATTGAAGACTCTCTCTCTCTATATATATATATATATATTTTCTCTCACTCTTTTTCAAAACGAAGCAAATTGAGGAACGTATTTAGGGGTTTGATCGATAGAGATTGTGTGATTTTGTGTTGAAGAACGATTTTAGGGTTTTAATCCACGCGATTCTTCGATTACTTTGTCAATAACAACACATCTTTCTCCCTCTTACTCCACTATATCTTTTAAATTGTTGATGTCGATTGTGGATTTATTGTAAACTGCGCACTTCTTTGCCACGGTTGTTGTTAGGAGATGAGGTTTCAAAGGGTATGTCTAAAGGTTGTTGTTGTTGGAATTTTAATTGTAATTATTGGTTTCGGGTTTTACTAAATATCTCATAACTTTAATCATGAGCTTTTTTATATGTAATATTACATCAATGCCGAACTCTGTGGTTATGTCTTTTCCATCCCAATTATCCGTTTAATCGAAAATTTAATAAGTCTGGGGAGAAGTTTAGAATTGTAGAATTCAAAAATTGCGGATCAATTCGCGAATGTGCCAAAATTGTCGATATACATTGATCGACACTTTTAAATTTCCAAAATTGTCAATTTATGCATTGATCGACAATTTTGTAAATGTAAAGATTGTCGAACCGTGCATTAATCAGCAAACCTTTTAAGTAAAATTTTATGAATTGTCAAAATTGTCGATTTATGCATCAATCGACAATTTTGTGAAAATAATTTTTTCGTGAATAACCAAAATTATCGATTTATGTATCCATCGACAATTTTGTTGAGTGTCAAAATTATCAATTTATGCATTGATCGACAATTTTGTGAAATGATTTTTCCGTGAATGGCCAAAATTGTTAATTTATGCACTAATCGATAATTTTGTGAAGTACCAAAATTGTCGAATTATGCATTGGTCGACAATTTGTGCCTTGATCAACGATTTTGTGGAGTGCCAAAACATCACTGAAGTTTAATGCACTGGTCGGCAATAAAACATCACTGAAGTTTACCGAAGATTAATCATATACAAAGCACAAAATAATAACCCCACTTCTATGATTAAAACCCACATAAACTAAAATACATTACCAATAAAACGGGTTATAAAGAACTTGTTAGCCATCACAAAAATTGTATTTACATTCATGTAATTGTTCTTCGAGAGTAACCGTTCTTCAACGAGAGTGATGAATCTGACTAATTATTTTCAGCGATAGTAAAAGAGTAAGAGGAAGACACAGATGATGAAGGGATTAACAACACTGTTATCTATAAATTGTCGATAAGTGTACCCATCGACAATTTCATTGTTTCTGGCCATAAAATAAATGTCAAGCATTTAACCCATCGAAAATTGCGCAGGTCCCCACTTATAAACCTGGAGTACTATTTTATATGCACTCCCTACCGTTCTTTGATACAGTTCAATACACTCCCACAAATAACTGAAATTTCAAAGTCAATTGCACCCCAACTTTATTAATGCGGCAATCTATAGTGGCGTATTCCGCATCTCGAACTTATGCTTCATCTTCGAACTACATACGAGCTTTCGACCTCACCAACAAAGCACGTGGCACAAAAAGTATAAAGACAACAACGTCAGGAAGCAGATGCAACACGAATTTCTCAACCAACACCACTCGTCCATGAGGTTCCTCATGCTATTGGTTGAGAGCCGTCTTGTAATAGTTTATTTTGTACCTCAGACTTAAAGCTTCATCCTCCTCAGCATACAGGAAATACTACTAAAGACATATTCAATATTCTTTAGTTCAAGTCATCGCTTTCGACTTCTACGTATCCAATTCAATGTGCGCAAGTGTACAGTCATCAATAAAGCCGTTGTACAGCAATAGAGGTCAGGACGTTACATTATCTAGTCAAAGAATATCTTACATCTACTTTGTAACGTCCACCATTAAGAACATTAATGGTCGTCAAACGGTCATATGATGAGACCTATAAATAGGACCAGAGAACTACATATTAAGCACGGGCAATTATATACAAAGGAATTCCTATTCCATAACTACATAGATTCAGAGTACTCATTATAATAACTAGCATTCTCAATAAGATCTATCTCTTTCTAAAATCCTTAAGAGAGGTCGTGGTTTTTATACTATTCAAAGGTTTTCTACGCTAAATTGTTGTGTTAGTTATTATTAAATGTTTCGATTACATCTGGTGTAAAGGCTAAGTCCGGATCCTAGAATTAAGCTATTACATTTGTCGCCGTCTGTGGGAACTGAAATTCTCAAACCCATTATCTTAGAAACTGCTAATCATCTCCTTTCAGAATGTCGCCTCCAAGTCAGAGCACCTCAATAGTTCAAGCAGAGGAAAATATCGCGCTAGCAGATCTGTGGGCCACCTTAAATTTTAAAATAGAAAGACGTGCTACTTTAGAGTAACAGCTGGCGAGTGTACATAATGCACTAAAGGTTCTACAGGGTCAGCAAGTCGCCACCCAGAAGAACAAAGTCGTATAACCTGAAGGCTTGTGAATTTCTGTTCACGACAGAATAAGACCTCCTCCGAAAGGGAATCACGTTAGAGGTGCGCTTCGGTTTAATTATCATCAACAAGAAATGGAACCCATCCCAATTCAGGAGGCCCACCAGGAAGTAGATGGCGGCCCAACGGAAGTCAGACAGATTAAAACTCCACCTCGAAAAGTTTGAGTCCCAGTAAAAGACCGTCTAAGTGAAGGGAGAGATGACCATAATCTTGGAAAAGGATGCATCACACGCCCAGTTACTATAGCTTGACAGTATGTGACTCAGGAACATGTCGACATACGAATCAAAGAACTACTCGAGGCTCAGACTCCGACGAAAGAAATCCATAACAAATTATAGAAGAGCCCGATCGCACAGGAGCTGCTGGACGGTGAGGTACCCATAGGGTTTCATACCCAAAGATTCAAAAATACAAAGGAACTGATCCAGTGGAGTACGTCCAAGAGTTCCAGGACGCGTTAGGTCTACATTTCACGTCCAACCATATCCTATACGGGCTCTTTTCTTCTAGCTTATCAGGTGAACCCTTACGGTGGTTTCACACACTGCCTGAAGGATCCATCATAACTTTCGAACAGCTGTGAGAACTCTTTGTTAAGAATTACTCGCACAATAGAGACAAGGAAGGTAATCTATACTCCATTTTCAGCCTTAAGCAGATGCCAGGCGAGAAGCTCGAGACGTTCACTAAGAAGTTCTTAGAGTTAGCCTGAAAAGTAGATCGACTCGACCAGAAGATTATCATTTCGGCTTTTACCAATGCGCTACTTGTTGATGGAAGGGCAAATGAATACCTCGTCCTCAATAAACCAACAACTCTGGAAGACATGATCGAAAAGGTCAACAATTATATTGACCTATAAAGAATGGTGCCTGACAGACAGAAACCCCAGAAGTCAACATTAACAACTCGAGATCAGTCAGCCAACCAAGACATTAATCGTACTGCCGATCAGGGAGGAGACATGAAACGGATAAAATCTAACGACGAACAACCTCGAAAGGGGAATAACTTGCCCAGGCTCTGCCTTCCCAAGATAAATGTGACCATAACCAACATTTATCCTATACTTCAGAAGGATCATTTCTTCCGCAATGCGCAATATCTCCAACCCATTGAGAATAATGCATATTGCATCCACCATAGCGCATAAATAGCAGAGTACGTCGAAATCAGTGGCAAAAAGCGAGGAATATATATTGGCACTCTTTTGCCAACAACAGAATAAAATATCCTCATTCAGTTCCTCAAAGACAACAGTGATGTATTTGCTTGGACATTTCACGAGATGTCAGGTATCGATCCCAATCTAGCTTGCTACAAGCTCAATATAAAGGATAAAGTCGAAGCTGTCAAACAAAAGCAGAGGACTTTAACACTGAGACTCTGAGAAAAAGTAAATAAAGAGATCGACAAACTCATCAAAATTGGCTTTATCAGAAAGGCCAATTACCCAGAGTAGATTTCAAATATTATGGCAGTCCTAAAGAAGAACGACAAGATCAGGGTATGCGTGGATTTCACAGACCTCAACAAACATACTCCAAAGGATAGTTTTCTGCTTCCTATTATAAACCATATGCTCGATTCTACTATGGGTCACGAACTCCTGTCTATGATGGATACTGCATCAGGATACAATCAGATACCTATGCTACCTGATGACCAAGAAAAACAACTTTCATTACAAAACATGACTTATACTGTTATAAGGTCATGCCTTTCGGTCTTAAAAATGCCAGAACCACTTATCAACGGTTGGTGACACAAATGTTCAAATATTACCTCAAAAAAATAATGAAGGTCTACATTGATGATATCTTATATAAAAGCCTTATAAAGGAGAACCATATTACAGGCTTACGTACTACTTTCGAAATTCTCCATTCCTACAAGATGAGGCTTAATCCTGAAAAGTGCCAGCTCGGGGTCCAGTCAGGAAATTTTTTGGGATACTTAATCAGTAAAAGAGGTATAGAAGCTGATCCAGATCGTATTAGTGCTTTACTATCCATGCCTTCGCCGAAAACAAAGAAATACATATAGAAGATAACATGCTAGATTGCCACGATAAATTATTTTGTTTCAAAATCTTCAGATCGATATTGATGGTTGTTCAACCTTTTATGTGAAGGGACAACAAAACAACAATCTAAAATAGATCCCAAGATCGAGTAGACGATAAAATGTGAAACAGCATTTCAGGAGCTCAAACTTTACTTGGGATCACCTCCAGTGATGAGTACACCTCACGAAGGGGAAGAACTCACAATATATCTTGCGGTTACCGATAAATTGTTAAGTTCCATCCTCATTCGACTTGACGGGAAAATAGAAAAACCAGCATATTTCATCAGTATGACTCTCACTCCTACAGAGTCCCGGTACACCAAGATCGAGAAATTGCTCTTAGCTCTCGTATACACATCGCAAAAATTGAGACAGTATTTTCAAGCACACTCGATTCGAATGGTGACAAATTACCCTTTACGAGAGATTTTATCCAAACGGGAAAAGTCCAGAACAATATAACATGGTCGGTCACTCTTGGCGAATACGACATCCGTTTTGAACCACGACACTCTGAAAAGGGTCAAATAATAGTAGATTTCCTTGCAGATTTCCCAGTAGAAGATCCTGACTGGAAAGAAGACAGTACGAATAACAGTGAGGAATACTTCGAAGAAAAGTTAGACTGGATAACTCGAAAGGGATGACGTCTTTTAACTGATGGATCTTATGGACCTACAGGGTCAGGTATAAGAATCGTGTTTATCACAACTTCCAATGACAGGATCGAGAAAGCAGTCAGGCTAAATTTTGAAGCAACCAATAATGAGGTCGAGTATGAAGTAATGATTCACGGTCTAGATATGGCTTTAGAGATTGGAGTTTCCAAATTATATGTCTATACCGACTCATTACTCATTGTGAACCATTACACGAAAAAGTTCCAGAAGAACAGAAAAATGGTCGACTATGCGGCAACAGCAGCCGACAGAATGAGCAAATTCAAAAAAATTACTATCAAACATTTACCGCGCGGAGAAAATTGACATTCAGACTTTCTCGCGTACCTGGCAGGAATACTTGGTACGGAAGCACGTTATCTAAAGATTGAAGTATCATCCACCCCCAGCATTAACACCATAAGCTCGAATTCAGTCAATACTGGAGGCGTTGAAGAAGATGAGAACGATTGGAGATGACCTTACCTCAAGTATATTGGGACCAAAAACACATTTGATGGCGAACTCCCTACATACCCCATAGAGAAGAGAAGCGTACTTGATAATGCTAAGCGATACATCGTGGACAACGGTGTCATTTATAAAATTTCGGTCACATGACCGTACCTCGAATGTTTGTCGAACAAAGAAGCTTAGAAGTTCCTACACGAACTCCACGAGGGGACTTGTAGTTCCCATGCAGCGGGACGATCTCTCGCAAATCGAGCTCTTACTCAAGGAGCCTTTTGGCCTAAGATGAAAGCTTAAGCCATCGAACTCGCAAGCAAGTGCGATATCTGCCAAAGATATGGCCCCCAAATTCGAGCTCCAGTCTTAGAACTCTATTCCAGCAACATTATTTGGCCATTTAAAAGATGGGCCCTTAACCTCGTAGGATAATTCCCCACGGCACCGGGAAAAAGGAAACACCTCCTAGTAGTAACGAATTACTTCACAAAATGGGTAAAAACAATCCCTCTATGCCGCACACGCGAAGACGAAGTTATCAAATTCATTTGGGAAACTATCATCATCCGGTTCGGTTGCCCCCATCTCATCAGAATCGACAATGGACCTCAGTTCGTTGGCTCCAGGGTCGTTGAGTTCCTCAATTAACACAAAATCACCCACTCCCCTTCAAATTCATATTACCCTCAAGGAAATGGCCAGGCAAAAATTACTAATCGAACTATAATGGATGGGATCAAAAAGTGCTTGACAGAGAAGAAGGGAAATTAGGTTCAGGAACTACCACATGTCCTATGGACATATCGCAAAATACCTCAGGTATCAACTAGATCTACACCGTTCTTACTAGCGTATGGTACATAAGCAATCATCCCTACTCTATATCATTACCTAATACTCAACCATACCATGACGGATAAAGATAATGAGTACCAATTGGCATGTAACATAAATTGGATCGAGGAAACTAGAGACATATCAATAATGAATTTAGGAGGATACCACCAAGCTCTAGCCTGATCTTAAAACAAGCGCGTTCGTCACAAAGAGTTCGAAATTGAAGACCTCGTGCTGCGAGAAATTCCCAAACATAAAAAGGAGGCAAGCGCTGGGAAACTGTCAGAAAATTGGGAAGGTCCTTTTGTTATTGTCGGAAAATTGGTCTTGGTTCTTACGATCTCGCCACTGAACATGGCAATCGAATACCTAATCCTTGGAACACGAGGAGATTAAAATTGTATCGCCGATAAAAATCCATCACAGTGTACTTTTCTACAAATCAATCTATCATCTTGTACAACGATCTTACATCAATGAAAGACTTATGTTTGATCCAAATACATCCGAGTACTTTCTACTATTTTATACAATACTCTGTCTAACACATTCATTGTACGTCAATCATACACCAATGAAATACTTGTGTTCGATTGCCCTACACTATAGTACTTTTCTAATATATCCAACAAGTACTTTTATATACAAGTAACAGATCGTTTGTTGCTTTGGCCAAACTGATCATCTATTATATTACAGATCGTTTGCTGCTTCGGCCAAACTGATCTTCTATTAAATTATAGATCGTTTGTTGCTTTGGCCAAACTGATAATCTATCATATTACAGACCGTTTGTTGCTTTGGCCAAACTGATCATTTATTATATTACAGATCGTTTGCTGCTTTGGCTAAACTGATCTTCTATTAAATTACAGATTGTTTGTTACTTTGGCCAAACTAATCATCTATCACATTACAAATTATTTATTGCTTTGGCCAAACTGATTATCTATTACATTACAAATCGTTTGCTGCTTCGGCCAAACTGACCTTCTATTAAATTACAAATCGTTTGTTACTACGGCCAAACTGATCATCTATTACATTACAGATTGTTTGTTGCTTAGGCCAGACCGATCAGCCACCTATGTCCCTCTACGATCGATAACCTTTGGGAACCATCCTATACAACAGATGTTCGACCAATACAACATCGCTGATATAACAAAAGGTTAGTATCAATCATCATTCTAGACATTCCTATTTTTATACAATATACGCGTTAGTTAGTATACATAGCGCATCCCCTTAATTATTACTCCTTACTAGAGCTATCACTCGAGCTGTCACCTCTATTAGAAGGTCTCGCAACGTCAGGTGCACAACGTGCGTACAGCTGTTGACGTATAAACTCCGACATTCTTCCAGTAATGATTTTCTTTCCATCTCTAACCATACGTTGTCTCAGAACCCCAATTTTGGCTACCATGGGACCTAGATATTCACACCGTATCGCCTCCATGTCGTACTACACACTTTTTCCAGCGACAACGTCGTACACCAGTTCGATTTCTTTTTCTAATCTCTGGAACTCTGATACAAAGAATGAAATTACTGCTGTTATACCTCTCTCATACACACTACCTATTTCAGTCTTTACCTGCTTAGGCAGAATAAGCTCACTGAGTTTAGTTTTAGCTTCCTGCAGCGAAGTCTTCAAATGCTCGCACCGCTCCTCTACTCGACGCTTCTCAAACAGCACAACATAATTCCTACACTCCAGTACTGTCATAAACTCATTCATATGATAGATCAGAGATAGTGACCCCTCAAGCTCCGCTTCATGACTCTCCCATTCTACCCTTCTTTCATCGAGATGTATCTCCGCCTGAAATAGGTCCGCATCTAACTTTGTGTTCGCATCCCTCAGTTTCGTATTTTCATCCAGGTACTCTAGCGCATTTAACTTCAATCCCTGTATGGTATGCTCTAGCGTGACTACTTCGTTACAAGCAGTATTTATATTTTTGTTCTGTCTATTACGGGCCTCCTCCATCTTCTTTATCCAAATGTCAGTGACTAGCCATAATGCTTAATACTTAGAAGCGCGCGCTCGCGTATCAGCTGCCCCCGCTTCGAGCATATTCACTTGGAATTGTAAGTCTTTCACATTCTTACCATTCTCCTTTGAGTCTGCCAGTAGTTCTGAGATTCAAACTCGAGCTGATGTCAACTCCGCTCCCTGCTGGTAGAGGTGGCAATTTGACCCGAACCTGTTAACCCGACATGAACCCGACCCAAATTTTTGGGTTTGGGTTTAAGATTTTTGGGTTTCGGGTCAACCCGACTAACCCATTTAGATAACAGGTCGGGTCCGGGTTTCATTGTCATGGGTTCGGGTTGACCCGCGAACCCGTTTAACTCAAATATAATTTAATGTTATACGCTAACCAATTCTCGCTGAAAAGCACCGTTTGGACAAAGATGGTAACAATTACTTCATTCTCCTCTATTTTATTATACTTTTTTCAATAGATATTTTCCACCAACGAGCTCTTGATTATTCGAACTGCAAATTTTAAGTTTTTCCTTTAGTGTTTCTTCAAAAGTATATAATTGTTAAATTTATCTATGAAGTTCTCTTCTCTTTTTTGGAGTGAAGGATCATTCGATCCCAATGACTCCGATACTCTTTGGAATTCTCATAGGTCAAACTTTTGTTATACTATTATCTCTTTCTCTCCCTCTCTGAGGAATGTTCTCTCTTCAAATAACCTTTTCTAATTTGTATGTTTTCTGTGGATTGTTATCATTTACTAGATATGAGTTTTTGATCTCATTTCACTGTTGATTTTCAAATGTTCTCATAATCACCTTCTAATCATCCGATTCTCACTTGTATTTTATGATTATTTTTACTTATACGGGTTAATGGGCCGGGTCGGGTCAGCCTGATCATAAGCAGGTCGGGTTTGGGTTCACAAATTTGACCCGCTTAATAAATGGGTCAGGTTTGGGGTTTCTCAACCCGAACCTGGGATGACCCGTGACGGGTTGACCCGACCCGACCCGACCTAATTGCCACCCCTACCTCCTGGCTCAAGCTAACTGTAAATTCCACCTTTTTTTCTTCTTATAATTTCCCTTAGCTCCTCTATTTTTCTCAGTCCGTTGGCTAGATCCATCTTTTTCTTCTGTAGATCCTCGGATAATCGAGCTCCAACATCTCATTCTTCCACCACTTCCACCCTCGTTCTTTATACTAATTCAGTAGTACTTTTTAGTGCGACCTGACTTAAACTTAGCTCACCGGTCAGTTGTTCGTTATGGGCACGTAGAGCGTCACACTGACTTTGAACAATTACCAATTTTACCTGATATCACAGTTTATATTCATAAACAATTCGATTGTACCGAATGATTACATCTCACAGTTAACAAATTTAAAACAATAACATAGTATCTGAGTAATATCGATATACTGTTTCATTCATCATCGCAGAGAATAAATTTTATTTATCATCAATAACAGTATACAAAGATCTAACACATATGCAGGGACGGTAAATAAAACCGAGAGTACCCTATTTTTTATTCTTCAAGGAATGAGAAGACTGCCCTTTATCTCTTGAACTCTTTTTGTTCTTTACTTATACATCTTTTGGAGTGGTAAAGGTCACCACCTCCTGCGGACGTTGTTTATGTCGTGATCGGGGTATTAGGCTTTCGACCTCCTCCTCACCCTCTTCTGATGACAGTTTCCTCGACCTCAGAATGGGCTTGTCACCTTTGGTAAACCACATATTCTCAGCCTTGGCATTTTCTACATCAAAATCCTTCCTACACCCCGTCACGAACTTCCTAAATTCGTTCTCTACCTTAGACAGTTCTCCCCCATAAAATTCAATA
This sequence comes from Kingdonia uniflora, assembly GCA_014058105.1. NCBI lineage: Eukaryota > Viridiplantae > Streptophyta > Magnoliopsida > Ranunculales > Circaeasteraceae > Kingdonia > Kingdonia uniflora. The sequence goes on from JACGCM010001272.1 coordinate 2,922,887, forward strand.
ACACTGTCTATATGATGATCATGTTATGTTCGAGTAGCGACATTTTTCTGCAACGGATATAGATAATCTTTCAATGTCATTTGTGTTTTATGCAGCCACTGACGCGTGTCTTTCTACAATACACCTAAAGCCTCAAATTCGCTTCTACCTTCATTCGAACAACCACTTCTTTCGACAATTGTGTTGTTAAAGTCATTTTTTGACCCTCATGTTGTAGTAACTCATCCTGTAACCCCTTTAATTCAACTTCTTATCCTGAAAAATATAAGTCTCATAGCCCTCCGATCTTATATAAAGCCAAACGCATCAGATAAAGATTCTACATCACCCCATACAACAGACACACCAGCTCGAGCAAAATACTTTCTCGCCTCTAAACTATGACGATTACGTACTTCTTGAGCTAAAAACATAATTTGAGCTGGGTCCGAAACTACACCCTTCTCCTTTAAAAGCTCTACATAAGCTTCATTTAACCCTCATTCACTATCTACTTCAACCTCAAAATACAATGTCATAGCTATTAACATACTTTGATACCTAGCCTTATTACTCGGGTCATTAAAGCAGGTTAACTCTTTTGGCTTTCGAACTAATGACCCCTTTTCCTCTTCCTTCCTTAACACCTCATCCCTTTCTATTTTTATCTTAACATATCTACATTGAAGATCATATAGCTCTTTAAAAGTTTTCTCTGAATTCAACTTAAAATTCCTTCTCTCATATTCAGTTTTATTAAGTACTTGTTGAATACGAGCCACAGAATCCCTCGCTCTACTCAATGACCTCTCCAGTTTGGAGTTCATTTTTCTCAGTCGCTCTATATCCTACACAGAGTACAAATATATTGTTATAATACAAACATTCGCGAAAAGCATATTTCAAATATCACTCCAAATAAAAATAGTGTACAATTATACAAAGTACTTCATATCCAAATCAAGCGAGCTGCAAAACATAAGACATGATACCACAGAACGGTTAAAGGTTCTTGCTAATGTCTACCTCATAAGGAGATTTCAACGTCTATCCTAGAGGAGGAACTGTTTCTGTACGTTCCACTAGAGGGTCAAATATTTGCTTAGTAGATTGGACTGGCTCTGTATGTCCTGAAGGTAGGTCTGACGCTTTCTCAGGCAAAACAGCCGCATCATCAGCCATTTCTTCCTCTTCAAACTCCGAAGGGAACACTATCTCCTTATATCTACCACTCCGGGCCAGTTCCACATCTTCCGCACTCAATCCAAAGTTATAATAGGATTGAATAAAGTTGTTTCTTTTGACTAAGGCTGCTACAACCAAATCTATCATAAGCTTGTCATGCTTCGACACAACACCAAACTTGTATCCAGTCACTGTAGCCTCTGCAGCCCTCCTCTCCTTCTCTAGCAGGAGTTCATTTTTGAGCTCTTTTATGCAGGATGACTGAGCCTCGAACTTTACCGTCAGAGCACCAAACTTTAGGCTCCTCTTGTCCAAACATTGTCTTGCCCACTTTAGCAGCATTGAGAGCTGCCTGTACAAACAACAAAAAGGTAGAGTCAGTTCAACAGATTTTCTTAGTTTGATCAATTAATAAATTTTAAACACCTGCCACGAACGTATGCTTGAGATATTCATCTTCGAGCTGCTGCGGGTTCGTCCCAGCCATACGACAATATTTATGCTTCAGCTCTTTCATTTTGGCCATGACATGAGGGTTAGTTCAGTGACTGCCCTCATCTCCATGCTGTTTTCTCCTCAAAGAACTCTTCTCAGCCTCCCTAGGAGCGGATGCACTCACTTCGAGTTTTTCCTCCACACCACCAGACACAGCCTTTGCGATCTCTTATCCCGTGACTACAACCCTAGTAACAGAGGTACTCTGCTGCGCTGGCTTTTGGACCTTCTGAGTAGTCTGCGTGGTAGTCTGAGGCACAGGAGGTGCAGGACTCAGCACGTCTGCAATGGTCTCGGCAGTTTTTCCCTCAGCCATAGGTCGTTTATCCTGAGCTCGCTGAACTTTGGGTGCTACGAAATCTACCCTTTTATCTCAACAAATTCCCAACTCATTGAGTACCTGTTTTAGCTCACCCAGATCTTGACCAACACAGTCAAACAGGATGGTCTTGTCCGGCGTAGATAAGGGCTTGGGCTCTGCCAAAAATAAATAACATAACATTGAGTAACAGATCAAAGACAAGATATCAGTTATTTGAAGATTGGTCAACATTACTTACTCGGGTTATAATATCTATAGCTCAGTTCGAGCGCCGGTTCATCTGGAACCTGCATACAGTTACCCTCTACCCACACAAGGTAGTCGTTTCATGGTCTACCCACAGATTCAAAGTCAAAAAAATTCAGCCTAGATGAATCACTATACAGGTAACCACTACTTCGACTTTCAATATACTTCCACTTATAAAACTTCAACACATCTTCAGCTTTGAACTGGTTAGCAGTCCCTTCATTCCTCTATTTTTATTCAGTACCTCACATACCATCATCATTTTATAAACATTCCCATTCAACTGGGCAGGACAACAATGTATCATATTTATAACCCCTTTCTGAAAGTAGGTTAGAGGAATTCTAAGGCCATATACGGCCTGATTCAAGAAACACAAAAATCCACCACTCGGCCCTGATAGCCCAAGCCCATTATAATACGAGAGATTAACCCCCTCACTAATCCCTCTATCCTTCTTTTACTTTGCCAAGCATGGGACTTGGTAGTAGGCAGCCTCTTCCCCCTTACCAAGGATAAAGGCCCTAAACCATAAACCTTGCTCCTCCACATATCTTTCCCACTCTCCCTGTAATTTCTTCTTATATTTCAAATACTCTTTCCCAACATCTACCCTATCCGAGTATATCACAAGGACTCTCCCCTTCTCTAATCTATCCTCATTTTTTATCACCTCCTCAACCCTACTGGGTTCCCCACCCTCCATGCTTCTCTCACCACTGTTTACAACTTCCTCCATCACACTACACTCGTCCCCCCTCCCTGACATTGATGTTTTCTCAAAATTGCACGATACTACACATTTACTGGAGAGAATACTAGGTTTAGACCGCATATTAAACCTACAATATACAATTTTTTTTTCTCATTTTCTCTATAGAACATACAGACAAAATAAACCCACCTTTCACCCAGTCAACACGTTTATTTTATAAATTCCCAAAACAAATGCAAAATTAATCATTTTAAATTTCCCCCATCTTCCCTAAATACATATTTTTTCTCTCTAACAGTCTATTTTTATACCTAAATTCATATCCTCCATTTTTTATCTAAACATCCCAAAGCCCCTACATTATCAGATATACATACCAAACAGGTTACGATACATATCAAACAGATTACTATAAATATCAAACAAATTACTAAATAAATCAACTGGACAGAACTTTGTATTACCAACCTGTACTTGAAGAACAACAATCCTCTACTTTACTCAAATGTCTTTTTGAGCATGAATGCTTACGTCACTTCTCAGACAATTTTCTATCACCTGATAAAGATTTCCTTCTTAAATCACACTCAGTACTCAAACGTTTCCTCTCATTGGAAATAAGATTGACACAACTTTTCTTTCTCTTCGAAACTGTAGATAATTTATGAGGGAGAGAGAGTCGCATTTTTATACTCTTCCTCGGTTTGTGAAACGACGGCTCCTTCTGACACGCGTCAGCCATCCCTATTGTCTCTGCAGGTACATCTTTTCGGCTGAAGGCATCATCATGACTTATGTGATAACGTCTACCGTCATCACGTCTGTCCCTATTGTCCGCCATTACATAATTCTGCACCTCTTCCTCAAGCACAATACAAATGACCAATCACTTTACTTTAATACCCTGCCAAAATCGTACAACTTTCCTAAAACAGATCAATATTCAAAATTCAAAGATATCAATACAGTTGTTAAAATCCTACAGCTGCCTCCCACAAAATCTGTACACAAAGATTATAACAAAATACTTTATTTTTTATTTAAATCAGATCGAAACATCACATTCATTTATCCTCTCAAGATCCCTTATCTTATATTTATTCAAACCCAACCACAGACCACTCAAAAATAGATTACTTATTACGCTCTCCAATGCTTCAAGCTCATCGAACTCTCCAGTCACATCTAAAACAGCCTCGGTGATGCACCTCCCCTCACAAAAATGATCTCCCGTTTTGCTGCCCTGGCATCCTCCTCAACGATCTTGTCATAGGCGAGCTGTCGAACAGTCAGTTCCCGCATCGTGGCACTCAACAATGACATTCAAAAATGATCTTCTCTTCTTCGTCTAGTCCGGTCATATTCAACGGCCATTCCGGCAATACGACATCATAAGGGAGTCGGCGAAAATACCGCTCACAAAATTTAGCAACCTTGATATTAAAACAACCATCTGCTGCCTGATTAGCACGCTGAGTACGAATCCTCACCATGGCTAAACTCACCACCTCCATAACACAATTATCCTTGCAGAAGATGCAAATCAAAATAACCTAAAGTCATGATTTTATAGCCACCAGGAAGATCTTTGCAAATATCACCCCAAAGGATATCTTGTTCAAAGAAAGTTCACGAAACAACATAATATCAATATCAAATGCAGACTATTGTGACAGGTCATTCTTTCCATAGTATGGAATATCTCATCCGATTTGGTACGAGAAAATATACAAAGGGGCAACATACAAGATCACGCAGATCCAGTAGTAGTACCTATAGATCCATGCCCACCCTTTCTCACAGTTCAGAAAACTCTGTCCTCTAATTCAAGTTCACAGATACAAAAAACAAATTACACAGACAAGTTCGTGACAACGAACCATGGCCTCAGAACGAAGTTACTTCATTAATTCGAAATTTTCTTTACATGATACTTTACAGATAACAAAATGTCTCCAATAATTACAACAGATTACATCACAAAGTTATAGTTCGAATTGTTTTTCAGGAATCAGCATAGAAGATGATAAAAAACTGAAGCAACTTCAAAACCCTGATCCCATACTGTAAGATCCGAGAAACAGTCAGAACTAGAAATCATAGATGAAAGGTCTTCTTCATGGCCAAAATCTATGGTCAATGGACAAAAATGATCCTCTGCATCCTCCCACCTCTTCTACCATAACCCCCACCTCCTCACATGCTAAAGACAGATAGAAGGCCTCATTTCTTCAATAAGACCCACTCATTAGAAGGGTACCGACGAGACTCCCTCGGGCGAACGCCTGTCGCTTCATCCTCAGTTGCCACAGCCTCCTCTACTCGCAACCGAAGACCATTTCAACGCTCCGTCTCAGATGTCAGCAGATAGTGGAAATATACCATCTGATAATAATCACCCCCTGCCTCCATCACTTCTTCATATGACATATGATGGTAGGTGGGAGATACAAGAATTGGCGTTGGCTGATACAACGATTGGTATCCAAAATACCTGATGCGTAATTCTTTTATCTTCCTACGAATCCTCAATTCCCAAGCCTGAGTCCTTGTCGTCACCATGTTCTCCAACACTCAGAAATTACCAAATTATAGTACGCTAGTTTGCCACAGTGGAATACAGAAGAAGGCCCAAGAAGAAGACTTGGTTTATCATGCACAAGTCAAGATCCTCTTTATACTGCGATCAACATTAAAAGTGACTCTCCAAATTCCCAACATCAGCAAGATTCCCCATGAAATAACATTGACTATAACCCTTGGTTCTAGGAAGCCCAAATGGCACAAACAAGATACTTCTGAATTTATATTAGAAATGAGTCTCAGATTTCAACTACAACATTAATGATACTTCTCAACCAACATCACTCGCCCGCAATGTTTATCGTACTGTTGGCTGAGAGGGGCCGGTTGTAGTTGCGTATTCCACATCTCGAACTTGTGCTTCATCTTCGAACTACATATGAGCTTTCGACCTCACCAACAAAGTATGTGGTACAAAAAGTATCAAGATAACAACGTCAGGAAGCAGATACAACATGAATTTCTCAACCAACACCACTCGTCCATGAGGTTCCTCGTGCTATTGGTTGAGAGCCGTCTTGTAATAGTTTATTTTGTACCTCGGACTCAAAGCTTTATCCTCGACCTCGTCAGCATACAAGAAATACTACTAAAGACATATTTAATATACCTCAGTTTGAGTCATTGCTTTCGACCTCCACGTCTGCAGTTCAATGTACGCAAGTGTACAATCATCAGTAAAGCCGTTGTACAGCAACAAAGGTCAGGACGTTACATCATCTAGTCAAAAAATATCTTACATCTACTTTGTAACGTTCACCATTAAGAATATTAATGGTCGTCAAACGGTCATATGATGAGACCTATAAATAGGACCAGAGAACTACAGATTAAGCATGGGCAATTATATACAGAGGAATTTCTACTCCATAACTTCATAGATTCAAAGTACTCATTGTAGTAACTAACATTCTTAATAAGATCTCTCTCTTTCTAAAATCCTCAAGAGAGGTCATGGTTTTTAACCTATTCAAAGGTTTTCTACGCTAAATTGTTGTGTTAGTTATTATTAAACGTTCCGATTACATCTGGTGTAAAGGCTAAGTCCGGATCCCAGAATTAGGCTATTACATAATCGATGATCGAGTTTATGAAATTATTGATCACATATATTTAACATAAAACTAACAAATGATTTGAAAAACGCTTTTCTCAGAGAGATATAGACTTTAAAAACCATAGCATCTATAAATCACTGTCACCTACCGAAGCAACACCACCAACCACCAACCACCAATCATCAATATCACAACTAAAAATCACAAAAAACCTAAAATACAATGAAAATTCCCCAAATAAAACCAACCAAATTTCCTTTAGTAAGAGAGAGCGCTTCAGTGAGGTACACACAATCACAATCAATCTTCCAAAGGATTCCCATCCTCAAAATCACAACCAATCTGCACAAAATCAATCATCCCATAACCCAAACCACAACGCTAAAATTGTTCTACGTGTTATTGAGACAGATCAAGAGGGAAACACAAATATGAGAAAATAAAAGAGAGAAAGAGAGTGTAAGAGAGATCTCAATTTAAATTAAAGTAGATGGGAAGAGAGAGAGAGAAAATGACTAAGACACGTGAAAATAGAGGGTAGACGCACATTATTACCACCTCATTACCAGTTAAAACAATTCCCACCTCATTACCACATTAGCAAGAAACTGTCACAGCTGTGTGGTGAGGAATGAGTGTTACGTTTTTTAGTGTATGCGAATCCTTCCCTTTAGCTTAAATAGGCTAACCTAGAGAAAAATAAAAAAACATCAAATTAATGGGGTTCATGCACCAACAATACCATGCAACCGCCTAGAAAAACAATTTAACTTTAAGAGCATCTCCTAAAGTGCCTGACTGACTTGGTTGAAAAAAAGCCAAATCCAAGTCAGTCAGACTCTATTTCCTCCAACAGTACCTAACTTGGATTTTTTAACAGGTGCCCAAGTGTTGGGCGCTTGTTATATATATATATATAAGTCCAAATTGGGTGCCCAAGACTTGGGCGCCCGATTTGAATTTTTGTTAACAAAAACAATTGGGCGCCCAAACCTTAGGCGCCTATTTAAAAATAGAACAGACGCCCAACACTTAGGCGCCCAATCACGACATTAAAATCCAAGGTTGAGTCTTAGATTCCAAGACTCATCCTTGGATTTGGAGGGTGAAATCCAAGTCAGTGAGGCACTATTGGATAAAGAAAATCATAGGTGGCACCTTGGATTCTAAGTAGTGAGGCACTTTAGGAGATGCTCTAACAAAAACCACTTTTGGTGACAGTGAAGTCTTCAAAATGACTTGGCCATCTGATGAAGATTTTCTAACTCGTATAGTACAGATTTGGTAATTATGAAGCTCATGCTTAAACAGTGGGGGTCTTTCCCTTGTTCTTGGTGGCTTGATATATTTCATGTGCCTAAAAAATGATGAATTAAAACTTTCTCGTGATTTAGAATTGTTCTTTTGTATGTTGAATCATTGAGCATTTTTAAGTGATTAGTTAGCTACTGTATAAAGCTGAATTGCCAAATTATGTTGGCATTGCTATTCAAAATACGTAAGCGACATCCTTCTTATAGAAAATAAAACGAAGGTTGAATGATTTGGCACTTCAAAAAACTGGTGAATGATTTGACATTATTCTAGGACTGCCAATTGAAATACAGCAGGGGCAAAATATATAATCATTCATATCGTAGAAAGTTTACAAGACACCATCCAGTGGAGACGAGTTTATAGTACAAATATCGATCTTTCCCCATTTTAACATGAGGCGGTATAGCTGTACTTTATGAATCCAAAACATACACGAAATCTTACATTTGCTCTTTTATATCTGTATGCTAATCTACAGAAACTGGTTGCATCTTTAGAGCTTCATCTCTCAGCTCTTGAAACAGTACAGACGATAGATATCTCTCTCCAAAGCTGGCATGAATTGTCTGAAACATCATACAATAATTAGTACAATCTGCCCTAAAACAATGAAAATTTACACCAACATTTTCTTTCTTACTATTTGATACATGCAAGCAGGTAACCATTCTGAAGTTTCTTGGATAAGTACTGACCTAGGCATGATTCATATATGGAGTTGTAAAATTTGATTACAAAAGCTAGACAAGAATTTCTTACTACAATGAGTTTGCCTTTGTTCTCTGGCCTTCTTGCAAGCCTTAAGGCTGCGACTGTATTGGCACCGGAGGAGATTCCCACCTAATAGTAAGAAAAGGTTGACAGAGTTCGTAAGCAGTCACACATAATCATCAAACTGAAGGAACATAGCATGGGTTCAACTTACCATAAGCCCCTCCTTCAGTGCCAACTCTCTGGCCATCTTCACTGATTCTTCACTAGTGACCTACCATATTACAAAACAAAATTTGAGAGTATGATTGGGCATTATTTTGATTTAAAGATAGAAAACCAAAAACAATTGAGTCAATTTTGCTGACATGTTTCTCTAATGAATGTAGTCAAACATTTAGTAGTACTTGCCTCAAGGACTTCCTCCATGACATCCATGTCCAGTATGTCTGGCTTAAAGCCAACCCCGTTTCCAGTAATTTGATGAGGACCTGTTTTGAGTAAAATATTCAGATACAAAGGAACCTCAGTGTGGGTCTGGTAATAAAAATTATGTCAAAAGACTCATAACTAATGATATATATATGATCAAGTAGCCATAAATAGTAGGAATATAGGAAATTTTCTTCTGTACAATCATCAGCTACAGAATGTAGTTACCGACAGATAAACTAGAACCTAACACATATGAAATCATGTGGGTTTTATCAATACAAGAGTTACAACATACCTGGTTTACCACCGTTTAATATGTTGCTTTCAGCAGGCTCAAGTCCATAAATCTACACAAAAAAAATGAAACCAATGAGGCAATGTAGTAATACATTTAAGACTATCTCGTAGGCATGCGTTAAAAAACAATTTATATGGAAAATATTTACCTTAACATTAGGGTTCATGGATTTGAGATACTGTCCGACGCCAGAGACAGTGCCGCCACTTCCTATCCCCATAACAAAAATGTCAACTTTGCCAAGAGTATCTTCCCATATCTCAGGGCCTGTAGTCTCAAAATGCACCTGTTTCCACGACAATGTAAGGGAATACCTGTGTTATTTATTTGACTCGTATTTTGATGGTACACGAAACATTAACAAAGCTAGCAATGGATTAGTTCATTTGTATTAAGTAGACCTGTAGTTGCAACTTGAGATGCTAAGTTTCTAACCTTAGAAGTCTCCACCGAGTAACACAACTTAAAAAACAACACGCGTTGTGGGTTCTTAATGAAAGTTAGCTTACTAGTTACTGCCGATTCAAGAATTACTAGTATGGTACTTAACTTGACTCTTAGCTCGGGGTAAGAGATCACAATTTCCAGAATTCACAATTTGCTCAAGGTAGGCAAGAGAGAACTTTTTCCATGAATTTAAAAATTGGTCCAACATTCCTTTATTTTTTATGTATTGTGGACGCCCAAGGCCCCAAATCTTCGTTCACATAATTGGAGTATATTAAACAACCGAACAAATATGTATTGTCACTGAATGTTTTTATAGATGCGAAAATGCCAGACATGTCCAAAAGAAAAATGGGTCAGAACTGGCCTGTTTAATGAACTTTTGCCCTGTGAATGAAGCTCATTTTTTTTTCCTTTCCTTTCTACGGGAAAAAAGAGTTTAGCCTAAGACTGGAGATTATGCTCCTGTAACTAATAATACTTGCATGGGTTGATGGTCCCAAGTACTAAGTTACAACTTAAGTAATAGCAGATGAAAGGTACCCGAGTGTTAGCTGGATTCGAGAATTGTTGTAGCATGAAAGCGTCCGGAGTTGACTCCAGCAGATCATAGGCTTTCTTGACTGTTCCTCCCATCCCTTTGGTAGGATCAGTGAGAACTAAATCAGCTCCAAATGCTCTCATACACACCCTTCTCTCCAAGCTTGTGTAAGAGGGCATAGTGAGAATCATCTTGTATCCTTTCATAGCTGCCATGAATGCCATGCTTATACCCATGTTTCCTGAGGTGGGCTCTATCAAAACTGTCTGTTACGTACAGGCAGATATTAGAACAATAAATGCATCAATGGCGTTGTTCAGTAGCAAGTTACAAATAAAACTTTCCTCAAGATGGATTAATCGGAGTAGAATATTCTCATTGGCAAAGTGAAAAAATGCCATTTTATATTGTGAGATAATTTTTAGGATATATTAAAATCTAGATTTTCGACTTGTAAATTTAATCTTGTTTTCCAATCAGTAATACATTTTTCACAAGTTTCCTCAATGTTTGTTTGTTCCATTGCTACAATGAAATAATGCTATTGACAAAATTACCTTCTACTTTGTGGTTAAGGGATTAAATAGAGGCAATTTTCTCAGTAGCATTCTTTCATTATAAAAATATCAATGAGGAAAAGGACATCTGATGAATCTTATATATAGATTGCTTTTGAGAAACGTGAGTGAATTTGCTAATCATTTTTGAAATATCCATTTTTTGGAGTTTGCTTCATTTAGTGTCTAGAGTAGGCGTCAGCATTTTCTCGTGGTTATCCGGCGTCAGTGAGTGCACGAGGAGCGACTACAGCTGGACAGACTGACTCTGAACAGGTAAGTGGGTTTCTATCTCTTTGTTCGAAAAAGTCAAGCCTATGCCTTTTACAGAGTATGAAAAACTAGTAAAAATGTCTTCCTTTAGAAAACAGAACTTCTATTTGAATAGACTATTTTCTATTCGAATAGAGATGGAAATATTTCTTCTATTCGAATAGGATTTTGGTCTATTCGAATAACTTACCTCAGCGTGATTTCAAAGTTTGGAAAGATTCCTTCTATTCGAATAGGATTCATTTCTATTCGAATAACTCACCTCAGCGTGATTTCCAGCTTGATCTTATTCGAATAGGATTGTTCCTATTCGAATAGAGCCCGTGTTTTTTGTTTTACTATTTAAGACATACTTACCTTTTTTTGTGATTTACTTCTTGAAAACCTATATTTTTAAGGGCTTGCTTTTGAGAGTGAAGAGAGATCTTCTTTGAGCGATTCAAGAGAGAATCAAATCACTCAAATCTTGAATCAATCTATTGATCAAAAAACCCTAGTCATGCATTGAAGAACTTGAACGATTCAAGACTTGGAGCTTCGACGAGAGATTGAAGCGAGGCATTGCGAGAACGCGGGATTGATTGCAAGAAGATTACTCGGAAGAAAGATAACCATGAGAGGTGCTTATCGAGTCTGTAAGTGATTAAATTCTTGTAGTTCTTTTTCATATAGTGGATTGTTTAGTTGTCGGGGATTCGACAACGACCTGTGGGTTTTTCTCCTGAGAAAGGTTTTCCCACAGGGTTAAAAATCGTTGCATGATTATTTAATTTCCAACTACTTGTTTGACATTAGATAATTGGATTAACTTGATTTAAGTTTATCTTAGGCCATTAATTCAGAGGAATTAGGACCTGACGATTTAGACCTAAAACAATCAAAATTGATTAGTCTCAAGCGTCTAGGAATTTCAATTGGTATCAGAGCGGTCACGCTTTGAGGTTTAACAACCTACACGTAGATCTCGGATAGTTCACTTGAGAATAATGAGTTCCGAGAAGTTTGGAGGTCCTGTAAATCGCCCTCCACTCTTTGATGGTAAAGATTACCCATACTGGAAAGTCCGAATGGCTGTATTCTTACAATCAATCGGAGAAGATGTATGGATTGCCATTGAGGATGGTTGGTCGCATCCTACTGAGATGCAAGGAGCACCAGGAGATGCCATAGAGGTTCGGAAACCTAGGAATCAATGGACAAAGGATGAAAAGGATGCCGCCGGCTATAATTCTAAAGGCCTCAATGCAATCTTTATGGCTGTGAGCCAAAGTGAGTTTCGACATCTCTCTGCTTGTACCACTTCGAAAGAAGCTTGGGACATTCTAGTTCGAACTCATGAGGGCGATGATACAGTTAAGGAAAGTAAGCTACAGATGCTTACTTCATAATTTGAGAATATCAGAATGAGTGAAAATGAACTGTTTGATGAATTCTATGCGAGGCTAAGTGATATTTCAAACACTAGTGCCGCATTAGGAGCTCCTTATTCTGATGTTCAGATTGTTCGCAAAGTCCTAAGGTCTCTTCCTAAGAGCTTTAGGTCCAGACGCGATGCTACCGAGGAGGCTCAAGATCTAAAAAAAAATTAAAGCCCGATACATTAGCTGGAAAATTGTGAACATTTGAACTTGAGATGAGGATGGAGAACCCTGAGAAGAATAAGAGTGTTGCTTTCAAGTCTTCATCTTACTCCTCTTCTTCCAAGGGTTCTAGAGAGGTTGATCACTCATTTATCTCAGATAATGATGAAGGTTCGAATATAGATTCATCAATTGCTCTTATTAGTCAGCAGTTTCAAAAAATCTTGAAGAAACGACAGTTTCAAAAACAAGAACAAAAACAAGGGCAATCAATGAACTATAAACTGCGACCTCATGATCGGGTCAAGACATATAACCGGCAGACCAACAGTGATACTGACCTTAATCAAGTTGAATGCTTTAAATGTCACAAGTTTGGTCATTATGCCCATAGCTGTCCTAGTAAGAAATCTGGCATTAATCATAAAGCTATGAATATCAGTGTCACTTGGGATGACAGTGATGATGAACATGATAATAATGAGATTCATTCCCAAGTAGTTGATAACGAAAATTTTATTGCTTATCCTGCTTATCTTACTTGTGGCAATAGTAATTTTGATGTCTTTGAACTTGAAAATTCTGATGAAAATCAGAGTAATCAAGAACAAGATGAGTTTGATGACCCGATTCTTGAGGACTTGTATGCTCAAACTCTCGCTAAGTGTATGAAACTAGGTAAACGTAACAAAGTCTTGAAAGACCAAGTTGATACACTTACATGCGAACTTCAAAGCAAAACTGAGAGTACAAGTCACGAGATAGAGGTACTTGAGAATGAGAAACAACGTCTTAGTGACAAAGTTGTTTTTCTAGAAAAAGAAGTTAATGATGTGAAAGAGAAAATGAAATCAACTTTGGACGAACTTCGTTTGGCCAAGCTTGATGTAGTTTTATCTCAGCAGAAACTTGAGAAGTTCTGTCATGGGGCCAAGAACATTGATAAAATGTTATGTATGGGAAAGGCAGACAGTGACAAAAGGGGTCTAGGATATGAGGAATCTCTTCCGAGTGCCAAGACTCCCCAAATCACAAAGTTTGTGAAAACAACTGCTGCTACCTCGTTTCCTAAACATAACATGATATCCACTACTCATGATCATGCCCAAAGGGTTTCTTACTCTCAAATTTACTATTGTAGTCTATGTGGTAGAAATGGACATATTGCATCGTACTGTAGATTTGTTGGACCTTATCAATCATATGTTCGCCCTTTTGATGGATATCGATATAATTATAATACAATGTCTACTAACGTGAAGCGTGAGAATGTATCTAGATGGTTTGCACAGGAAACTACAGGTCGAAGAACTCTTCGGAGCATTTGGGTACGAAAGATGGATTTGGCACCTCAGATAAGGTGTAATGTTGCACTAATTGCCCTGAATGCTTTCAAGTCAGTTCAATGGTATATGGATAGTGGGTGTTCCCGTCATATGACTGGTGATGAATCCAAATTGTGTCACCTAGAGAGTATTCAGGGAGGTGATGTTACGTTTGGTGATGGAAGCACATCCCCTGTGGTTGGAAGGGGACAGACCGAAGGACTTGGTACTCCGGTAATTGACAATGTTCTCTTGGTTAAGGAGCTGAAGGCGAATCTTCTGAGTGTCAGCCAACTATGTGATACGGATCATACTGTTATATTTTCTAAAGGTGGATGTGAGGTTTTGAACTCTCAAGGACAACGCGTGATTCATGCTGCTAGAACCGCTGATAATTGCTATGCTGCTCAACAAGAAGTTATACTATGTAACAAAGCAAAACTGAATGATGTGGAGTTATGGCATCAAAGGTTGGGACATATAAACTTCAATGATTTGTCCAAGATTACAAGTAAATAGCTGATTCGGGGAGTTCCAAAGTTGGGAAGATTGAGCAACGTGGTTTACGGTCCTTGTCAAGTTGGCAAGCAAACAAAGAGCTCTCACAAGAAGTCCAACAATATTGCTACTACTCGGACTCTTGAGCTGATACACATGGATTTGATGGGTCCTATGAGAATGGCATCTTTGGGAGGTAAAAAGTACATTTTGGTAATGGTAGATGACTTCTCTCGGTATACATGGATAACACTTTTGAGAGAGAAGTCTAACACATTTGAAGAATTCCGTACTATGTCACTTCGAATCCAAAATGAGAAAGATTGCTCTATTGATAAAATTCGAAGTGATCGTGGAGGCGAGTTTAAGGATACTGGGGTGATTAAGTACTGTACTTCTAATGGGATTAAACATGAATTATCTGCTCCAATCACTCCATAACAAAATGGAGTTGCAGAAAGGAAGAATAAAGTTCTTCAAGAAATGGGACGTGTCTTTCTTCATAACAAGGATCTTCCGGCACACTTTTGGGAGGAGGCCATTCATACTGCGTGTTATACTATTAATAAAGTATATCTACGTCCACTTACCTTAAACACGCCCTATGAATTGTGGTTTGGAAAGAAGCCGAATGTCCATTATTTATGGGTTTTTGGAAGTAAATGTTTCATCTTTAGAGATCGAGAAAACATTGGGAAATTTGACTATCGGAGTGATGAAGGTATTCTTTTGGGCTACTCAACAAATAGTAGAGCATTTCGAGTCTACAATTTGAGAACCAAAGTGATGATGGAGTCCTGTAATGTGGTAGTAGATGATACTTGTACCATTGGTTCTACAGATGCGAGAGAAGATGACTGTACAACGAAAACTCTAAAACCATCTACTGATATTCTTGCATCGAGTCCTACATCAAAGAGTGATTCTCCGTTGCCTACTCCACGACTTCCAGTTCTGACATCCCCTCCCGCTCCAAGTGTACTGCAACCCGGATGGCATCAAGTTCGTAAGGATCACTCACATGCCAATATTATTGGGGATGCTACTTCTCGGGTTCAAACTAGAAGCCAACACCATGAAAAGGTTCACTGTGTTTGTTATGTCTTGGTGATTGAACCAACCACGGTAAAGGAAGCTCTTTTAGACGAATATTGGCTTCATGCAATGCAAGATGAGCTTCGGCAGTTTCGACGTCAAGATGTTTGGGATTTGGTTCCACGTCCTTCAAGTACAAATGTTATTGGGACTAAATGGGTTTATAAGAACAAATATGACGAACTTGGGAATGTAGTTCGAAACAAAGCTCGATTGGTCGCTCAAGGGTACAATCAAGTAAAAGGGGTTGATGTTGCTGAAACGTTTGCCCCTACTGTAAGACTTGAGTCTATTCGGTTATTGTTCGCTCTTGCTTGAAATCAAAAATTCAAGTTATATCAAATGGATGTGAAGAGTGCGTTTCTGAACGGGCTCTTAGAGGAAGAAGTGTATGTGTCTCAACTAAAAGGGTTTGAAGATCCTCATCATCCCGATCATGTGTTCTACTTAAAGAAGGCTCTTTATGGTTTGAAGCAAGCTCCTCGCGCTTGGTATGAACGGCTTTCCAATTTCCTCTTAGCTAAGGGATTTGTTCGAGGAGGAGTTGATAAAACGTTGTTTATCCAACGGAAGGGAGGCGCGATACTAGTTGCTCAGGTAAATGTAGATGATATTGTGTTTGGCTCTACTTCAAGTTCACTAACCTCTTTTTTTGCAGCTTTAATGAAAAGTGAATTTGAAATGAGCATGGTTGGGGAACTAACTTACTTCTTAGGTCTCCAAATACGATAAATGGATAGAGGAATGTTTCTTTTTCAATCCACGTATGCTAGGGATCTTGTGAAGAAGTTTGGTCTCTCTTCTGCAAAGTATGCTAGGACACCCATAAGTACCACAACAAAGCTAAGTAAGGACTCGGCAGGTAAGGATGTTGATCAAAAGACGTATAGAAGTATGATAGGTAGTTTACTTTATCTTACTGCTACTCATCCTGATATTATGTTTAGTGTATGTATATGTGCTCGTTATCAAGGTAGTTCGAAAGAGTCCCATTTACAGGCTGTTAAACGCATTATTCGTTATATATGTGGGACTTCTGATTTTGGCTTATGGTATTCACATGACACAACCTCCGAGGTTATTGGGTATTTTGATGCAGATTGGGCAGGTAATGCAGATGATAGGAAGAGCACTTCTGGTGGATGCTATTATATTGGAAATAATCTTGTGGCTTGGCAGAACAAGAGGCAGAATTGCATTTCCCAATTTACAGCAGAAGCGGAGTATATTGCTGCGGGTAGTTGTTGCACTCAATTGATTTGGATGAAACAGAGTGCTTGACTATGGAATAGTCCAGGGGACAATGTCATTGTTTTGTGACAATACGAGTGCGATCAATATCTCCAAGAATCCTGAACAACATTCCAGAACCAAGCATATCGACATTCGGTTCCACTTCATCCGAGATCTTGTTGAGCGCAAGATAGTCAGTGTTGAGTATGTTCCTACAAAGAGTCAGTTAGCCAATTTTTTCACCAAGCTGTTAGATGCTATGAGGTTTAAGCTTTTGAGACGGTCAATTGGTGTTTGCTCTATTGATTAGGTATGTCTTTCCCTTCCTTTTTACACTATTTTAGTCGATTATCACAGTGATATATGCTTGGTCAGATATGCTTTATAATTTCATGTTAGGACAGTTCAGTATAGTGTTTACTTAGATTTGATTTCGCTCACGGCAGTTAACTATCGCATGCTTAGATAGATAGGCACTCAGTGATATTATGCTTTAGGATACATGTAGAGACTTCGTACCTAATATTATGTGAGGATCTGGCCTTCTTTATTAGCTTCGAGTGTTCTGAAACTTACTCCTTTTGATCTTGTTGTTTTGATCTCATTTCGTTTCCTTACTCAATTGTCAAATGGTAAGCTCAAGTTCAAGTTAGTTTAATAGAACATTCCATATTTTTATTCGATGCGAAAAAGTGATTGTGTTCAACCGAAGATATGATAATAGGCATTTTATTGCTACACATTTTTGGCCTTTTGTTATGTCTAACCCTATTTTTATCCACTTGCAGCCCTTTGTGCCTTAAAATATGCTTTTTCTTTTATACCAAAATTCCTTGTTTTTACCCATTTGTTCTGAGATTGTTCAGTGAAAAAAAGAAGAAGAAGAAGTATATGAATGATTTTTGGGGCAAGATGCAGAGAAGAATGACCGAATATAAAGAAGTATATGTATGACATTTTAGTATCTCAATTTAAAAAAGAAGAAGAGGAAAACGATATGGAGAGGTATATCTCTTAGTGTACTTAATAAAAACGAGAATGACATAAGATGTGTTTGTCTTCAAGTGAGAAGGGGAGTTAGCGTTACTGCAGTCTCAAAATGCCAGCAAAACACCTACTCCATCATTTGCCTACCCGTGCCTACATTATAACATTTTCAAGACCTGTTTGATCTTGAGTTTAACACAGCTAGTTTAGTGGAGATGAGAGATATGGAGTCTATATTAATTATCTTGACACCATTCCTGACAATTGATTCCCTATCCATGAGATCTTCCAGCTCACAGTGCGCTACTTATTTGATGAAATATGAGTTTTTTCTTTGCATATTATTCATACTCATATTTTTCACAGAGTGTTAGCTAGTCAATTTTCAGTGAATTCGAGTGACCACCCACGAGAGGCCTAAGTTGAAACAACTTTCCTTTTAGTGTCTTATTTCTGGATGTTGGGTCTGTCGAATGCATGGTACTGGTTTATGTTGACTGCGCACACACACACTCTGAGTAAATACTTATTATGTCTGAATTTTCTATTGAATAATGTCCTATCTGAGATTCATATAGCATGTGATTATTCTCTGATATAGAGTAGACAGGGGAAGTTTTTTTTTCTTTGTGTTACTTTGCCTTTGGTTTTCCATTTTGTTTATGTGTCTGTCAAAGATTCTTTCTATTTGAATAAGAATTTCTTCCTATTCGAATAATTTGCCTCAGCTTTGTTTTCATTCAAAAAGTTTTGTTTTATATTCGAATAGGAATTTTCCCTATTCGAATAATTTGCCTCAGCGTTTTATAGTTTTCACAAGGCATGTTTTCTATTCGAATAGGAATTGCCCTTATTCGAATAATTTGCCTCAGCGTTTTATAGTTTTCACAAGGCATGTTTTCTATTCGAATAGGAATTGTTCTTATTCGAATAAATTGCCTCAGCGTTTTTTGGCTTCAAAAATTTCATTTCCTATTCGAATACGATTTTTTTCCTATTCGAATAATTCAGTCCAGCTTTGTTTTTAAAAAAATTGGAGGCAATTGTTATTCGAATAGGGGTTGATCCTATTCGAATAGAGGTTGGTTTTGTGTTTTACTATAAATACCACACTTGATTTTTTTTTCTCTTTACTCTCACTCAACTCTCCAACGCTATCTCTCTTTCTACTCTAGAATTCTCAAATTGGTTTTATTTTCTTGCACAATTCATCGGTACTACCTCTCTATTACATTGAATTGTGTGCACTTTCTACTTGAATTCTCAATTCGACAAGTTTGAGCGAGATAGTCGTAATTCTAGGGTTTGGTTTTGGGGTTCTCTTGGCTCCTTTAAGGTTGGTTCCACTCTCTCTATCTTGTTATTCACCATATTCATCGTTCATTGTGTGGATAGGTTACTGCTTGGGAAGGATTGCTGTTGTTTAGGTTTAAATTTGGAGAAATTTATTACATCTGTTATTGGTTGAGTTGTTGCTGAAGATTTGGGTTGTTGATTGAATTCAAGGAGGTGAATCATTGTCTATTGGGTTCCCCTGCTTAGCCGTGTAGGGTAAGTTTGGGGAAATTGGGGTTTTGCTTGCATATTTTTACGGAGTTTGTTTGGTTGTTGTGTTACTTTGGTTACAGCGGATTCTTCGCACGATATTTGATATGGCCAGAGTGAAACGTCCTCAGGAGGATTCTTCTGTTCCCAACCCGAGCAATACGGCAAAACGGGGACGGACGAATCGAGGTACTAGGACGGGTCCGCCTCGCACCCTCCCTCGAGTAACTAGCAAAGCGAGGGGGCGGGGGGTCTAGTGCAGGAGCACGAGGTCATTATCTTCCAAACTGAGAAACTCTGAAATCAGGTTTTAAATTTTGTGGATATCAGAAAGAGGTGACTTTGGATAGAGCAGAGCTGTGTGCGAAATATCCCGATATTCACACAATTTTTGAAATTTTTGATATACATGGTTGGACGGGGATTATGGAACCGAAGATGCCGTGCTACCCTCGTTTAGTTTGACTTTTCTATGCCACTCTCCGGGTTGTCCAAGGTACGGGAATCAACAAGACATTCCGTGTCACCATCGATGGGACTGATTTTCAAATAGATTCAGATAATATCCGGACAACGTTTGGCCTCGGAGAGCCTGTCGACTCAGATGGGCCACCTCTGGAGTGGCCTCCGGTTCTTTCAGAGTTTCCACCCAAGGAGGTGATGGAGGAGGAACTTATTGTTTCTGGAAGGAAGAAAGGTACATATCTGAAACGCAAGAACGTAAACCCAACACTTTGTCTCTTCCATATGGTGGCTCACAGGAACATCATTCCCCAACTGGGGAATAAGAATGTTCTCGTAGGCAATATGATTTATTTAGTATATTTTTACGCTAAAGGGCTTAGCGTTGATTTGGTTCTGATTATCCTACATGAGATGTTTGCCACGGCAAACCCGGACAACCAGACTCGTCCTTTGCCTTACAGCAGGTTCATCGCTCAGATTCTGACTGATTTAGGTTATGTGATTCATCCTGATGAGGAGATTGATGGAAAAAACGAAGTGATTAACTCTCGGTATTGGGAGAAGAACAAAAAGCATATGATTCCAGTTTCGGAGTCAGAGACCGAAGGAGATGCAATGGACTTGGGGATTGAGTCTATACCTGCTAGGTGAGCTGCGAGACTTTCTACTTCTAGGACTGCTCCTACCGATTTACCTGGCCCTTCTGCTTCTGCTCCTACTGAGTTGGTTCCACCGGATTTAGCTGCTTTGCACTCCTACATAGAGACTCGTTTTACTAGGATGGAGACACAGATCCAGTCTCAGTTTCAGATATTCATGGATGCACTTGGTCGGCTTCAGACTTCTATGGATGCTTTGAGCAGTGGTCCTCCAGCTCCAGATAGAGATGAGCAGTCTTAGACGAGCAGTCTTCTTTTGTTTTTTCTTTTCTTAGTGTTTCTCATCTTTGTGACTGTTTCAGACTATGCTATCTTTACTACATATTTTTTTTTGGGAAGTCATTTTTTAGATATGCAATGTATTAACAGTTTCTTTTCTAATGGATGCTCTAACGGTTTCATGATATTGTTATTCTTATATTGCATGATATTTCCATCTTTTGTGACTATATTTCATTTGGCATATTTGATATGATTTCATTATTCTCTCTTTGTGTTCAGTTATCCTTTGTTCCTCTGTGTCAAAAAGGGGGAGAGATGTTCCTGACAGGTAAGTCTAGTAAGTTTTTTTTTGGTCCTCTGAATCCATTATTTTGAATGTGAACAGTTACGTGATGTATTTTGTTAAGTGTGCAGGGATTTCAGAGGATATGTTTTTGAGGATGGGTGTTCAGTGAGTGAGTCAGTCCATCGTGTCTGTAATTTTTTCTTTGATTACCTAGTTCATGTTTTGACACAAAATGAAACAAAGGGGGAGATTGAAACATCCATTTTTTGGAGTTTGTTTCATTGAGTGTCTAGAGTAGGCATCAGCATTTTCTCGTGGTTATCCGGCGTCAGTGAGTGCACGAAGAGCGACTACAGCTGGACAGATTGACTCTGAACATGTAAGTGGGTTTCTAACTCTTTGTTCGAAAAAGTCAAGCCTATGCCTTTTACAGAGTATGAAAAACTAGTAAGAATGTCTTCCTTTAGAAAACATAGCTTCTATTCGAATAGACTATTTTCTATTCGAATAGAGATGGAAAGATTTCTTCTATTCGAATAGGATTTTGGTCTATTCGAATAACTTACCTCAACGTGATTTCAAAGCTTGGAAAGATTCCTTCTATTCGAATAGGATTCATTTCTATTCGAATAACTCACCTCGGCGTGATTTCCAGCTTGATCCTATTCGAATAGAGCCCGTGTTTTTTGTTTCACTATTTAAGACATACTTACCTTTTTTTTGTGATTTACTTCTTGAAAACCTATATTTTTAAGGGCTTACTTTTGAGAGTGAAGAGAGATCTTCTTTGAGCGATTCAAGAGAGAATCAAATCACTCAAATCTTGAATCAATCTATTGATAAAAAAACCCTAGTCATGCATTGAAGAACTTGAGCGATTCAAGACTGGAGTTTCGACGAGAGATTGAAGCGAGGCGTTGCGAGAACGCGGGATTGATTGCAAGAAGATTACTCGGAAGAGAGATAACCATGAAAGGTGCTTATCGAGTCTGTAAGTGATTAAATTCTTGTAGTTCTTTTTCATATAGTGGATTGTTTAGTTGTCGGGGATTCGACAACGACCTGTGGGTTTTTCTCCTGAGAAAGGTTTTCCCACAGGGTTAAAAATCGTTGCATGCTTATTTAATTTCCAACTACTTGTTTGACATTAGATAATTGGATTAACTTGATTTAAGTTTATCTTTGGCCATTAATTCAGAGGAATTATGACCTGACGATTTAGACCTAAAACAATCGAAATTGATTAGTCTCAAGCGTCTAGGAATTTTAATTTTTTCATAAACTACTAACACGTTTAAAATCAGTCAATATTATAAGATAAACTGTCGCTTGTCGCTTGCGACTTATGGGTTCAGAGTATGTGCGGATGCTAAGTTAATATGGGGATGTTTTTTTTTTTTTTTATGAATTTAATGATTCATGCATTTCATGATTTTTTGGCATTCATGCATTTTGTGTTAATATGTTACCATGTTAGTCTAGGAGGCATGATTTTCGTGTGATTGAGGAACCATACTAATTTGCTTGACTACCTCACCCTATTATCGATTTTCTACGTTTGTCATGCAATTCCTCTCGTCTTCAACTTGGCCATTAAAAAAGACAATTCAGAGCACAATATCTAAAGATATCTCAGTAATAGTTTTGAAATTGTGCATGTTTCAGACCATGCTTCAATCTTCGAGTTCCTCTCAATAACCAAACTACAACAAAATACAAAAACAGCTTTGAAACAACTGAAACTTATTTTTTTTGGCAACTCACCTTTCCAGGAGTTATAAGTTTTTTCTTTTCTGCATCGGCAAACATAGAAAGTGCAGGTCTGGATCAAAAAATAAATATATGTTAATCAAGCAAGACTAATCAAATAATTACAATACATTTACCTAATGTTTTGGATGTTAGCAGTCAATGAACCAATAACAATAATTCAATATATATTTCGGGTCTGTCAGCTAGGATTTGGACCCATACTTCCTTTAAATTACCTGTCCTTGATGCTGGATGTGGGTTGAAACATCTCTTGCTTAACAGCTACATAGGCTCCGCAACCTTCAGTCACTTTGTTCAGATACACAATTGGAGTTCTCCCAATCAGCTGAAATAAATTCAACCTTGTAATCAGTTTTCTTATAATCATTTTCAAACTTAATCATATATATATATATATATATATTTTTTGTGTCGTTACCATACAATTATAAAGTGGGTACTTAGGATTGAAACTGGCATATATTTTCGTAAGCAGGTCCATAACTGAACTCGGTGGGTTATGGGTATCCACTATATACAGGAAATAACTGCTAGTAGTAATAAATAACTGAAACAGTAAAGAAAGAACAGTAAAAAAGAAAGAAAGAAAAGTGGGATTGGATCTTGCCTGAGAGGCGTCTCTCTTGACATTAATTCCTGGAAGATCTCTTGGCAGATCCCTAATCTTTTGCACGAAAGAGCGAGAACTATCGTAACTGGGTTGAGTACAGAACTCGTTGTTTCGAGCAAAAAGATCTTTACATCCTCTTCTGCTCAACTTAAGAATTCTCGCCATTAACAGAGTTTTTTCAAGAGCTTTTCAGAGAAAGGAAATGTTGCAATGAAGTGAAAATCAGGTGTGAGGTTTCTCTTTCTTTAGTATAAATAGATAGCTTTACGATTAGTGGCTCGGCTTATTAGCTTTGGCTAACTGGAATCTTTGGATTGGCTTGCTTGTCACTGACATTTGTGTCCGTTACGAAACAATTAACCAATCACACTTTCGAAGAACGTTTCGGTAGTGATGGGAATGGTGACCCTTAAAGCAAATTTGCTATAAAATACATACTGGCTGTTATGTTCCATGATGTTTTTGACTTGGGATTTTCTTTCTTGCTGATCCTCAAAAGCGTAAATTTGAGCAATTGGAACAAATAATAAAATGTTTTCGTGTCAATGAGTGACGATCTCTTTTTCAATGGGTCTCTCTCTATCCGGCATGCATTAAAATATCAAATATATAACAAATTCAACAGGAAAATATGATATTTTGGCCTAGATTTCAATAATATTTTCATAAAAGTAGTATTTATTTGGCCAATTAATTACTGATGACAAAATAGGTCCAGATATTCACAATGTTATTGTGGAAATGACAACAATGAATCCAAATCTCAGTTGCCTTAAGATCGGCTTGGAGCCGCACTGAAATGGTGCATGGAACCCAAATGCAAATTGTCAAAAGGGTTAGCCGTCTGAGATGCCAAAGGGCACTCACTTGGACTCCACCAAGAGCCAAATACGAAAAATAAATACAAGATCCAATAAGGATAACTGCTTCCATGACCACCCACGGTTGCTCCGAGGGGCAAAGCAACCTATTATGTTCCCCATCTGCAGTGGATATATAACAGTTAGTCGTAATCACAGTGTTGCTGTGCTGCTGTACGAATATTTGCCATTGTCCTATGTTTTGTCTTCTTGTTTTAAATATTCTCGATTAATTTGTTCGTGCTAGGAGTTGGGTCCAAGCTAGGAACCCAACAGGGTTGGGGTGTCCTATACGGACTCCTAACAAGCCCATAGACCCGATAGGGTTATGAGGAGAATTTGAGTAGATTAGGTAACTTATGTTGTAGGGCTACCTATATATATTTGTATATCTGTATTATGTACAAAGAACACGATTATGATGAATCAATAAATCTATCTTTCTCTCTCTCCTTTTGTTCATAAGCTATAGTATTATATTGCTCTAGATTGATCATCTTTCATCACGTTATCACCATGCAAGCTCTAGGAACAAGGAGAGCAAAAATTACCTTATAATCAAAGTTTTCACGGAAACCCAATGATCAGGAGAATATGTATTTTACAATTTTTTTGAATACATATTCGATCTCTTTCAGATCTATACTATATGATAGATTATCATGGTTCAAAAGCATATTTTCCTATTTTTTCGGATTAAAAAATTAGGGTTTTTGGTAATTTTTACCCTTGATAAAGGGTTGTATTCAAACTTATATATTATTCTCTGTGGACATTGGATAGAGGTGAGACCACTTCGGTTAGATAGCCTACTCCGAGAGTTTTCCAATGGTATATGGTACGTCTCTGGAAGATGTCCCAATCGCTGAGAATAACACGTTAAAATTTGGCAGTTTTACGGCCAAAAACGGTATTTTTTGGTCGATGACGTTAGCAAGATATTAATTTTTTTTATAAATATTTTTTATAATTATCCTATATGACATCATCATTATCCACTGTGACGTCAGCAGTGACAAGTGTCGAGAACACGTGGTAGTCACCAGAGCAGTGACGTGGCGGACACGTGCGTGACACGTGTGCATTCCGTGTGTATGACACGTGTGGCACGTGTGCATTCCGTGCATGTGGCACGTGTACATCCCGTGCATGTGGCACGTATGACCTATGTGTGTGTGGCACGTGGTAGACCGGGTCAGACCAGTCAACCTAATTCAGGCCTTGACCCAGACCGAGTCAGACCGGTCCAGACACTAAAACGGCTATAAATAGCCCAAATTTTTGGTCAAATTGAGCCCAATTTTTTTTTGAAAAAATTCCTATTGATTAGACCTACCCCGTGGGGGACCCATTTTGGAATTTTTTTATGCAATTTTTTTTTTTTTGGTATAGATGCCTCGTATAGGAACATTGGCTCACTTATATGTGATATAAGTAAATGGTGTAATACCTATTTAAGTTTCTCACGATAGCTAATAAGATATTACTAGTATGCCCCTAGGATACTAATTATCATGATCAGGGATCACAGATAATACGAAACCAAGATTAATTTAGCATACGACTGTGAGTCATATCTAAATCACAATTAATTGTCAAAGACAAATAACTAGAGTTCAATTGAGAATTGACTCAGTTTTATTTCTAAAAACTTGGTGTCTAGGGAACCAATTTTTTGTATCTAGGTGCAATTAGATGTCACGTAATAATATTTAGAGGTATATAGACATTAATAGTAACCTATAGTACCCTAGAATATTAGTTCAAAGATAGACATAATCAACCTATCTTGTGAACCAACAGACTTTGGGATGGGACCACTTGTCAGCTAAAACATCTAATACCCATCATATTCGTAGCAAATAGGGTCATTTGGCTAGAATATACAGATCTTATAGAACTTAATGGCTTATACCCTAGTTTTTAGAATAAGGAAAGCACACATTTAATAGTTTTAAATAGATGTCTTGGCTAAGACTCTATTAAAATGTACTTTAAGGTTAAGATCATCATTTTAAGGGGTAAATTTGTGATTTAACGCTTCATAGAATATGAACAAAGTTCACTTATAAGTAATGATTGAGAATCACTGACTTCTATAATATGAATTGCCTTTAGTAATGATTAGAATTCATGTACTTAAAAAAGATTTTATAAGGAACGCACACATCTGGTAGTTTTGAATATCAATATTGGCTAAGATTCTATTAAAACACACATCTAAGATTAAGATCGTCATTTTACAGGGCAAATTTAGGATTTAATCATTAGAAAAGAATTTTTTGAGTTTTAGAATATGAACAAAGTTCAACTATAAAATGATTATGAATTATTTATTTTTTGTTATTCTAAGTACTATGATCTGTCTTTAATGCATTTGAAATGTTTATCGAGAATTGTCACTAATTACGATATATATTTTGCATTACAGATGTCTGCCACTTCACGTTACGATTATGAATCATTGCGGCTTGATCGTTCTAACTACCTATCTTGGTGTACGGACATAAAACTCCATCTGCAAACAATGAATGTCTTAAAGTGAATTATTGCAGATAATACCGTCTCTGAACCACTCAGGGCACATGCCATGTTGGCTATGCGCGCCCACTTTGAGCCGGGGCTGAAATTTCAGAATCTCCGTTACGGAACTTCATATGCGTTATGGACGAGCTTAGAAGAATGTTTTGGTCTTCAGCAGGCCCTAGTGAACTATAATAACTGTAACTGCTGGAATAACTTGAGGCTATGTGACTTCAAGAATGTAGCTGCCTGTAATTCAGCACTACAAAAGATTGTTACAACCAGGAGGCTCAATAAAGATTATGTCTTCGACAAAGAGGTTTCGTAAAAGACTATTTCCATATTTATGCATTCACAGGCTGCTCTCAAGGCCAGTATGCAAAAATGGAATTTAGTTGTCCTGGAGATCAAATCCAACTCTTGCTCGCTGCGAACAAAATGACACATTTATTTTTGGGAAAAGCAAGAGGTTTCCTCCTAGGAGGATGAAACTAGTTGCACAAAATATCTTATCTTATGACAGAAACAACCATGAATGGGGTTCTGGGAGTAGGAAGGCAACTGAAGGAGGGGATCAGGGATTCTTGGGCTCTCAAAAGCACAACAGGTTTAAAAAGGTTGGAACACCACAAACACCAAAGAAGAACAAGAAACCAGATTTTGAATCTCCTTGCTTGAGATGTGGGGGTAGCTGGACACTGGTTTTGCGATTACAAGACACCATGGGTGCCTAGAGTTAAAGTCTAGGCTAACTACATCACCACTGACATAACTTCTATCACTACGAAGTTAGCAGGGTCAGACTTCTGTGGCGACACTGATGCCAGCATGGATTAACAGACAGAGTAATCCGTAACGATTTTCCAGTAGTCATGCGATGTCATATTGGAGAGAGCACTAGTAGTTTATTTTCTAGTATAGACTTGATTTACTATTTTTTTGTGGTCAGTATTTTTAAATTTGTTGGGAATATATTATTTATATTTTAATAAAATGCTCGTGACATACATGAGATTCTCAATTTTTTTTAAATTATGATTACTCGACACTACGTGAAAAATGGTTATTAGAGACATATATATATTTGTCGTTAATGTGGTAATAACGGCGAATATTATGTCGTTAACAACTGTCGTAAAAAATGGAGTCGTTTTTGTTAACGACAGTTATATATGTCGTACTTTAACAACATATAAATATGTCGCTGTTGATAAAAATACGACGGTTACAAGTGTTATGCTTTCTGTCGTTTCAAAGAGAAAAATGACTTTTAAATTTATCATAAACGACAAATATATATGCCGTATTTTAAGAAAAAAAATGCAACAATAATATGTGTCCTTCTTTTGGGGGAAAAATGTCTTTTAAATTAAACATACACGACATATGTAATTTTCATTGTTCCATAAAAAATATTATTTTTTAATCAAAATAGATACTATTAAACTCTCAAAATTAAATTTGGACTAGATGGATTTGAACCATCAACCACTCAAAAAATGTGAGCGCTCTCTCCATTTTGAGCTTATAGTCCAAAGAAAAAATAAAATGATATAAAAGTTAATTACTGCGAAAAGAAAAAATAATGCAAATTATTGTAAAGGTCAAGTGCCTACTTCACTTTCAGGAATCCTAGCAATTATTTCACCATTTCCTAATAATAACAAAGAAGAATTGAAATGTGGTGAATATACTCAAATTCTAGTGCCGAAATAGATAAATATAGTTTCAGCTTGAAGTTCAAAATATGTACAGTGAACTTCAAGTTGAAGAAAAGCGACATCAATGTTATTCCATAACATGCTTGCTCCTTCCATATAGAACAAATTGAAGATTGCTTAAAATGTTAAACAACCAAAAAATGATGCACTTACAAGTATAAACTTACATATAAACTTGCAAATATGTTTTCAGTGAACTCCATGACCTCATCAAGATGTTTAGCCATGCAAAAATAGTTCCCCTTTGAGGATGGAGCAGTTTGTATTATCAGCTTTACAGCAGTGGCAACACCGAATACAACATTAACTGCATTTAAACCATGAAAGTCTCCAATATCTCTTTCAACTCAGCTTTCTTAATTAACCCAGTAAACAAAATATCCTAAGTTTCTTTCGATAACAAGCCAATTAAAAAACTAAAAGTAACTCAAGTTTGACAAAACCTGCTTCTGGTCCAATTTCAGAGGCTGAGAATCGTTCAAAGAGAAGCCAAGCCAGTCTCTGCAAATCAAAATCTATAAAAACACAACTCATACATAAGAATTAAAATATACCAAAATAGGGTATTTGGTGAAAATCTTACATTTGTAAGAGACTCCAGAGAGTAGACGTTCCCCTTGTTCCTTCAAAAACCATCTCTTGTAAGTCTCCACTAACAAATGCACCACCGGACCAGTTGTGTTAATAGCGTTGACTTTAACACCAACAATCTTACCTTTAAATTCCATGGTGTAGTACCTGCAGCCATCCTGGTCTTCTATTATAAGCAAAAAGGTAAAGGTGGTAAAGTTTCTTTAAAACCACATTATCATCATAAGAATCATCGCCTCGAGTCTTTTATTTCCTTTTTCTTTTTTCACTATTTTCTCCTTTTATTGCATCCAAATTTCTGTTATGTTCTCCTTTATAGTGTAACTTCATTTAACCCTTCAATTTTGGAATAAGTAAAAAACTGGAGAATACACAAAATGAGCCCCATTAAGCTGATTAGTGCTCTCCATAGTGAAGAAAATGGTGGGAAGGAATTCTGACTGAAGATATATTCTGAGACGAAGAACTTTCTAAGCGACCTTTAAGGGAGGAAGGTTTGTCTTTGTTTCATTGGATTTTCTCAACTTTCTGCACCACACAAAATAACTCCCACAAGTTCTTTTACCAGCTTACTTCTACCGATATTTTGCCCAAAAACCCTTCCTTCAAACGAGAGATTCATTCTCAGTCATAGACCTAATCATCTTTTTTGATCCAAGTGAGAAATGACATTTCAAGAAAGACTTTGCAAAGACATTTCTCACGCTAGAACTTGATCCAATCTTGGGACATTTTCCCTCTGATCCACTACTTTTTTCCATATGAAACAGAATCATCCACGAGATCGCCATCGAATACACGATTTCTGGATATCCTGCTATTAATTCTCAAAGATTTTTCAGATATCTTCAAGGCCTGCTTCTCTCCAGAAATACAAAGTGGGAAAGCTGGGTCATGTTTTTCATTTTTAGATGTCATATTCTCCAAGCACTCTACATGGTATACGTGTCCACAAAATAATACAACAGTAACCGAGAGCTCATTACAGTTCCACGAAGATCTTTTTGTTAAAAGATTCAAGCAAACACCACAAGTTCTCCAAGCACTCTGCTGAGTAAATTCCATCAGATATATTGTAAAAAGTCTGGTTATAGTGTCTTCTCTTCCAGTAAGGGAAGATGAGAGACGGGGAAGAAGAAATGCATGGAGGTAACCCCCTTGACCTCGCCACAACCTCAATGGTTAAAATTTCCTCATCAGGCGTCATGATTTTCATTCATGTTCTGGGTAATTAGTAAAATTTACAAAATAATATAATGAGCTTCCTATAATAATCAAACTCCCAGACTCTAATAAAAAAAAGTTATTATAAGCAGTAGAACTTATCAAGTAAAAACCCAACTAAATTGCAAATAGATGTACACCCAAAAATAGAAAAAAAACCTAATTTTAATGCTGAGGCAAAGGTTCTACGACATTCTTAAGAGTTGGTTCAACCGATGTAACTAGATGATCTATATTAGTTTACGTGTTTAGTTTCACTTATCTTTGTAGCAGGGACAAAACGAATGCCAGAGTTTTTGACATTGATTTGTTTGTGCATGTCAGATAACATATACTAAACTCATTCTTACCTATTTGAATTGCAACTCATGAAGATCTCAGTAAAGAGAAGAATGACCAGTATTTCTATAATGTATGTAACTTATAATTTTGAATGCCGCAAAACACAATGCACAAAGGATCAGATTCAGCCATGAAATATGTCTGCACATTACAAAGTATCCCATAAAATCTTAGGCATAATACTATGAATGATCAAGAGTAAATAGCTGACAATGATTTGATGAGAAAACTATAACTGCAATAAATAAAAATCTCAAGGGGTGTTTGTTTATACCTTTCCCATAAATACCTATAAGGCTTCTAGTCTTGATATACCAACAACAATATCCGCAAGAACTCTGCCGGCAGCTTTCTTAAATGCAAGTGCCTCTGCTAGTGAAAATCTACCAACAGTTGGGACAAAATTAGTTAACATCTCCCCATAGCAAATAATCTGATATGCCAAATGAAAATTCTGAATTCCATTGGCTGTAAATAGCTTTGCTCATTTTCTTCTTGAATCATCTATAAGTACAATTGTTGTTTGATCTCTCCATAATCTATTATGTGAAGTGATTTTAACATTTGTACCTAATAATCACTTATGATAATCATTGTCGAACGGCCCCTAATAGCTTTACAGACACCTAAATCATTCCCAACATGAAAATTACGTCAATAAACTATTTTTTCAAACTAATTTCACTAGATAATAAATCAAACCTCTAAAATTTACTCTTTTTTAGTCAACTATTCAAACCCATAGAGGAACAAAACCGAATTCATTGGTTTGGATTGAATAATTTAACTAGATAAATTTCTCAGTTGAATTTATAGATAATTACTCAATTATAAAATCAGATGTTCATCCAATCAAATTAAAAGGTGGGAGAAGTGATAAATCTGAACCCCAAACACTAATACAAAGTTGGAGAGATAGATAGAGATAAAGAGAGTCATGCCAGTTAGAGTTTTTCATTTGAGAGTAAGAGGTTCATCCACCCCTCAAGTAGAATTTGGTGTGCTCTCTCCGAATTTCTGATGAGGGAAATACATTTTAGAACTTTAAAAAAGAGGGAGGGGGGAGAAAGAGAGGGGGATGAAAAGGGTAAAGTGAAAGGGCTGCCTGATGATATAGAGGAACTTAATCCATCATGGGTTTGGCATTTAATCGTGATTAATGAAAACGACAGTACTATGTGTAGCAAACAAAATAAATCACGACATATATAATAGTCAGAATTTGGAAAGACAATTTTTTGAAAATACGACGTATTTATTATATTGTGTCATATATATATGTCGGGAAATTAGTTGATTTTACGACATATAAAGCAGTTGTTAATGGTTGTGCACAAGCGTCGCTAATATCCATTTTCACGTAGTGCGAATTTATTGCTTGTGAAGTAGTTAAATTCTTTGTATGATAGTTGATCTACTACATCCAACCAGCCTATAGATCAATCTGCTCATTGAGCATGATCGATAATCGGATGAGTGACGCCATATGTCTAAGAAACATTGGTACCACGCACTCGATCCTTTTGAGATATAAATATATTTATTATCTAACCTTGTGTATCGGGGATGACACGAATATCATTGGCTCAGCCAACATGATAGAACGGACTGGATGCATCACGCTATTCCTCTCTAGCGGTACGATACGGGGTATCTAGTCCACTTTATATACTAGTAAATCTAGCTGGATTTTATTGAGTTTAGGGAAATACATGATAATACTTATCACGTAATGACTATCGGAGAAAATGGTAGACAGGGTTTTGTGCATTCACTCCATATTTAAAGATTACAACACGCTATTAGAACAGTTTCCAATACACTCTTCAGGGCTCGGATAATGAGGAGGATTATCGGGATTACATCTCAACTTTCCTTGCAAGGAGAGAAGATCTGGAGAGTATACGTATAATGATAGTTTTCTAAGAGAGTCTGTTATTTCATCCTAGTATGACCAAGGTAGAGTGGGATCTCTAGTCTTTGCTCTAAACACATCCATAGAGATACATATGGACCTATCCTTCCACATAGTGGTCCACTTGAATATTTATGGTCATAAAAGACGCATCTCGGAGATGGTCTTACGTTTGCCTACTCATACAATCTAGGAATGCAACGTTAGCACAACTTCTCACTTAGATCGTTTGATCGCAGGCTCAATTCCTGGATTAACCGATCAAAGTTGATCAATGCGAATTGACAGGGGCTTGGGAGTTGGACTCACAGGCTTTTGATGATTATTTTACCGCTAAATGGGATAGATAATTGAGCATCGTGAGTACCCCATACCATACCCAACTCGAGATTGGTGGAAAACTTAATCAAGCGATTTCGGATAATTGCTAGGCCACTGTTACTACGATCACAGCTTCCGGCTAGTATGTGAGATATGCATTCTTGCTCCCACAACACTGATTATGAACCTTAGCAAATCATTAAATTATTTTTTCCTAAAAGTGACTAGTAATTGGGTCGGAGCCCGGTGTCGCCCATCGACGAACATTTGGATGTTTCGACAGGTGCCAATCGTACCACAATGTATGAAGATGAGACCCTCAACGTCGGCCTGGTATTATGTGGGTTATGATTCGCATTTATCACTAAATATTTGGACCTACTGGCGGTGTATATCCTGTAGGGCAGATAATTGTCACTTTGATTAGATGATATTCCCAGCATTGGGGGGAGATATGATAGTCAATGCTGAGGATGTTTCCAAGAGGTATTGGAAAATACCATCTCTGTCTTATCTAGATCCTTATATATAAGTTAGGTGATAATAAAGTTCAACGGATTACAAACCTCCAATAGGTCGTAAATGAATTGCCTGACACATTATAGACATTATTGAAGTACCGTAAGTATATGTACCTGTAAGTAATACACCTACATAGCAAAACATTCTGGGGGAACTAGTACCGCAGCAAAACATTCCAGGGGAATTAGTACCGCACATAAATCTGAGGCTCGCACTTAGTGTGGACCACCGTTGGAAGAAAGTATTTTGAGTCGGGGAGCTACAGAATAAGGGACAAATATGACTAATGGTGTAGTCGGTTCATCGAGGATGGAACCACCCATTGACATGTATTCATATTCGTTGTTGTACTTGCCATCAAGGATGAGGATTCAGAACTTCTTATTGTGAATGACTGTGTGTTATTGTACATTAACAAAAATAGGTATCTGGAATCTAAACGGAGCTTAGCTTACGTATAATGCAAAATGATACCATTTAGCCTGTTGGTTATAAAGGGAATGGTACAGAAACATGATTAACTTAGAGAGATAATTAGGTTAATACAAGACTAGTTTCCCATGAAATCTTTAAGAGATCTGGCATCGATTGCAGTGTGACCTATTACCCGGTTATGGACGTTATAACGTTTCAGTACTTATCAGTCTGTCAAGGATAAGCTAAACATGCATCTGATGTAAATACCGCATATCTATATGGGAAACGGGATACAGATATATACATGAAGCTACCTAGGAAGGTATAAGCTTCTGTAAGTAACTAAGCCCGACACACGAGTTGTGTATGTAATAAAACTGGAAAAGTTATTGTTGACTTGAAGCAATGGGCCCATGTGATATAGTAAGTGTTGACTGAGTATTTGAAGGTTAAGGACTTTAGAAATACCCTTATGTGTCCATACATTCTTATACATAAATTAGCTTCAGTATCATTATAATTGTGTACTAAATGATTTGAATATCATTAGACCTTCGGGGGAGATTGCGAGAGTCACCGAATACCTTGGGAAGGAATTCCAAATACAAAACCTTGGGAAATCAAGAGTGTCTCGATTTACAAATCGAACATCTTGATAGTGGCACTCATACACCAAGTAATATATATCGAAAGAGTTATCTGGTACTTCAATATGGATGTAGCACACGGTGCTAAGTCGTTTATTGCGCGTCCAGAACTTGGGTGTGGACAACAACATCTTCTACCATCCTATTAGGGGGATAAAATCCTAGGGCCATTGTGCTAGCTAGGAGGTACTTTGCTATAGTTAGCTAGGTATACTAAACTCAATGACTCATTCGCAGTGAACTGTTTGGCTTGCCACAGTTCTGTTCCTACCCAAAGGCACTGAAATGGGATCAAGCATATTCTGAGATATCTCATCGACACGAAAGACTGGGGTCTATTCTATCCACAACTTGGCAAACGGGAAATTATAGGATACGCCGATGTATGATATTTGTCAGATCCATATAAAGCCCGATTACAATCGGGTTATGTGTTCTTGTATGGAGATACTGCAATTTCATGGAGATCAGTAAAACAGACAATGGTTACTACATTCTCGAACCACGAGGAGATTCTTGCACTACATGAAGCTTGCAGAGAATACTTCTGGTTGCGGTCTATGATTAACCACATCAA
The DNA here is from genome assembly GCA_014058105.1 of Kingdonia uniflora. Lineage (NCBI taxonomy): Eukaryota > Viridiplantae > Streptophyta > Magnoliopsida > Ranunculales > Circaeasteraceae > Kingdonia > Kingdonia uniflora. The sequence goes on from JACGCM010001272.1 coordinate 2,957,990, forward strand.
CGAAAGTTTCGGTCTGAGTTCTATCCAAGATAAACCGACGACACTTTATGAAGACAACGCAGCTTGTATCATTTAAGTCAAGGGCAGATTTATTAAAGGTGGATAAAACGAAGCCTATTTCACCAATGTTCGTCCACATACACGAGTTCCAGAAGACGAATGAGATCAACGTTGTTCAAGTCCATTCAGAAAATAACCTGGCCGATCTATTCACGAAGGCTCTTGCATATCCTACATTCAAGAGATTAGTTCATGGAATCAGAATGAGAAGTTTACAAGATTTATTATCTCAGGGAGAAAGAACTCAGGGAGATCAACGTTAGGGGGAGTAGTCTCAGCCTAATGTGGACACATGCGTGTTGTTCTCTTTTTCCTGATAGCGTAGCTTTTATCCTTTGAATTTTTACTGGCTGGAGGTTTTGATGAGGCAACGTATACACGTTCACAGCCCATGCAGGGCATATGATTGCACTCTTTCCCTGCACAGTTTTTTGCCTAAGGAGGTTTTGTTAGGCAGATGTTTTAATAAGGCAAGTCATCCTAGTATGAAACACCCCAAGGGGGAGTGTTAGGAGTTGGGTCCAAGCCTAAGCTAGGAACCCAACAGGGTTGGGATGTCTTATACAGACTCCTAACAAGCCCAGAGGACCGATAGGGTTATGGGGAGAGTTTGAGTAGATTAGGTAACTTATGTTGCAGGGATACCTATATATATCTCTATATTTTGTACAGAGAACACGATTATGATGAATCAATAAATCTCTCTTTCTCTTTCTCCTTTTATTCATAAGCTATTATATTATATTGCTCTAGATTGATCATCTTTCAATAGTTCGAACATTAGGTTTTAATATCGTATTAGAAGTATCAACTTGAAGCGCATATATAAAATATGAGATCATTGATGGAATCAGTATGACAAGTATTATGATCTATTTGATTAAGGATAAAAACTTCTAAAGGATATTCATGTCCTACATAAAGCGAGTTTGAGCAATTGCACTAATGCACGTATCTCGAAGACATCTTTAAAAGCTTGAGATACTAGCACAAACACAATTTCCTGGTGGTTAATCCTAGTGAGCACGACATATATTACAACATGTCGAGTTAATCCTATTATCACAATATTTTAGCTAAACGACCGTTATATACAACATGAAACTTTGGAATTAGAAACTTTTCTCTCAAAAATAGTAATTTCATTGTTGTTGATTTAGAAATTGGTGAGTATAAGTATTGTTAAATTAGAAACTTCTCTCTCAGATGTAGTAATTGTTGTTAGCCTGTGTTCAAAATTGGCAGTATAAAAAACAAGTTAAGGAGATTAGAAAGAGATCAAAACACTTATTGGGATATGATCGAGTCTAGTGCATGCACACTATCTCTTTAAGACAGATTCGCCCCTGCCACAGTGTTTTACAGGATATAATCGACCCCTGTCTCCCAGGATATAACGATTAGACACGAGTAGAAGAAAACACTTTAATCTACCCGTCAATCGAACCTTAATTGCGACTACTATTCGTTGGATGAAAATGACTCAAAGAAATTGTAAAACCTTATTATTTTTTCAATAGAAATGAAGTTAAGTTGGGTTATATAGAGTATTGGTGCCTCTTCACTAAGGGTCACACCTTAAGTTGGTATCTCTTCACCAAAGGTCACACCTTAAGACACACTTAAAAATCTATATGTTGGAGACAACTCAACTCATACACATTGCAACTCATAAGTAAACTTTTACTTATAATCTAGAGCTGTGTAACCTACATACCCAATGTGGTATAAAATAAACCACTTAGATATCAGCCATTCAAACTAAGGATAAAACCACAAGGTTTTTTCCAACAATCCCCCACATTTGAATGGTTACAAGGTTTACTCGGAAAAGAAGAAAAAGAAAAAGAAAAAGAATAAGAAATGATCATGCATCGAGAGAGGTGTCTTGTGGACTTGAACCTTCTCTAGTGAAAAACTATCAGATTTATGTTGATTAATAAACATATGTCTTGAACTGTCAGCTTTAGTGTAAGCCAAGACAATAGTCTTCACACAGTACCTTTTCAAACGCAATCGGCTCTTATAGTTGAATTCAATTCGGCCCTGAACAAATCCTAGATTCATGAGTGATATTAAAGAATTTTGCCCTATATAATTTTCATGGAAGCGGCCCCACCTCACACTTACATAAGTGATTGCCTATTAAGAGTACCATGTTGTACCCCACTTGTAAATACAAGTCATAGGAATCATTAAAAGCTTAAATAGTCTACCCTAAAAATTGTTACATGTTGTACCGTTTACATTATGGGATGGGCAGGAGTTTAGATCTCCTTAGTACTTATGGTGAGTAGCTCACAACCAACTTTTCTATTGAATCTAGATCATGGGATTACCAATCAACTAGGATAAGTTTCCGCTAAGGTTACTCATAATTAAAACTTTAATCTTATTCCCCTCGATGTACGGTATACTTTCACTCTCATAACTCTTGTTGTAAATGGATCTGTTAAATTATATTTAGACTTCACAAAGTCAATATAACTCAATTCGCAAGTAGCCGCTCACGGAACTACGTCAACGACAATAGTGTCGTGACTTACTAAAAGAAAAATCCTTAATAAACTTTCTAATCACTCAAATAATTTGCCCGCCGGGCTTTTATCTATCATAATGAACTCAATTCAATTATAAATTTGGTTATATAAGTTTGTTTTGAGGAATTTCAAAATACGATTGCACTATGAAGTGTAAAATCATACCCAATAGTAAATTTTAACTTCCATACTCTGAAACCCACATGTACTCTCATATACTATTGGATATCAAGTATAGTGCGAACCATAGTCTAGGGTGTACTCCCAGTACCTTAGTACACTGACTAATGCTTCTTTATTTAATTATGCATAGTACCCCAACATTTTCATTAATATATAGAAATACATAATTATAAATGACTCTAGCATATATTTAAACAAGAAGATCATGTATATCTATAAACCGCGGCTCACCCTAACGCTAGAGTGTCGTGATTCGATATGAGTATGATCCTCTTTGTCAAAATAACCTTTTAGGTGTATCTTACCAATAACCCAAAAGAGATACCACTCTAAAGTGTTTAGTATTCAACTACAAAGTAAAAATAATTGACCATCGCTACAGCCAAGTAGATACCCGCATCTTATTTTTTAGACATAGACAAGTCTAGCTTTTATGAGTAAAGATCATCCTCATTTATAATTCAACAAGTACTCTACAACCTTCAACATTGCAAGGCTTGAACCCTTTTGAAGATCATCTGTTGGAGACGTTAGAACACAACATCAATAAAGACCATCTGCAACATTAAACTTCCACGGTTGAGTCGTAATCTAAATTTTTATCATCTTACTATTATACTCAATGCCAACACCACTTTGAATGCAACTGAACATCATCTTTATGATTTTGTTCTTTTACATAACATGTCAACTACACCCCTTTAGCCTACAAAAATGATAAGGGATCAACATGGCTCATCTCATTCGAACTCAACAGTTGCATCTACTCCATCACACACACGCACACACACACAGCCTCTCTCCAGGGAAGGGGCAATCCCTTGAATCTATGTAGTAAACTTCTAAAAAAGCAACAAAACGGCGCACTCACAGTTTTAAAGGCATCTATCGCTTCCTTTCAAGCATTTACAAGCCTGAAGTTGATCTTTTTATAAGCTATTATGCACATTTGATACAACACATCCATACGAGGATAACCCTTGAGCGTAGCCGCCTATATTAGATACCTGACCAAAATCTTATATCAACAACATCATCGTGTCCCAGAATCTATATATATCATCACTTCCATGGAATGAAATTACACAATTTTCATTGTCGAAGTTTTTCAAGTACACATCTCATGTCAAGCAACAAAGTTATGTTCATCATTTCTGCAGATATGACTCAGAAACTTCCGATCGATATTTGCAATCTCTTGGGTTTCTTCATGAAAGTCTTCTTAGAAAGACTTATCTTTTTGTTTTTCCTTTGATTTTCAAAATTGAACATATACCCGGTAAAATCAATGATGAGAATCATGGATACAATTCCAAAGAAAAGGTGAAACATTATCCAACCATCTTCTTCAATATCCACACATCTTACTCCATCCTTAAAGCACAAGTCAATACTCTTTGGTTCTCAGTAGTACACCATCCCCTTGTGGTCAATAACATTTCATCTTCGATATTCATCGGATATCACCGCTTCTCTTGATGTCGAAATAATTCCTCTTTGAGATAACATCAGACATTGTTATATTCAGAACGTCTTATACACACTTTAATGTACGAGGCAATGCCCATCTCTTCTTCACCAATTCCATATGACAAAGACAAAATACTAAAAAGCCAAAGATCGAAATCAAATAACATCACCCCATGAATTTATAACATCGGGGTTATATCTGATTTGTTTCTCAATTGCTACATTCAACTCAAATCATCTCCATACCCAGACAATCATGGGAAGAAAACTCATTTTCTATGAATTTTGTCATGGAATTGGATGAGATTTGCACCATTACCCCAAATTAAAATCAAATTACGTACATTGACGACACATCATCGTTGCCAACGATTTGATTTCAATATTAGACAATGCTACCGAGTTTCTCTCTCAACAGATAAACCCTTAAACGGTGAGAAATCAAAACTTTGAAACCTGTAACCATCGGGTCTCGACACACGACAACAAATTAGGTCCCATGTTTAACTAGGAAAAGCCTCAATGCTGTTCCCCGATCAGCGATTTCATTGAAGGAAACAAGATGATGGAGAAGAGATTTTACCTCCAAAGAAGAATAATCAACGCTTCGTAATAGATCTCCACATTGACGATACCCAAAAATTGCCAAAATAAACCTATTTAAACTCTAATCCACCAGTGACAAATAAGAGAAGTGGAAACCCTTACTTCTTTAATGATCTTTGGTAGATTTTCTGTGAGAAATTGGCCTCAATACTGTAAAATGAAAAGTCGCAAACATCACATCTTTGTGCACTAGTTTTGTGGGATTCCCTTTCGCCGGATAAACACAAATGTGCTTGAAGACTCATTGTAATGATGATCAACACAATGACACACATGATTTTTTTTTTAATATGTCTTAAGATTGTTGTTAGCCTGTGTTCAAAATTGGCAGCATAAAAAATAAGTTAAGAAGATTAAAAAGAGATCAAAACACTTACCGGGATATGATCGAGTCTAGTGCATAAACACTATCTCCTTAAGATAGATTTGCCCCTGCAACAGTGCTTTATATGATATAATCGGCCCCTATCTCCCAGGATACAATAATCAGACATGAGTAGAACAAAACACTTCAATCTATACCGTCAATCGAACCTTGATTGCGACTACTATTTGTTGGATGAAAAAGACTCAAAGAAATTGTAAAACCTTATTATTTTTTCAATAGAAACGAAGTTCAATTGGGTTAAATAGAGTATTGGTGCCTCTTCACCAAGGGTTACACCGTAAGTTGGTATCTCTTTACCAAAGGTCACACCTTAAAACACACTTAAAGATGTGTCTGTTGGAGACAACTCAACTCACACACATTACAACTAATAAGTAAACTTTTACTTATAATTTAGAGTTGTGTAACCTACATACCCAATGTGGTACAAAATAAACCATTTAGATATCAACCATTCAAATTAAGGATAATACCATAAGGTTTTTTCCAGCAGTTATTTCATTGTCGTTGATTTGGAAATTGGTTTCTCATAAATAGGAAACTTAAGTTACAAGTAGAGTCCCCCAATCCTTCTTCTTTCAATATAAATGCAACCTGCTGCAATAGCAATATAACAACAACACTAATATGGGGTAGCTTGATGTTCTTTCTAGGTGCAATGCAAAAAAGCCGCGTGAAAAAGAGTTTTCAGAGGTCATCCCCAAAAGGCTTCGACTTCTATCTATTAAAGAAAATAGTGAAGAAGAGATTGAGCATACTAGGGGGAAATGGTCAGACCTTCCTGAAGAGTTACTTGTGCTAATAACGAAATGGCTAACTTCTATTGAAGACTTGTATAATTTTGGTGTTGTCTGTAAATCATGGCACTTTGCTGCAACTCAGAAGATAAAGAATCCTTTGGTACTACATCAGCTTCCTTGGCTAATGCTCATTGAATGGGAAAAGGGTGATGTTATCCCCATATCCACAGATACCCTCCCATTTTTTTCTCTTCCCACTCAAAAGGTTCACAATCTTATCTTGCCTGAAGCCCGTGGAAGAATATGTTGGGGATCGCCTTACAGATGGTTGACCACTTTTGGCCTTGATCTTCGGTTACATTTCTTAAATCCTTTATCTGGTATTCAAATTTCTCTCTCGCCACAATCAACATTCAAAGACTACTCTTCCATATATGTTGATAATTCTACACCAAAATATTTTCTCAATTTTTTTTTCATAGTAACTGCTGTTATGTCCTCAAGTCCATCCAATGCCCATGAGAAATGCACTATTATGGTAATCCACAGGAAACTTCAAAGGTTGGCCTTTACTAGACGGGAAGACAAAATTTGGACTGCCTTAAAATCTTTGTATAAACTATTTACAGACGTTATATACTTTAAAGGCTAATTTTATGCCTTTTCGTATGAGTAAATTTGTGCTTGCCCCCCCACTATGACTGACGTATTCACAATTGCCCCCCATCGTTACAAAAAATTGGATCATGAACCTTATTTTAGAGTTGTCTACCCTTTGACTGATCATATTTGTATGAACTTCCAAAAATACCCTCACGTGTGTAACTTACGTAGATTTAGGCAACTAGTTGCCATAATCTCCCTTCAATTTGAATTAATGGCTCAAATCTTTCTCAATGTCGTCGCTGCTGTCAGAGCCTAAATTCGGATCTCAAACTTAGTATCTCACACCAAATATGACTAGAACGCTAGCGATAACAAATAACCACCAACACATAAGAATTAGAGTGAAAATCTTTGAATAGGTAAAAACCATGACCTCTCTTAAGGGTTTAGAAATAGTAGTCTTATTGATTGAGGGACTACCTATTACATTAAGTATTTTGAGTAGTTTTGTATAGACTCTCCAGATAGAAAAAAATCTCCCCTTAATCTGTTCTTCTTTGGTCCTCTTTAAAGGTCTCATATTATGACCGTTTAATAACCACTATCTACCCTTAATGACGTACGCTACAAAGCAATTTTGATAAGCCTTCATTATGGCTATGTAACAATATGATTCTTCTTTTATGTAATGGCTTCTTTAATGATGTTGTGTGATTATGGAGTCAAACTATTTGTACAGAGGTCGATATCAAAACTTTAGGAGGTCGAGATTAATGCTTGAGCCCGCTAGCGGGAATAAATCCTTATAATTGCCACTTCTCAACCAAGAGTACGAGTGGTGTTGGTTGAGAAACTCATTTTTGATGTATTAAATGTTGGTTGGATAATTTCTAATATTATCCTTGAATACATGTCTTGACTTGATAGGACTTTCAGAGTTCCAAGGTGTATTGATGACATTCTTTTTGACTGTTGAGATTTGGCAGCATAAGTATTTAGCCTATAAATATCATCCTATCTATTAATATACTGCTCACTTGCTCACCAAGACTTCACAATGGTAAAAACTAGATCTTAGACTTGTAGTGAAGAATTTGTAGGGCATTTGCAAACCAAGCTGGAAGAGCTACAAACTCTCTACTTTGGGTAACGATCTTTGACAGACCTAACTCTAATACCAGTGGAACCTACGTACCAGGGGTTGTGCTATGTTGAGGCAAAGAACACCAGTAAAGATTTCTTTTGGCTTTGTCAATTACATTATATCATTATGTCGGGGGTTGGGCGCAAGGACTGTCTTCGTGGCCTAACTAAAGGTATTATAAAAGATGAAGACAATACTTCTGCTGTAGACCTCAAGAAATCCCGTGCATGCGAATGTATAGGTTGTAAATAAGTTAAAAAAAAACTTGTTTGTAATCTGTACTTTTAAAATAAAAATGTACTTTTGTTTCCTGTCTTATGTATGTGACACCTAGATTTTTGCCATGTTGAATTTACTATTCAAACTGTAAGGACTTGTCTCAAACTATTTGGGTAATAGTGGTATGTGACTTGGTCAAACATTCTTCCCCTTTTTTATGGTAATCTTATGATGAAGAATATATGCTCTGGTATTATTGACTCTATATACCCATGTGTGAGGATTAGTAGGGAAGATATTATTTTTACCAAAAAGGCTGGTTTCCCAAAAAATCTGCTTCCTAAATATATGTAGTCCCAAAAATATGTTTCCAAAAAGATTTGATGTTTCCAAGAATCTGTTTCACTTTTACTATATAAAGGACATGGTCTTTGGGTATATTTCATCTTTCTCTTCCTTTCAAAACTTTATGTACATTGTTTTTTGGCTTCCATGATAAGGACACTTTTTCAACGTCGTCAACATGCAGTGGAAGGGAGATTAGCTATCAACGTGGTTGAACTGCGTGAGCAATACTTCTGACTGCTGCCTTACGACGCAGTTTTATCGGAGTAGCCATTGCAGTTGGATGGTTTGAATGATGAGAAAAATGAGTAGAACCGGATCGTTACTTCTGGTGTGATATTTTATGTAGTCTTATCCTTGATGCGACAATTTGAGAAATTGTTGTGAGGGAGATCCCACTGAAAAAACTTGCAGAAGCAGGTGGGGAAATAATTATATGTGGCAAACCGAATCATCCTGGGTATTTTAAATGTAACTATATTTGAATGTATGTGCTTACGTGACCAGTTCGATTTGGATGATTACAAGATTTTTTGTAAGATTTATTATTTTGTACTTTTATTGTGCTCATATAAAATCGATCTTATTTGAGAAGATCAAATTTTACATTTGAATAATGTGATATGAGTTTTCTTAATTCGTGTTGTATATTGGGGCGTATTTTTTCGAAGATAGCTGTTGAATATTTTGAAATTAAAACTATTGTTTTGTGAATTAATAAATAAGAGGGTCTGGAATAGTATGAATGCTTGAGGAAAAGAATAGTGAGTAATCGTACAAAGTGTATGGTACTCAGACTGTGTTGGGAAGGAGGAGTGAAATTAAGTAATGACTGGCGTGAAAATGATGCGTGATGACAGAACTCGTTATCCCAAAAGTAATTATGAAACTGGGTGGCGAAAGAACGTATATGTGCAAAAGATAGGGGTGGTTGACACGTGTATTAGAGAGTCGTCGTTTCAAAAATTGAGAGAGGGTATAAAAACTCGTCTCTCTCTTCCCAATGGGCATACTACAGTTTTAGAGTGAGAAACATTTATGGAAAACAGAATGTCTAGAGAGAGAAAGTATTTGAATTCTAAAAATCTTCCACAATTGTTAATAAAAAAACTCTTGCGGTGGTAATACCTTCCTTGAAGAGCAACACAAACAGAGAGTTACTCCTAAACTTTCTAGAAAAGCAGAGGATTTTGGTTCTTCTAGTATAGCTTAGTATGGTTTTTTGATTGTGTAGTGTAAACTCTATATTTACACTTCTGTGTATGCAAATTTCTAGGTTTTGTTGTTGTTAGTTGGGATTTTGGGGAATTTTGAAGAGTAGGCTACTGTAGATTTAAGCGTTTTGGCTCCCAACATGTCTGTAATCTTGCTTAAGTAATTTGTCTGTTTGTATGAGAAATTTGGGGCATGTTTCTGTAAAGTTGGGGTAGCTTTGATTTGAGAGGAGTATGGGTAATTGTCTGGGACATTTAAAAAATTTAATGTAAAAGGGAGAAAAGAACTTTTTGTAGGGTAATTGAGTAATTAAGGGAAACAAAAATCTGTAAGACTGCTCTATCTATCTTGGAAATATGAACCTAATCTATTAGTATGGACCATAGATAATGATTTAACGAATGCCCATTTCTTTAATTGTAGGTTGAGTATGAGTACAAAGAACTTAAGTCCTAGGAGTAAATTTGTAGTTTCAACGAGCTCGGAGGAAACGTTTTCATCCGGGCGAGAGGATGAGTGTAATAATATGGAGGAGGGGTTGTAAACAGTAGGGAAGTATTAATTGGTGTGGTAGAAAATGTGTTTGTTCAGGTCAAATATAAAATGTTGGAGGCCACTGGGAGGGAGGATAAGGGTAATGAGATGAAGTTTTTCATATATGCAGATGGGGTAGATATTGGAAAATAGCTTCTGAGGTACAAAAGAAACTGAAAGGGAAATGGGGGAAATATATAATGGAAGAAAGTTTATGTTTTAGGGAGTTTTTTTTCCAGTCGAGGGAGGAAAAATGTGTTACCAAGTTCCTGGCCTCAAAACCTTTAGGCAAGATAGGGGAATCCAAAATGATGTGACCATAAAGTACTATACCAGGTCCATGGAAGTAGGCCCGAATGATGGTTTTCTATGTTATATATCAATCAGTTAGTATTGGGCTTTAGGGTACCGTTGACCTACTTTTAAAAAGGGGTCATGAATCTATTACACTGTTGCCCAACACAACTTAATAGTAATATGTATGAGATGATGAAGATCTGTGAGATCTTAAATGAGAGGTGGAGAGTGAGTGATATTGATAAGAAGTTTGTGGCTACTGACACAACAAAATTTTATAAAATAAAGTACCTGAAGGCTAGTAAGAGTTGTTATCTGTATAGCGATTCTTCGAGACAAAAGTTTGTTGACTTTGATTCTGTTGGTCGATCATTGAACTACCATCTTGTGTTGGTTAGTGGTAACTATATGCAAGTCCCAGATGAACCAACGCTCGAGCTGGAATTTAAGTATTTTAATCCGAGTAAGTGTCTCTTGCTACCTTGAGTAAATGTCTTTATATATTCGAGCTTCTTATCATTTCTTGTGTTTCTTCCTGTAGGTCCTCTGGCCGTTGCTACTCCTAACGATTTAAGTATGTTTGATTGTGTAGCTCGAAAATAGAACGAGCTTAAAAAAGTTCTTGTTGATTTGAATATCTAGAGGGACAAAAGGGTAAACTCAGGGATTTCCAAAGTTTAGCTTGCTAACCAGAGACGAGCTATGGCTGGCCGCAGGGAGAATCTCAACAAAAAGGGTTCTTCATCGAATACTAGTGACTTCAACCTCCCTTCGGTACCTGATTTGGTGGATATCCCACCTCCTGAATCTTCAGGTGGTAGTAAAAAATTCCATAGGTTAAAAAAATCAAACCAAGAGCTTCTGCAGATCAATAAAGCGGTTCCATCGGTGTTTGAAGGTATCACTTTGCCTGTTCTGGATGGCTCTAGAGCTGTTCCAAAGAAACAGAAAGTCGGTACGACGAAGGTCCAGGATAAAGATGAGTTTGAGCTAATTAGGAGGAAAAACCATAAACTCAAAGGAAGTGATCAAACTCGATCTGACGTTGTGGCGAAGCTTAGGGCGGTGGAGGATCGCTGCTTTCATTTTGATGAAAATGACCCAAAGAAGCTCGAGGAAATTTTCCAAGAGCAGGTTACATAGGTAAATTTGTGTTTGGACCTGTTCCTGCATTTTAATATTGTTTTGTATTACTTTTTCTGAATTAAATAATGTTTTGCAGCTGTTTATGCTACTGAAGGGCTCGTCTCAGTTTCTCTTGAAGAGAAATAAAGAACATCTCGAGCTCTCCTGTAAGGTCGAGGCTCAGATTGAAGAGAATGCCCAGTTAAAGGCCCAACTGAGTGGGTTGATTGCTGAATTCGCGAAAGAGAAAGAAAGAGCTGTAGAGGAAGCTAAAATGGCTATTAGGTTGGAGCTGCAGGCTCAGCTGTTGGAACACCTGAAGGTCATGTAGAAAGTGGTGGAGACGATTAAGGTTGGGTGTAATAACTAGATCCAATCTTATCGCTTCTACGGCCTATCAGAGAGCGATATCACTTTTGGGCTCTCTTCTGAGGTCGAGGATGAAGATGCCGAGGTGGACCACCCCGATGTTGGTACTTCTCCTGCGGACGCTCTGAACGCCCCTCTTTCTAAGTCTGTGGGGAACTCCAAGGGTACAATGAATAATACAGTGCATGAACTCTCCATACTGCACAAGATGGGTGTTCCTTTTAAATTTAAAAAGGCACACATAATTAGGTTTTATAGATGGGAACTACCTGGTTTGAGGAGGCTAAAATCAATTGCGACGGCGCAAGCATGGGTAACCCTGGGATTTTAGGAAATGGTGCTGTCTTTAGAGATCACAATGGAACTGTTTTGGGTGTCTTCCCGGAGAGTATTGGCATTGCAACATTCTACTACACTGAATGCTCTAGTATTGTTGCCAGTTAACAAATGGCTTTGGAGAGAGGATGGCTTCAGGTGTATGTTGTTTTAGACACCAAAGCTGCAATAGATTCCTTTAACAATAATAAAATTCCATGGCAACTTCATTCGAGTTGGTTACATGTTAGAAGCAAGCTCTCCATCAGATTCAATCACTCATGGAGGGAATGTAAGTGCAGATGCTTACTTTAAAAAAGTTGTTAACTTGCCTTTCTTCACCAAAATGTGGTTCAATGGAAAACCTGACTTCCTCCACTCTATAGGGAACCATGTACATGAATATTTCAAATTTCAGTAATCTAGGATCATCTAGTTTACAGGGTTGTTTGATACTGTCTTTTCTTTTTAGAGGACTATAGGATAAGTCTATAGCCTCTTTCTATTTCTAATTCAATTTGCTTACCTTTTACAAAAAAAAGAAAAAAAAAAGTTTTTTTTTGTTAACGGATCGGTTCAAACCGAGTTAGGATCGACCAAATTATTAATGGATCGGGTTATGATCCACAGTTTAATGGTCATATAGGATTCAGATCGGGTTAGAACCAGTGGGGTTTCACGATTTTACCTCATGAGCTTTGCATTTTTTTTTTGGCCTACACAAAAATGTTCAACACATTACTTATGCTCTTAGTTGAAGTTGTTAAGATTGGTAGATCAAAGATAGTCCCGCATTGGTTAAAGATGTGGTCTAACACAAGGATATAAGAAGATACGAACTATTAAATTGCACCGAGGTCTTTTACGAATAAAACCCCACACCTAACCCATACTAGGTGGTAAATGTGGGGACAATATCGATGCAATGGGGGCTCGAGCCCTAACAAATGGTGTCAAAGTAGACAGTTCGGTTGGGAACATAGTTTACTGTGATTGGCAAGTGCTTGGGTGTAGTAGATAAGTCGTTGTACATGTATCCCAGGTGAGATGGTTTACTACGGGAGCTCAAACCAAGGTGGAGATTGTTGGTGGGCATATCTAATCGTATCGGTGGTGACAGACAATTGAGGACTAACAGAGTTTGATCCAAGGTGGAGATTGTTAAGATTAGTGGATCAAAGTTAGTCCCACATTGGTTAAAGATGTGGTTTAACACAAGGATATAAGAAGATACGAACTATTAAATTGCACCGAGGCCTTTTAAGAATAAAACCCCACAGCTAGCCCATACTAGGTGGTAAAGGTGTGGACAATATCAATGCAATGGGGGCTTGGTCCCTAACAGGAGCCTAACCCGGGTTTACATACTTTGCAAAGGTGCAACTACTTGTACCATGCTTCTTCGTAGTGCATTAGCATAGGATCCTCCTCTTCATCTTTTCGGTCATGTCCCTCCTTTGTGACTTCTTTCTTCCCCGTATTCCCATCTACCTCATTGTCCTCACGATGTTTCTCCTGTGATTGTGGTTCGTCAGCCATGCCATCAGAATAAAAGTCACCCGAACCATATTTCTCTTTTTTGACATTTCGTCCATCAGTGAAATTGGAGGTGAACAACTCCAATACCTCTGGAAAGTGTTCTTCAAACTTCTTAGGTAATTCTTATGAGGTGCTTGCGAGTTCATCAACTTTGTCGAATATGACTACTGATGGTGGATGAAGAGATTCTAGATCGCTTTCAATGATAAGGATTTGGGGCATCTGCAAAAGAAAGAGATGCTTGTAATTGATTTTTTTGTGACGGAAACAAATGGGCCTGTAATAATGGACTTGGTAATAATTTTCAACTTTGGAGTAGGCATTATGAGCTATGTTGTATGTAGTCAAGGCCACAGTCTGCCTTTCTGAAATTTTATTTTATTTGATGTACTTTCATGCAAAATGAATCATGAATATAATTTGGGTTACTGGAGACCGCGATAATTTCAAATAATTTTATTATATTGTTGTCAAGGCTGCAGCAAAATGATTACAAGTAACCTCATCTGATTAGCAAAGTTGAAATAAGCAAATCATAGAAGGGAAACATGGAAAGGAAGGCAAAGTACATTATTCTAAACAATGACAAGAAACTAAAAACGCAAATGTTCCAACTATAACAAAGAGACATTGTTAGCTCATAAATGGTGTCATTGTCTTGATTGTTTCCATTCCAATTTTTTCACAAAAATAACCATCATATTATCTCAAGTAAAACTAAGGTTGGAATCTCAATGCTGAAAGGATCTCTTCACGGATTAACCTAAATTCTTCCACAAGTTTAATCCCTTTTATGCTCTCTATCGGATTAATTTTAAGATAGAGGAAGTAGTCACTTCCAACCAACCACTGAGAGTCTTTCACAAGTACCACCGACTGTATCTTAACTCCATAATAGAGGAAGGAAATAACAATGGAGCAAAAAAACCAACAAATAATTTCAATACTTCCATCCTAAAAAAAAGTGTATAGCAAAGGAATAAACAATGTCAAAACAACAAAAAAAGGCTGATAAAAATCCACTACTTGAGATCAACTCTGCATACCTTGTACCCAGATATCTTACATTCAGGTAAATGAGTAGCAATTAAAAACTTAACTGGTACAGGGCGTACTGCGGTACCATCACTTGAAATTTGAAGTTTGACAGTTGACATAAATGCTCATCTATTTGCTCATAAAGACTTTGAATTATTTTGAAATCCAAGAAATTCCATCCTACCTTGATGTGCTTCCACAACTTCTGGAATCTCGCCTTGATACTTAATCACAAACCTCTTCAAGAAATCATTCCCATTACAAGTTAGTACTATTGGTATATTAATGTCCTTCTTAACCAGAAGACCCTTTGACAAGAGAATCTGGACAACTGAGCACCTGGGAATAATCCTATTTTTTAAACTACACAACAGAAGGTTAGGGTACTTGGAAACCTCTGAAGGCTTCCACTCCAAATTTCTTACAAAAAAACCCATCATTTTTCTTATCTTACTTACAACATCATAAATAACGGTAGCAATTTGAACGCTGACAGAATCTCGTCCTCTGACAAACCAAAACTTATAAGCCTCCATTTTATGTTCCCAATTAGATTCACTAATTCATGTCATCACTTGGAGTGCCGTAATGAATTTCATAGTCAGTAGGATCAAAACCCAATTTCTAAAGCTTTCCAATGTTCATTTCAAAGCGTCCAGTTTTAGGTATCAGTGTAGATGGTTGCATTATAAATCATCTTGAAATATGGGATTCAGGTACACCATGGGCTCGCAAGATGGAGATGTTGGGTTCCATTAGCATCTCTACATTGTACATAAGTAAACGAGGATATCTCTTGATAATGGATATGAGGTTGCTTTCGATGTTCACAAAGGTTCTAATCAAATTACAAGACGGAACACAAACATACAAAGACATCCTCGTATCAACTAATAAACACTTAATCGGATTAAAATACTTAAATTCTAACTTGAGTCTTGATTCATCTAGAACCTGTATACAGTTCCCTCTAACCCGTTCTAGATAATCATTCCAAGGTCGACCAGCATAATCAAAATCAAAAAAATTTATTCTCAAATAATCACTATATAGATAACAGGTCTGACTCGCCCTCAGATATTTTATATTGTAAACAAAACATACAAAGCGAATTTTTTTTTATCAACCTCATTTACGCTTCATCTCTCATTCAGAGTTTTACAAACTATTATCATTTCGTATACATTACTGTTTAGCTGCGCTGGGCAACAATGTAGTAGATTCATGACCCCCTTTAGGAAGTAGATCAGAGGTATCTTAAGACCATATAAAAGCTAAGTGGTATAGAATAAAACCCATCACCATGACCAAACCCCAAGGGTCCAGTATAGTACTCTAAGGTAACATCATCTAGTAAATTCCTATCCTTCCTAACCTGTTCGAGATTAGGAACTTGATAATATTTTTTCGTCCCCTTTGCTGAGGTGAATTCTCTAAAAAAATAATCCCTTTTCTACAGCATACTCTCCCCTATTCACCTTTTAATCTCCTTTTATACCTAAGGAACTCCTTCCCAATATCTACCCCTTTCGGATATATACACATGTCCATAACACTTGACACATTACCCCCTACAGTAGCCTCTAAAACTTTTGGTTCGACTTGTAAAGGCACGACTTCTACCCTCGCCCGATCATTCCTGACTATCATCAACCTCCTCCGCATTATCGAATTCGTCCTCTTGTCCAGGCAAAGACATTTCTTCTAAGCTCGATTCAACTGCAAACTTACCCCTAAGAACTAAATTCTTAATATGCATACTCGACCTATAAAGAAAAGCAATGATCAACTGTTAAACTCTTTTTCTGTCAAAACTCATCCCACCAATCTATGGTTCGTCCTTAATTTTGGGGTCGATACTTTGATCAAGAACACAAAAATCCTAAACATCCATAACTACTTTGAGTAACAAACCCTAGTTTGCATCTCAAAAGTTTTCACGTACAAATTCTTTGGCCCAAACCACGTAATTACCATAAAAAAACAATTTTACTATTTTAAAAAAAAATTAGGGGGAAATTCCATATATTTGCATCCACATTTATCCTATTCCCCCAAACTGTTATGGAATGAACTCTAATTATGTTTGAGAAAGTTTATCGGAACTCGTGGGACGAGCGAGGATCGAAGACAGTTTGAAAAAAAGGTTTTTTAAAAGTTGTTCAAATAGAGTATTTATCTGTTCGAACAGAAGAGGCAGGAGCATGATTGTTCGAATAGACTTTACTGTTTATTCGAATAAAAAACAAGTCGTTCGAACGAGAAAGCAAGTCATTTGAACGAGATTTTGTCTGTTCGAACAAAACACTCAGAACCCACTTTGTTCGAATAGACTGAGAGTCTGTTCGAACATACCTCGTTAAGTTAGTTTTAGAAGTTCGTTCTGGAGGCGTTGGTGTGTCTCGTGATCCATATATATAAAGAGGACTTAGGTTATTTGTTAGCCTATCTTTTGTAAGTTTAATTCTAGAGAGCTAGGATTTGAGAGACTCCATTAAAGTTTGAGAAGCTTGGAGAGATCATGTGTAACCTTTCATCTTTGATTAGTGAATTGTTCGAGCGGGGAGTGGTTTTTTTATCTGAAAGGGTTTTCCACTTCCCTCCTCCGGGTAAATAGTTTGTGCTCTTGATTTCGTATAATTTCTTATTGGCATTTTTGCTTATCGTTCTTGGGTAAGGGATTGGGATTAGCTACCCTAATTCCTAACAACTGGTGTCAGAGTAAATGTTAGGGCTTATATGATTAGAGTGATGGACGATATGGAGAAATTAGAAATTGATAAATTAAATGGATTGAACTTTAGGATTTGGAAGATGCAAGTAGAGGATTTTTTATATGCAGAGGATTGTGATTTTCTTCTAGGAGGGATATCGACGAAGCCGGCCAATATGGATCGTTTGGAGTGGAAACTTATAGATAGAGATGTTATAGGTAAAGTTCGTTCAACACTCTTAAGTTATATTTCTTCTAAATTGCCTAAAATGAGTACTGTGTTAGAGATAATGGACAAACTATCAAAGATGTTTTTGAGTAATTTAAATTCTCAAAAGTATGTTACGAGTGTTTCAAATTCTCGTAAGCGGGTTACTTTCAGCGACGTGGTAGAAGTCTTTGGTGAAGATTCTCGTAAAATGCCTTTTAGATCTTCGTTGTTAACATCGGGTGATTACTTACATGTTTGAAGTTAAAGGAAAGAGAGTTTCACATATTGAGAATGGAAACAAAAGGCGCAAAAATGCATGGAATTGTAATCAACAAGATATTTATTGGAATTGCAATAAAGTCGTGTAGTAGCATATTCCCCAGATTCGACAAGAGTAAGCCAGCAAAACGTAGTCGAAGACAGCTATACATGGTTGAAGAGAGATAGCATTCGAGAAGATATCTCAAGTCCTCGACCTACCAAAAGTAGACGTTGTGCCTGGTCAAGAAAGAGCTGTTTGAGATCCGCAAAGTTCGCCCACTTCCCCCGAAAAAGGAGACTGTTTCTTTCCTTTAGTAAACTGCTTGTATCTACTATAAATATAGGTAGATAATATATTGTTCAGGGACCGGAATCCACATCTTTACTATCCTTACTTCCTAATCCCTGCTATCACTCCCAAAAACTTGTAATAACTAGCAATATACTAGATTTTACATCAAAATCCTCTCCGAGGTCGTGGTTTTTCTCAGCCTTTACTGAGTTTTCCACGTAAAATCTTGCTCGTTTAGCCTTTTATTACATTATCCTTACAAATAAGTATTGGCGAAGATTCTCCTTTTGGAAAATACGCCACTACAATTGGCGCCGTCTGTGAGAAATACCACATTTTTCTTTACCACCACTGATGTAAAAACCATCCAATGACAAACATGAACCTGAGAAGCCATTCCAGCACCATGAGAGACCAAGAAATTAATCTGATACCAGGAACGGTCGACCTGCATGGTACAGTAATCGAGCTTCAAATACAAATGGCTGCAAAAAAAATCTAAAGATTGGAGGATTAGCGTGTCCACGCTCAAGCTTTTCAAATGGAGAGAGACGAACAAAAGAAAGCCTTAGATTAGTAGAGTTAAACACATCAGAAAGAAATGGAGAGACTGGGGAGGACACAAGATCGACACATTGGTCGCCAGATGTCACCTCCACATGCCCAAAGCTATCATAGATCAAGAGAAATTTAGCGCGATGATCAACCATGAAAAGACGAGGTTACAAATTTCTTGATCTAGATCTGGGAATCTAAGTAGAGCTTCTCGGCATTTTGGTTTGGCATCTTCAGCATTGACAACCCATGGAAGTCGACGCACGCATCATCAGACTCTCCCACCACCCAAAAGAAGACCAATCAGGGATTGATTGGGACCAGAAGGATAGGTAGATTTCATTTCGCAAGTCACAGCCTTTCCATTTCCCCCGCAATAGTTCATCACCTTGGACGACTTAAACAATAGGATCAAGGCCATAAGCTTTGATATCCCTGGCTGAAGATCTGTACTTGACAGGATTGAGACAAATCCTATCTCCCCTCATCTCAAAGTCATGGCCATCCCAGACAATTTCCACATGCCGAAGTTCATTTAATATGCAGGACTCACATACCCATTTACCCATATACGACATTTTAAAGCCGCAGTGGGATTATACTCTAAACTCGACCACATG
Source organism: Kingdonia uniflora (assembly GCA_014058105.1). Lineage (NCBI taxonomy): Eukaryota > Viridiplantae > Streptophyta > Magnoliopsida > Ranunculales > Circaeasteraceae > Kingdonia > Kingdonia uniflora. The sequence goes on from JACGCM010001272.1 coordinate 2,977,375, forward strand.
CTTTATAGGCTATTCAATATGAGCCTGAAAGAAGAACCTCTCAGATGGTTCCATATGATCCAAGAAGGCTCCATCACCTCTTTCAATCAGTTGCAACGTTTATTTGAGTCGAATTATGCTCACGCAAAATAGCGAGAAATTACTGTGAATTCCTTGTTTTTCTTCGAGCAAGGCGCAAAAGAAACCTTGGCAAGCTTTTACAAGCATTTCTTGCAAGAAACTTGAAAAATTAGGAACTCCTATCCTAAAATAGTCTTTCCAACCTCCACCTCCTCCCTGCACATCGATTCTAAGGTTCGAGAAGAGTTCACTCTCCACAAGCCCAGAATGGTAACATTAATTATTGTTGTAGTTAATAACTACAACAAATTAGAGTGATCCAAGAAGGATAAAATGAAAAATTCATCTGCCATCCACGCTCGACTCAACACTTCTTCTCTTCCTCAAAAGTCGACCACTATTGAAGCACCATACAACGCGGCAGAAACGTTGACAATAACAGAAGACCCGAAAGATAGGACGGAAGATCCGACAGGCCTAAACCAGTTCTACCCCCAATGACAACAACTCTATCCGTTATCTTACCCATGATAAAGGGAAATGAGTATTATCGAGCACCACAAATAATACCCGATCTCCCCAACAGACCTCTATGTCAGTATCACAATGTGCATAGTCACGAAACTGACAACTGCTACTCTCTCATATGAATCTTTCATCACATCCTATTAGCAGGAAGGCTTCATAATTATGTCATCGACGTCCAAAAGTTTCTCGAAGATAAAGAAAAAAACAAAGACGTTGAACAAAATCAGGTCCAGGGGCAAGCTCGCCACCTGTATATGATCGAGATTAAAAAAGGGAAGAAAAGAAAACAAGACGATCTGATTACATCCTGTTGTAAAATGACCTCCTTAGATAAATCAGCAAAACTTCTCCCAAACTCAAGCAAATCGAAGCGTCCTTACCATATTACCTTCGAGGACTGTGACACCAGCCACGTGAAGTACCCTCACGATGACCCTCTCGTCATTATGCTCAAAGTCGGACAGGACTACCTACATACGCATCTCGTCGATACAGGAAGCGCGACAGATGTATTGCTTAGAAGAACAATTAAAGTTCTAGGACTCACAAACTTGGTGAAAGCTTTAACAACAACAATCACCGGCTTCAACGGTTTAAAAGAATCAGCTACAGGAGAAATCACTCTACCAGTTCAGGCAGGATTAGAGATAACATTAGTAAAATTCCTTGTCAATGATGCTAAGTCCAAATATTTGGGAATTTTGGGACATAGTTGGTTACATTCGATCAAAGCAGTACCTTCTACTTATCATCTAACATTGCGATTTCTAACAAATCATGGAATCTACAAAATCAAAGGTAGCCAAGTAGTTTCTCGTATGTGCAAAAATACAATAACCAACTCTCATACAGTAAAACTTCTCAAAGCATAGCAACTACAGCAAGAGATACCCCCACATTTGAGCAGCATAACACCGAGATGGTCAAATCCATTAAACTTGATGGTTCAGGGTGTCACACCATCATCGGCTCCAACCTATCCACCGGCGAAAAAGAAGCCATTATCCAGCTACTTAAGAAAAACATCGACATCTTTGCCTGGACTTTCTAAGAAATACCTGGCAGCGATCCATCAATCGCATGCCACCGACTTAACCTCCTTCCAGATAGTAAAGCTATCATTCAGAAATGATAGAACTTAGCTCCCCGCCTCTGCGATGCAGTGAATGAAGAAATTGATAAACTCCTTCGGGTAGGATTTATTCGGGAAGCTAAGTATCTGAAGTGGGTTTCTAACATCGCAGCAGTACCGAAGAAAAATGGAAAGATCAGGGTTTGTGTTGACTTCACATAACCCAACAAGTTCATACCCAAGGATAGTTTTTCGCTACCACCGATTCCATAACTTCTCGACTCCATCGCGGGGTACAAACTTCTTTCTATGATGAATGTAGCCTTCGCCTACAACCAAGTTCCACTCACCGAAGACGATCAAGAAAAAACCATCTTCATTACTGAAAGAGGTCTCTACTGTTACACAGTAATACATCTTAGGTTAAAGAATGCAGGAACTACTTACCAAAGACTTGTGACTAAAATGTTCAATGATTATCTCGGCACAATTATGGAAGTCTACATCGATGATATGATCTGCAAAAGCTTAAAACGAGAAGATAATTCCAACAACCTCCAAACCATCTTCGATATCCTTCGCAAATACCAGATGAAACTCAACCCAGAAAAATGCCTATTTGGAGTCGCATCTGGTAAATTCCTGGGACACCTGGTCAACAAAAGAGGAATTGAAATCGATCCGGCGCAAATCAAAGCGCTCATCGCGATGCCATCTCTACAAATAAAGAAAGATATCTAAAAATTTATAGGCAAGATCGCGGTTCTTCACAGATTCATCTCAAAGTTATCTGATCGATACAAACTTCTTTACCTCCATTTTCATGGCAATCCTACTCCTCTTTTAAAGAAACAGTACAAGGTAAACCAATCTACTTCATCAGCAGAATACTCATGCCTGCCGAAGAAAGATACACAATGATAGAAAAATTGTTACTCGCCTTGGTCTACAGTTCTCAAAAGCTTCATCCTTACTTTCAAGCTCACCCCATCAAAATCATCACCAAATATCCCCTCAAACTGGTACTCTCCAAAAAAGAAAAATCTTACAGAATTTAGCAATGGTCTATTTTTCATGGCGAATACGACATCTCCTTCAAACCCTTGATATCAATCAAGGGACAAGCAGTCGCTGACTTTTAACCAGACTTTCCGGTTGAAGACCCCGAGTGGGTAAAACTCGAAAAAATCTTTACAGATGACTAAATAGCAAAACCAGACGCATAGTCCAAAAGCTCGGGTTGGTGACTTTTTACAGACGGATCAGCGGGACCATAAGGGTTAGGGATTGGCATCGTCCTTATTACACCTTCCAATCATCGTATCAAGAAAGCTATCAAGCTAAACTTCTATGCCACCAATAATGAGACTGAATATGAAGAAATCCTATATGGTCTAGATCTCGCACTCATACTCGGAGCAGAAGAATTGGCAGTTTACGTCGTTCTTTACTCGTGGCTAATCATTACAACAAGACATTCCGTTCAACAGGAAAAATGGTTGATTATGCAGCCCTGGTCGAAGAAAAGATAAGCAAATTCAAGCACACAACAATCTCTTACTTACCTCGACAATAAAATTGGCATGCCGACGCATTAGCTTACATCGCTGCTATGCTAGGAGACAGTGAAAAACGATCTTTAGAAATTGAAATCATCAAACATTCTAGTCTCGATATACTGTTAACACTGCAGATCACTATTGCTGAAGACGAAAACCCTGAAGACTGGAGAAGACTATTCTATGCATACCTCAACTCCAACGTCCTCCCTAGTAGCAAAGAAGTAGCCTGATCACTTTTGGCCAAGTGCCCCAGATTTATAGTCCAAGATAACATCTTATATCGTATTACTAGGGGGGAACCACTTATCCAATGCATCTCTTAAAAATAAGCTCATATCAAAATCAGAGAACTTCAGGAAGGTATCTGTGGCGCATACGTTTCAGGAAGATCATTAGCCCGGCGCGCATTTACGCAAGGACTATACTGGCCCAAGATGCGACAAGATTACGAAGAATTCATGCGTAAATGCAACAAATGCCATATCCATGCTTAAGACATCAAAAGTTCAGCCCTCGACTTGTATATTAGCAATGTCTACTGGCCGTTCAAACGATGGGAGATCGACATCATTGGACCTATCCATCCAGCATCGGGAAACCGAAGATTCATTCTAGTCCCTACTAATTCCTTCATAAAATGGGTTAAAGCAGTTCCTCTATGCCATACCGGTGAAAATAAGGCCATCAAGTTCCTTTGGGAGAATATAATCGCCAGGTTTGGCTGCTCACAAGTGATACGCTCCGATAACGGCAAACAATTCATCAGTGTAAAAGTACTTACTTTTGTAGTACCCTACTCGCAGCCTTCTACCCTATTCAAATACTCGCAACCTTCTACCCCTGTCACACTCGAAGCCTACTCGCTGCATTCTACCCCAGTCGCACTCGGAGCCTACTCGCAGCCTTCTACCCCAGACATACTCGAAGCCTACTCGAATGTATTGAAGCCTATCCTACTTTAATATATCAAAGCCTCGAAGACAAACTCTACATCGCATCAAGAACATTTTAACCATATCCACACATGGTCGAACTATGACAGGACAGATAGCTAGCTCACTAGATAAGGCAACGCAGTTGTTAGTCCTTACAGGTACAGTGACAACTCAACCACTACTATGGTATCAAAGTACAGAGACATACCCAACAACTACTACAGTGACAGTTCTGACATTTTTGCCGCCCATACCCATTCTGGGATATCCGAATAGTACCCTTGTAATGTAACCTAACCTTGGTGACTCAGCCCTTCCTATGTTCTATAAATAGGAGGGATGAGGAACCAAGGAGAGGTTACAAAAAATCTTCCCTCTGAGCCTTTACGGTTTACCTTCAATCACTTTGTAAAACCTAGTAGTTAAACCTTCGATTACTCATCAGTAATAGAAACTCTCTTAAAAATCCTCCTCAGAGACTGCAGAGTGTCACATTCTGACCTCTACGCAAGTATATTGTCTATTAATTTTCTGCATTTTAGGTTATATACTTGAATTCTTTTGTTTGAAGATAAAATCCAATGGTGTAAGAGCCGACATCTCCTCCGAAAGAAGTTAGGCCCTTACATTTGGCACCGTCTGCGCTTCCTACCTTACCAATCTCTCTTATTCTTTCCCTTCCCTTTGTTTTCAACTTCCGCAGACTCTCCTCAATGGTACCCACTCTCCGTTCCAGTTCTACCCGTGTTGGCAACTCCGTGGAGTACAATGCAGCTGGTCACATACAATAGGCCAAGGCCTCTACCTTGTACAACTGATGTAAACCCAGAATAATCAATAAACAGTTTTTCCACCCATACTTTATCTTCTTTTTTTATTAAATTTCTTGGTTTAACTTAGATATCATGTCAACCCTTTGACCCGACTGAAACTTAAGAGCGACCTAGAGATTTTTTAAGCTTCTAATTTTGAGCAAACTCGAGGGGCAAGGAAGGTCGAAAGAGCGAACCCTCGAGAATGCATTGGGGGCGAACACATCTTGCTTCGCTGTGGCTAAGGACTTCGAAGTCCAGTCGATTTCAAGGTTTCTTCTAAGTATCATGTCAACCCTCCGACCCGACTGATACTTGGGGGCGACCTTGAAATTTTCAAGCTTCTAATTTCGAGCAAACTCACGAGACAATGATGGTCGACAGACCGGACCCTCGGGGATGCATTGGGGGCGAACATATATGCTTTGATCAGGCTCCAAAACTGTCGAATTCCTGTTAATTTCTTGGTTTACCCCGGGTATCATGTCCACCCTCGCCCCGACTGATACTTGGGGGCGACCTTGAAAATTTTAAGTTTCCAACATTCGAGCAAACTCGAGGGGAACGAATGGTCGAAAGGCTGGACCCTCGAGAATGCGTTGGGAGCGAACACGTCTTGCTTCGATGTGGCTTAAGCCTTCAAAGTCCAGTAAATCTCTGGGTTTCTTCTAGGTATCACGTCAACCTCGGCTCGACTGATACTCGGGGGTGACCTGGAATTTTTTCAAACTCCCAACATTCGAACAGACTCGAGGGATATGAATGGTCGACCGACCAGACCCTCGGGAATACATTGGGGGTGATCCCATCTTACATCGTCATGGCTCAGGCCTTCGATGTTCAACAGATCCCTTAATTTCAAAAGAGGTATCACAACTATCTCAAAACTTTTCAAGGTTCGACCACTCTATAATTATTCGACAGATACAGCCCATGCAGATATCATACAGAAATATCTACAATCCTACCACATGCAAGAAGTTTTATAATATCATATATCAGAGAAGCAGTTTCAACTCCAATCAATTCAAATCAAATTCCATTCAGAGCACACATCAAGTATCTAGCACAAACAAGTTAATACAAATCAATTTCAAAGAGCACAAGTTCCAAGATTAGTTTTAGTATAGCAACTCAAAGCCACTCGAACCATCTAATGCTCACTCAAAGCCGTCCAGTCAAATCCCAACATTAGATCACACTTTTCACTTCACAAAGTTTAGACTTCTACTTCGAAAACTCAGACTTTGATAGCTTCGACAGATTATACTTTTTACTTCGCAAAGTTCAGACTTCTACTTTGACAGCTCAAGCTTTAACAGCTTCGACAGATTACACTTTTCACTTCACAAGGTTCAGACTTCTACTTTGACAGCTCAAACTTTGACAGCTTCGGCATATCATACTTTTTACTTCACAAAGTTCAGACTTCTACTTCGACAGCTTCGACAGATCACACTTTCACTTCACCAAGTTCAGACTTCTACTTCAACAGATCAGACTTCTACTTCGACAACTTCGACAAATTATACTTTTCACTTCACAAAGTTCAGACTTCTACTTCGACAGATCAGACTTCTACTTCAGCAGATCAGACTTGTACTTCAACAGATCAGACTTCTACTTTTTCAGATCAGACTTCTACTTCAACAAATCAGACTTCTACTTCAATTAATCAGACTTCTAGTTCACCAAGTTCAGACTTCTACTTTAACAGATCAAACTTCTACTTTAACAGATCAGACTTCAACTTTGGCAGATCACACTTTTCACTTTATCAAGTTTAAAACAAGTCAAAATAGTACAATTCAAACAGAAAATGTATATACCCTTCTATACCTATCTAAACACTCAACAAACTAGCAAGAAGCCCCTATTTATCATCGGGACGCTTCTCCTCCCTCCTAGCCTCAGGAACAAAATCTTCCTACTCCACCATCTCTTTCGCAAAAGATTCTAGCAAAAACAAATGGTGGCCGCAAAATGGACCCATTATCTGAAGAACCCCCTTACCAGCATTTCTTTATTACCCTCTTTTATTACCTCCCTAAAAACCAATAGTCAAACCGTTCAACTTCCAATGCCAAGCAGTTTTCTCAGCAAAGGCCTCTACACCCGTTTTCGAGAGCTTCGCCGAGAGGGGGCGAATGTAGTAGCCTACCCGCAGCCTTCTACCCTATTCAAACACTCGAAACCTACTCGTAGCCTTCTACTCTAGTAACACTCGAAGCCTACTCGAATGTATCGAAGCCTATCCTACTCAAATGTATCGAGGCCTCGAAGAAAAACTCCACATCGAATCAAGAACACTTCGACCATATCCGCATATGGTCGAAGTATGACTAGACAGACAACCAGCTCACTGGACAATACAGTACAGTTGTTAGTCCTTGCAGCTGCAGTGATAGCCTAACCACTACTACAATATCAAAGTATAGAGACAGACCCAACAACTATTATATTGACAGTTCTGACAATTCCGGTTCCCATACCCACTCCAGGATATCTGGATAGCACCCTTGTAATGTGACCTAACCTTGGTGACTCAGCCATTCCTATGTTCTATAAATAGTAGAGATGGGGAACCAATGAGAGGTTACAAAAAATCTTCCTTCTGAGCTTTTACGATTTACCTTCGACCACTTTGTAAAACCTAGTACTTAAACCTTCTATTACTCATCAGTAGTATAAACTCTCTTAAAAATCCTCATCAGAGGTCGTAGAGTATCACATTTGGACCTCTACACAAGTATATTTTCTATTAATTCTCTATATTCTAGGTTATATACTTGAATTCCTTTGTTTGAAGATAAAACCGAATGGTGTAAGAGCCGACTTCCCCTCCAAAAGAAGTTAAGCCTCTACAACTTTCCTTTATAAATACAGCTTTCAACATCCACACCATACTATCCTCAAGACAACGGACAAGCCGAAGCCATTAACAAAAATATCAAATTAGGTTTACGCAAGCGTCTTGATGACAAGAAAGGAAGGAAGGTCGACGAACTACTCAGTGTTCTCTGGGCCTATCGATCCATTCCTCGAGTTTCAACAGGCTACACTTAATTCATGATGACCTTCGGTATTTAAGCAGTCATATCTTTAGACCTTGATCTACCAAGTACTCGAAGGAAAATCCCAGAAGACAATGAACTTGGTCTCCTCTGTAACCTCAACTGGATCGAAGAGACCTGAGACAAAGCCATCGCGAACTTGAGAATTCAGGAAAGTTTGAAAACAAATATATGGTATTGGAGACCATGTCCTTCGACGTATCCAAGACAGTACTCGGCCTAAGAATTCAAGAAAGTTATCAGAAAACTGGAAGGGGCCGTACATTGTCAGCGGCAAGACAGATAGTGGAACTTACTGGCTGATGACTGAAGACAAAATACAGCTCGAATATCTATGGAATACTGCCCAACTGAAACTATTTTACAGATGAAACACTGTAACCATTTTCATTGATTCAAATAAATAAATTTTACTGTCAGTTTAATCGTTATAATTTTAACTTGATCTCGATCCATACTTAACAAGTATGCATCAGACAATCAATCATCTCTACTATTTTGACTTGATATCGATTAATGCTTAACAAGTATACATCAGACAATCAATCATCCTTATTATATTGACTTGATCCCGATCCATACTTAACAAGTATGCATCACACAATCAATCATCCTTACTATTTTGACTTGATCTCGATCCATACTTAACAAGTATGCATCAGATAATTAATCATCCTTACTATTTTGATTTGATCTCGATCCATATTTTATAAGTATGCATCAGACAATCAATCGTTACTATTTTGACTTGATCTTGACGCATACTTTATACGTATGCCTCAGACAATCAATCTTTACTATCTTGACTTACCCTAAATCCATACTTGATACGCATGCATCAGAATGTCAACCATCTGTATAATCTTTGATTGATCTCGATCCATACTTTATAAGTACGCATCCAGACTATCATTTAATTTTATGCGAACACTGTCGAGCTACAGGATATTCTACTTCGCATTCCTTACTTATTGAACAAACTATAAATAGTTCTTGTTCTTCTCGAATCTAAATCCAAATACCCATCTAAGGATACACATTTGTTACTCATTCTCATTACTTGCCATTTCATGGCCATCATTCACTTATCATGCCAACATGCGTTCCTTACTTATCTGTTACGATCTACAATCACATTCGACATATCATTTTGTCGAATCTACAACTTAGCATAATTTACAAAATATATGCAACAAGTTTTCAAAATCAAATTTCTCCGAAAAACAAATATTCATCATCCAACATATTACAAGATTAAAATTGTTTTGGTCCCACCGACCATTTTTACATACTTCTACACATTTAATACTCCTTACACACAAAATTTTATACTACAGGAGAAGATACTATGCCATCCACATTCAGAAAACCTTTGGGTACAAGAGCATCTGCTAGCTCCCCAGGACGCGAGCCATCAGCCTCCATCATCACCATATCCTCGACAACTTCTGTCTCACCACAAACTTCGGGAGTCTCCGACACCTCGTCTTCTGAACTTGAATCATCAAAGATAACACCACCAGACTTCACCAACCCCTTATAAAAGTATTTCCTCACCTCCAGCTCCATATACTACCCTGTAAAATGAGCCTTTACTTCCCTACATCCCTCCAACTTCTCTATATTCAACTGAGCCCTAACCTCATCAGGAACCTTGCCATGTTCCAGCTCCATCACTTTCCGTGCATCGACAACTTGCTCCCTTACATCCTTCTAAAAGTTTGCTTTCTACAGCGCCAAAGCCTCTAACTTTTCTTTTTCTAAAATTTTCATCACTTCACGAAGCGTAGCGTCCTTTGCCTCGGCCACGCTTATTCTATCATAGTTAGGTTCCACAGGATCTTCCAAGTAAATATTCACATTTTGAAAGCCGATGTACCGATCATATATTTCCTAATACTTTGCTTAAATACGACTATATATCTCATTACGCACCTGAGATCTCGCCTTCACCATTTCTTCAAACCAAAACAACTCTCACTTCAAACACCAAAGGATACTTATAATCTTCCACATTAAAAGTCAACACAACACATTTATTTTTCCTTGGAACTATACATTTTCAACAGTCACATCAATCAGCCACAAAATCCATTCCTGGACCCACTCAGTCAACTATACTTCGAGTTGTAGTAAAACATACATTTATTCTAAACTTCTTACTTTGACATTTACCATCGATGACTTTCATATTTCCAAATATACATAGTCGACATAAACGCATATAAACACGAACAGAAGTCAAAGAAAATATCTTTATTTAATAATAAAAATGTTACATAATATATTCGACAAACTGTAACCTTCGATTACATTACATCAAACTACAATGCTATCTTTATATTCGACTTAAATGACTAATTACTCTGTGCTCCTTTTTACCAGGATCTGATATTATTGCATCTTTTTACCAGAATCTGGCATTATTTCTGGCACTAGGAGCAGCGATCCTAAGAAAATCAATGAATCTCAAGTTACTGAACCTCTAAGAGCTGCCCCAACAGATAAAATGTAGTAAAATATTATAAACACCTCCTTCATTCGGCAAGATCCCTGGATGCGTAACCAGCCAACCCATCCTTGTGTTCACTACAAACAATAATCCCTTCTCCCCCAAACTGATACACTCTATTACCTTCAGCACCGCATGATGACCCAAATGGTTATGACAGATGTAAATATTATCTTACTTTAACCCCTCCCATCCTCCACGCCGTAACAAGATTAATTGAAAAATTACTAAGAATCGGTTTGGGACAAAGCTTTACCTCAGGTTGTTCACCGTCTTCATCCTTAGACCATGTATTATGTTATACTTAAGGCGACATCCTTATAATCTACCATCGTATCACCATCCTTGAGACAGTCTATTTATACCCAACTTAAATCTGCCAGGTCCAATTTACCTCGTTAATTGCTCCTCGGGAAAGAGATGACCATATACAATTTATCTTGACCTCAGAAATGACAATCTGCAACTCGTGATAAAATTCGGCAACCTCTTCAGCTTTTTATTTCTTCTCGACACAACCACAAGTACTTATGTCAAGAATGGGGCGATTGTGGTAGCATATTCCACAGATTCGATAAGAGTAAGCAAGCAAAGTGTAGTCGAAGACAACCATACATGATAGAAGACAGATAACATTCGAGAGGATATCTCAAGTCCTCGACCTATCAAAAGTAGCCGTTGTGCCTGGTCAAGAAAGAGCGGTTAGAGATCCGCAAAGTTTGCCCACTCCCCCTAAAATAGGAGACTGTTTCTTTCTTTTTGTAAACTGTTTGTATCTACTATAAATATAGGCAAAGAATAGACTGTTCAGGGACCAAAATCTGTATCTTTACTATCCTTCTTAATTCCTACTATCACTCCTAAAAACTTGCAATAACTAGCAATATACTGGATTTTACATCAAAATTCTCCCCGAGGTCGTGGTTTTCTCAGCCTTTACTGAGCTTTTTACATAACATCAATTCGTTTAGCCTTTTACAGTATTCTCCTTACGAATAAGTATTGCAAAGATTCTCCTTCCAAAAAATATGCCACTATAAGTTGGTTATAAGAAGGAAGATTGTAGATCGACGAAGAAGAGAAGATCTATAAATATACTTTCGGTGACTTTCTTCGAGGAAGGTAAAAAATCTGATAGTGCCTCCAATCTTATTTCTAATAATTTATGCGATATGACTTATGATATTTGGGATAAACCATGTAATGTGATTCATGGTACTTGGGAGAAGTCATGTTGGTTATCTTATAGTATTTGCAAAAGATTGAGGTTAGACTTGGATGTTCCATTGGAAATTACGTCGGGTAAAAGTGAATTGTCTAGCTATGATGAGTGTTACCACATAGTAGATAATAAAGATGTTTGGATTGCATTAATGAATGATAATTCGTTTAGTTCAGACCTGGTGCAAAATGTGTCTAATATGGCTAGAAATATGTTTTCGAGCCAACTATCAAACTTGGGTCTTTTGGCTACCTTCGACGATGATGTTTTTTCAATCATGAAGGATGCTACTATTTTAGCTTGGGACAAAAGACAAGATATGTTCTTAAGGACGTGTAATGCTAATGATGAGATTATTGGTGTGACTACTTCGATGGTGGACTCTAGAGTATGGCATGAAAAACTTGGACACGCGAGCATTTGGATGAAAACATTGTTCTTGAGGAGAAAACTTGACAAGTTAAAATTAAAAGATTTGTTCTTTTGTGAAAACGTTGTCTTGGTAAAGAAAAATAAAGTTAGGTTACCTAGAAAGAGAAGAAAATGGATATGGGATCAAACCACTTATACGATGATGTATGAGAACTGACTAGAGTTAGTTCCAACGGGGGATTTCATGGTTTTATTGCTTTTATTGGTGATTCCACACGAGAGCTTGGTGTACATTTCTTGAAAAATGAAATGGATTGGTTTGATGTCTTCGCTAGATGGAAAGCTTGGGTTGAGATTGAGACAAGTTTAATATTGAAGCGTTTTGGGTCTAACGGTAATGGTGATCAATTTTACAGTGACGAGTTTGTTATTGATAAAACATCTATTGGGATTAAAAGGTTTGAGAAGATTCCAATAATACTAAAAAGAGTTTAGTATGACTGAAATTATGGTCTGTGAGATTACTGAAAGGGTGCGAAGTATAAAATGTTTCATTGAGTTCTCAAAGCAGTTTTGGGCAGATTCGGTAGTTTTAGCGGCTGATATAGAGTCTTAGTATACATTGGATCTTGGACTATTAGAAGAGATTACTTGGATGAAAAAGGAGGTAATCATTTATGTTTCTTTTGTTTATTCTAGTAGTAGATCATTACTAAATTATATGTTTAGTTTGTTCATGTTCATTGGATATGCTTGTGATAATTTTGGTGACCGATCTTATGATTCGAAGAATTGGAAAATTATCCAATTTATTGATGTGATATTCAATGATGATGTCTTTTGCAAAGACATGGATAAGTGGACCAGAAAAGTGGATTTATCAGGGTCATGTGAGTATGTAAAAATCTCTGCAGAGATAGTATTGGATCCATTGGTTAAAAAGGTCCAACGAGAACTGTATACTCCTTCGATTGTAATGAAAAGAAGAACCAAGGTTTTGAGACCTGCGGCCCATTATTATTACTCTCGACATTATTTGTGGCTAGCTGGTATTGGTGATGATTACAAGGTAGCTTTACAAGGTGAGGTCATGGGCAAGTCTTCTCATGGATGATGATTAGATAGGATCTTAATCATTATATTGGGTATAGGATGTAATCCTATTACTGATGATAAAAGTCTTTACTTCATAAGTTGGTATTCAAGCTAAACGAGAACAAGTTTGTTCAAGCGGTGCAAGGTAAAACTTATGGTAAAGTACTTTCAAGAAGGATTTGGTATTTATGTCAAGATGTTTTTGGTTCATCGGTTGTAAAGCTAGTTATTTTGGGGTGACTTTATTTTTTTCTTTTTTAAATTGAGTGATTCTTGATACGGAGTAAAATTCTTCATGATTGATCTTATTGAAGATGGGTATGCAAGTCGGCTACATGTATACTTAGTTACTGGGTGAAGTTGCATTATGAAGGCTTATACATGAGAGTTTCATATGCGTATTCGAGATATACACCGAAACGATGGGGATCGAAGTTAGATATGTTTATATCATTGGTGTTTTTTTGGAAAATACCACAAAGACCATTGCTGATATTATGAGTTTTGAGAACTCATGAACCGTCTATTCTTAGAGTATGGATGATATGCTATTTGCGTATGCAAGTTCTAGCATGGGTGAGATTGAAGAGTTACGGGAACGGTTATCTCAATAAAGGGTTGGACCGATGGATTGTCTAATCCTTGGCATATGGTATAGTACAACAAGAAGAACGTAAAGAAGAAGTAGTTATTAACATAGTACATTGAGACTGGTTGGAGTGTTATTTGGTAGCGCACCATTTGTCGTTACTTCGGGCTTGAGACACGTGTTTGTTTGGCTATGGAATGCGATATGAGTGTAGATCGAGGTATGTTAAACTCATTGATGATTTGTTTCCTAATGTATGTCATTGTTTAAATGAGACCAAAGTTTTCTCATGCAGTGGGGGCTGTGAGACATTGATATTGCATATTATATATTCGAAGAAGACTCGGCTGTAGCTCATAGCTATGGAGTATTTCTTGTTCAGTTTGCAGGGTTGTGTTTATTTGTGATGGCAAAGTACGTTAGTGACATGGATAGGACTATAGTTTCATGGTGTTATACTGAAGCCTCTTGGGTATTGAGATGACAATGGTTAATTCCATCATTGATTGCAAAGATATAAGTACAGTGCGGCTTTGAAAGTTTGTGTGGTACAGTAGCTTTTGGTGTGAAGAGTTTGGTTTGACACGGTTAGAAATGTGGGTACTTTGAAGATAGGTAGAGTTATGGAAACCTCACATTTTCAATTTCAAGTGGGAAATTTGCAGAAGATTGTAAAATTTTGTCTGTGGGTCTTCAAGATTGAAGGCCCGGGTAGTGCGAGCAATTTATTTCGAGATCTGGAGATGGGTTACGGGATTTGACTTCAAGTAGGAGATTGTTATGGTATAAACTCAAATCATGATCAACAAAGTTCATCGGAGCTCGTGGGACGAACGAGGATTGAAGACGGTTTGAAAAATAGGTTTTTTCAAAAAAAAAATCGAATAGATGAGGCAGGAGCATAATTGTTCGAATCGACTTTACTGTTTATTCAAATAAAAGGCAAGTCATTCTAACGAGAAAAGAAGTCGTTCGAACAAGATTTTGTCTGTTCGAACAAAATACTCATAACCCACTTTGTTTGAATAGACTAAGAATCTATTCGAACAGACCTCGTTAAGTCAGTTTTAAAAGTTTGTTCTAGAGGCATTGGTGTATCTCGTAATCTGTACTTTGAGTCCATCTTTATACAATTAGTCCTCTAACATATAAAGAGGACTTAGGTTATTTGTTAGCCTATCTTTTGTGAGTTTAATTCTAGAGAGCTAAAATTTGATAGACTCCCTTAAAGCATAAGAAGCTTGGAGAGATCATGTGTAACCTTTGATCTTTGATTAGTGAATTGTTCGTGCGGGGAGTGATTTTTTTATCCGAAAGGGTTTACAAACCCTCAAAATCAGAAGAAGAAAAAAATTACAGATACCCCACAAACACACAACTAGAATTACAGAAAAATAAACATTTAAACAAATAAAATTGCATAACCTAACCCAAAAATCACAGATATTTATAAAGAAAAGTACCAACCTGAAATATAAGAGCCACACTCCTCGATCTTCATAGAAACTTGGGAAGACAACTCTTGTGCCGATGATCTTCAAGAATAACCAAACCACAGTGAGAAGCTTTCCCCATAATTTTAGAGATGGGTTGCTTCATAAAATTTTGAAGTTTTATATCTCTAGTGTTTAATTTCTCAAATGTGTTCTCTCTTTAAAATAGAAGAATGTTCTTTGGGGAGAGAGAAACGAGACTAAAAACTCTCCCTTGGGGGAAACGATGGTTCATTGCAATACGTGCCAGTCGCCCTCAATTTTTAAAAGGAGGCATCATTTCCCCTCTGCCACTCATTACCATCATCTCTTTTGGGAAAACGCACTCTGTTATCATTACCCCTTTTTAAATTAACCTTTAAAATAATATTAACACTTCTTCTTTCCCAATACAACCTAAATACCATACAAATTGTGCGCCTACTCACCTTTCTCACACACACACACACTCTCTCTCTCTCTCTCTCTCTCTCTCAAGTTCATACTCCTGCACTATCTCCTTACATGCCCCTTTTATTTATTAAACTTTTTGATGAGAAAATTTTAGAATTTGAAAATATACGAAATGGATATCTCGGATAACAGCTGTCGAATTCAAGCATGAAACATACATATATACGACACATAAGACGACACGAAAACAGGTTTATATCACCCAGTTTGAGACATATTTGATCATAAAAGACCAGTTCGAACTGCAGAGTACTAATGCTTACAGAAAATTCTTTTATTAATCCAAATCGAGCTGACCAAATATCGACATTGGAATGCAAGCAACTACATTCATATATAGTTGCATTTAAAGCAACCAAGGTGATTAGATTCGCAACAAGGGATTATTTCCCCTCCAGCTGCCCTCTCATCCTCCTCATCACTTTTGTAAGCTTGTCCAATGCGATTTCCCTTACAATACTTTCTCGAGGTCCTGCATCAAGGATCAAACTTCGGAAGACATCACACCAGAAGTGGCGGACCAACTCCATATGCCATTCTTCCATATTAAGACCATCCAATTGCAACGGCCACTCAAGTAACAATGCGTCATATGGCAGCAGCTAAAAATAATGCTTACGTAATTCAACCACTTTGATGGTCACTTTCTCCTCCACTGCATGACATCGTCATTGGGAATGTGTCCTCACCATGATAGTTGCAACTACAATAAAAGGAAAGATGTACACACACAGAAAATGATGAAAAATACCCAAGGGCTAAAATCCTTTTATAGGAGAAGGAAAGCAAATTTTTGGAAACAATATATATTGCATGCAAATCTTACAAACAAGCATTTCAACTTATTTACAGCCTATACAACCGCACTCGCAAAGATGTTTTTGACCTACAACAGCTATATTGTCTCATCCTCCACGATACTCTCTGCAATACCATAGAGACAATCCTCACGGTCCGCCTATACTAGAATGACATTTAAATTGGTAGAGCTAGAAATAATCTGTGCTGGTTTCGTCCACTTCAATGCAGACCAAACCCTGATAAGTTGGCTTCACCGGTATCGATGTCAAGTTAGCAAGTGAATGCTGAACAAAGTAACGAGTTTTCAACTCCGTAAGCTTTTCCAGAATGTGAGGTTCTCGCTCCTTACAATGTATCTGGGACCATGTTTTCACCATTTTCTTGCCAAGTTCTTTGAAGGGACAGAGATGAATAGCGCAAGAGTTAACTATTCCAAATTGAAGAGAGGGTATTTATAGATTGGTCAAATACGGTTCAGATTCCAACGGTCAAGAAGAATATAATTAATATGTCTGGGAAACCTAAAAGTCAAAGCTAATGTGTAATCCCTAAAGGCTCTCATTAAAGAGCCATAACAAACTTCACCGAATTTAAGGATGCAACATCGAATAAAGAATCTCGATCGAGCTTCTCAACCAAAACCACTCATACTTTTAGTTGAAAGGGGGCGATTATAAGGGTCTATTCCTGATAACGAGCTCAAGCCCTAACTTCGACCAGTGAACATTTGCTCGACCTTATAACCACAAAACGACGTGTCACAGTTATGGTACATTATAGAGTTGTGACAAGGAAAAGGAGATACACATACCGTTACACAACCGTTACGAAGACTCATCAAAATTATTTTAAAATGTCCATCATTAAAAGAGATAGTTGATATTAAACGATCAAATATGAGACCTATAAATAGGACCAAGGAAGAACATATATATTTTTAAAAAAATCCATTTAAAAAGTTTATGCAATACTATCCAAAATAATGTTGGTGACTTGTTATCACGAGATAAATAACATTCTCCTTTTTAAATCTTCCCAGGAGGTCGTGGTTTTTACCTATTCAAGGTTTTCACACTAATTCCTGCGTATTAGTGATTATTTGTTATTATTAGTATTCTAATCATCTTTAGTGTGAGAACTTAATTTGAGTTCTGAATTTAGGCTCTTATATCAATGATCCAGAGAGCGAGAGACATATATAAAATAAAATCTAAAAATGAATCACATATTTATCTTCAAATTGACTAATTAAGATTAGGATTTGTGAATCATTGATGAAGATGGAGAGGAAAAATAAATTGCAGGGACACAGGAGTTGTGAAGGAGACGAAGAGCAGAAGAGTTTTTTTGCGATTAAAAAGATTGTTTTCAGGCGATTCAAGGGTATTTGCAATATTTCAAAGGACAACAAAACTTAGACGACGATCAAGCCAAACGGCTTAAACAACTCCAAGGGTAGTTCTTTTGCCCATGACACGTGTTTGTCAACTAGTCATTTATAAGCTCAATAAATTGTGTAATTAATGGTAAGCAAAACACGCTCATCTTCTTTTGCAAAGACATGTCGATTCACCAACCCAGTATAATATTTTGAGATAAATTAACTTATGTCCTGATATTTATATGGATATTTGACCATAAGTCCTGCCATTTAACTACAAAACAACTATAGTCCTTTATTTGCAGTTTGACCATGGTCAACTGCAGTTGACCCACATTTGACTGAATCAACAAATATTAAAGACAGGTTTGCCCTTTTAGAATTTAAATAAAAAATCAAATAATAAATCACAGCCTCGAGATACTTACCTGCTACTATCGGACGATGTACAACAGTCAACCGTTAGAAAAATGATAAGTCCCGCTTTTACAAAATGTGATATAACACGTGCGAGTATAAAGGTATTTTAGTCTTTGCAAAATGACCAGATTTGAACTGGGTCAACTGCGGTCAATTGCAATTGACCATGGTTAAACTGTAAATAAAGGACTATAATTGTTTTTTTGCTAAATGGCAGGACTTATGTCAAATATCCATATAAATATCAGGACATAAGTCTAAAAAACTCATAATATTTTTGACTTCGCCTTCATCTGGGTTGCATTTCGCTGATAAAACGATGAAAATTTATTCATGCTTTCATCACCTCCTCACACTTCCTTCTAAGATAGTGCATCGCCTGCCCTGCCCTGTCATGCCCTGCCCCGCTCTTGAAGCTATAAATACCAACACAATTTCTCTCAAAAAGATAAAAAAAAAGAAAAAGACAAACCAAAGCAGCACTTGCATTTCCTTCTCTCTGCTTCACCTCCTACTTCTCTTCACCTTAATCTTTCTCTAGCATGACGTCAAATTTACAAAGAGAGGAAAGAAGAAGGTTCACATCAAAGACGAGCTCGATGACATGATCAACAACGAAGATGACGATTATTGGAAACAATAAGGGAAGAATTTCAAACCCCCAGAAGATGATTTCGATCCTTCATCATTAGATTTGTCCAATATGGATCCATTACAAGTTCAATTTGAGATGATAAAGCATCATTAGGGTCCATCTTTTGGGTTTACTAAACTCCAATTTGGCGTTCGTCGCTCCCGGTAAGCGAATTGCTTTCTAGCTTTACCTCTTTTATGATTTTAGTCAGATTTGTAGTTATGATTAGTTTTTTTAGTATTTTGTGGATTTGGGGTTATAGTTTTAGCGACACTTATGTATGGTTTTTGGGTATTTTTCACCATATTTAGCAGATCAGACATGTAGAAATATGACCTCCAACATTATAGAGTCACACAATGTTGAAAATTTTCAAAACTTGTACCTCATTTTGAGCCTTGAACCCATGGCCTCTTGGTCATTTATTTTATGTGACTCCTAAACTTTAGCCTAAAGTTTAGTCCCACATTGTTTACAAACATAGAAGAACTAAACATATAAGTAGTACCCATATGACATAGAGATAGTGTATAGGTGTGTGAGTGTGTGAGGGGATTTTATACCCTAGACACACTTGACCTCTCGCGGGCGGCCTGGTAGGCCAGGCCATCTTGGGCCTGGACTGGGATTGGGCAATTGGCTCATCTAGCTCTGGAGGCCTTGGGGGACCTTTGGGCTTGGGCTAGGCTCACCCTAATCTTTTTAACAAAAAGTTATCTTGGGCTTGACTTGTTGCTTAGTCTTTGGTCTTCGCATTCTTCTCTTCATAACTATAGAGACCTGATCTTCAGGGAGATATGTCTCACACGATTGAATAAAGAGAAAGTCATTGGCAAACCTCTCTTTATAAATATAATTGTTTACCACCTTCTAAAATACAATAGAGAAACGAGTTTCATCTCTACCTCTTTGTGTTCAAACTCTCTCTATCTCCCTCATTCATTTTCTCGTTGTATTCTGGGAGAGATAAGACCATTTACATGTACCTGAGGTAGGTCAAAATACTGTTTAAAGAGAGTATGACCCACGCCTTAAGCTGTAACTATTTTGTTTACCAGAGCTGTTTACCGAAGTATAACCTGTCTGTTATTCATTGTTGTTGTTAACACTTCATTGCCGTTGTTTACCAGAGTAAAAACTGCCTCATGTTGTTGCTGCTATTTACCGGATTGCTAGTAAAACCTACCTGCTGTTGCTGCTGTTTACCTTGCTGTTAACTCTGACTGAAAACCTGTACAGCTATGTTCTTGCTGCAGTTAGTCAAATTGCTACTACTTCTACCTGTAGACCTGTCTATAATTGTTGCTCTTGCCGCTACTGCCTGTTAATTGCTGCTTACTATTGTTGTTACCGAAGTACTTGTTGTTGTTTGTGAACCTAAGTACCTGCTATTATCACCGGAGTATTAGTTGTAGTTCTAAGTTGTTGTTGCTTCTTCTTCATACTTGTTGTTGCTAAACAACGAGGAAATCTATTTTACAGTTTCTTTAGCATTTATTCGACAATTTTAAAGAGCATTGATTTTCTGTAATACGGCTCATTCTTCTGAAGTGTTGAAGTTTGATTCCAACAAACCTTCTAAGTTTGATGGTCTCAACTTCAAGAGGTGGAAGAACAAAATGTTCTTCTATCTCACACTTAAGGAAGTTGCATATGTTCTGGAACAAGAATGCCCTATTGAACCTCCTGTTCCCGTACCTACGGCAGACCCCTGATCTTATTCTAAACAAATATGACAAAACCTTAGAGTCAATTTCGAACTAGACTGAGGCTGATTTCAATTGCCGTAATTTCATTCAGAACTGTTTAGCAGAAGAACTGTACGATTCCTATTTACAGTCCGAATCTGTAAAAATCGTTTGGGATGCATTACAGAAGAAGTATGATACGGAAGAGGCAGACTATAAAAGTTTGCCGTAAGTCGATATCTCAAGTTCAATATGGTCAACGATAAGTCGGTAATTTCCCAATCACATAAGTTGCAATGAATTGCGTATGAGATCGTGTCCGAAGAGATACCTCTTGATGAATAATTTTAGGTTGTCGTGATGATTGACAAATTACCGCCGAATTGGAAAGACTATAAAAATATCCTGGGACACAAGTCAAAAGAACTTACCATAGAGAACTTGATTACTTGTCTAAGGGTTAAAGAAGAATATAGAAAACAAAACCTGAAAGAGGAAATCCTTTTGGCTCAAGTCAAAGGGAAGGTCCATCTTAAATCAAAAGGGAAACCTTTCAAGACTAAGAATTGTGGTAATCGGAACAACCGTCCAAACGGTGGTAATCCAAATAACCGTCAGAATTATGTACACCAGAATCCTAATAAGGGAACGAACCAACAAGCCCAACCATATAACAGGGCAGGTTCTATTATGTGCTTCAACTGCAAAAATCCTGGACACATATCTAGGAGCTGCCGGAACCGCAGACCTGTTGCTCAAGCTAACATTACCAAAAACCCTTAGTGGCTATAATCACAGAGATCAACATGGTCGGTGGAACCGACGGGTGGTGGGCTGATTCAGGCGCTTCTAGGCATGTTTACTATGAATACAATTGGTTTAAGACCTATAAGGAGACTGAAGACCAAAAGGTGCTACTAGGGATTCCCATTGCACTAAAGTGTTAGGCACTGGAGATGTTGAATTGGTATTTACCTATGGAAGGACAGTGACTCTAAAGGATGTGATGCACACTCCTAAAATGTGAAAGAATTTTATTTCTGGCTATCTTCTCAGCAAGGCAGGATTTCAGCAGACCATTGGCTCAGATCAGTACATTTTAACTAAGGGTGGGATTTTGACCATTGGCTCAGATTGTCTACTACGTAAAGGTTCAAGTCTAAGGACACCTTTACTTACTTACATTTATATATATATCGAAATCGTACTTTCATTTTATTTCTCATTCATTTCTCTTTTTGGAAAGTTTTTTTTTTAAGTGGAGGATTGTTGGAATTTTTCAAAACTTGTACCTCATTTTAAGCCTTGAACCCATGACCTCTTGGTTATCTATTTTATGTAACTCCTAAACTTTAGCCTAAAGTTTAGTCCCACATTGTTTATAAATAACAGACGAACTAAACATATAAGGTAGTACCCACGTGACATGTGTGTAGCATGTGACTTAGAGAGAGTGTATAGGTGTATGAGTGTTTGAGAGGATTTTATACCATATATACACTTGTACCTCTCTCAGGCAGCCGGGGCGGCTCAGGCTCGGACTGGGACTTGGGCTTAGGATTGGGCAATTGGTTCTTCTGGCTTTGGAGGCCTTGGGGGACCTTTGGGCTTGGGCTAGGCTCACCCTAATCTTTTTAACAAAAAGTTATCTTGGGCTTGACTTGTTTTTACTTGGTCTTTGGTCTTCACATTCTTCTCTCCACAACTATAGAGACTTGATCATTAGGGAGACACGTCTCACACGTTTGAATAGAGAGGGAGAGAGCCGTTGGCAAACCTCTCTCTATAAATATAATTGTTTACCACCTTCTAAAATACAACAGAGAAACCAGTTCATCTCTTTATCTATGTGTTCAAACTCTTTCTTTCTTTCTTTCTTTCTTTCTCTCTCTCTCTCTCTCTCTCTCTCTCTCTCGTCCGTTTGCTCATTTTAGCAACACTTATGTATGGGTTTTGGGCATTTTTTACCATATTTTAGCAGATCATACATATAAAACTAGGACCTCCTACATTATAGTCACACAATTTATAGGTTTGAATGTTTAAGAAACTTGTACCAACTATAAGTGAGGATCAACTTAATTGAAGACTAATCTATTAATGGACCAGTTGAGGAAACATCATGAAACAATTTGAAATAACTTTCAAATTAATCTAAACTATGTATGATTTGCATTCTTATTAATTTTGGCTTTATGTTTGAGTTCTCTCACGAGTGTTGTCCACACAGACCATGCCACAAGTTACAGCATGTTAGATACCTTATAGACGGAGGATTCACTTGGAGATAGATTACTTGTTTTTGATATTCAGGGGATTACGAGATCATTATTTATCACCATTTGTCCGACTAGTTCCTTAGGGCCCGTGCAATACTCTGAAAGCCACTCTTTCCAATTGAGCCAAGATAAATCTTGATGATTAGCAGGCAACAGTTGGTGGTGGATATGTGTTTGGGTGTATGCAATAGTTAATGCTCAAAAACTGTGTGGCGGCAACGTTTATATGTTGTAGAGTTTTTCTGTGACCTATAAGAAATGAAATTCCAATCAACACGTAAATCCTCAAATTAAGATCCCTGTTTGAGTACTCTTTAATTTCTGAACAGGAATCTAGGTTTCTTTAAAACAGTATGTTCATTTGAAGTTATAAATTTTAAAAGTAATTCAAGCTCTGCCTATTTATGCATAGCAGCTCTTTTGATTTTCCATACTCGCAGAGGATTATTTTTGAAAGCATTGGGTGTGGCCACGTGGGAGAAACTAATTAGCATTTTAGGGAAACTATCTTACCTGGATCTTAACTATTTTTAGGATATGGTGGCTGATATTGCTATGAGATGGACAAAGGTCCTAAAAACTGAATCAGTAGACGCCAAGGTTATGGGAGTCGATTTGAGTACAATCATGTTCACCATGGAAAAATGGTAGGACTTGGCTGAGGTATACCTATATCTATCTCTAAGTTAAAAGTATGCAAGCTCAATTGATATGACGAATTTTGAAATTTGAGAAATTTAGATGATCACATATCTGTACGTTTATTTTCATGCCGCCTAATGTATCTTAACCTTCATGAATGTGTTTTTAAAAGAAACTTTGTTTATTTATTATCAGTTAAAAGAATTTGTGTTAAGCCAACCAGAGGCACACGAAATCAAGATAGGTGATCAAGTTCATCGAAGACCAGAAGATCCTCCTCTAGATGAAGTTATTGAAATGCTACGTAATTAGCATAAATCTGACAACCAAAATCCTGCGAAGGATGAGTTATAGTATGTGAGTAATTTCTAGTTAGCTTTTGTGAGTTTCTCTTTAATCCACAAGCTTATAAAATCATACATTTTTCGAGCTTATCTTACTACTTTAGAAAGCCTGGTTAACTTTTATATCTCTAATAAAAAATTTAATTGTTTCTTGTCAAATTTGACTTACTCTACATAGCTACTCCTTGATGTCTTACTTTATATAGGTACTCCTTGATGTCTTATCGATATTGTGAACAAACCATATACACAGGACAATAAACACTAAGCTCCCTAGGCCCTGCTCTATCCTATTATATAGAGTTTAGGCTTAGCAGATATTGTGGATCGGCGCCCACAACATGTTTCTTGAACATTCAATTTCTAGGGCCATGCTTAAAACCATGAGAAGAACATTGTGGTTCAAAATACTATTAGGATTATTTAACAAATGGAACAAGGAAATAGAAAATGAATGCTATAATTTTTTTTCCAAGGCTGTGTTTAGTTCATGAAAGGCGAAGGAGATGGAAAATAAATTCTCGAAAGATCGATTTTATTCGAGTTTAGGCTGTTGGGAATATCACAAAGTATTAATTTTTATATTTGTTCTCCATGTTTGGTTGTTTGGTTAAAAATTGAGGAAAGCAAACTTGTTTTGCAAAACCTTGGACTGGAGTATCAAGAAGAGAGATTTTAGATAGAGAGGAATTGGATTGAGGGAAAACTTGGACGAAAATAATATATAATTAAGATATCGACACTAAGATTATGACTTGGGCTAATCTAGAGAAGGAAATTTGGACTGACAAGCTCTAGTGAGAAAATTATATGTAAAGAAAATTATGTATTGAGAAAATTGGGAGAGTTGAGATGTAGGGAGATGATACAGATGTATGAAACAGGAAAATCTAGAGGAAGACAAGTTTGAAGCGAATTTGGACAGGAATTTGGGTTGAGATAGTCTATAGAGGGAAAATTGAAGAACGAACTACATGGCGTAAAAAATATGAAGAGAGTTGGAATACTAAGGCAAGTAAAACTGGTGAAGAGAGATGTCATTATGGCCTTTATTGATTTAATGATAGTGGAGCAATTTGCTGAAGCCCAGATCTTTCATAGTGGATAACAAGTTTATAGAGGGAGTCTCATTTAATAAGATCTCGGATCTTTCGTAAGCAGAGTTTAGACTGCGATCAAGATAATGTAACATAAATTTCTGACAAACGTAGTGATCAATGTCAATTATCAGATCGGCCTGATGTATGAAAGGGAGCAAACAATATCATACCCTTCATAATGATTTTGATGTAAATCGTCCTCTCATGGTCGTTTCTCACTATCTATGGTTTATTTACGTTTATGTTATTGTGATTTAAGCCTCTCTGCTAGAGATGTTTAGTAGGTTTTAGAAGTTCCTAATTAACCAACATAATGTTAAGAGGGTAATTTTCCCAGTTTCTAAATTATTCTTAATTAGGGTTTTCACCCCCTTATGTTCTATAAAAGAGTGGCTAGGTTCCCTATTTTATTTAGTTGATAATTTGAAGAGAGTTAAGTTTTGTTTTCAGTTTAAGTTTTTTTTTAGTTTCAATTGAGGTTTAGTTTTGTGTTTTAGTGTTAGTAAAAACCTTAATTTTAATTAGGTTTAATGTTTATCAATCCGAGTTCCTACTTCAGCAACTCAGATTTACGTTACATTAAATTGACATCAAAGTCGTTAAATTTTCCTTGGAGGAGTTATGATTTTCAGATCTGCGAGATAGTTATTTCGATTAAAGAGTTAGCCGAAGCTTTGGTTTGAAAGGATATTTACCCCCTCACCTTAAGGGCCAATTTGGACCAACGACAGTTTCGCCGTCACCGGCCGAACCAACACAAAACCCCGATAACAGGTTAATTGTAGGTTCGAAAGAACAAAGAGGAGTTCGCAAGTGAAGAAGATGCAAACGATTCTTACGTGCTAGTAGAGGTGGCAAACGTGTCGGGTTTGGATTACAGGGGTCGGATCATAATGATCTGCCAGTCTCCTTTCTTGGTGAAGAATTGAGAGACTAGATAGTTCGACACAAAATAGAGCTTATCGTAGTCATCTGTGTATGTTGTTCAAGGTATTATTAACATTGTGTTCTCATTTTGCTGCATTTCCCTCTAATAGTGTGAAGTTGGAGTTTGGCACTATGTTAGTCAAGTACAATATTTTTTATCAATAATTTGTGGAGATGGAACCTATGCATTAAGTCAACATCAATGGGTAACCTAGTGTTATACATGGACGAATCAATGGTCGTGCATCGACCTAACTCAACCGCCTCAATTGATAACAGGATTTTCATTTATATGTATCCCAGTTAATCTAACGAAAACCTTATAGAGATCAAAACAAATTAATAGGGTTCTACAGAGAAACCGTGAAACCGAAATGAACCGGGCTAAACCAATAATTTTTTTCGGTTTGTAACAGTGCCGGTTCAGTTTTTGGTTCGAAAAGTGAGGAACTGAGTTACCCCAGTTTGGTTACTAGTTACCCACCCCGGCTAACCGACCAAACCGAACCGAGAAGTTAACCGAACCTGAGTTAGAGCTTAAACTTTAGAAGTTGGCCTATCTCTCTCTAGTCTGATCTCTTTCTCATAAGTTATAAGAAGAAGACTTTGGGGATGAATTGAATGATCTC
The DNA here is from genome assembly GCA_014058105.1 of Kingdonia uniflora. Taxonomy (NCBI): domain Eukaryota; kingdom Viridiplantae; phylum Streptophyta; class Magnoliopsida; order Ranunculales; family Circaeasteraceae; genus Kingdonia; species Kingdonia uniflora. Next base: position 3,003,999 of record JACGCM010001272.1, read on the forward strand.
TCTCTATATCTACCACGTCTGCCTCATGATCGACTCATACGTCTCTGCCCTGATTGCACTACGGAGCGACCCTATTCATGCTTTCCAATAACGTCCTCTTCAAATTCTCTTTCTTCCTCGTTGAAATCTGCCAAATCTCATCGACGAAGAACCAAAGTTTCAACGATCAAGATCCACTGCGTTCCCGTTTCTATGGTCGAGATTCTCTGAGAAAGATCGCAAATGATTACCACCTCCACCACACACTAGATCTTTGTTTTGGTCAGTTTTCAAATTGGGAGAAAAATTGCAATTGGGGGAAATGGTTAGTAAGGAATCTCGAGGGGTGGGACCAAATGCGTTTGGTGGTTTCAACTTTATAAAGATTCAATTTTTATATTGGGTTTTGTTATATTTGTAACTAGTTTACTTAAGTAACTCAAAAGGGTAAACAAAATTTCCATCTTGGGTTGTATTATTTTATCTGATTTTGTCCTTTGGTCTGTGTTTTTGGTGAATCATAAAAACATATATTGATATGTATGATAACAGTGGTAGTAGTTCTGATCTTATGAGTGCACTGGAACCTTTTATCAAAGGTGTTTCTTCATCTTTCTTTACCTCAAACTATGTTATAAAAACCGAATAGAAAAACCGAACCGAAACCGGACCGACCGGTTCGGTTTTGATTCGGTTATTTATGAAGCCGGTTCGATATTCTTAAAAACTGGGGTATCCGGTTCGGTTTACGGTTTAGGGCCAAAATCGGACCGTGTACAGCCCTACAAATTAAGATGAAATTGAGAAAAGCTGAGAAACCAAATCTGATAAACCAAAGCTGAGAAACTGAGAAACCATAATCTTTCGAGAGGGTCGGAAAGAAGAGAAAACACAGTTGTGGCTGAAGAGTGACCAGAATCCTTCGAGAGAGTCAGAGAGAAGAAAAACATAGTTGCAGTTGAGACCATATATTTACAATTAGCCCAAATCCAATTTAAACGAGTCACGGGTCAACCCGAACTGCTTAGGGTAAACCCTAACCTGATCTATTTATTAAATGGGTTAGGCGGGTTCGGGTCAAATGACCCACGACCCATTAAGGCTAAACTCAAACTCCCTTAAAATTGGGTTCGTCGGGTCAGGTTGGCAGGCGTACGAGGTCGCTTACGTGGGTGGCGAGTGGGTTATAACTCATTCAAGATCTAGTTCATACCAAAGCTGACACCCGAGACAGATCCAGACATCGGTTATGAAATCGAAACCGATGTTGAAACCCTAACCGAGGTTTTTACAGGTTCGATAATGGAAGAGATAACTGCAGGAAAACAACTGTCTAGACCTCTCTTTGTGGTCCAGTGGGTAATGCCCAATGAAGCTCTAGCCGGTGCTACAGTTGCAATTGAAAACCCAATTTGTGGTTGTTGTTTTGCAGATTCGACAATCGGGAGAAAGACAGCTATAGAAAGAGTTCTGATTCGAGACAAGGGATGTACGGTAACTCTCTTTGGGACCCAAGAAACACCCCCAATTGAAGCTTTGTAGCAATTCCCTCCGGTTCGATAAACCCAGTTATCGCAGTTACAAGTTTGGAATCGATGAAGAAGATCCAGTTATCGCAGTTGCAAGTTCGGAATCGATGAAGAAGATTGAACGCGGAGGAGAGACGAAGTTTATTTCATCGGATTGGAGTCCCCTAAGGAGTTATAGCCGGTAATATGGTCGAGATAAACACCAAAATATCAAGGGTGAAAGTTAGAGAGATAAAGAAAAAAATCAAGGAGAGAGAGATATCGTTAGAGAGATATCGTTAGAGAGATAAAGAAAAAGCATGTGACCCATGCATAACTTATTTCAGTAAAATCAAAATCCAAGTTAGGCCTAGACCTAAACTCAAACCACCCGACCCAAGTTTACCCCAAGCCTAAATCCACCGATCCATCCATGTGCTTTACCAGCTTGTTATAAATTTAAATTTTGGTGGGGGAACAATTCAACAGCATATGGTCACGACTAGAGCTGGCAAAGTGACCCGCAACCCGCCGACCCGACCCAACCCGGTTTTAAGAGGGTTTGGGTTTTGCTTTAATGGGTCGCGGGTCAAATGACCCACGACCCGCCTAACCCGTTTAATAAAGAGGTCGGGTTAGGGTTTACCCTAAACAGTTCGGGTTGACCCGTGACCCGTATAAGAAATTTGGGTTAATTGTAAATATCAGGTCTAGGGTACCCTTTTCAGTCAAATGATAATCATATAAAACCTTCAGTTTTTATTTTTCAAATAACCTAGTCTCTTCTCTTCACTCTTCACTCTTCAGCCTCTCAGCCGACTTCAACTCTTCAACTCTTCAGCCTCTTATCTTAGATTCTCAGCCTCTCATCTTCAGCCTCTCAGCCTCTCACTCTTCAGCCTCTCAGCCTCTCATCTCAGATTCTCAGCCTCTCATCTTCAGCCTCTCAGCCGACTTCAACGACTTCAACTCTTCAACTCTTTAACTCTTCAGCCTCTCATCTCAGCACGGTTTAGAGGATCACTGATCACTGCACGGTTTAGAGGATCACTTTATCACCAAAGTTCAATAGCTAATAGCTATCAGTTACAGTTATCAGTATCCTCTCTTTGTTAAGATATCAGTATTCAGTATCCTCTCTTTGTTGAGATTCCTCTCTTTGTTAAGATTAATTTTATCACTGCACGGTTTAGAGGAGCTATCAGTTACAGTTATCAATCAAAGATTCCTCTCTTTGTTGAGATTTTTTAGCTATCAGTTACAGTTATCAGCTATTTAGAGGAGCTCTCTTTCCTTAGCTTCTGTTCTTATCACTTATCAGGTATGGTTTTTCATTTGACATTTGTTTGGTTTTGAAGAATGCTTGTTTAATTGGTTTTGAAGAATGTTTGTTTAATTGGTTTTGAAGAATGTTCAGTCAAGAAGGCTCTATTTGGACAACTCAAGTTTGAACTTTGGAGAGTGCAGTAATGGAGGCATCTTCTATCTGTGCTTCAAGCTTCTCTAACTGTTCATGGGTTAGTAGTAAATCATAGAAAACAGGGAAGAAACAGAGTGGGGTGTTTTTGAAATTCTCTCAGGAGGACAGAAGATGTCTTGATTCAAGGGATATCAAGGTGTCCAAGGCTCAGACTAAGATTTCTTGCTCTTATAACAAGAATTCTTACAATGGTACGTACTTTTCATGATTTCACAAGTTTGAGCCTTGTTTAATTTTCTCTGTTTATAAATGATGAATTGCTTAAGCTCAACTTGGTGCATTGGGTGTTCTCAAAAATGTAATTTTAGTGGTTATAGAATAGATTGATAGGTCAATTGCACTAAGTATGTGAAATTGTGAGATTTGCCTCAACAAGGAAATCAGCGATGCTCCTAGTGTAGGACTAGTAGAGTTCAGTCGAAACGGGGGTATGTTTTTGGGCTATATGAGAGCTATATATAAATTGTAGTAGAGAATCTAGATATGCAGATACTGCAAGATTTGCTTGAATGGATGCGTGTGACATGAATGAGAGATGAAATGACCTTACTAGGAGATCCATAAAGTACACTATGGCGCAGAATAGCTGCGATATTGTATGGTTGTTATTGAGAATGACCTGATCTGATCCAGTGGTGGTGTAATAAAAAAACTTTGTTTACCTTTCTTTTCAATGAATTTGATTCCTAGACGATAAACTTTAGTTATGTATTTGGAGTTTTGGACCATTTGAACCAGATTTGAAGGTGTTTCTAGTGAAGATCTCTTACACAGCTGTTGTGTTGGTTGATTTATAGGACAATGAATTAGGATCTCTTTCATAGTATGTAGGAGATTGCCTTGATTAAGCTAGAATATGCTTCCCATCTCCTTTCATTTAACTGCATCTAAAATTGGGTATCCCTTTAACTGCATATGAAATTGGGTATCCCTTTAACTGCATCTGTATTCGTATAGTCTGGATTTGACATAGTATATGACATTTTTTTCTTCCTCTAGTTTCTGACTGAGCTTAATGAAGCTTTAATATGACATTAGTATACCCAATTTCAATCTAGAGTAAAGTAACATAGTATATGACATTTTTTTCTTCCTGAGTCTCTGACTGAGCTTCTTACTGTTATATATAGTCTGGATTGGTTTGAATTTCATGTTTTATAATGGCTTTTGCTATCTTGTCCATGTTTTGGCAATATTATACTCTAATGTATCAATCTTAGATTCTTAATATTATACTTTTATAGATGGAGAATGTAGTAAACATTGCTGAGGATGTTGAGAGTGATTCGCTTAATGAAGTGTTTGGCTTTGGTGGTGATGATGGTGGGGGAAGTAGTGTTGCTTCGAAACCTCCTAGTCAGGGTAAGCGAAAAAGACAAAATAAGTCTCATGTTTGGAATTTCTTACTGAACTACCTGTAGGGGATGATGGTATAAAAAAATGTAAATGCAATTATTGCCCACACACATATTTGATAAGTGGGACGGGTAACATGAAACGACATATAAAAGCTTGCACCGCAAGAACTAGTCGTGATGTGGGACAAATGGTATTGTCCCAATCCGAGTCTAATATGTCGTTGATGTCATCTAAGTTTGATCCTGAAATTTTTCGTGAGCTGGTAAATGTTGCCATCGTTAGGCACTCCCTCCCTTTTAGTTTTGTTGAATATGAGGGAGTAAGAAATGCGTTTAACTATGCAGCATATGCAAACCGTGAGATCAAGCTAGTTTCACGGAATACTTCGAAAGCTGATATTCTTAAAATGTATAAAAGAGAGAAGGGGCTGATTCGGAAGATGTTGCTTGAAGTTCCTGGAAAAATAAGTTTAACCTCAGACTTGTGGAGCTCGGTCATAAGAGATGGTTATATCTCTTTGACAGCCCACTTTGTTAATAAAGAGTGGAAGTTGGAGAAGAAAGTGCTCAATTACTCTTATATGCCTTCCCCACACAACGGGGATTCGATTTGCGAGAAGATTTATAATCTTTTGCCTGAGTGGGGGATTGAAAAGAAGTTATTTTCAATTACCTTAGATAATGCATCCTCAAATGATTCCTTCGTTGGGCTACTTAAGACCCAATTGAATTTGAGGAGTGCTCCTTTTTCTGATGGAGATTTTTTTCATGTTAGATGTTGTGCTCACATTATAAACTTGATAGTGCAAGATGACTTGAAGGAGATGGATGAAGCTGTGGAGAAGATAATGGAGAGTGTGAGGTACTTTAGGGGTTCTCAAGGGAGGAAACAATCATTTAAGGAATGTGTGAGGAATCTAGCTATTCCTGCTAGTAAGGGGTTGAGACAAGACGTTCCAACTAGGTGGAATTCAACATTTCTTATGCTTGATAGTGCATTACACTATCGTCGAGCATTTAGCCATCTCCAAATGCTTGATTCAAACTACAAGAATTGCCCATTGGATGAAGAATGGGTTAAGGTAGAAAAAATTTGCGAGTTTTTGAGTATTTTCTATGAAGTAACTTGTGTGTTTTCTGGGACAAAGTATACTACCTCCAACTTATACTTTCTACAAGTCTTTATGGTGCAACATGCTTTATCTAAAGCAATTGAGGGATCAGATACTTATCTAAAGAAAATGGCTTCACAAATGAAGGTAAAATTTGAGAAATATTGGTCAAAGCACAACCTTATATTTGTTTTTGCCGTGGTCTTGGATCCTCGCTATAAACTCCAATTTATTGAGTATTGCTACCGGCAAATCTATGGAGTTGATTCTTTTGAGATGACACAAGTTCGGGATAAATTGTTTGCTCTTTTCGAGACTTATTACTCAACATATGCAAATGTGGGAGTTTCTAGTTCGGGTCGTTCGGGAGGAGCAAGTTCTTGCATTGGCAATTCAAGTTCTAGGAGGGGAATGGATGCCTTGAAGGTATATTAATTATTAAAAATTTGTTTTCATATTTGTTTAGCTTAATTGTAGTTCTTAGGTCTTACTCTTTTATTGATTATTAGGCCTTTGATGCTTTTGATGATGAGGAGATAGATATTTTTCCTAGCAAATCTCAATTGCAATTGTATTTGGAGGAGCCCAAGTTAAAGAGGATTTTTGATCTAGACATTCTTAGCTTTTGGAAGGAGAACCAAGTCCGATATCCGGAGCTCTCCTTGATGGCTCGTGATATTCTTTCAATTCCCATATCTACGGTTGCCTCGGAGTCGGCGTTTTCCATTGGTGGTAGAGTGCTTGATCCTTTCCGTAGTACCCTAAAGCCGGATAATGCCGAGGCTTTGATTTGTACTCGAGATTGGTTATATTCAAAAGGTAATATATTTAAAATTGTTTTTTGGATAATTAATTTGAATCATTTGTATATAAATAATTTACAAGTATTTTTTTAATATCTTAGGCGATTCATCTTTTATGGAGGATTCGACACTTGAAGATTTAGTCGAGGATATGGTTTTGCTAAACATTGACCGTAAGTAATTCACGCTTATAAGTTAATTAAGTTGTATTTATCAAGTTTTTTTTGTGTGTGTGTGGTATTTTACAAGATTATGCACTTATGTTCTTTATTTTTCTTGCATATGTCAAGAGGAGAGCATTGCAAGTGGTAGTGGAGCTCCACAATCCATGTGATGTTTGGGTAACAGGTAACTCCTTTGGAACTCTTTATTTGCTTTAGAACTCTTTATTGATGTGTTTGTTGTGTTTTGAAACTAAAGATGTTAGAAAAATAATGAGCTTAGAAAAATAATGGAACATAAATGTTGTGTAATGCTGCTGCTGTGGGGAATGCTGTTGTGATAAATGTTGATAAATGTTGTCCTTATAATGCTGCTGCTGTGAATTGTGATGTTGTCTTTATAATGCTGTGAATTGTGAATGTTGTCTTTATAATGCTGTTGCTGCTGTGAAAATAATGGAACATAACTGATTATGTAATGTTGCTGCTGCTGTGAATTGTGATGTTGATTATGTAGTTTTGTAATGCTATGATGTTAGGTGATTCTGCTGCTGCTGCTGTGATGTTGCTGCTGCTGCTGTGATGTGATGTTAGGTGATTCTGCTGCTGCTGCTGTGATGTTGCTGCTGCTGCTATGATGTTGGTTTAGTAATGCTTCTGCTGCTGCTGTGATGCTGTAATGATGTAAGTAAGCTGCTGTGATGTTGGTTTAGAAAAATAATGATTCTGTAATGTTGCTGCTGCTGTGAATTGTGATGTTGATTATGTAATTTTGTAATGCTATGATGTTAGGTGATTCTGCTGCTGCTGCTGTGATGTTGTTGCTGCTGCTGTGATGTTGCTGCTGCTGCTATGATGTTGGTTTAGTAATGCTTATGCTGCTGCTGTGATGCTGTAATGATGTAAGTAAGCTGCTGTGATGTTGGTTTAGAAAAATAATGATTCTGTAATGTTGCTGCTGCTGTGAATTGTGATGTTGGTTTAGTAATGTTGTTGTGATGTTGGTTTAGTAATGCTGCTGTTAAACCGATTCTGTAAAATGATGTTAGGTGATTCTGTAAAATTAATGATGTTAGGTGATTCTGTAATGATGTTAAACTGTTAAACTGTTAAACTGTTGTAATGCTGCCTGAGTGCCTGTAATGCTCTTCTAACATTAATGATGTTAAACTGTTAAACTGCTGTAATTTTGTAATAATGTAATTCTGTAATGCTGTATTTCTGTAAAATTAATGATGTTAAACTGTTAAACTGTTAAACTGCTGTAATTCTGTAAAACTATTAAACTGTTAAACTGCTGTGACCCAAACCCGACCCGTTTAGTTAAACAGGTCGGGTCGGGTTGACCCGTTTAAATCAGGGTCGGGTTTGGGTTTAATTATCTGACCCGTTTAGTTAAACAGGTCGGGTTAGGGTTTGCCTATCTAACCCGCGAACCCGTTCTGACCCGACCCGTGTAACCCAAACCCGACCCGTTTGCCACCTCTAGTCACGACCAACTACTAGACCGACTCTAGCAGCTCCAAAAGCATAAGCCCAAGCCTAACATAGCCACGTCAACACCACACCCCTCTGTCACGTCTTCACTTAGGTCTACCATACCACGTCAGCAGTAGTTTGTGTTAGGTTTTAATGTATTTTCTGGTCTTGTGGCATGTTGAAATATGCAGTCTTATCAGCAGGCAACGGCATGTACGGAGGCACATTGAGGGACATGCCATTAATGATCTAATTAATGCAAATGGTGTTCAACAATTTTTGGGCCAAGAAAAAGGGTCGAAACAGGATTGAAAAAAGTTTCTTGACCTATTTTGGGATGGTTTTTAACAAATTTCAATAAAGGGTATTACAATGTTTTTTCACTTTGGGTTTTCTTCAACGTAGGGATGTTGTCATCCCCACACTTAGGTATGACCTCTTTTATGAAAAATAATGAGGCATAATTTGATTGTAAAAATAATTGTAAAGAACCTGTAATAATGTTTTCCTCACAACGGCACAACAAATATAAGGGTTATGAAGTAATTGGAACGACCATGCAATTCTTATCGAACACTGGCGACAATAACTTAGTTCTTAGTAACTTCAAGCTTTAGAGTGCTACAGTACTTCAAGCAACAACAACTACAGTAACTCCGAATAGTAACAATGAACTCAAACTTCGTAATAGTTTCGAGCTTCGTATCAGCGACAACGAACTCGAGCTTAATAGTTTCGTAACTCCGAATAGTAACAATGAACTCAAACTTCGTAATAGTTTCGAGCTTCGTATCAGCGACAACGAACTCGAGATTAATAGTTTCGTAACTCCGAATAGTAACAATGAACTCAAACTTCGTAATAGTTTCGAGCTTCGTAGCAGCAACACCGAGTTCTGAACAATAGTAATAGTAACAACGATTGATCTGAAAGAGTAACAAGATGGTTAGTGCTCGAGGTGTGGGTCGCACTCTCTTTAAAGAGTATCTCAAGTACTCTCCCAGGATACAACGAGCATCTACAGTAGCTTCGACGGAAGTCTACGTAAAAACTGAATGAGTTGCACCTCAAGTATAAACCGTTTTTAGAGAGAGAAAGAGATAAGATGATGAACAGCGATTTTTGTGTTTTTTGTTGTGTGCTTTGGTTGTGGGAGGAAGAAGGTATTTATAGGTTAAAATACAACGGTCATAAGCACGTCTCACTTCAATAACGATCTTTGAATGCATGCGTTACGTACTCTGAAGATTAGGTCTTCCACTAAAACAACAGTTTAAATGAAAGAGATGAAAGACCCACTATAAAAGGATGAAAGACTAAGTTTGAATAAAAGGCCCAAGCCCATACCCAAACTTAATCCCATGGTCCACATGAGTTTTTTGAAATAACCCAACAATTTGAGATTTGAAGAAGGATATGAGATGTCAGAGAGTTTTTAGGTGTTTTAAAAAATTTCGATTTCGTTGTCGAAATCTTCTGAAGACGGAGAGATTTGATGTGAATCGCCTTTATGATCGTTTCTCACTATTTATGATTTACTTACGTTTATGTTATTATGATTTAATCCCCTCTGTTAGAAATATGTAGGGAGTTCTTAATTAACCAACACAAGGTTAAGATGATATTTTTCCCGAGGCTAGGTTCTTTATTTTATTTAGTTAATGATTTGAAGAGAATTCAGTTTTGTTTTTAATTTAAGTTTTTGTTTAGTTTCAATTTGAAATTTAGTTTTGTGTTTTAGTGTTAGTAAAAATCATAATTTTAATTAGGTTAACGTTTATCAATCCAAGTTCCTGCTTCTACGACTCAGATTTACGTTAAATTTCTACTGAGGTTGTCCTTCATTGCAGATTACTTCCCATGGATTATGTGCTTCTCCAAATCACATATATCGAAAGATCAGTAAGAGCCCTTTCCTTTTCCATTGGTCATCATTTACCGATTATTATGTCACACCCACCTTACCTGTTTATTATTAGCCCCACCTCCACCTTATATCTCCCATAAATAATAAATGGCGATTTTAATAACCCGGTATGGAAAAGTGACCCTCAACCCACTATAGGATAGCAATGCTGGGGCATAAAGCAGTCCAAATCACTCAACTCACACTATACTGGGAGATACTTTGAACGCCCCCTCTCCCCTTTGCCATGATGGGGTTCAACCGCTCCTGTTAAGCGGCCTGCTCCGTAATTCTAACCTTAGGATAAACGACCTGAACCACATATCTAAAGAGCCTCGACGATATTGTTTCCAACAGTTTGAACAGTGCAAGCATCTCGTGCATGCATAGCATGGCACATGCCCTTCTCCTGAATCACTGCTAGAGATTAGGTATTGGGTATGTATTTATTACCTATTTACAGATTATAGTGAATGTACCCACAAGTCAGCTCCACCCACTATTCCTATATTGATGTTGTTTTGCCATGAGAAACAACTTTGGCTTTATCAACACAATTACTTCTTTCAGTTTCATCTTAATTTTTCTACAACTCATATTTTCCCAAAATACATAATAACCCTAAATTTTGTTTACCCTCAAAGTAGTAAAATGGGATCCCGAAAAGATGTTTACTTCTTTTTTTTCCTTTTTTTTTTCTTTTACAAATCGTAATACTGAAACCATACTGTAGTAAGTAGAATTGCCCTATTATTCATGTCTAATACGAGGATGTTCGTATTTATATCTTTACTATATTTGTTGATTAGGCTTTGATACTTATCCTTTTAATTTATCCAGCTAAAAACCCCAAAAGAAATACCTAGAGTTCTACTAGTATAAACACGTATAATGCTTCCAAAAATTAAAATATTAGTTGTAAATAAACATTTAAAATACGACCTTAATACTTGAATTTGATTTTTGAGTTTAGTTTTTGCCATATGTTTGGATTCCCACCTAAAAATATAATACCAACAAACTAAAAATACGAGACATTTAATAGACCACTACGGCGCAATTGATTTTAGTTTTATATAAAATCATAAATGAAGATATAGAACGGATTACATCCTAAGAAACTGGTTACCCTTGCCATCCTTTTCCATCATAACACACCTGTCAGGGGAATAGGATCCATGGTGTAAGACAGTTTCACCAAATTGTATACCTATTAGAGCATCTCCAATCGAGGTGAGTGGGAGTGGAAATCCTCACACTCACCATTTAAATCCCCTTCAACAGTCAAGTGGAAACGAGAATTCTCACTCCCACTCGCTAAAAAAAATAAAAATTAAGAATTAACACACTCCGGGGAAAAAAATCCCTACTCGCTATAGGTATCTGTCGTAAAAGCGCACGACTTCCCAATGAGTGCCCACAATAAAATAATTTGTACTTTAGGTTTTAAAAGTCAGCTTTTTATTCTGAAAACTTGGGCGCCTTTAGTATATGTGCCTACTCGTTCTTATTTTTTAAACCTCTTTCTCTTTCTTAAGAGGTGGCAAAATTTTAGCCACAATATTTTTTTCCAATTCCCACACTAATTTTGTTGTTGTTGTTGTTGTTGAAGTCGAAAGTGGCGTGGGTGTAGGAATCTCCGCACAATAAAAATCCCACACCCATTTCTATTGGAGATGCTCAGGCTAGATAATCTGTACAATGGGTTGTTTCTCTATCAACCCGTATAATACATCCAAAAGAAAAATACCATATGTAACTATGTAAGTATACGTTTAAAATACAATATTAATACCTGAATTTGATTGTAGAGCTTAGTTTTTGCCAAATGTTTGGATTGCCCACCTACAAAATACAATACCAACAAACGTCGCATACGGAGACATTTAATGTACCACAACTGCACAATTGAAGCCCATTAATTAACCCCACCCGTCTGCCATGCATAGTTTCTACTATTAAAACACCTGCATAGCTATCCTCACTCCTTCAACCCCAAAAACACCATTTGTCTCTCACTGGTTATACCTTTCTAAGCTATAAGTTTCAACAATGGTGGTTGAAAATGGAAGTGAGAAGAGAGCAATGAAGGTGAAGATGATCAACAAAACAACAGTGTTACCGAATAAGAAACTAGGTAGACAAGAATGTCCTTTGGTCACCTTTGATCTCCCCTATGTGACTTTCTACTACAACCAGAAGTTGCTCCTCTACAAAGGTGATGATTTTGAGGAAAAGGTGGCCAAGTTGAAAGAAGGGTTAGGGGTAGTTTTGAAAGAGTTTTATCCTCTAGCAGGAAGGCTTGGGAAAGATGAAGAAGGCGTGTTGAGAGTTGTATGTGATAATGAGAATATTGGGGTCGAGGTGGTGGAGGCCATAGCGGAAGAGGTCACAGTGGCAGATCTAGCGGAAGACGAGATACCCAGGAGTGATTTTCAGGAAATTGTGCCATATACCGGAATCATGAACTTGGAAGGGCTTCACCGTCCACTCCTCGCCGTGCAGGTATATTTACTTTTTCACCCCCATGAGTACCTCATATTTCTGCTGAAGTTATATGGGCATAATCGTCCTTTAGTCACAATTTTATGTTAGTTATGGTAATTTTTTAACTGAGAGCAGTTAATACCCCTATATCATTGCTGAATTTTATTTCTGGAATCAATGCTTTCAGTTTCACCTGAGCATCTCGAACAGTTGGGAAAATGAGTGTGGGTTGGGTATTTGTTTCAGCCCACATTCAAAACCTAAACTATTTGTCTCCCAGATAAAAAAATGAGTTTGGGTTTGAGTAGCCGATGTGGAGGTGTCAGATCCCAAATGGGTTTTGGGAGCCCAAACTCAAAAAAATGGGTTTAGCGGAGTTTTAAATACATCGATGCAGATTAAATGTTTATTTATTAGTGTGAGAATGAACAATTGTGACGGATTAAATAAGTAAAGCAGTCCGTCATCGCAAACTAAAAAACTCTTTTCAATAAATAAAGACTGCCACATCATCAACAACCCCATACCCACCGTTGGATGGCTTGGGTTTGGATTAAGGTTTTTTGGTTCGACTTGGTGGGCTAGCATACGACGGGGGCAGTCCAATTATGTTATAAGCCCCATTTGATAAAGACTGATTTACTGAAATGTTTTACACTCCATGCAGCTCACTAAACTGAAGGACGGACTGGCGATCGGTTGCGCATTCAACCACGCCGTCCTCGACGGTAACTCGACGTGGCATTTTATGACTTCTTGGTCTGAAATCTGCTGTGGGGCCACCGAAGTATCTGTCCAACCGTTCCATGACCGGACCAAGGCTAGGGGAACACGTGTCAAGCTGGACCTACCTGAATTAACGACCAATGAGGATATGGTTAAAGCCAATGGGGATGCCAAGCTGGGCCCGCAACTCCGAGAAAAGATATTCCGATTCTCGGAATCTGCAATCGACAAAATCAAATCAGTTGTCAACTCGAAAGTGTCAAACGGCACGAAGCCGTACTCGACGTTCCAGTCATTAGGAGTTCACATATGGCGTGCAGTGTCACGGGCACGCCACCTGAAGCCGAAAGACATAACGGTCTTCACGATCTTCATTGATTGCCGCAAGAGGGTGGAACCACCAATGCCGGATAACTACTTCGGTAACTTAATCCAAGCAGTATTCACCGTCACGGCTGCAGGATTACTGTTAGGAAACCCACCAGAGTTCGGCGCTTCTATGCTACAAAAGGTCATTGAGTCCCACGACTGGAAAGCGATAGACGAACGTAGCAAACAGTGGGAGAGTGCGCCAATGCTGTTTCAATTTAAAGATGCGGGTATTAATTGTGTAGCTGTGGGAAGTTCGCCGAGGTTCGAGATTTACAATGTGGATTTCGGGTGGGGGAAACCGGAGACAGTGAGGAGCGGGTCGAATAACAAGTTTGACGGGATGGTGTATCTGTATCGAGGGAAAGACGGCGGGAGGAGAGTTGATGTTGAGATGACTTTGGAAGCTAATGCTATGGAGATCTTGGAGAAAGATGAGGAGTTTCTTTTGGTTGTTTAGTCTTAATATTACTTAAGTTTATGGTTGTTTTAGGGTTTGTGTTTGTGTTTTGAGTTCTTGTAGTGGTGCTTGTGAGTGTTAATTAATGACTGGTACTGAAACGTTTATTTAGGTTAATTGTTGATTTGCAGGGCTAGTAATTTTGATAATGAGCGAAGCACTGACTTGCTAAATCGCGACATTGCCTAAGTTGCAATAACTACAAACATGAAAGCTGACACCACGACATGTGTGGCACGTTACAACCCTTAATCCTATAACGACTTTTAGTTCCTGTAATTGTTTGTACCAAACTAATAAAGAAAACTGATGAGCCTAGCATTACATATTAAGCTTAGGTGGGAGAATTAGAGGCTTATTACGTCTTTCTAATTGTTTTATAAATGCTTGAATCGTTCCAAGGAAAAGATTCTGATTGACCATTCCAACGGACAGTAGTATTTGAGTAGAATAGGATTTAAGTCTCGATAACAATTAGAATAAAACAGTGTTTTTGTACAAATTTATCATTTAAGGATTGCACTTATATTAATATTACTTCACATGCATGATCCGAGTAATGTTAGGTGTGTTGTTCCTAGTTGAAGAAGATCGAAAATCATGCTTCGTCTGAAGCATGATTGTACTTGAATATTGCTCTATGTTTGGATGATTTATTTACGGTGGAAAGCTAAGAACTAGTAAGAAGCTACTCTTGTTAGAGTTGTACAATTTTATAAGAGTTGTATGGTGCTGCTAACACAAGATTATCTATGATGAGAAATGCTTAGCAAACACTGTAGGGATGGATGGATATGCTGATATCTCTCCATAAATGATTTTCGAACCTTTGATTCAAGGATTTGAAAGGAAAAAGTTCACGTTAAGACACGATTTTTTTGTCAAACTAATAAAATGAGTATTTTATTTTGATTGAAATATTGTCCCAAAAATTGTCCTTAACATCTATCCATCACTGTTCTTCTTCTTCCCCATCTTTCCATCTCTCATCCTAGTCATATAGTCATATTGAGACTAGCTAGGGTTATCAATAGATTGGATTTGACAATGCATTATGTAATAGCTTATTTCGTATTTCGGACTCAAATTTCATCTTCGATCTCATCAGTAGACAAGACGCACTACTAAAAACATATTCAACATGCCTCAGTTCAAGTCATCACTTTCGACCTTTACATCAACAGTTCGGTTTATGCAACACGCAGTCAACAATACAACAACAAAGATTGGAACGTTACATAATCTGATCAAAGCAATGTCCATCATTAAGGGACTTTATGGTCGTCAAACGGTCATATTGGAGAACCTATAAAGAGACTTGGAGAACTGCATATGAATGACGAAACGTTCGATACAAAAAAGTTCTTACTCCGTTATCTTACATTCTCAGAATACTCATTGTAATAGATTAACAATCTCAATAATATCACCATCACTTTCTCAAAATCCTCAAGAGAGGTCATGGCTTTTAACCTATTCAAAGGTTTTCCACGCTAAACCATCTTGTTATTTGTTATCGATTGTGTTTGAACGTTCTGAGTATATATGGTGTAAATGCTAAGTCTGGATCTTGGAATTAGGCTATTACATATCCGATCAGCTCCGATCCTTGAATCGTGGAAAAAGAGAAAAATCATAGAGAGAGGAAGAAAAATAGAGGATAGAGAGAGAAAAACTAACGTAAATCTGAGTGGCAGAAGCAGGAACTCAGATTGATAAACGTTAACCTAATTAAAATTAGAGTTTTTACCAACACTAAAACACAAAACTAACTTCAAATCAAAACTAAACAAAAACTTAAACTGAAACCTAAATTTAACTAACTTTAAATTATCAACTTTAATAACCAAATAAAATAGAGAACCTAACCTCCCTTTTATAAAACATAAGGGGGTAAAAACTCTAATTAAGAATATTTTAGAAACTGGAAAATACCCTCTTAACCTTGTGTTGGTTAATTATGAACTCTCTAAAGCCTACTAAGTATCTCTAGCTGAGAGGCTAGAATCAAAAGAACATAAATATAAATAGTCCGTTGACATGTGAAAAACGATCATGAGAAATGATTCACATCAAAAACCTACAGGAGATTTATTTTTATTATTTTTATTTTTTTATGATAGGAGTCATCCCTACTGTGAGTTATATACCCAAGGGGGCACTTTGTTAGCCTTTGTGGCTCAAAACAAAATTAAACAGAAAAATTTGATTATGGTGATCAAGGTGTAGGTCTGATGCAAAAAGTTAAAGAACTAAAGTTGTAGGTCTCGTCGATATGAAACTAGGACAACTGGCAGATCTTTAATCAGACCATTTGATCAGAAGTTTCAATCAGTCTAGTCTGCTGATGTGGAACTCAAGGCAAATTTCGGGTGTCGAGTTTGAGTCCGTGTTGTATATGAGTTAGGATAAATTAGGTTTTTTATTATTATTTATTTATTATTATTTATTTTTATTTTACCCTTTAGAGTGTTTTCTAGTTTTGGGAAACTTCTACTCAAAGTAGGATAAAGTTTGGAAACTCCTAATTCACGTAGGAAAGGGCTTTAAGTTTACTTTGGCTATAAAATGGAACTATTAGGTTTGTAGAAACCTAACTTAAAATCTAGAAGAGATATAGTCTCTATGATAGACCTTGTAAATAGTTGGTATTTATAAGGAAGGGTATTTTAGGGGATTAAAACTTGCATAGAAGGGAAACATATGAGATCAGAAAAAGGGACTTACAATTTTTATGAGCATTTCAAAAACATAAAAAAAAAGTCTTAGTTGGTTGTGATGCAACTGACAAAGAATCTTAACCTAAAGATTCAGCGATTCAATTAAAGAGACATAAACAAAAAATCAAAGTCAGCAACTAAACTAACATCAAAGTACAACATATGATAGTAAAATATATTACAAAAGGAGGAAAAGGAGCGAGGGAATACTAAAAGGTCCATAGGAAGAGACTCAAGCGGCGACGACTATGAAACCCGATGATCTGTCTTTGGTGTTGTAGGTGTAATAGCCTAATTCCGGGATTCAGACTTAACCTTTACACCAAATGTGTCGAGAACGCTCAAGAACAATAAACAATAATCAACAAGATAATTTAGCGTGGAAAACCTTCTTTGAATAGGTTAGAAACCACGTCCTATCTTGAAGATTTTGAAAAAGAGAAGATGATCTTATTGAAGTTATTAACTTATTACAATGAGTACTCTGAGTATTTGGAGTTTCGGAGTAGGAATTCTTTTATATAGAATTGCCTGCCCTTAATTTGTAGTTTTATGATCCTATTTATAGGTCTCATCATATGACCGTTTGACGACCATTAATATTCTTAATGGTAGACGTTACAAAGTAGATGTAAGATATTCTTTGACCAGATGATGTAACGTCCTGGCCTCTGTTACTGTACAATGGCTCTATTGATGACTGTACACTTGCGTAAATTGAACTACTGATGTGGAGGTCGAAAGCGATAACTCGAACTAAGAAATATTAAATATGTCTTTAGTAGTATTTCATGTATACTGACGAGGTCGAGGATGAAACTTTAAGTCCGATATACGAAATAAGCTATTACAAGACGGCTCTCAACCAATAGCATGAGGAGCCTCATGGACGAGTGGTGTTGGTTGATAAATTTGTGGGTATTTGCTTTCTGATGTTGCTATCTTAATTTTTTCTGTGCCACGTTCTCTGTTGGTGAGATCGAAAGTTCGTATGTAGTTCGAAAATGAATCATAAGTTCGAGATGTGGAATACGCCACTACAACCGCCCCCTCTCAGCCATAAGTACGAGAAACCTTACGGGCGAGTGGTGTTGGTTGAGAAGTGTCATTAATGCTGTAGTTAAAATCTGGGAATTATTTCTAATGCATATTCATAAGTACCTTGTTTGTGCCTTTTGGGTTTTTTAGAACCAATGGTTCTAGTCAATGTTTATTGGCATGGGAAATCCTTCTGTCATTGGGAATCTGATGAGTCTGTTTTAAATGCTGATCATAGTATAAAAGGCATTCAGAAGTGAGAGTGAGGAACCAAGTCTTTGTCTCAGACTTTCTTCTTCTTCTCTATTCTTGACTGTTATGAATTCTTGACTGTTGAGAGTATGGTGACTACCAGAAACCAATCTCGGGAGTCTAGGATTCGTAGAATGATGGAGGATTTATGTATTCGATACTTTGGATACCAACCTTTGCATTTGTCGAGACCGATTCCTGTATTGCCTACCTATCACCGTATGTCATATGAAGAAGTGATAGAGGCTGGTGATGATTATTATCTGATGGCACAGTTTTACTATCTGCAGACATCTGAGGTGGAGTGCCAAAATGGGCTTCGTTTGATGGTGGATGAGGCTGTTACAACTGAAGATGAAGCGGCAGGCGTTCGCCTGAGGGTGTCTCCCGGTATCCTGCTAGTGAATGGGTTCTTTCTAAAAGGTAGGACCTTCCGTTTGTCTCTAGCATGCGAGGTGGGGGTTATGGTAGAAGAGGTGGGAGGATGCAGATGATCATTTATAAGGATGGCAATGGGGCAGATTTGGGGTGGGGGAGCTAATCCCATCCCCATCTCTATCCCCGCTTAAGTTCCATATTCCCATCCCCGCCCTAAAACCCATTTAACTTAAACGGGGATCCCCACCCACACCCCCACATTACAAAACTAAATCCCACCCCCGCCCCATTTAACTAATAAGACTATTTTTTTAATAAAAAACTCTCTTATTTAGGTTTTTTTAAATATATTTTTAAGGGTAATAACAATAAACTATTTAAATGGGGCTGGGCGGGTACGGATTTTTTGAGGTAATCTCAAATCCGCCCCGCTTCCCCACGGATTTTAGTTATACATCCCATACCTGCCCCCATACCCGGTTAGCATATCCCAAACCCACCCCGTTCGAGGCGGGGCGAATTCCCAACGTGGCCGGTCAAATTGCCATCCCTAATTATTTCTTCCATGGACCATAGATTTTGGCTATAAAGAAGATCTTTCATCGGTTATTTCTAGTTTTGACTGTTTCCTGGATCTTGCAGCATGGGATCAGGGTTTGGAAGTTTCTTCAGTTTTTCATCATCTTCTCTGTTGATTCCTAAAAAGTAATTCGAACAATAACTTTGTGATGTAATCTGTTGTAATTATTGGGGATTTTTTGTTATCTGTAAAATATCATGTAAATAAATTTTTTAATTAATGAAATAACTTTGTTCTGAGGTCATGATTCTCTATCACAAACCTGACTTTGTAGTTTTCTTTTTGTAAAATAGGAGTTAGATATCATGAGGTAAGATAGGGAAAATTGAGCTAGAAGAAGTTCTGTGTGTCCGGGAGTAAATAGTAGTTATAGCTGGGGTTGAAGAGAGGAGTTCGAGGAAGTAGTTAGATATTGTTTTCTGCGATCTGTGTACTCGAACTGGGTGACAAAGTTTTCCAAATTGTGAGAAAGGGTGGGCATTGATCTGTAGGTGCTACTGCTAGATTTGCGTGATCTTGTATATTGCCCTTTTTATATTTGCTCGTACAAAATTGGAGGAGATATTTCATAGTATGGAAATGACCTGTCACAATATTCTGCATTTGATGTTGATATTCTGCTGTTCCATGAACTTGCTTTGAACAATATATCCTTCGACCAAATTAGTGGGGTGATATTTGCAAAGATCTTCCTGGCGGCTATAAAATCATGAATCTTGGCTGTTTTGATTTGTATCTTCTGCAGGGATAATTTTACTGTGGAAGTGGTGAGTTTATCCATGGTGAGGATTCGTGCTTATCAGGCAGCAGATGGTCGCTTTCATATCAAGGTTGTTGAACTTCGTAAACGATATTTTTGCTGACTCCCTTACGATGCCGTGTTGTCGGAATGGTCGTTGAATCTGTCTGGACTAGATGAAGAAGGGAAGCATGTAGAGTATGACCAATTTTTCTGGTACGACGTGTTTTGGAGGTCATTGCTGAGTGCCATGGTGCGGGAATTGACTGTTCGATAGCTTGCATGTGACAAGATCTTTGAAAATGATACCAGGGCAGTAAGAGGGGAGATCATTCTGTGCGGGGAAGCGCATTATCGAGGCTATTTTTGATGTGACTGGGCAGCTCGGTATGCTCGAAGCATTGGAGCTCGTAATAAGTAATTTGTTTTTGAATGTTCTGTGGTTGGGTTTGAATAAATATAAGATGAGGGATCTTGAGATGATAAACGAATGTGATGTCTCAATCTGATTGAATAAAAATAAAGTATTCTATTTTAATCTTTGTGTACAGATATTGTGGGAGACAACAATAAGATTTTAGCAACTGTACTGATATCTTCAAATTTTGAATATTGATCTGTTTTAGGAAAGTTATACGATCTTGGCAAGTATTAAAGTAAGGTGATTGGTCGTTTGTACTGTGTTTGAGGAAAAAGTACATAATTATGTAATGGCAAACAATAGAGACAGACGTGATGACGGTAGACGTTATCAAAGAAGTCATGATGATGTTTTCAACCAAAAAGACGTGCCTACAGAGACAGTAGGGATGGCCGACGCGTGTCAGAAGGAGCCGCCATTTTACAAACCGAGGGAGAGTATAAAAATGCGCCTCTCTCTCCCTCATAAATTATCTACAGTTTTAGAGAGAAAAAAAAGTTGTGTCAATCTTATTTCCAAGGAGAGGAAACGTTTGAGTGCTGAGTGTGATTTGAGAAAGAAATCTTTATCAGGTGATAAAAAGCTGTCTAAGAAGCGATGGGGGCGTTCATTCTTGAATAGACGTCCGGGTAAAGAAGAGGATTGTTGTTCTTCAAGTATAGGTTGGTAATATAAAGCTCTGTCCAGTTGATTTGTTTAGTAATATGTATGATATTTGTAGTAATCTGTTTGATATGTATAGTAACCTGTTTGATATGTGTATCTGATAATATAGGGGATTTGGGATGTTTGAGTAAAAATGAAGGATATGAGTTTAGGTATATGAATAGACTGTTAGAGAGAGAAAATATGCATTTGGGGAAGAAGGGGGAAATTTGAAATGATTGATTTTAGCATTTGTTTTGGGAATTTGTAAAATAGACTTGTTGACTGGGTAGAAGGTGGGTTTATTTTATTTGTATGTAATGTAGAGAAAATGATAAAAATATATTTCTGTATATTGTAGGTTTGATATGCGGTCTAAACCTAGTATTCCCACCAGTAAATTTGTAGTATCGTCCAGTTCTGATGAGACATCATCGTCAGGGAGGGGAGACGAGTGTAGTGTGATAGAGGAAATTGTAAACAGTATAGAGAGAAGCATAGAGGGTGGGGAACCCAGTAAAGTTGAGAAGGTGATAGGAAGGGAGGATAGATCGGAGAAGGAGAGAGTCCTTGTGATATACCCAGAGGGGGTAGATGTAGGGAAAGAGTATTTAAAATATAAAAAGAAATTTTAGGGAGAATGGGGAAGTTATGTGGAGGAGCAAGGTTTATGGTTTAGGGCCTTTATCCCTGGTAAAGGGGAGGAGGCCATCTACTACCAAGTCCCATGCTTGGCGAAGTAGTAGAAGGATAAAGAGATTTGTGAGGTGGTTAATCTCTCATATTATAATGGGCTTGGGCTATCAGGCCTAAGGGATGGGTTTTTGCATTTTTTAAATCAAGTCGTACATGGTCTTAAAATTCCTCTCACTTTTTTTTTATAAAGGGATTATGAATGTGTTACAGTGTTGCCCCCTGCCTTGTTAAATGGGAATGTTTATAAAATGATGAGGGTATGTGAGGTACTGAATAAAAAATAGAGGAAGGAAGGGACTGCGAAGCAGTTAAAAGCTGAAGATGTGATGAAGTTTTATAAATGGAAATATGTCAAAGGTCGAAGTAGTGGTTACCTGTATAGTGTTTCAGCTAAGCCAACAAATTTTAAATTCTAATTTGCGGGCAGGCCATGGAATAACCACCTTGTGTGGGTAGAGGGTAACTATATGCAGGTTCCAGATGAACTAGCGTTCGAACTGAACCATAGATATTATAATCCGAGTAAGTAATGTTAACTAATCTTCAAATAAACTATACTTGTCTTCGATCTGTTACTTAATGATGTGTTCCCTGTTTTGGCAGAGCCTAAGCCTTTATCCACACCAGAAAAGACCAGCCTATTTGACTGTGTTGCTCGAGATCCGGATGAGCTAAAATAGGTACTCAGTGAGTTGGGTATCTGTAGAGATAAAATGGTAGATTCTGCAGTTCTCAAAGTTCAACGAGCTTATAAGAAACGAGCTATGGCTGAAGGAAAAGCTGTCTAGACTGTTACTAATATTCATAGTGTTCCACCTCCTGTATCTCAGAGCACCAAACAGAATGTTCAGCGGCCCATGAGGCCAGCTCGGCAGAGTGCCTCTATCAATGGGGGCGGCCATGACACAAGAGATTGCAAAGTCTATATCTGGTGATGTGGCTGAGAATCTTGAAGTTGCTTCTGTTGAGGTCAAGAAGTTCTCGCTGAAAAGAAAAAGGTATGAGGAAGAGGGTAGTTCTCGAACTAAACCTCACGCCTCAACTAAGATGGCAAAGCTGGAGCTGAAATACTACTCGATGGCTGCGACGGATCCGGAGCAGCTCGATGCAGAGTATTACGAACATACTTTTGCGGTACATTTTTTAAAGTCCTTAATTGTTTTTGTATTTGGACTGAAAATTGTTGTGTTGATTTTGACTCTGTATGCTTGTACTAGCAGCTCTCAATGCTCACAGTAAAATACTCAGATCTGGTAGTGCATAATGATGTGATGTCAAAATTGACTGAGGCCCTTAAAGTGGAACGAATTCACTTCATCCAATCCTATTATGGCTTTGGATTGAGTCCAGCTGATGTGGAGCTAGGCCGGGTCGGAAGGTACTAGGAGATAGAGTTCCCTTTAGTGGCTCTAAAGGAAGTGATGACAGACGCTGGTGCTTCTCCTGAGAAGGTGCTGGAGTTTCCACTAGAGAGTGTTGAACCAGTCCGAGCAGCTGAAAAAACATTGGATCCTTCTTCTGAACGTGGTGATCCAAGCCATCCGGTTGGGCAAACATTGGATCCTCCATCTGAGATAGAGTCCAACAAGAATCTTTAAACCTTCTGTGGTATTTTATTTTTGATTTGATGCAGTTCGTGTGATATTGAAGTGATAGTACTCTGTATTTGTTGAAGTTTGAGTGATGAATTGAAATATTGTTGCTTTGGATGTTTGTATCATAACAACATATTTGTATCCTGTGTAAGAGATAGAGTGACTAAGAAAATTAAACTATGAACTGGAGAGATCTTTGAGTAAAACGAGGGATTTTGTGGCTTGTATTCAATAGGTATACTTAATAAAACTAAATATAAGAGAAATAATTTTTAGTTGAATTCAGAAAAAACTTTTAAAGAGCTGTATGATCTTCAATGTAGATATGCTAAGATAAAAATAGAAAGGGATGAGGTATTAAAGAAGGAAGAGGAAATGTGGTTATTTGTTCGAAAACCAAAAGAGTTGACCTGTTTTAACGACCCGAGTGATAAGGCTAGGTGTCAAAGTATGTTAATAGCTCTGACATTATATTTTGAGGTCAAATTAGATAGTGAACGAGGGTTAAAGGAAGCTTATGTTGAGCTTTTGAAAAATAGAGATGTAGTTCTAGACCCAGCTCGAGTTACATTTTTTGCTCAAGAAGCACGTAATCGTCATAGTTTAGAGGCGAGAAAAATTTATGCTCGAACTGGTGTGTCTGTCGTATGGGGTGATGCCTACCTTTATCTGATGCGTTTGGCTTTATGTATGATCGGAGGGCTATGAGAATTGTATTTTTTAGGATAAGGAAAGAGCAAATAAAGGTTCAAAAGTGACTAAAGGGTGAATTAAAGGGGTTACAGGATGAGTTATTGTAACATGCAGAGCAAACAATGTCTTTAGCAACGCAGTTGTCGAAAGAAGTTACGATTCGAATGAAGGTAGAAGCGGATTTGAGTGCATTAGGTGTATTACAGAAAGACACGCGTCATCGGCTGCATAAAGCGTAAATGACATTGAAGGATCATCTATATCCGTCGCGAGCAAAAGTTGTTGCTCTAACAGAACATGAGCATCATGTAGACAGTGTAATTGAATTTTATGGGGCAGAACTGTCTAGGGTAGAGAATGAATTTAGGAAGTTCGTGACGATATGAAGGAAAGATTTTGATGTAGAGAACGCCAAGGCTGAAAATATGTGGTTTTTCAAAGGTGACAAACCCATTCCGAGGTTGAGGGAACTGTCATCAGAAGAGGGCGAGGAGGAGGTTAAAAGCCTGTTACCCCAATCGCGGCGTAAATAACGTCCGTAGGAGGTGGTGACTTTTACCACTCCGATAGATGTGCAAGTAACGAACATAAAGAGTTTAAGAGATAAGGGGCAGTATTTTCATTTCTTAAAAAATCGAAAATCGGGTAATCTCGGTTTTCTTTTACCGGCCCTGCATATGTGTTAGATCTTTGTATACTGTTACTGATGATAAATAAAATTTGCTCTCTGGGATGATGAATGAAACAGTGTATCGATATTACTCAGATAACATGTTCTTGATTTAAACTTGTTAACTGTGAGATGTAATCAAATTACTAATAAATGTAAACTGTGATGATAGGTAGAATTGGTAGATCATCAAAGTCAGTATGACGCTTTACGCGTCCATAACGAATAACTGAACGCTGAGCTAAGTTCAAGTCAGGTCGCACTAAGAAGTACTACTGAATCAGTAGAAAAAACGAAGGTGGAGATGGTGAAAGAGCAAGACATTGGAGCTCGATTGACGAGGATCTACAGAAGAAAAAGGCAAATCTAGCCAACGGACTGAGAAAGATAGAAAAGTTAAGATAAATTATAAGGAAGAAAGAGGTTAAAATTACAGGTAGCTCGAGGCAAGCGAGCCAGCAGGGAGCGGAGTAGACATCTGCTCGAGTTTAAATTTCAGAATTATTGGCAGATTTAGAGGAGGAAGGTAAGAATGAGAAAGACTTACAATTCTAAGTAAATGTGCTTGAAGCGGAGGTAGCTGATACGCGAGCGCGTGCTTCTAAGTATGAAGTGTTATGGCTAGTTGCTGACGTTCTGATAAAGAAGATGAAAGAAGCCCGTAATAGACAGAATGAAAACATAAATGTGGCTTAGAACAAAGTAGTCACTCTAGAGCATACCATACAAGGGTTAAAGTTAAATGCCTTAGAGCACCTGGATGAGAATTCAAAATTGCGTGATGCAACTACGAAGTTAGATGCTGACCTATTACAGGTGGTGATACGTCTCGATGAAAGAAGGGTAGAATGGGAGAGTCGCGAAGCAGAACTTGATGGTTCAATGTCTACGATTTATTATATGGATGAGTTCATGACAGTGCTGGAGTCTCGGAATTCTGTTGTGCTGGATGAAAAATGTCGAGTAGAGAAGTATTGCGATCATTTGAAAACTTTGCTGAAGGAAGCTCAAACTAAACTTACTGAGCTTATTCTGTCTAAACAGGTGAAGGTTGAAGCAGGTAACGTATATGAGAGAGATATGATAGCAGTGATTTTATTCTTTGCATCAGAGTTCCAGAGATTAGAAGAAGAAAACAAACTGGTATATGATTTTATAGTTGGAAAAAGTGTGCAGTGAGACATGGAGGTGACACGGTGTGAGTATCTAGGTCCCATGGTAGCCAAAATTGGAGTTCTGAGACAGAGGATGGTTATAGATGAAAAGAAAATCGTTATGAGGAAAATACCAGAGTTTATGCTTCAACGGCTATATGCGGGTTTTGCACCTGACGTCGCAGGTCTTTCTAATATAGGTGATGGCTCGAATGATAGCTCTAGTGAGGAGTAACAATTGTGAGGATGCACTATGTATACTAACGCATATAATGTATAAAAATTTAAATGTCTAGAATGATGATTTATACTAACCTTTTGTTAGATCAACGATACCGTATTAGTAGAACATATAGGATGGTCCCCAGAAGTTATCGAACGTAGAGGAACATAGGTGGCAGATCGGTTTGGCTAAAGCAACAAATGATCTGTAATGTAATAGATGATCAGCTTGGCCAAAGTGATAAACGATCTGTAATAGAATAGAGGATCAGTTTGGCCAAAACAACAAACGATCTGTAATGTAATAGATGATCAGTTTGGCCAAAGCAACAAACGATCTGTAATATAATCGATGATCAGTTTGGCCAAAGCAACAAAAGATCTGTAATGTAATCGATGATCAGTTTAGCCAAAACAATAAACGATCTATAATGTAATAGATGATCAGTTTAGCCAAAGGACTAAATGACCTGTAACCTATACATAGAAGTTGTTGGATATATTAAAAAAGTACTATAGTGTAGGGAAATCGAGCACAAGTATTTTATTGGTGTAAGATTGACGTACGATGAATGTGTTAGATAAAGTACTGTATGAAATAGTAGAAAGTACTCAGATGTATGGGGATCGAACATAAATCTTTCATCGATATAAGATCGTCATTTAAGATGATAGATTGATTTATAGAAAAGTACACTGTGATGAATTTTATCGGCGATATAATTTCAATCTCCTCGTGTTCTAAGAATTAGCGATTCGATCTCCATGTTCAGTGGTGAGCTCGTAAGAGACAAGGCCGCTTTTTCGATAATAATAAAAGGGCCTTCCCAATTTTTGGGCAGTTTCCCAGCGCTTACTTCTTTTATGTGTTTGGGAATTTCTCGTAGGATGAGATCTTCGATTTCGAATTCTCTGTGACGAACACGCTTGTTGTAAGATCGGCTATAGCTGGGTAGTATTTCCCCAAATTTATGATTGCTTCGTCTCTAGTCCCCTAGATCCAATTCATGTTGCATGCCAACAGGTAGTCATTCTCTTCATCCGTCATGGTATGGTCGCGTATTGGGTAATGATGTAGAGTGGGGATGATTGATTATGTAGCATACGCTAGTAAGAACGGTGTGCATCTAGTTGATACTCGAGGTATTGTGCGATATGCCCAGAGGACATGTGGTAGTTCCTGAACCCAATTGCCTTTCTTCTCTATCAAGCACTTTTTGATCATATCCACTATAGTTCGATTAGTAATTTTTGTCTGACCATTTCCTTGAGGGTAATATGGATTTAAAGGGGATTGGATGATATTGTGTCGATTGAGGAACTCAATGAACTGAGGTTTATTGTCGATTATAATAAGATGGGGGAAACCGAATCGGATAATGATAGTTTCCCAGATAAATTTGATGACTTCGTCTTCGCATATGCGACATAAAGGGACTGCTTCTACCCATTTTGTGAAGTAATCCGTTGCTACTAGGAGGTGTTTCCTTTTTCCCGGTGCCGTGAGGAATTCTCCTACGAGGTCGAGGGCCTATCTTTTAAATGGCCAAATAACGTTGTTGGAATAGAGTTCTAAGGCTGGAGCTCGAATTTGGGGGCCATGTCTTCGGCAGACATGGCACTTGCTTGCAAGTTCAATGGCTTGAGCTTTCATCTTGGGCCAAAAGACTCCTTGAGTAAGAGCTCGATTTGCGAGAGATTGTCCCGCTGTATGGGAACCACAAGTCCCCTCATGGAGTTCGTGTAGGAACTTCTGAGCTTCTTTGTTGGACAAACATTTGAGGTACGGTCCTGTGACAGAAATTTTATAAAGGAGACCGTTGTCCACGATGTATCGCTTAACATTATCAAGTACGCGTCTCTTCTCAGTGGGATCTGTAGGAAGTTCGCAGTTAAATATGTTTTTAGTCCCGATATACTTGAAGTAAGGTCGTCTTCAATCGTCCTCATCCTCTTCAACGCCCCCACTATTGACAAAATTTGAGATTATAATATTAATGTCGGGGGTAGATGATACTTCAATCTTTAGATACCGCGCTTCCGTACCAAGTATACCTACCAGGTAGGCGAGGGAGTCCGAATATCGATTTTCTCTGTGCAGTAAATGTTCGATAGTAATTTTTCTAAATCTGCTCATTCTGTGGGCTACTGCTGCTGCGTAGTCGACCATTTTTCTGTTCTTCTAGAACTTTTCTGTGTAATGGTTCACAATGAGTAATGAGTCTGTGTAGACAGATAACTCAGAGACTCTAATCTCTAGAGCCATATCTAGACCGTGAATCATTGTTTCATACTCGGCCTCATTGTTGGTTACTTCGAAATTGAGCCTGACTGCTTTCTCGATCCTGTCATTGGAAGGTGTGATAAGTATGATTCTGATACCTGATCCTGCATGTCCAAAAGATCTATCAGTTAAAAGACGCCATCCCTTTTGAGTTATCCAGTCTGAATTTTCTTCGAAGTGTTCCTCATTATTATCCGTACTATCTTCTTCTCAGTCAGGATCTTCTACTGGGAAATCTGCGAGGATATATGTTATTGCTTGAACCTTTTCAGACTGTCGTGGTTCAAAACGGATATTGTGTTTGCCAATAGTGACTGACCATGTTTGTATTCATCTGGTCTTTTCCCGTTTGGATAAGATCTCTAGTAAAGGGTAATTTGTCACCACTCGAACCAAGTGTGCTTAAATATACTATCTTAACTTTTACGATGTGTACACGAGAGCTAAAAGCAATTTCTCGATCTTGGTATATCGGGACTCTGCGGGAGTGAGAGTCTTACTGATAAAATAGACAAGTTTTTCTGTTTTCCCATCAAGTCGAATGAGGACGGAACTTAAAGATTCTTCGGTAACTGCAAGATATATTGTAAGTTCTTCCCCTTCGTTAGGTGTACTCATCACTGGAGGTGATCCCAAGTAAAGTTTGAGCTCCTGAAATGCTGCTTCACATTCTGTTGTCCACTCAATCTTAGGATCCTTTTTAGGCTTATGTTTTGTTATCCCTTCACGTAAAAGGTTGAACAACCATCGACATCGATATGAAGACTTTGAAAAAAAGTAATTTATTGCGGCGATCTTGCCCGCTAACTTCTGTACGTCTTTCTTTGTTTTCAGCGAAGGCATAGACAGTAAAGCGTGAATACGATCGGAATCAGTTTTATACCTCTCTTACTGATTAGATGTCCTAATAATTTTCCTGACTGGACCCCAAATTGGCACTTTTCATGGTTGAGCCTCATTTTGTAGGAACGGAGAATTTAGAAAATAGTGCGCAAGTCTGTAATATAATTATCTTTTTTAAGGCTTTTACATAACATATCATAAATGTAGACTTCCATTGTTTTTTTGAGGTGATCTTTGAACATTTGTGTCATCAACTGTTAATAAGTGGCTCCGGCATTCTTGAGACCAAAAGGCATGACCTTATAATAGTATAAGCCATGTTCCGTAATAAAAGCTGTCTTCTCTTGGTCATCAGGTAGCATAAGTATCTGATTGTATCCTGATGCGGCATCCATCATGGATAAGAGTTCGTGTCCCGCAGTAGAATCGAGCAGATGGTTTATGATAGGAAGTGGAAAATTATTCTTTGAAGTATGTTTGTTGAGGTCCATAAAATCTACGCACACTCTAATTTTGCCGTTCTTTTTTAGGATTGCAACAATGTTCGAGATCCATTCTTGGTAATTGACCTTTCTGATGAAACCAACTTCGATGAGTTTGTCGATCTCTTTATTTACTTCTTCTCGGAGTCTCAGTGCTAAGGTCCTCTGCTTTAGTTTGATAGCTTAAGCTTTATCCTTTAAATTGAGCTTGTGGCAAGCTACATTGAGATCAATACCCGATATTTTGTGAAATGTCCAAATGAATACATCACTGTTGTTTTTAAGGAACTGAATGAGGACATTTCTTTCTACTGTTGGCAAAAGAGTGCCAATGTATGTTCTTCGCTTTTCGCCACTGATTTTGACGTACTCTATTATTTCTACGCTTGGCAGATGGTTTTCAATAGAGTTTACTATATAGTTTTCTATAATCTTTCCTATTGTTTTCTATAATTACTATGTGAGCTAATGCTCTGAGGATTCTGGAACGATGACAATAAAAATTTTATATGCTCGAGTGAGCTTATGATTTCTTTTGATCTCATATATACCGTCATTTCACTCAAATCGCAGCGCCAAATGATAGGTAGATGGAATAACTCGTATATTGTGTAACCAACAACGCCCCATTATCCCCAAATAACATGATCTTGTATTGATAACATAAAAGATAACGTCGAGTGTCACAAGTCCTGCCATGATAGGAAGTATAATCTTTCCTACACGTTCTTCTTTAGACCCATTAAATCCACATATATCAATGTCACTGGGCTTTACTTTGTCGGCCAGTCCCATCTGATCAATCATGCTTTGAAAAAGTAATTCAATAGTACTCCTAGTACCTATAATAATCGTGTGAAGTACCTTATTTTGCATTTTTAGCATGATCACCAATGCATCATGGTGAGTATAGTTGATATGACGAACATCACAGTCGTTGAAAGAAATTCTTGTTTGTTAAGAGCCTGAAACAGGGAGTAAACGAACTTCTTTGTCTTTCATGGACAGGTCGTGACATTGGTTGACCCGTCGTCTCTTAGTTCTGTTTGATTGGTTGACGATCTAAGTCTCAACGAAGTGGCAGAGCGACATATGGTATAAATGTTTCTCTCCTGCCGGCTCTTCAGTTTGTACGGCATATATAGGAAGTTTGTAACTCCCGTTCTTGTAGCTTCTGATGTCTACAATGTACTAATGCATTCGTCCATCAGAGAAGATGTACTCTAATAACTGTTGTAAGGCAAAACAGTATTCTGTTTCATGATGTCTGACCTTGTGGTGAATGCAATATGGTTTGTTCTCAATGGGTTGGAGATATTGTGCATTGTAGAAGAATTGATCCTTCTGAAGCATAGGATAAATACTGGCTATGGTCACATTCATATTGGGAAGGCAGGGTTTGAGCAAGCTATTTCCCTTTCGAGGATGCTCGTTGTTAGATTTTGTCCATTTTCGGTTTCCTCCCTGATCGGCAGTACAATTAAAGTCCTGGCTGGCTGACTGATCTCGAGCTGTTAATGTTGACTTATGGGGTTTCTGTCTGTCAGACACCATTCTTTCTAGGTCAATATAACCGTTGACCTTTTCGATCATGTCTTCAAGAGTTGTTGGCTTGTTGAGGACGAGGTATTCCTTTGCCCTTCCATCAACAAGTAACGCATTGGTAAAAGCTGAAATAGTAATCTTCTGGTTGAGCCGATCTACTTTTCGAGCTAACTCCAAGAACTTCTTAGTGAACATCTTGAGCTTCTTACCCGGTATCTGCTTAAGGCTGAAAATGGAGTATAGATTCTCTTCTTTGTCATTGTTGTACGAGTAACTCTTGATGAAGAGTACTCGCAGCTGTTCAAAAGTGGTGATGGATCCTTCAGGTAGTATGTGGAACCATCGCAGAGGTTCTCCAAATAAACTGGTAGGAAAGAGCCGGCAGAGAATGTGGTTGGACGTGGAATATAGGACTAAAGCATCCTGGAACTCTTGGACGTGCTCCACTGGATCTGTTCCTTTGTATTTGCGGATCTTCGAAGTATGGAACCCTGTAGGGACCTCACCATCCAATAGCTCCTGTGCGATCAGGCTCTTCTGTAATCTGTTGTAGATTATTTTAGTCGGAGTCTGAGTTTCGAGCATTTCTTTGATTCGTCTCTTGACATGTTTCTGAGTCATATATTGTCGAGTTGCGGTGGTCGGGTGAGTGATGCGTCCTTCTCCAAGATTATGGTCGCCACTCCTTTTACTTAGACGTTCTTTTGCTGGGATTTGAACTCTTCGAGGTAGATTTTTAATCTGTCTGACTCCCGCTGGGCCACCATCTACTTCCTGGTGGGCCTCCTGGATCGAGATGGGGTCAATTTCCTGTTGATGATGGTTAGATCGAAGTGTACCTTTTACGTGATTACCTTTCGAGGGAGGTCCTATTTTGTCATGAACAAAAATTCATGAGCCTTTAGGTTACATGACTTTGTTCTTCTGGGCGACAACTTACTGACCCTATAGAACCTTCAGTTTATCCTGTACACTTGCCAACTATTACTCCAAAGTAGCCTGTCTTTCTGTTTTAGAATTTAAGGTAGCCCACAAATCTGATAGCGCGGCATTTTCTTTTGCTTGAACTATTGACGTGCTCTGACCTGGAGGTGACATTCTGAAAGGAGATGGTCGGCAGTTTCTGAGACAATGGGTTTGAGAACTTTGGTTCCCATAGATGGTGCCAACTGTAATAGCCTAATTCTGGGATTCAGACTTAGCCTTTACACCAAATGTGTCTAGAACGCTCAAGAACAGTAAATAATAATTAACAAGATAATTTAACGTGGAAAACCTTTGAATAGGTTAAAAACCACGACCTCTTTTGAGAATTTGGAAAAAGAGAAGATGATCTAATTGAAGTTGCTAACTTATTACAATGAGCATTCTAAGTATCTAAAGTTTCAGAGTTGGGATTCTTCTGTATAAAATTGCTTGTTCTTAATCTGTAGTTCTCTGATCCTACTTATAGGTCTCATCATATGACCGTTTGACGACCATTAATATTTTTAATGGTGGACGTTACAAAGTAGATATAAGATATTCTTTGATCTGATGATATAACGTCCTAATATTTGTTGTTGTACAACGGCTCTATTGATGACTGTATACTTGTGTAAATCGAACTGCTGATATGGAGGTCAAAAGCGATGACTCAAATTGAGGAATATTGAATATGTCTTCAGCAGTATTTCTTGTATGCTGACAAGGTCGATGATGAAGCTTTGAGTCTAAGATACGAAATAAGCTATTACAAGACGGCTCTCAACCAATAGTACGAGGAGCCTCATGGACGAGTGGTGTTGGTTAAGAAATTTGTGTTGTATTTGCTTCCTGACGTTGCTGCCATGATTTTTTATGTGCCACGTGCTCTGTTGGTGAGATCAAAAGTTCGTATGTAGTTCAAAGATGAAGCATAAGTTCGAGATGTGGAATACGCCATTATAGTAGGCAATTTATGCAGCTGGAGTGGTTTTGGTGTGGAATGCAAATTAAGTGAAAGCACAAGGGTGTGATGAATTGTTGAATCGAAGAGCAGAAGTCTGTTCTTAGTGATGGAATTGGTAGCCCTTAGCTGAGAAGCGAGATCCCCAAGCTTGACATACCTTTTGCGTCAAGTATTCAATTTCCTCTTCTTTTTTCCAACCATGGATTTCTTATTGTTTGGAGTGGATCTACCCATTAATTGATTTAATTTATTGGTTGGCTAATTTAATTAAAACCTGTAAGAGGGTTAATTCAATTGTCTAAGAGAGAGAAGAAATTAAAGAAACTTAGAGAACTAATTTTTTTAACATGTATTAAAAATTACATAACTAACCCTTTTTTTATTTTTCATTTTTAAGTAAGTGGGGGCAGCTGGTTCTCACGTAGCTCCGCCCCTGCCTCTTGATTGCTAAAATTAGAAATCAATGAAGAGAGAAGATTAAAAGGTTTTAAGAAGAAGATATATAACATGGTCTTTGTTGAGGTAATCTTCGAGTTCTTGATGGATATTTTATTTTCTTTATTTATTGTAAATCTATGTGAGGGTATTATGAGATTAGAGAATTTTATGTTCGTTGAAATCTCTTGAGGGCTTGTAATTGAACTTGGATACAGAGTAAATTTCTCAGTGATTCTCGTAGGGTCCCTCTTTGTGATACAAATCCTACTATGTAGTGTTCACATGAAAATAAACATTATTTAAAACTGACTGCAAAAGATTAAAGAGTGCTGCTAGGAGGACTCTTATAAGAGGATGCCACGTGTATAAGTGGTAACTTGTTTACTTACTCCCCCGGTTTCATTAACAACAACAGCAACATTTTTTTTTCCAAACAACCCATATTGGTTTCAGCTTTTCAGGTTTGCAATTCACACATTATTTTGGTCGCAGTGATAACAACAATCATTCTCATCAATATTGGTGAAACTGTGCGACAATCATCGAGGTCTAAAGCTAGAACTTGAGGAGAGGGAGAACTCAAGTATCTATGAGTTGATGTTTTTCTTCTGTATAAACTGAATTTGGATAAATTTGTGATATTCCAATCAGAAATGTTAAGAAGTAACCTTTAGAAGTTTTTTCTTTCTCCCATTTCGGCAAAAGCTCAAGACTATGTTGGCTAAGAACTAGTAGTTGGAGAGAGAGAGAGAGAGAAGAACTGAGTGTTTTATTTGTTTTATAATATAAAATTTGGAGAACCGGTATCCCATTCCACAAAAAACACGTGGCGGGTTGGTAGTGCAATGGTCTAGGCTTAGAACCCTGGGGTCCCCAAAGCATCTCTGAAGACGGTATTACCGGCTGAGACGGTCTCCTCTATTTCTTTACTACACTGGAAACAATCAAACTATTAAAACCTCTCTCTCTCTCTCTCGCACTGTTTTTCTTTCGTGACACTATCTATCTTTATCTCTCTCCAAAAAAATCCCAAAACCTCTCTCCTCATTTCATCAATTCGAGGTAAACTTCCAACTTATTTTCTAGATCAGATCTTCATATATATCTATTGATTACTATTGTTTGATCTCTAATATGTTTATATGATGTTTGTGTTATTGATTGCGATCTAGAGTTAGGATTTGATTTACTAGTGTTCTTTGTTTCTGATGTTAATTGAGTCTTAGATACTATCTATGTCAAATTACGAATCAGTAATTTTTGTTTATGTATCTTCAAAATTGCAATTTGTATGAAATTCGGACTAGTTAGATGATGAAAGAGGAGTTATGTCGAGCTTATCCAGATTGATACACTAGGTTGTTATTGATATATTATGAAAGATTAGATAAATGGAAATTTTGAAAACCTTGTTGTTATGAGATGACTTTATCATCAGCGTGTGCTGTGGAGAAGTTTGAATATGCATAATATTTTTACATCGTTAAAGAATAACGAATTTTCTCAATCGAAATGGAAAAACTGAATATTAGTGTATAAAAAGAAAAATAAATATCATAGGTATATCTTTATACAAATATCAGATTGGGTTAGGATTTTTTCCCTGGGAGCTTAAGTGGTCATGTGAGTGTTTACCTTTATTCCCAAATTGTTTGGGAATAAAATTGTTCGAGAGTGAGTACGTCCTACAACTTTATATGGTTTCAGCTAATACTATGAGCATTTCCAACATATTTTTGGCGATGTGGGTGTTTGTGTGAGAATATCGACTCACACCGCATCATTTAAAATCCCCAACAGTGTTTTTGTGGTAAGTGTGAGGTTTTAAGAGGGTAGTCATCATTCCTTGTGCACATGTTTAATGGAGTGATATGGCTATCTACTTTCCAACATATTTATTCTCAAGTACATGGGACTAAAGATACAAATTCACAATACCAATTTCCATACTTCAGCTTTAAAGCAAGATAACCGAAAATTGGAGTTTTTCTAGAGATAAACTCCTACATAGTCTAAAGAACATGGTATGTTAACTTGAATAAGCGGTTATAGAAGCAAACTTAGATTGCACAGGTGTTGAGAAATGTCTATCTGAATCTAAGAAAATAGGCATTTAGTTGGTAATATGAGAATAAATAAAAAATGTTTTGGTTCTTGAACATTTTTTTGATACCTTGGATTTGAATAATCATATTGAAAATGTGGAGAACTTTAATTCTTGATATCTGAAACTTTATATTTATAGACCTTCATCTGGTTATGCCTGGTTTTTCAAAATCAGAGTTCCATGATTGTATTGGTGCTTTCTTTCAATTATGATTTCCAATATTTTTATAGTTGAGTGGAAGATTTTACTAATGAGAAAATTGTGCTTTCCAATATGCATCTACTTAGAAGTGGTTTTTTCGTTTTTCCTTGAAAAATTCTCTTATAAAGGGAGGGGGGCTGGCAATTTAACCTGCCCCGCCGGAGCCCCACCCTTAATGAGGCGGGTATGGTATGACTATAGCGGGTATGGGGCGGGGTTGGTAAAAAAAAAAAACCCATTTATTAATTGGGTCAGGTCTGGTTTTAGCCTTAAATAAACGGGGCCCCGTCACCCGACCCAATTATATATGATATGTCCTGAATACCCTTATGAGTTATGAGAATATGAGTAACCTAATTCACTTAATCACTTCTTTCCTCCTCTCTTACTTCCTTCAAGTTGAACCTTCACAACCTCTACAAATTTATTTCAACCTTTGTACCAATTAGCAAATTCATTTCAATCTTCATTTCCATTTCAATCATTTCAACCTTCATCCTCAAAATTCAAGGTTACGAAGATTTGAACAACAATTAAGTCTGCGATCATTTTATAATTCAACCTCTACATCATTCATTGGGAAGTTTACGAAGATTGGATAGATTACCAATCGATTGGAACAACGTTTACATCAGTGATCTGCTTCAAGCCAATCTCTACATCAGTGATCTATTTTAGGAAGTATACAACATTTGCAAATTAGAGAGATCACTAATCGATTCAGGTAACTCCTCCAAGTCTCCAACAATCCAGAAGCTTGAAACGCCAATTAAGTCTCAACGTTTACAAGTTACTAAGATTAGTTTCAACATTTTCAACCTTAATTCTGATTTGATCCATTTCAAGTGATTGATAAGATAATAATATAACCATTGCAGTGCAGCACATTCTATGATGCTTGTTCTTACTGCAATGTAGCACATTGCATGATCTTTTATTGTGTGTGTGTGCACTATGCACCTGATTTAGTTTAGTTTTTTTTTTTTTTTTTTTTTTGTACGAGTGATTTCTATTTTTTTTTGTAAAATTTCATAAATGGGGCGGGTTTGGGGATCCTCACTTAGGATAAACGGGTGTTAAATGGATGATGGGGCGGGTTTGGTATTGGCAAATTTAAACGGGGCGGGTTTGGGTATTCCCCATTTAAGTTAAATGGTAATGGGGCGGGTATGGGGGTATGGTAATTTGGCGGGTATGGGGATGGTATTACTCCACCTGCCCCAAACCCGACCCATTGCCACCCCGTTCCCATCTCAATTAGACGGTATAACTGTAGCTGATAGTGCGTATTCTATTCATTATCTATTTAATAGCTGTTTTCATCTTCTTGTTTTGAGTTTTTAGCATATATCTAATTTTGAGAGTATTTGATCTGAAGGAAACACTAAGTTATTGAGGAATGGATGATGTAAAAGAGGTGACGGAAACATCTAACCGTGGAAATGAATGGGAGGTTGTTTCTCTTACAGCATCAGCATATGCTGCTGCTCCTGGTCCGAGAGGGATTGAGTCAAATGATGAAGACAAGGGTAGTGAGACAAAAAAGAATGAAGATGAAACCTCCCATGCAATGTTTATGTCTGGTCATTTTGTGTTTCCTCCTAGCCAACATGAGAATCTGCCATTAGAACCTGATGAAAGTGAGATTCACAATGAACAAGGAGCTGAAGATGTGGTTCCTGAGGAAGAGCCTGAATTGGATGTTGAAGTAAGGGATTTATCTGATAAGAACAAAGAAGAAATTTGGAATGTCGAAGGCGTGACATTACCAGATGAGTTTGCAGAAGGAAAGAACTTGCAAGGGTTAGATTTGGTTGGAGAAGAGCTACGTGTATATGATGCTGCTAAATTTTGTTCATTTCACAATGAAACAAAAATAGGTGGATCAGTAGTAGGTGATGAAATGGCAGTTGATCCCGAATCTTCCCAATTTACTGTAGACTCTCCTTCAGACTCTTCTCCAGATTCCTCAGTGTCTGTGAGTCCTAGAAAAGATAATATACGTAATCGTTATGGCCTTCCCTGCGAAGCTTGGTGGAAGAGGCAGGCTGCTGCTTTGTATGCTCAAGCAAAGGAAGCCAATGCAATATGGTCTGTTTTTGTTGCGGCAGCTTTAATGGGTATTGTGATTCTTGGGCAGCGATGGCAGCAAGAAAGGTGGCAGGCTCAACAACTGAAGTGGCAGTTCAGCGTTAGTGATGAGGTATGCTTTGCTATCCAGAACTTTTTTCAGTTGCATAAAGTTTTGCTTTTTGAAGGGGTTTTCATAATCACGAAAGTATATTTTCTTGTGCTAATGCATTGGCCTGAGGACTTCATCGCATGTTTTTTGTTAGTATTTATTTCTCTTACATGCTGTTATGTTTCCTATGGATGCCTATCTTATCTCGGTGCACACTAGAATAGATAACTCAGAACTTCATATTTGGTCTTCATGCGATGAATAATATATAGGAAGGAGAGAATGAATGTATTTTTGAGTAGCCAATGAACATGGGCGTGGAACATATGATTTTTTAATGTGGCTCACCACAGACTAATGGCAGAAACTATTACAGATTAAAGAACATAAGAAGATAACCCATCCTCTCTCTTGTCTCTCACTAGCCTATAAGTCCCATATACACTAGGACAAAAAAGCGTACACATCCCCTAATAAGAGGCCAAAAAGGGTCTAAATACATCACGTTGGAGGCTCATCCCTGGTACAACTTAAGCATTTCTGATTGGATTAGTGTTGGTTTTTCGACCCACCAGGTACTTATTTGGGAACACATTTTCTTGTCTAAGGGCACCTAAGGAGTGAAATACAAAAATTGAAAAGGTGTCTGCACAAGAGACCAAGGATACACACCCAACAACAAAAGAAAGCTACCTCTCCCCTCTATTTCTTTCTTTACTGTCTTCTCTCATTAGTCTCTGTACTAAAAGATAATCCAGAAGAACTATGGTAACAAATATGGACAAGTTGCCATCTGAATCTATATAGCCGGTGTTCTATGCTATCTATATGGATTGGGTGACTGTAGATATTGCCAGATGTTATGTCAAGACGTAGGAATCCACACCCTTATTAACTTGCATTGTTACAGGCAGAGAACTGAAGAAGTGCAATTACTGTATAACCAAGAGACTGTTTTATGAATGCAAGGGGAAATTATGCAGTCTCCTTTTCTTTATTCTTGTCACTAATTGTCATAGCTCGGTTTTTAGTTTGCCGTCACCACATATTAACTGTTGGTTTAAGTTCTAACTGCCATTAGTTCACTTTGTATTGTTTACTTGGTGATTTTTGTAGTTGGTATTTCTTTTTTATATTTGTGTACCGTGTGCTGTTTGAGCAATCCGAGTTAATTTATAACTGATATGAATATATTATCGCTGCCAACTTTGTTGTTTTTTCTTATTTTTGCATGTTTCTAGGAATCAATTTTCTTTTCACCAGTCTCACCATACTAATTATTTGCTCAGATATTCTGAAGCTTCCCCTTTACTCTAGGAGTGACCAGTGAACTTGTAGCAGTGGTTTTGTTACCTGGGTACAAGGAAAGGCAAATCATACATTTGATTTACATTCTTAAAAGAACATAGTCCAGTTCACAATATTAGTCATTAGCCCCATATTTGGGATCGTAATGTTAAAATGTTGTACACTGTTATGTGTATTCGTCGCCTAGCATATTTACACTCTTACACCGTGAATATGCACATCTAACGCATGTTGCTCAGATAGTGCAATAGTGCATATACTTTATTCTTACTTCCTAGACCAACTTTTGTAATTTACTTATATTATTTGTAGTTTACTTAACTATCCAACTCCAAATTTAAAGCCCAATATTTTGTTAGTGTTAATAATACAAATGTTTAATTTTGTACAAGGATTGTGGTTTCAGTCTTCTCCTCCATTCCCAGTCTTGTAATAATTTGTTTTTTGTTATTTTGCAGAAGGTGAACTGGATGATGGGCCCCATCTCCCGATTTAAAGATGCAATTGCAGGTGGACCTCGACGAAGTCCTGTTATTCGGGGAAGTGCCACCTCCACCAACCGTTGAGACGGGGAGTTTGCACCACCTCAGCCAACCGTTAGGATGGATGCGTCCTGTTATCAGTTGCAGCAGCACCTCCACTGACGGATTTTAAGATGATGACGATAAAGAAGCATTGAGGATTCTGTTGCATTATATGTATGTATGAATGCTGGGAGGGTCTTCCCTGTTTTATAAAACAGATTTTACTTGGATTTGTTACCTACTTAATATTGTCTGTTGATAGCACTTACTACCGAGGTACATTCTGATGCAAGCGGAAGAAAGTTAAACAAATGCAACAAAGAACAATCACAAGAACAAACACAAAACAACTGGAATTGAGAAGTGTAGGAGGAGAATTTGCAACTCTATTCATATAATCACAGTTAAGTTACAATTCATAAAGAAACAACGATCTTCTTCTTCGTAGAAAAAAAGGAATAAAAGCTCAAAGCTTAAACAAAATAACCACTCTATAAAATCCTCCTATAACATAGACCGACTCTTAAGAACAACTCCTATCTTTCCTACTAAGGGAGCGGATTCCCCTACACTCTCCTCTTGCTACACTCTCTCTTAACCACACAGTCACTCTCTCTTGCCAACTCACTTACTCTCTTTTTACCTATGTGGCATCTCACTCACTCCACTGACTCACTCACTCAATCACTCTCTCTCTAATCCTCTCTTCAAAATTCAAATCTCTCTCTCTCTCTCTCCCCCGGTTTCCCTCCACTGAATCCTCCACCCAATCACTCAGTCTCTCTCACTCCAAAACTCAAATCCCCATTCAAATTTCACTCTCTCTCTCTCTCTCTCTCTACCTCCGGTTAAGGTATGATTCTTTCTCAGTCTATTTCCTTGTTGGGAAACTGTATTTTGGGAACGTGATGTTGGAATTGTGCTACAGAGGTAATTTGTGTAGGGGTATTGATTTTGTTTGACAGGCTAGTGGGCGACATCCCAACATCTACTTCCAAACCCAACATCCCAACATCTACCAATAGGTGAGTGGTGTGCAAAATTCTTCTCTATAGATTTAAAAATTATCGTACACTACATAGTCGACATGTTATTGTCAAAATTTGGCCATGTGACAATTTAAGAGTGTCGTACAACACAACAATCGACAAATTTACATAGTTTAATTGTCGAAATTGAATAAGTCAACAATAATTTACGACTAAATTGTTGCAAACCCAATGGATCGACAAAATTATTGTCGAATATACCAGA
The DNA here is from genome assembly GCA_014058105.1 of Kingdonia uniflora. Taxonomy (NCBI): domain Eukaryota; kingdom Viridiplantae; phylum Streptophyta; class Magnoliopsida; order Ranunculales; family Circaeasteraceae; genus Kingdonia; species Kingdonia uniflora. The sequence goes on from JACGCM010001272.1 coordinate 3,044,728, forward strand.
AATCGACAAAATATTGTCGAAAGCCCCTGAAATCGGCAAAATATTGTCGATTTATGGTATTGTCGACAATATAACTCAGTGAAACCTATTTATATTACATATATGGGGTTTATTCAACGGGTGTGTAATTTATTCCATGGGTGTTTTGGCGGGAAACATGATGGTTACGATAATGAAGTAATTCCCCTAGTCTCCCCCCCTAATGAAGATGTTAATGAACTATTTTGGTCCCAAGTAGTATTACGTATAGAAGCATTGGAAGCTGCAGAACGAGAAATGCAAGCTCACATAGATTTGTGGAAGAGCCGAAAACCTATCGGGAGTCATCTTCCGAAGAATCTGATTGAAGGGAATGTTTGGGATTGAGGACCTGTAGACTCTACTTAGTGATATTGGGGTTAACATGTTAGTGTAGTGTCTGTTTTGAACCATCTAATAACATACATGATGTACAATTTTGGACAACTGTGACCCATAAATTTTTTATATAATCAAAGTGTTTGTTATGAAAAGCGGTATTTTTTCGTTTTGCATTTTTGGTTACTTGTCTGTCACTTTTGATTCCATATGTTCGTCTGACTGTATGGATGTATTTGATTAATGGGATTGTACCCAATAATTCCTCCTATATGACAGGATGATAATATGGAAGATTTTATTGAACTAGAGTGGTCAAAGGTAATCGAAGATGAATCACCACCAAGGGCTGTCAACGAACGTACGTCGGGTCTGTGTTCCAGAACACCTGATTGTACCATTGATTCTCTGTTTGTGGATACTCCATATGAAGGGCAAACTTTTGATATAGTGGATGACGCAAGTTCCTTTTATGAACAATATGGAAGGAAGCAAGGGTTCTCCACAAAGAAGCACAACTTTAAAAAACGACCAAGATCCGAGGAGATAGGACGAGTAACATTTACTTGTTTGTGCAACGGTTTGTCGAAGAAAAACAAAACTTATGATACAAGTGAACAAGATGGGAAGAAACAATTTTCTTACCAATGCGGGTGTAAGGCAACTTTGAACATTAATTGGAGAGAAAAAATTGGTAAATTTGTTGTTACCAGTTTCTCAGATGTGCATAACCACAAGCTTGTATCACCTCGCAACCACCATCGTATGAAGATTAATTGTTTCTTTCCTGAAGCTGCAAACAACCTCACTGAAACTTTTGAGTTGCACAACATCTCAGTAAGAAGGTGTCTGCTCTATTCCCAGGCAAGAGCTTCAACAAACGTGATTGTTACAACCACAAAACCAAGGTTAACAAGGAACGTCTATCGAGTGGTGATGCGCAGGCTACATTGGATTGGTTTAAGAAAAAGCAACTTGAAGATTCTATGTTCTACTTTGACATTCAACTCGATGATGATGACAGAGCACTTAATTTTTTTTGGATAGATGGGCGATCCCGAATGGCATATGAGGCTTTTGGGGATGTGGTGACTTTTGACACCACGTATAGGACAAATGTTTCTAAGATGCCATTTGCTCCATTCGCGGGAATAAATAACCACTACCAAACAATCTAACTCGAATGTGCTTTGTTGAGGAATGAGCAAGAGAAGCACCTTTACTTGGTTATTTCATACATGGCTAAAGGCGATGAGCAATAAACACCTGAAGGCTATTATCACTGACCAAGACGCTGCGATGAGTGCCACCATCCCTAAGGTTAGTCTCAATGTTATTATTACAAGAATTGTCGGGTAAATGTGGTTTGTCGGGTAAATGTGCTATTATCCATGTGTCGACAATTATAGCTGACATAATTGTCAAAATCCACAAAGTCGACAATTTATATTGTCGAAAATCATGAACTCAACAATTTATATTGTCAAAAATTATGAACTCGACAATTTATTTTATCAAAAATCATGAAGTTGACAATTTATTTGTAGAAAATCATCAAATCGACAATTTAATTGTCGAAAGCCACCAAGTCGACAATTGATACTATCAAATGTCATGAAGTCCACAATTTATACTGTCGAAAGTCATGAAGTCGACAATTATAGCTAAAATAATGTCGATTAATTGTCGAATCGACAATAATGTCAATTAATTGTGTAATGATTTTGTAATCAACAATCTTTGTTCTCTAATATATGTATTTTCTCGCAGGTGTTCCCAAATACCAAACATCGGCTCTGCTTATGACACATCATATGCAAGTTCCCTAAAAAAATTTGTCATGTTTATCGAGATCCATCTACATTCAAAACTGATATAGATTCAATTATCCATAACACATATGATCCTGCAGAGTTTAATAGAAGGTGGAATGAGCTTATGAAGAAACATAATCTTGATGACAACAATTGGATGCAAGGGAGAAAGATGGATACTTTGTGGAATGGAGGTACTTTCTATGCTAGCATGAGTACTACTGGCCGAATCGAGTCAACAAACAATTTCTTCAATAGTTGGCTACTTCCTTCAACTGGTTTGTACAGTTTCGTGACAAAATATGCAACAGCTCTATTAGACACATTTGAAATAGAGAAGGAAGAGGACTTCCAATCCCAACATAGATATCAGCAATTCAGACCTCATCAGGCTCTACTAAAACATGCAGCAAAGATTTATACAAGACAAATTTTCTATAAAGTTGAAGACCAATTTAATCAAACTGCTCGTTTTATAGCAATAGAAAAGAGCATAAACAACAATGTTCGAGAAATACTTGTGAAGTCACATAGCGGACCACCTAAAAGTTTTGAGCTGAAGATAGACTTGGCCAGCCTGACAGGCTATTATGAATGCAAGTTGTTCGAGTATGTAGGTCTGCCATGTCGTCATCACTTCAAGGTTTTCTCCAAATATGATGTTCTACAACTTCCAGATGTATTTATTTTACCAAGGTGGAAGATTGGTGTAAACAAATATTCCCGATCATACGACGAGAGTTTCTTGGATGGAGAGAACTTGAGGAAACCCTTATGCCATAGCCACCTTTCACTTCTCGCAGCAAACCTTTTTGAGAAGGCATCAAAGAATAAAATAAACTTCGAATATGCAATTTCAAGTCTAGACGAGCTTGAGTTACACCTAGATGTGTACGATGCATCTTTCACTCAACTCTCATGGTCGGATCCTTCAATGTCAACTCTATTAACTAAGACAGTGATGTCTTCAGCTCCTATTTTGGATCTTCTTATAGCACAAACCAAAGGCCTTACAAAATATGATCACAAAAAAGGTGGCCGATGGAAGGGCGGAATGAAGATAGCTATCGAAAAGAGGAAGATGACATGTAAAGGGTGCAGAGTCTTTGGCAGCCACGACAAACGAACTTGCCCACAATTAAAATTATTGTTTCAAAAAGCAGAAGCTGGTGAGTACCCTAATGCGAGAAATAAGTACTTCCAACAACTTGTATGATAACATATGTTGAATATTTCTAATTTATATGCCTCGTTACATACGTAGGGCCTGGCACAAATGATGGAAGAGATACACAATCAGACGACCATGGTGTAGGGAGTTGTTGAATAGCTTTATATGCTTGCATGTCTGTCTACATCATTGGGACTTCCTTTATTGTTGTACTTAAGTTTACATTTTTAGCGATATTAAGTACGTTAAAGTAAGATGGAGGGAGCCTAAGTTGAACACTGCAACACTGCACTGATATTGATATAATTTTAAATGCCATTATAACACTACACTGATATTGATAAAATTTTAAATGCCTTATTCCTAGTATAAATACCGATTATGTTGCTTGAGGAGGTTTCCATTGTTTCTTGTTTTTTTGGTAAGATGGTTAAAACTAGGTCTCAAACTTGTCAGGATACATTTCTTCGTCGTGTGCGTGAGAAATATAGGGAGTTGGTAGAGCGATACTTTGGTTTGAATAGGGTCCATGATCCGATATTGTTGCTATTTGAGGAGTATTATCCGGATTTGAGTGAGGCGGAGGCGAAGGTGTGTAGGGAAGACTATTTATACCATTGTTAGTTGTAGTATGTGATTCTAAATCTGCAGGAGTATGTGGAAAGTCACATCAACTGGACCAAGGCGATGGTGAGGGAAAAAGATGCGCTTGCCGCGAGGAACCACACATAATGTTTGCCCTGGTGGCCATTTCAGTTGTAACTAGTTTTTGTCTCTCTGTCATCTGGTTATCGTGGAATAAATTATTGTTTTTGTAGACTCTCTATCTTATTTTTTTATGCGTTTTACTTTGTTGTTCCAGTGTCTACACATATTGTCGAATTGGGTGACCATTTGTTATCGATAACACAATTGTCGACAATAATAATTGTTGATAATTTCGTATATTCGACAATTAATTGTCGACTTCACCTTGACATCGACAATTAATCATCGATTTCACCTTGAACTCAACAATCGTATATTCGACAAATAATTGTCAACTTCACCTTGGAATAGACAATTAATCGTCGATTTCACCTTGAACTCGACAATTAGATCTAGCGACCATTTATTCTCAATTGCACCTTCAACTCGATAATTTATTGTCGATTGAACCTCCAACTTGACAATTACAACTGTCCACTGCACAATAAAATCGACAATGGGACCCCTTAACAATTACAAATGTCTTGTAAAATAGCTACTTTTGTCTAGAAGCTACAAAAAATACATAGATTTATGCGACAACTGTACATCATCAAAAAACATACAAATATGTACAACATTCAAGAAAACAAATCGTCTGTGCTGTAATCCCATGGGTTAACGTTATTGTCTTTCATCAACTTCATCCAAGCTTGGTTTGGCACGTCGAAATAGGTCATCACAGAGGCTTTCATAAAATCATCTGGAATCTCCAATTGCACATGCGCCCACCATAGTATAAAATCCGGAAGAATAGGTGATAAGTACTTGGTCTTTAATTTCACAAAGTTTTCATCAGATGTCATCCCAACCCACCAATACTTCGTACTATCAGCAAGAATGTTTTTAAACCTCTTCAATTTGGTAATCTTATTGTTTGCTTTCGGCCAGAACATGGGTAAAAATGCTAGGGCCTCCTTGTTGCTGATGAAGATCACCATCTTCTCATAATATGTTGCCAACAAATGGCCCATATACAAATATTTCACAATTAAAGTTAAAGGCCCGCAGAAAAATATCATACCTTCTCTCTCCCAAATCATTGTAAGCTACATCCAACGTCTGACTGAACACGCTCTTCCAATAAGAGGATTTTTGGTCATCAAGGTATACAAGGACTGCTTCACATTCAAGAACTTCAATTGGCTCTTATATGCATATGATGCAGCAACCCTAAACGTTGTGTTCCCATCTCTTTTAACATCGCGTATATCCAGTTGGAACCAATTAAATGGTTGAAACAAAGTCTGTCTTAGCTTGGTTTAATCATCATTCTTCTTCAACCTCGAATCAATCATCTCGTTATACTCCCCCCCCCTTTTAAGATCAAGTCATCCTGATATTCCTCTTTTGGACCCTCTTGAGCAATAGTTAAAAGTTTAGTAAACTTCCGACCTAGTTACTCCCATGTCGGATCATAAGGATCTTGAAAATCCTCTTCCTTTCTTTTAATGGTACCTTTTAGTACCAGCCTGCATCGTAGACACAACCACGATAGCGTAGTTATAAATTAAAACAAAGTAATTTAAAGCCAAACTACAAGCATAGGATAACAAAGGTGCACACACCCACTCATCATTGTCATTTTGAATATTGAATATCATCTCTTCCGATATTGTCATCTTGGTTTCCTGTATAGTATAGGGCCCATTTTGAGAGATATTATTAATATTTGGTGAAAGGCAAATTAAAAGTCACAGGACAACTTACAAGCTTGTTGGTTTTGTGAATATATTTGGCGTACCACCTGTCATGAGTAGCCTTCACCTATCAAACATTGGTTTATAGATACATAAATACACAAAATTAGAGTACTGAAGACCTACTCAGAGACTGGATAATAAATTGTCGACAAGCTTTTTTATAAGTCGGCAATAAATTATCGAGAACCACCATAGTCGATAATAAATTTTTCGACGACCCACCGGAATCGACAATAAAATTGTTAACATATATATCTTTCGACAATTTCGTAATTTGATGGATAATCGGTTATAACAATTGTGATATTGTCAATTATCACAATTGTCGACAATAAATTGTAGAAATTGAAAAAAGTCGATAATCTTTAGAGGGCATGATAACTAATGTACATTATTGTCAATTTCAACAATTGTCGACAATAATATGTCGTAATCAAACAAGGGTCAAACAACTCGAAAATATTTAAAATGCATGACAAACAATATTGGTAATAGTTCGTCCTTTATAAATAAATTCGAAAATATTTAAAAGGCATATATCAAAAAATCCACTGACATAGAAACTCTCCTCTAATAAAAAAATGAATTGTTGATTCAATATGCATTACTACAGAAGGTGTCGTCCAATGGCACATGTCTAAATCAACTTACATTCCTATCTCTCTCACTCAACTTCCTCTGCGCTTCTTCATATTTTGTGCTTAACTTGTCGTACTTCTGCTTCTAGTCTTCGACTCCTACGACGTTTGCCTCTGAGTGTGCAACAAAATTTAGCTACACATTAAAAGAAGGTTAATCATGAAACAAGTAATAAATGACATATAGGTTTAAATATACTATATTCTTTTTTATAATATTTCATACTCACCGCTAAGAGTTGTGGTTATTGATTTATAACTTGTTCAATCAAATTCTTATTGATAGCAGCCAAGTTCTCACACTCCAGTACCTGCTATCAATAAAAAATGAGTACTTCCCAAAAAATGAATAACTCTCAATGAACTTGTTTCTCCTTGGCATTCATAGTACTTACTTTATTTTCTAATTATAGGTTCTAATCTGCAAGCGACTTCTTCAATGAACAAACATCTTCTGACAACTTCCTATTTGTTTCCTTAAGTAAATTGCACTCCAAGTTTTGATAACAAACATGTATGACATCTATGAACAACACATAAAAGAGGGAATGCTGAAACATGGTAAACTTAAATAGGGAAAAGAAACTATAAATACCCTGTCCTTCAACTTCTTTTATGTTTTGCTGAAGTCTTTCTCGCAGATCGAGTCGAGCACTTGCTTCGCCTGAATATCAGCTTATAATTTTTCATTTGACTCATTCAATCTTTCATATTCATCTATCTATAATAGTAAGGGAAATAAATTAATTAAAGTTACTAACAAATTAATTAGTAAGGCGAATAAATTAAAATAGATTTTCATTGAGTAAGCAGAAATTGTCGATTCTCGATATAATCGACAATTAGTTACCATGTTTATTGTCGATTCTACGTATAATTGATAATAAAGTACTATAAATTGTCGAATATCTTTATTATCAACAATAAAGTACTATAAATTGTCGATTCCCTTTATAATCGACAATAAATTACTATAAATTGTCGATTCTTTTTATAATCGACAATAAATGACTATGATGACATTTAAACTTTAGATTTGACAATTGACATTAAATGTGCCTACTGATTGTCGAGTATGCCAATATTAGTTAAAAGGTGAGGAGAGTGTGTGCCTACCTTCAACTTGATAGCCTCAAGCAATTCTAATTTTGCCCGATCTTCCACCTCCTTCGCTGACTTCGGCGAATAGACTTTAGACTTCAAGTTAGTGATCTCCTCTTCCAAATAAGAGAGATTTTCATTTTGGCCCTCAACTTGTAAAAGAGTATAAGCATATTAGAAGAAGGAACAAATGTACTACTCCAAGGGCCAAACACTATAACAACAATACTCACATCTTCATGCTGTGAAGCACCACCACCAACAACACCCCCAACTCTACCCCCATCGCCCAATATCATCCCATCATCATTTTCATCAAGATTAATAGCAGCTGGGCAAAGTTTGGCGAATAAAACTCTTTTAAACCATTCAAAGTATCCTTCAACACAGACGAGGATTCCATTGTGTACTTTTTTCCCCCTCGTCTCGATTAAAGAGTCCCTCCATTTACCTCTAGAGAATAGATCCGCCTAATCATACTTCGGTTTGTATGCACATGGTTCAGTAGCAAAATATAAGCCACTATTCTCGAGACAAATGGGATTCCTAGGTACAGGTTGCCTTCGGTTAAACTGGTACTGTACTCTGTCAAGATAGTACAGCTCGATGTGTTCAGGACTACGAATAAAATCGATAAAAATAGCAACTTTTTTGAATACATGTCTATTTGCTCTCTTCTCCAAGTACGGGTCCTAGATGACCTAGAACACGAAAAAAAAAAATATTAGTAAGGCAAATAAATTTATACAGATTTTCACTGAGTAAGATAAAGTTATTGTCGGCGTATGGAGGATCGACAATTAGTTGCCATGTCAATTATCAATTATCCATATAATCGATAATAAATGACTGTCGAATTGTCGATCCTCCAAATACTAGACAATAAATTTACATGAAATTATCGACTGTTCTGTAGTAGCTTATTTCCCAGATTCGACAAGGATAAGCCAACATAACATAGTCAAAGACAGTCTAGCATTTGAGAAGACTCCACATCTTCAACCCCAAGTCCTCGACCTTCTAAAAGTAACCGTTGCGCCTGGTCAAGAAAGAGCTGTTAGAGATCCGCAAATTTTGCCCGCTACCCTCGAAATAGGAGACTGTTTCTTCTTTTTCTAAACTGCCTGTATATACTATAAATATAGGCAGAAAATAGATTATTAAGATCTGCAACTTTACTATTGACCCTTCCTTATTGTTCTATCAGCCACAAAATTATAATAACTAACAAACTATTGGATTTTACATCAAAATCTTCCTCGAGGTCGTTGGTTTTCTTAGCTTTTACTGAGTTTCCACATAAAATCTTATTCATTCTAGCTTATTATTATACCATCCGTACTAAAAGTATCGACGGAGATTATCCTTTTGGAAAACATGCCATTACAATTGGTACCGTCTGTGGGAAATACCACACTTTTCTTTACCACCTCTGATCTTAAAAAAATCCGATGACAAACATGAACCTCCGAAGCCATTCTAGTACGCCGAAGAATTATGAAATCAACCTGATACCATATTCTGTCAATCTGCACGGTGCAGTGATCGAATTACAAATGCAAATTGAATTCGACCGAGTCCAGAGGTTTGATGACAACGCATCCATGCTCAGGCTCTTCAAGTGGAACAAGTCGAAAGGAGAAAAGCCTTAGACTAACAAAGTCAAACACATCAAAAGGAGATGGAGAATTTATGGAGAACTCAGGATGCCGTTTAACTTCACCTCCACAAGCCCGAAGTGATCATCGATCTAGGGCGGCCCAAAGAGAAAATCAGCCAAGAAAAGAATAGGTACGAACTTCTCGATCTAGATCCAAAAATCTAGATAGGGTTTCTTGACACTTCAGACTTACATCCTCAGCATCAACAACTCAAGGAAGTTGACACACGCGTCATCAAACTCCCTCAGCACTAGAAAGAAGACCAATCAGGGACCGATTGGGACCTGAAGGGCAGGGAGACTTTGATCCACAAGTTGTAGCCATACCAATTCCTCTGCTGCAGTTCATCACCTTGGACGACCTAAACAATAACATCTAGGCCATAAACTCTGATATTCCAGGCCGAAGGTCTGCTCTCGACAGAATCGAGACAGACCCCATTTCTTCTCACTTCAAAGTTATGCCCATTCCAGATAATTTCTACATGCCAAAGTTTATTAAGTATGCGCGCCTCACTGACCCTCTCACCCACTTCAGATACTTCAAAGCCGCAGTTAGATTATACTCCAAAATCGACCACATGCTATACAAATTATTCAACATGAGCCTGAAAGAGGAACCACTTAGATGGTTCTATACTATCTCCGGAGGCTCCATCACCATGTTCAGCCAGTTACAACTTCTCTTCGAGTCAAATTATGCTCATGCTAAGGAGCGAGATATAATTGTAGATTATTTGTTCTTCTTCGAGCAGGGAGCAAAAGAAACCTTGGCAAGCTTTTACAAGCGTTTCTTGCAAGAAACAAGAAACATTAAGAATTCAAATCCCAAAATTGTAGTTCCAGCATTCACCTCAGCCCTGCATATCGACTCCAAAGTTTGAGAAGAACTTACCTTGCACAAACCTAGAACGGTGATAGAGATGATTGATGTTGTAAATAACTACATTGAATTAGAACGATCAAAGAAGGATAAGATGAAGAGCTCCTCTGTCATCCAATCTCGTGAAACATTTACATCTCAACCCCAAAAATAAACCAATGTTAAAGCACCTAAGCAATGCGAAAGAAACACCGACAATGCTAGAAGAAGAGATGGAAGGCCAAACAGACCTGTCCCCGTTCTACCTTCAATGAAAACAACTCTCTCTGCTATCCTACCAACGATAAAGGGAGATAAGTTCTATCGGGCACCACATGCAATTACAGACATCCCCAACAAACCTTTATGTTAGTATCATAACGTGTATAGTCACGAAACTGACAACTGCTACTCTCTTATTCAAATATTTTATAGCATTCTATTAGCTGGAAGGCTTCATAATTATGTAGTCGACATTCAAAAGTTCCTCAAAGAAGAAACTAAGAACAAAGACGTCGAACAAGATCAAGTCCAAGGGCAGACTCGCCATCTTTACATGATCGAAATTGAAAAAGGAAAGAAAAGAAAATAAGACGATCGAATTACATCTTTTCGCAAAATGACTTCCTCAGATAAGTCAACGAAACTTCTACCCAGCTAGAGCAAATTAAAATGACCGTACCATATTATCTTTGAGGACTGCGATACTAGCCATGCCAACTACCCTCACGACAACCTTCTGGTCATTATGCTCAAAGTAGGACAATATTACCTACACATACTTTTCGTCGATACAGGAAGCGTTACAGATGTTTTGTTTGGAAGAAAAATTGAAGTTCTCGGACTCAAAGATTCAGTAAATGCTTCGACAACCACAATCACAGGCTTTAACGGCTTAAAAGAATTGGCAACAGGAGAAATTTCTCTGCTAGTTTAAGCAGGATCCAAAGCCACTTTCGTTAAGTTCGTGGTTATCGATGCTGAGTCCAAATATCTGGGAATTTTAGGACGGAGTTGGATACATTCGGTCAATGCAGTACCTTCTACATATCATTTAACATTGTGATTTCTAACAGATCACGGAGTCTACAAAATGAAAGGGAGCCAAGCAGTTGCACGTATGTTCGAGAATGCCACCACCTACTCTTATGCAGTGAAATTTCTCAAGGAATAACAACTACAGTAGGAAACACCTTTACATTCGTGCAACATGACACTGAGGTAGTAAATTCTATTGAACTCGATGGGCTCGGGTGTAACACCTTCATTAGCTCCAAGCTGTCATCTGATGAGAAAGAAACCATGATCCAGCTCCTTAAGAAAAAATCAATATCTTTGCATGGTCTTTCCAAGAAATGCCCGACATTTATCCTTCGATCGCATGCCATAAGCTCAACCTCCTTCCAGATAGCAAACTAGTTGTACAGAAGCATCGAAATCTAGCTCCATGCCTTTGCAGAGTCGTTAATGAGGAAATTGATAAACTCCTTCGTGTAAGATTTATCATATAAGCCAAATATCCACAATGGGTTTCTAACATAGTGACAGTCCCAAAGAAGAATGGGAAAATCAGAGTTTGTGATGACTTTACGGAGCCCAACAAGTTTACCTCAAATGATAACATTCCTCTCCCACTTATACCGCAACTCCTCGACTCTGTCGCAGGATACGAACTTCTTTTGATGATGGATGTAGCTTCTGGTTATAATCAGGTTCCTCTCGTCGAAGAAGATCAAGAAAAGACAACTTTCATCACAAAAAGGATCTTTATTGTTACACGATAATGCCTTTCAGGTTAAAGAATGCACGAGCCACTTACCAACAAATCGTTACCAAAATGTTCCAAGATCATTTAGGCAAAACCATGGAGGTATACATTGATGATATGATCTGCAAAAGCTTGAAGCGTGAAGATCACTGCAACAACCTCAAAACCATCTTCGATATCCTTCGTACCTACCAAATGAAACTCAACCCTGAAAAATGTCAATTCGATGTTGCATTCGATAAATTTTTGAGGCATCTGGTTAGTAAAAGGGGAATCGAAATTGTTCTGGCACAAATCAAAGCACTAATGGCAATGCCATCTCCTCGAACTAAGAAATATGTAAAAAAATCCGCTGACAAGATTGTTCTTCTTTACAGGTTCATTTTAAAGTCATATGATTGATGCAAACTTCTTTACCTCCTTCTTCGTGGAAATCCTACTCCACTGTCCAAACAACAGACCAAGGAAATCGTTTGGACTCCTGACTGTGAATTAGCTTTCCAAGATCTTAAACGATACTTGGGGCATCTTCCTATTATGAATACTTCAATTGATGGTGAAACACTCACAATGTATTTATCCACAACTGATGATTCCATTTGCTCGGTCCTTATTCGAGAAGATGACGGAGTAGAAAAACTAATCTACTTCATCAACAAGACTCTCATGCCTACTGAGAAAAGATATACAATAACCGAGGAACAACTACTTGCCTTGGTCTGCAACTCTCAGAAGCTTCGACCTTATTTCCAAGTTCATCTCATCAAAATTATTACTAAATATTCTCTCAAACTTGTACTCTCTAAAATGGAAAAATCTCAAAGAGTTCAACAATGGTCCGTATTCCTCAAAGAATATGACATCTCCTTCGAACCTCAGATATCAATCAAAGGACAAGTAGTAGCTGATTTCTTGGTAGATTTTCCATTCGAAGACCTCGATTAGGAAGAACTCAAAGAAGTATTGGTCGACGACTCAATTGCAGAGCCAGACGCCTGGTCCCAAAGCACAGGGTGGAGACTCTTTACCGATGGATCTGTTGGACCGCGGGGATCAGAAATCGGCATCGTTCTCGTCACACCATCCAATCATCGCATCAAGAAAGCTATTAAACTCAAATTCTATGCCACCAACAATGTAACAGAATATGAAGCTATCTTTCATGGACTAGATTTTACTATAACACTTGTGGCAGAAGAAATAAATGTCAATGTCGACTCCTTACTCGTCGCCAATCATTACAGCAAGACATTCAAGACATCTGACAAAATGGTTGATTACGCAACCTTAGTAGAAGAAAATATGAACAAATTTAAGTCAACAACAATCTCTTACCTCTCTCGAGCCAGAAATTGCCATACTGATGCATTGGTATACATTGCTGCCATGCTCGAAGATAGTGAAAAGAGAACTTTGGAGATTGAGGTTATCAAAGATTTTAGCTTCGATATGAGTTATACGATGAACATCAATGTTGTTGAAGACGAAGGTAAAGACAATTGGAGAAGAACATTTTATGCATATCTTAATTCTAACATTCTCCCGTGTAACAAAGAAGAGGCCCGATCACTCTTGGCCAAATGTCTATGATTCACAGTCCAAGATAACGCCCTCTATCACATTACAGGAGGAGGACCACTTATCGAATGCATCTCTCAGAAGCAAGCCCAAATAAAAATCAAAGAACTTCACGAAGGGATCTGCGCAGCTCACATTTTAGGACGATCATTGGCTCAATGGGCATTCACTCATGGTTTATACTGGTCGAAGATGTGACAAGACTGTGAAGACTATGTTCAAAGATGCTACAAATGCCAAATCTACGCTCAAAACATCAAAAGCTTCGTACTCGACTTGTACATAAGCAATGTCCTCTGGCCATTCAAAAGATGGGGGATCGATATCATTGGACCCTTCCACCCAGCATCGAGAAATTGTAAATTTGTTCTTGCAGCCATAGACTACTTCATAAAGTGGGTCGAAGCTGTTCCTCTATGTTACACTGATGAAAATGAAGTCATCAAGTTCTTTTGGGAACACATAATCACTAGATTTGGATGCCTACAAATGATACGATCCGAAAATGGTAAACAATTCATCAGCAGTAAAGTCCTAACTTTCCTCCACAAATACAAGATCGAACTCTCAACTTCGACACCTTACTACCCACAAGGAAATGGACAAGCTTAAGTCATCAACAAGAGCATTAAATTAGGATGGCGTGAACGCTTAGATGTAAAGAAAGGAAGATGGGTAGATAAACTACTAAGTATTATCTGGGCATACCAATGTTTACAGGTTGTACTCCCTTTATGATGGCCTTCGGCATTGAAGCCGTCATACTCTCTGACCTCGATCTACCAATTAGTGGAAGTAAACTCACAGATGAAGACAATGAGCTAGGTCTCCTCTACAACCTCAACTGGATCGAAGAAACCCAAGACAAAGCCATTGCGAACTTGGGACGGTATCATGACATACTGAGAAAAGCTTACAACAAAAAGTTCAAAAGTGAAAGTTTGGTATTGGAAACCTTCTCCTTCAACGGATTCAAGATAGTACTCGGCCTAAAAATTCCATAAAATTATCATAAAACTGGGAAGAGCTATACATTGTCAGTAATAAAGCAGATAGTGGGACTTATTGGCTGATGACGAAAGACGAAATCCAGCTTGAATATCCATGGAATATATGCTAAAAATGTTTAACAGATAACAACTGTAGCAACTTTCACTGATTCAAATGAAACTATCTTTACTTTCCTTACATCTTTACTATCATTACATAGTCTCGATCCATACTTGATAAGTATGCATCCAAACTAACAACCATCTTTACTATCATTAATTAGTCTCGATCCATACTTGATAAGTATGCATCAAAATTACCAATCATCTTTACTATCTTTACTTAGTCTCGATCTATACTTGAAAAGTATGAGTCCAAACTATACATTCAATTCTTCGCAAACACTATCCAATTATAGGATACTCTTGTTTGTACTCATTACTTATCACACAAAACATGTCATGTCATGTTTGTTTCACATCTAAACCCAAATAACTCATTGAGGATTCACATCTGGTAATCATTTACCCTACTTGCCATTTCATGGCCATCGCTTTCTCATCATGCAAACTTGTGCTCATTACTTATCTGCTACTATCCACAGTTACATTTTACAATATTAATCTAATCGAATATAAACACTTAACATAAATTTACAGAATCTATGCATCAATTATTTTCAAACAAATTCTTCAAAACCATAAAGATCAACATTTTAAGAAACTTAGTTAAACATTGTTTCGGTCCCATTGACCATTTTTACATCTTTCCTCAAAATAAAATACTATTTACAAAAATAGATTTGCACTGCAGGAGAAGATACTACATCATCAGCCTTCGATAATCCCTCAGGAGCAAGCACATCCAATATTTCCTCGGGATGCAAACCATTGGAATTCATTATCACAAAATCATCGGCAACTTCCGTCTCACTAGGAACTTTAGGAGTTTCTGGAACCTCGTCTTCTTCTTCTGAATTGTCAAAAGCCAAATTCCCAGCAATGACCAACCCCTTTGTAATGATCTTTCCTCTGCTCCATCTTATCGTATTGACCTACATATTTGGCCCTTACCTCTTCCAAGATCATCCCATGCTCCACCTCCATCGACCTTCGAGCGCCGTTGACCTGCTCCCGCACATCCTTCTCAAAGTTTGTTCTACAATGCCAACACTTCCTTTCTATCCTTCGCCAACTCAGCCCTTATCTCCTCAACCTTCTTGTCCCAAACTTTCTTTACATCACGAAGGGAAATTTCCTTCGCCTTCCTTACATTCAGCTTGTACCTATTCAGTGTAGCATTCAACTCTTTCTTTTTCTCCATTAATTTTTCTTTCTCCTTCGTCAAATCTTTCTTGATATTCTTCTACGCTACCAGCTGATTTGCCAGAGTGCTACCACCAACAATGCAATCTTTGGCCTCAAACAACAACTTCTTGAACTATATTACATTCATAATATGAATATTTGTATGAGGTACTAGATTCTTTAAACAAATCAATGCAAAAAAATTTCTTACCTTTGGCATGTTTCGGTGTCCCCCGCTAAGAAAAGTTATCAAACTCTTTGCACTAATCAAGCAGTCGTCCACTTCCGCCTCAAGCACATCCGTGCCAGCAACATATGCCTCCATCGTCCTTTGGACCTCAGTCTCAGATTCCTTGACATATTTTATCTTTGACGACTCCGAATCCGCTCTCTTCTTCGAAGACGTACTTATGGAAACTCATGGAGGTCGCTCATCAGGCAAAGTAATTGGTGTTTCGACCTTCGCCCCTTCCTCTATATTTGACCTTTAAGAGTGCCTCTTAGGAGGTAGTAGAGGGGAAACAACTTGGCCAGCGGCCTTTTCTTCTTACCCTTCCCCAATGTTTCAGTAAACATCAAATATCTCTCCATAGTTACGGAGTCCGTCGTATACCCAATTAACGAAGGGTTTTCCAAAGGCAAACTTGACTCTGAATCCCTTTTGTTCTTCACAGACATCTTTCTGTTGATTACTGGAACTTTTGCCCCTTTAGCACTCGACCTCTTTGATCCTGTCTCTTGAAATAAAGTGCCAACTTTCTCTTGGTCGACTACAAGGCTGTCGATCCTACCGTAGAAACCCTTCCTGATATTATACAGTTACTCTTGTACTTCAGAATTCCTATCAATCTTTTTCAAAGCTGTACAAAAACCATAAACAACTACAAACAATTTTTATCAAATACACAAATCCAAAACATCAACATTTATGTTACCTAACCACAAACCTAAATGAAAGTCTTTTTTTTCAAGGGCTCCCCCAGATCTTTCTTGTCGAACTCGTAGTTCCCAGACACGAGTAGACGCTCATCGCTATACCGCCCTCCTGTAGGCACCATGTCATAGAACGTCGATCTCTTTAGAAACCTCACCAAGTATCGGTAGCCTAGCTTTTTCAGGTTTTGTTTGAGTATGTAGTACACACATAAGTCATCTACTGTGATCAACTCCTCCCCCCTTGACCTTAATCGACCGTTTATCACCCCACATATGCGAAACAGGTCATACACATTTGGGTTGAACTGACTAGGTGCCACGTTGAAAAAATTCAACAACTTCTTCTGATCAGCTCTACGCGAAACAGGTCATACACATTTGTTCTCAATGAACGAGAATCCCACCCAAGGGTATTTCCTGGTCGGTTATATCATATTGATACTCCTCTAGCCTAATATCTTACAGAATACCATACTTTTTCTTAAAACTCAATATCTCCTTCGTTTCTGGACCCTCTCCGTAATAAGTCTCCTCACCCTCCTCAACATCTTCCTCCCTAGCCCCACTACCTTCTCGATCACTAGCCTGTGGCTCATGATCCACATCTGTCTTGATAGCCTCCTCGTTAGAAACTTTGACAATCCTAGGTGCCATCCTAAACTGGTCGATACTAGCTATGTCTGCACTACTCAACCCCACCCTATATCTACCGCCCAACTGTTAAACACATATGGTTACATTAATCATCAGGGGTTCTACATCTTGGAGGTTCTTGAATATACCTTTATCATCAATATGGATAGGTTATGCCATTTTTATGAACCTGAAAAATCAGATTATATTTTTTACAACAATCCGTATCTATCATATCTGATACATTATATATGTTCATATTCATATAGTTATCGAGTTTGCACTCCAACACATCATTCTCTAATTATTATCATTACTATCTTATGGATATCATTACTACCCGAATACACTTATTACATGTAGTTTTCGATACAATATTTCATTACTATTTTTTCTAAGTACTAACATCGATTGCTATTTTTTTTTACAAAAAGTTTAGTAGAATATATCGAAACAAACGTTTACAAGATGGGGGAAAACCAAGTATGCCATACTCTAATACATATCACTAGAGCATAAACATATGGTTTCACTACTAACATAAAGAAATACGGAAGAAAGTAATCAATTTTTTTTCTCAGCAGGACCAATTCATTCGAACGAGTCCATAGTCGTTCGAACGACAGGAGCAAAGTCTCGTTCGAACGACCTCCATTATCAGTCGAACGAAACTTAAAAACCTAGAAATTGTCGTCTCTCTCGACAAAATAGATTGCGGTTTTGAGATTAACGTCAAAGTCGCTCGAGCGACTTCCATGTCCGTTCGAGCAAACTGTTGAAATTTACCTTTCAACTTCTCATCTATCTCGATAATTTGTTAAAATACCCATTTCGTTCGAACTGCCTCCTACTTCGTTCAAACGACTTTCCACTCATAATGAATATTCATCCAGTGCAGCGTGATTTCCTAACTCTGAAGTAGTCCGTGACATGGTCTTCAATATTTTGTAAGTACTCCGATCTACCATTTGTCCATTCTTCTGCTGGTTGGTTTGGGTCTGACCTTCTCCTTTCAATTTGATCTACCGAGAAGTTGTATTCCTTCTATACATGACTAAATCGGATTTGCAGAAGGTGGGGGATGATTAGTTCCCATGCAGTTTTAAGCGTCTAGGGTATTTTATCTTTGATGAAAGCTTTAATTGAAGTAGCCGAGTCGGATACTACCCACACTATTTTCCACCCTTGTGTTGCAGCTTTCTGAACTCCTGATATGATTAAAGTAATCTCAGCAATGAAGTTCGTAGCTTACCCAATAGATTTACTATATGTGCCCATGACTTCCCCTTTATTGTTCCTATAAATTATGCCTATGCCTGCTTCATCGGGATTGCCTGGAGCCGATCCATCACAACAGATTTTTACCTCATCTTGATTAGGAAGCCCCTATTTACAGCTCTCTATGTTGTTGCCTAATCTCGGTTTGCACTGAACATTAAGCTCCTTGATGATCCTGAGGTCCTGAATGGTGTTGTTCATTATATTTTTGGAGAGGAGAGAGGCATATGCAGCGTCAGTCAGGATATTCAGCAACATTGATTACTATACTCATATTGTTTATCGATATTTAGGAACCTCACACTTCTTGATTATACTTTACCTATTTCCCGCAAAAAAAATTGAATTCAAAAATTACGTGAATCCACCTTCTCAGGCGTAAAACCCGGCCACATTACACATACTCTGGCATTCCATTACCGAACTCTTGACAAATTTGGTGAAATCCCCCAGAGTCGCGCCATAATGATAGCGACACCCACCAATCACCCCTCTCCCCTTATCGTCACCCATTTCTCACAAACTCCCTCTCTTCCACACCTTTATAACCCTTTACGACTGTATTGCCACAAAAACAAAAACCTTCATCCATCACTATCACGAATTATATCGTCAAAACCCTAACACAGGAAAATCTCCAATTACTTCCAATCCATCCTTCCTACTATAAATTCCTTATAACACTATCCTTATCATGTCTACATCTACACCAGTTTACAACTAATCATTCACAAATCACACAGAATAACAAAAATTACTAACCTTAAATTCGTGCTACCTCAGTATCCATCTGCTTCTCCCACTTTGCTCTCTTAATTAAAACACTTATCTCCTCCTTCCCAATTGTTGACAATAACTCTAGTGATGAGTACAAAGAATTCGCACTTGAAGGAATTTCTTCTGAAATTTTGAAATGTGAACAGTCGCCTACCACAGGGATATTTATAGACCTCACGCGACTGTTCATCGCACCACTTCGTTACTATTCGAGTACTCAAGCATAACACCTTACATGTCTTTCCTCAAAGTCTTTGACTCTTCGCATTTTAAAAGCTATCAAACCCATACACTGTTACTCCAAACCTAGCATATCTCTTTGAACATCCCCTGATATATCCATCCTCGCCAAAGCACCGCCTATTTTTTCCAAAAGATGTTGTACATCTGTTTCCTTATACTTAAAAATGTCACCTACAGGAGTACAACCATTTGTAATTCTATCATTACCTCAACACATGTTACCTTATTTACAATTCCCCTATATTTTCGGGATGATCTTCAACATTCAATTCAAAATTCAAATTTTATTCGACATTGTAATTGCCCACATGCAAAATTGTATTAGTACTTTTCATTCACACAAGTCAAAAATATTTGAAAGCATTACTTGTTACATACATCAACAACCACTTCTGACAGCAAAATCATTCAATTTCACCATTCAATTATTCTATCATTACATTGCCTACTTTAAAAAATAAATTGTCCTTAAATATTCCTAATCACAGCAGCAGCATCCTCCCTAACCAACAACTTAGCACGCGTGTACATGCTACTAATACGTTATTGAGGACTAAAAAATTCTAGTCGGTAATGAAACTGGAACTCTTCTTCCGCACCCTTTGCCTCTGCCTCGGTTATCCTTTCATAATTTGGTTCAACAGGAGCTTCCATTTGAAAATTGGCGCACCAATTTCTGAAGTAATGCCTATACATTTCCAGTACTTAGCTTGAACACGGCGGAACTGTTCCTTACGTACTTGCGCCCTAGTCTTCACCATTTCCTCAAACACAAAATCTTAATTTTTATAAATACACGGGGTATTTATAGTGCATCAATGTCCAAGTCAAGCCAGTCCAACATTTATTTTTCATTGGAACTTTACATTTTTAAAAGTTAAATCAATCACCCTTAAAAACCATTTTTGGCCCCACACAAACAAACTACACATCAAGATATATTAAACTCGATACTTATTCACATTCCACACATTCTACTTCGACATCAAAATAATTCGATCACTTGTTTATCTCAAACTTTAAGGATCGCAAAGGATAAACACAACAAGAAGTCGAAGAACAAAGTTTATTCATAACACTATCTGTTACATTTTACATTTGACAATTCACTCCCTCGATTACATTACATACAACTATATTTTAATCTATTATTCGACTTGAGGCCTAATTGTTATGTGCCTTTTTTACCAGAATTTAGCATTGCCTCCTGCGAAAAGAACAGTAATATCCTAAGAAACTCAATGAATCTCAGGTTAGGGAACTTCTAAACAGAGCTACCTCTGCAGGAGAATGACAGCAAAAAAGTGCAAGAAGATTCTTTAGTTCGACAAGATCCTAGGACGCCCAGCCAGCCTCCATATCATCATCTCCTATATGAAATGTAGCCCCTTCTCCAAATATTTGATGAACTCTAATATCTTCTGCAGCAGTAACAAACACTAGCTCCAACAGATGCCCCACGCAAAAATGCTCTCTGACTCCCCCTCCCTCAACTCCCCCCACCATGATGGCAACCAATGCAGGATTAAACAACACAGACTTACAAAAATACTTTACCTCTGTATGGTCGTCACAGTAACCATCTTCATCCTCAGGCCACTTGCAATGCCACACTTGGGGTGACATCCTTCCAAATTAACAACCAAACAATCCTTCTTTATACCCTCTATTTATAACCTCTACTTCTAGTTGCAGAGTCTAATGGTCCACATTAAATGCTCCTCGGGGAAATCATGTCCAGATTCACATGACTTTGACCTCGGAAATGATAACATAAAGACTTGTGAGAACATTCGGCAAACCTCTTCAGCTTCCAATTTCTTCTCGACACAACCACAAGTACTTATGTTGAGAATAGGGCGATTGCAGTAGCTAATTTCTCAGATTCGACAAGGATAAGCACGCATGTCATAGTCGAAGATAGTCCAGCGTTCGAGAAGACGCCACGTCTACAACCCCAAGTCCTCGACCTATAAAAAGTAGCCGTTGCGTCTGGTTAAGAAAGACCTGTTAGAGATCTGCGAAGTTTGCCCACTACCCCTGAAATAGGAGACTATTTCCTCTTTTTGTAAACTGTCTGTATCTACTATAAATACAGGCAGATAATAAATTATTTAGATCTACAACTTTACTATTGACCCTTCCTTACTGCCCTATCAGCCACAAAATTGTAATAACTAACAAACTATTGGATTTTACATCAAGATCTCCTCGAGGTCGTGGTTTTTCTCAGCCTTTAATGAGTTTCTATGTAAAATCTTATTCATTATAGCTTATTATTGCACCATCATTACTAAAAGTATTGGCAAAGATTATCCTCCTGGAAAACACGCCATTACAAGTTCATCTAATCGATAATTAATAAATATGAAATTGTCGAACATTCCAAATGTTCGACAATTTTTTACTATAAAATTATTAAATATTTCAAATGTTCAACAATTTATTACTATGAAATTGTCGACATTACATATATTTTACAATTTTGAACTATAAAATTTTGACAATTTCGAACTATAAATGACTAGGAAATTAATACTATAACGGGAAATTGATCTAACAAAGTTAAATGGAACTTACATCCTCAAGATTATAATTGTCTTGCGCTTCTCTAAAGATCTTTAAAACTTTTTTACCAGTTCTTTCGCTTGTCATTCTAGTCCAAGACCACCCATACAGTTCTTAGGAGCACTAGAATCATTGGGTTTAGGAATTTCAGGCAGCTTCGGGAAGTGCTCGAATATCCAGAACTGTTAAAATTAAAAAACTTTCAATTACAGCGTAAAAAAAGTCACAGACCAGCAGCCAAACCAAAAAATAGACGCATACACTCACCTCTAGTAATTTAGTACATCATGTAAAAGATTTAGCATTCACTCTCAAAGAAGTGCCTAAGCTGTAATACAGGTGTGCCAAGATCACAGTTCCCCATGACCATGTAATATATAAGTTTTTGTTCTCAAAGAAATTAAGATACTTCAGCGACACATCAATCCCTTTCTTGGTAGGGAAAAGAAAAGATCCAAAAATAGCATATATATGCATTGGCAACTACTCCAGAAGATAATCTCGGGGGTTCAGAGGAAGTAGATGCCTCTGCCATGTCGCGGTCATGCGCATTTCTTCTAAGCTTGTGGGCAAAGAAATTCACCATCCTCACTAGTGAAAGAGATATCTTAGCCCCTCCAGCCTTAAAATCAAGGTAAACTTGATTACTTTGGAATAAACAGTATCTAAAAACTTGCTTGACATTAGTTGCTCCCCACTTCCTTGAACAACTGTCATATCACCGCCAACTCTCAACCTAACTAATCTCCACACATCCTCCAAATTTTTCTAACTATGCTTATAACTATCGCTTTGTGTCATTTATTGTAATGCTGAAGGCGCTTATGCCTATATCTGTGTTTTCTATTAAGATTGTATTAAATAAAAAGACATTTTAGGGGAATGTAATTATGACTATATTGTTGATTTCATTATTAACTTTTAGGAATGTGGATATGAGTTAGTTTTCTCCATTTTCTGTTCCTAAATATGTTTCTTTAATAATCCTAAAAGGATCGAGATTTGTGTTTTGAATGTGTAGAAGCCTAAATTATTTCATCTGTGGATTTATTGCTACTTTTTTGGGTAGTTGGGTATTATCCTGAGTTAGTGAATATTGCTAAATTTAATACAATAAATCAGTAGTGACTAATTTATGCTATAATATATCATTCATGATATAGGGATTTAATGCCCAAGGATCTTCAATGGGGCTTAAATGAGATCAAGTAGCCGTTAGGAAGTTGGGATATAAAATGGGAAAATACACCCAAAAGAGTTTAGTCTATGGAGTTAAACGTTTCTCCTAATTTTGAGACTTTATTAAAAAGTCTCATTAAGACTACTTTTTTTTTTGATCGAATTTATAATTTTATTTATTTAGCAAACCAATTATACATGTGGAGGACATAAAGCCTGACCACTAGTTTACTACATAATAGTAGTTGTCCCTATTTTATCCAAGAAGTACGTTGCCAGAATCTGCCTTGGAAGCATAGACGCATTCCAAAATAGTTATGAATGTTGGGAACTACCAAGTTTTGATAGTCCATCAGTTGTTCCATTGTCTTCTCTATAAGTGAGTGTCATGATAATATGTAGCTCCCTTCCGAGCTGAGTATTAAGCTTCAAAGTTGCATTGCACTTTGTAGGACACGTATGCTTGCACCTATACCAGTTTAACAGAAGTTCAACATCCACTTTAATAATGAGAGGAAGCCAGCCTTGTCTTTTGCAGTGCATTAAACCAAAAAGTAAAGCAAACATTTCTGCAGAAGTATTTGTGCCATTACCTAGTACTATGCTATAACCAAGCTGAAGTTCATCAAGATTGTTTCGAATAATACCTCCTGTACCATACAATCCTGAAGTAAGTGTTGAACCATCGCTGTTTAGTTTAAAGTGACCGATAGGCAACCGTATCTATCTAACGATAATTGGTCTTTTGATATGCACTGATTGCTTGATGAGTTGTAGAATCTGAAGAGAGATAAAGTCACTAAAATTATAGCTGCGGGTTATCTTGAGTTTGGGCTTGCTCTCTTGTAGAGCTTTAGTAATTCTTTTGATAATGTCGCTTGCCGAGAAATGCCCTTCCTCATACCGAGCAATGCACCGTGATTTCCAGATTTCCCATACAGTGAAAGCAGGAAGTATACCTCTTATTTTACCCATTTGAGTCCCCAGATCAGCTTCCTGAAGCCATACACCCCGTCGAGTCCACCAACTATCGTTTAAACCTTGACGGACGCCACAAGCATTAACATAGTAAGCCCAAACCCTTGCAGCAACGTCGCCCTGAACAAGAAGATGATTTAATGTTTCTGTTTCTCCCACTTCGCAATAACAACACTTTGAAGTAAAAGGAATTTGACGCTGAATAGATGCATCAACAACTACATTTTTTTTCCGAGCTTTCCAACTAAAGATCAGAATTTTTGTTGGAATGGTAGAGTGCCAAATCCATTATCCTCCTTGCTGCGCCAAAATTCCCAAGCATATTTGACCGTGAAATCTCCTTTGTTGGATTGACTCCAAAGTAGAATGTCGTCGTTGTCGTCGTCGTTGAGGAAGATTTTATGTGAAAGTGTGTGTTTCTAATGGAGTGGTATTTCATGCTGAAGTAACTTCCATTTCCAAGTATTATCATTCACAATGACGTCTTTCACCAAGATATCTTGTGTACAATCAATTTCCAGAATATCCGTTAAACTGCCAGCTCCGATCCAGTCTTCAAACCAAAAACTTTTGTTACCCTTTCCGAGACCCCAAGTCGTGTTATCATCCACAGTTGGTAAAAGACCTTTAATATGTTTCCATAGGATTGATTCTCCACTTCTCAAATTGGAAGGTTTTCCATTAATGATGTATTTGTTCCTGAAGAAGGATGCTCATGTCGAGTTGCTGTGCCAAAAATTTCAGCACTTCTTAAGCAAGAGGCTGACCTTAATGTCCATGAGTCGCCGTATATCGAGTCCACCTTCATGTTTTGGATGACATATAGCATCTCAAGCAACTCAATGCTTATTGTTTTTCCAGTGAAAACTACCCCTAAAGAAGTTTGCGAACATCGACTCAATCTTACGTATCACTCCATTAGGAACTGAAATGCATGATAAGAGATGTATAGGCATTGAGTTTAGGACATGAGTAATCATCACCAATTTCCCTCCCTATGATAGGAGTTTTCCTTGCCACCCTTCTATTAGACATTGGATTTTTGTGAGCAATTGTTTAAAGTGGATCAGCAGTACCCGACCATAGCTTATAGGAGCTCCCAAGTATATCATTGGAAATGCTCTATGTTGAAACCCACAGGCACTATGAATAACCTATTTTCGTGCTACAAAGACATTATGGTATACATACAAGCCGCTTTTAACTTTGTTGATTAATTGGCCAGAGGGGTTTTCATATCTTCCTAGGAAGTGCATTAACCCTGAAATTGAGCGTCGACTTCTATTTAAGAAAACTAGGAAATCATCAGCATATAAGAGATGGGTGATGGGTGAACAACCTCTGGCAGAATGGAATAGACCAATTTCTCCCTCCATAAAGCATTTGGATAACCCTCTGGATAGGACTTCCTCTACAAGTATGAAAAGTAATGGAGACAGAGGATCTCTTACCGTAAGCCTCGTGAAGATTTAAAATAGCCCTTGAAGACTCCCTGTAAGACAGAGGATCTCATTAAGGCTACTTTGTACTAATTAAACTTAAAATAATTAGACTACCCAAAAGAGGCTAAAAAACTTCTAATTAATTAGTGGGTCAAGATAGACTACACGGTATTGGAAGATGAGGATAACCCTCGGCCCAAAGGTGAGGAAGTGTATCGAGTCAATCTGTAGGTGGTCAGTCTAGTCTTAAGCGTGAGTGATCACCAACTAGGGGGTAATGTGTGCCAAATCACCACCAAAGGAGGGATTCGATGATACATCACTGTACCCACAAAGTAAGCAAATAATACCTTGAATAATATATACACTCTAACTTGACCATCCTAACCCCAAGTTGGATCAGGATTAAAGACATCAAATTATAGATATTTTACAGATCAAGTTGAACGTGCATAAAGTTAATTTTTACACATCCTAATATAAGTTATTGGTTCATACAGATATGGACCCTATAATCCAGAACCAACTTACTAATATTGAGACCTTGATAGACTCTAACTACTCCAACTAGAAGCTCAAAATCCAGATTGCCCTAGGCTACCTTGATTTTAATTTTGTTCTCACTGAAGCCAAGCCCGTGGATCTCCCGAATACCACTTATGATACTGAGAAAGTAGCCTATGTTAAATGGGTTAAAGCCAATAAAATGACAAATCTCATCATTCATTTTTCCATCGATCCTATTATGCGGGGTGCTATCGCTGAGAAAGGTACCGCAAATGATCTGTTAGATGTCATTAAAAAATAGTTTGAGGGTTCCGTCAAGGGAAGGCAGTACAGTAACTTATCTTAGCTTTTGTCGCTAAAGTATGACGGCAGTAGAAATGTGCGCTCGCACATTCTTAAGATCTCCAAGTTAGTTATTACCTTGAAAGAACTCGGTCTCACCATTAATGATACGGTGATGGTTTACTTAGAAGTTTGGCCTCGTCCAATAAGTTTCAAGATGTTCCAAGTTCACTACCAAAATTAGGAGCAATCTTTGGTATTATTGCACAAATGACTATGACATATTTCTAGGAAGAGGTTAAAGATTAAGGTTATCTTATCAGATCGAGGAAGCGAGTATTATGGTAAGATCGATCAAGGCGATCAACATTAGAGACCATTTTATTAGTATTTACTGGATCAGGGTATTGCAGCCTAGTACACTACTCCTAGATCATCTTTGGACTGGGAGAAATCCTTGTCTTAATCACTTGCGTATTTGAGGTTGTCCTGCAGATGCAAAATTGTTTAAACTAAATATCAAAAAGTTAGTTTCGAGGACTATAAGTTGTTTCTTCGTTGGTTTCCCAAAGAGATCGATAGGTTTCAGGTTTAATTGTCCTTCTCGACCCATGCAGATTGTTGAGTGTGCTCAGGCTCATTTCATAAAGGAGGGAGATTATAGAAAGTTTACCTTTGAGGAGGGTTTTGAAACTTAGAGTCCAACTGTTATTCCGATCAGTATTGTTATGCTTCCGCGTTTATCTGATATTGACACTGTGACGAGTATGATTCCAGACGTTATTCCAGATCTTATCGTATCACCAGTTATCCCTTAGATTTTTCCTTCACCCGCTCCCATTCAGCTTCCTATCATTCCATCTCCAGCCCAGCCTTTTGCTCCTACTCGAAGATCCTCTAGAGTGAGGCGTTCAGTTATTTCTTCAGATTACCATTTTTATTCGGCTGAAGGGGATTTGTTTAATTTCGAGGATCCAATATCTTTTAGTTTGGCTATGGAAAGTTGTTTTATAGATCAGTGGTGTAATGTCATGACGGAGGAGATTGATTTTATGTCTTACAACTCTATGTAAGAGTTGACACCTTTACCAGAAGGATCAAAGGAAGTTGAATGCAAATGGATCCTTAAGGCCAAACATGATTCTGAAGGAAGGTTAAGCATTTCATAGCGAGACTTGTTGCGAAGGGTTTCAAGCATCGTTCAGGAATTGACTTTGATGAGATTTTCTCACAAGTTTCGAAGAAGGATTCATTACAGATAATTTTGGCTCTTACAACGTATTTTGACTTGGAGCTTCCTCAGATGGACATCAATACAACTTTTCTTAATGAACGTCTCAACGAGGAGATTTAAATGCCCCAACCTAAAGGTTTTGAGACCGAAGGGAAGGTTTGACTATTTTATAAGCTTAATCGCTTTATCTACGGTCTCGAGCAGGCATCTAGGCAGTGGTACCTGTAGTTTCATGAGGTGGTTTCAAACCAGAGTTTTATTGAGTACAAAATGAATCATTGTATATACATCAAATAGAGTGGGAGACGTTTTACATTTTAATTTTTGTACGTCGATAATATTTTTCTCGCTAGCAATGACGTCCAGTTTCTTCAGGAGATGAAAGCCTATGGTATGATATGTATGAGACCCGATATTAGTTTTGTTGTCGGGATGTTAAGAAGGTACCAACAAAACCCTTCTATTATTCACTGGCAGACAACCAAGAAGGTTCTTCGCTATTTGAAGATGAATAGAGATTACAAATTTATTTATAAGAGATCATAGGAGCTCATGGTTTTGAGCTACTTTGACTCAGATTTTGCTGGAGTCTCATTGATGATTGTTCTTTTACGTGGGATTAGTTATTATTTTATTTTATTTACTGTTACTATACTAGGATTATTTATCCATATGGAAGTTATTCTTGGTTATTATTTTAGTTTACATTCAAACTTCATTTTGATTATTTAGCTGCTATTATATTTTAATCCGTTATAATATGTGTACATATTAAGTTTTAATTATGCAATTGCAATAAAGTTTTAGATACGAGTGATTTCATCACATGACGGTTGTCTAAGTATCAAGTGCCTAAAGAGAATACTGAAGGGTTTTTCAAGTTCGTTTGGGCTAGATATGGCTAGGCTCCGCATCCTTTGGCCTTCATTTCAGAATGAACGATGGTCTTTGCATGACAGTTTGTCTAAGTAACAAAATGAAATGTGTCTGGTAAACACATATTGCATAACACTAATGGAAATATACCAACACATCATTAAGGCATACATTTGCCATTCACACACTAAACTTTACCAGTAAAGGAATTACACTTGAAAGCAATTGAGGTTGCTAGCTCGACGTCCATGCTATGAATTATGCACGTGCTCAAAGGCCTGACCAAAATTTGTCCGTAAACCGTGTTAGCCATCTTTTTAGTCGTAGAGTGACAGTCAAGTTCGATGTAACATTGCCTTTGATATATTATCATGTGTGGTTTAAAAAATTAAGGATGTCCATCTGCTTTTCATAAAAACTGTGAGTCAGGCTATAAATATTTTTTATAAAAATTGAGTTAGTGCCAGGTGGGAGATTGTTGGATTTTCTATTTATACCGGTACTACTCACTGATTTAACTTTCGATTCACGAGCACACATGTTAATAGGTCGTATAGGTGTTATTGGTTGTGTCCAATTATTACGCCAAGTTAAGGTTGGTGGGACCTAGTGTTACTCTTTATTAGGGCTTGATGGTATAATGGGAAGATCACTTAAACCCTATCAAGTTAAATAGAGGGGAAGTCTCTCTTGGAGGCTATGACACAAAAAACTATCCCATTGATGTTTACTGCCAATCCAAGGGAAGACTCCACTCAAGAGCAGGGGAATTTCTATAAGTAGGAGAAGAGGTTAATATAATCTACTTTACCTATTCAATTATTGATCATAGTTATTGTATAAAATTCTTACAGAACCTCGTTTCCTTTTTTAAACCACTGAATTTTGTATGGAGTGGGGTGAACTATCTCTTTCAACTCAAGCTTATCAACCATCTCCCAGCTAAACTATATTTTCACAAGATCCTCCATCAATAATCAAATCACACAACTTACCCCCTGAAGTACACTTGGTGTGAAAAATATTGTTTCGTAGCTACAAAGAATCATTGAGCAAGCTTTGGGGAGATAAGAGTTTACGACGGATAATCAAACTTGGTACCCCTTCATCAGCTGATATTACATTTTCATCCTCAGAATACTGGTCATACTTTGGTTCGCCCTAAGACTCTTCTCCACCATCCGCGAAGTTTACTTGGCGCCTTTTTGAATAAACATTTGATTTACACAGTTGCATTAGATTTAGAGATCCCAGAAGAGTAACGCAAACTAGACAAGCGTGAACCCAATTGTAATGCATTCCTCTTTGTTTGTAACTCCTCGGATTTGAAGGCATATTGAATAGCCTCATCAATAGTATCAATCTCTTTGAATGCGAGGTCATGTTGAATGGAAGGTTTTAACCCTTTGAGATAGCGCCCAACTTTTTAATCCATGCTTTCATTTAAATCTACCTGGGTAGAGAGAGAGAGAGTCCTTAGTATAATATATGACGTTACGCTCTTTCTGTACAACCGTATGACATCTCATATATATACAAACCACAAAACAATTTTTTGAAGCTCTTGGCAAACTCTGTCAGTCTGCAATTCATCTCACCAATTGGACCCACCGCGGGTCTTCCATACCCTTGAACTCAAAAACTTTCTCAACTTTTGCTAGACAATCCTGAAAATTCATCGGGTTGAAGCCTCCCATGAAATTTTGGGATATCAATCTAGATATCATTGTTCGAACTCCTCTCCTAAACACTTAGTAATCGATTGGCATCGAATTCTCTTTGATTTCGATCCTCATATCCATTATTACCGTGTATCATTGAAGCTTGTGGAATGGCCATCTTTTAGGGGTGGGTTTATAGGGTTAACACCCCCCCTCTTTTCTTTTTTTGCCAAAAAAAGGTTTATACATAATAGTGAAAAAAACACAAACACTATATATAGCAACCTAAAGCCCAACCCAAACTCCCTATCCATCCTGGCTCCTGCCTTTTCTTTCTCTTTCCCGCCCTTTCTCTTTATATGAGGTACCACTCTCTCTCTCTCTTATAAATCATGGTTGCAATTGCAATCTATCTTTCTGGTTTTGTTTGATTAGACCCTAACTCATAATCAATACTAAATTGTTATAGGATCATAAAATCACTTTCTAGGGTTTTCATCAATAAAGTATGAAATGATGAAAGGAAGAACCTAATCTCAAAATTCTCAGTTAGAATTCTTTTAATTTTAAGGTAATACTCAATTATGTTGAGGCTAACTAATTATGCTTCTGTAATATTCTCGTAGGATATTTTGAATTTTGTTAAGTATGATATGTATTAGTACATGTTATAGGTATTTGATTTATATAAAACTCCACACACAAAAAATACATAAAATTACTTAAATACACTTGAGCACCTTTATATCTTTTTTTCTAGGGGTTCTGCTCCCGAACCCCTGATATAACCTAGACCATTTCCTTTACTACAACCCCCTGCTATAAAATGATAGGTTCGCCCCTATTCTTTCTCCATGACCTCTCCCTTGATACCCACATTCCCGTCTTGGACACACAAAAATCTCGGGCCATCACTTGAATAACTGTGACGCCCTTCAAACTCTTTTTCCAGGGATGACTCTTTCGAATCGTCTCTCTGAATAGCTGAGGCCTTGCGATGATGAGTAGGGTTAGTAATATTTACCGTACCACCTGTTAAATACCCTTCTTGATCGCTCCTAGGTATATCTCTACGTAAATTCCATTACATAAGTTGCTTGAACTTCTCCATTAGTCCAATTAATATTTTTTCCATGTGATCCATCATGGCATTGCTCTAGACCATCGCTTTTTTTGGTGGCATCTTGAATCCATAAACAAACCCCCAAAAAATTACATTTGGTTTTGGTACCAATTGATGCAAAGCTACCCGCTGAAAAAAGGTAGACAAATGCAACAAATAACAATCACAAGAACAAACATAAAACAACTAGAATTGAAAAGAAAAGGAAGATAATTTGTAACACTATTCACATAATCACAGTTAAGTTATAATCTAGTAAGAAATAACGATCTACTTCTTTATAAAGAAGGAATAAAAGCTCAAAGCTAAAATAAAATAACAACACTAATAAATCCTCCTGTCACATAGATTGACTTTTAACAACTCCTATCTTTCCTACTAATAACCAACTATCTAAAAGCTAACTACACAAAGTGGAGTACTATGATCATGTAGTTGCGGAGATAGTGGTACAATAGCGTGTTTTCTGGGAGAATAATCTTCGCTAATACCTTTAATAAAGATAATACAATAATAAGTTTAAACAAACAAGATTTTACGTGGAAACTCAGTAAAGGCTGAGAAAAACCACGACCTCGTGGAGGATTTTAATGTAAAATTCAATAAGTTGTTAATTATTATAATTTTTTGGGTTCTGTGAATGTAAGGATCATTGAAAAGTCAAGTTACGGATATGAATAACTCATTCTCTGCCTGCATTTATAGTAGATACATGCAGTTTACAAAAAGAAAAATAGTTTCCTATTTCGGCATAGTGGGTGAACTTCGCAGATCTCCAACGACTCTTTTTGACCAAGTACAATGGATACTTTTAGTAGATCGAGAACTTGTAGTTACAAATGTGACATCTTCTCGAATGCTGAGCCGTCTTTGACTTATGTTTATGTTGGCCTCTCATTGTCAAATCTTGGTCGAGAACTATGGTCGTAGACATGACATCTTCTGGAGTGATGGAGTGTCTTCGACTAAGGTCCGTTACCTTCTCTTTGTCGAATCTGAGAAATATGCTACTACAATCACACCATTTTCGAAATAAGTACTTGTGGTTGTGTCGAGAAGAAATTGAAAGCTGAAGAGGTTGTCGATTGTTGAAAAAAGTTTGCATTCTATCATTTTTGAGGTAAAGTTAAATGAATCTGGTCATGTGTATTATGAGGAGCATTTAATGCAGAACATTGAACTTTGTAATTTCTTGAGGGTTGGGTATAAATAGTGGGAGAAAGAAAGAGTTGTTGTTTGCGAGGTTAATGGTTTAAAGCCGTGATGGTAAAGATGTCGCCCCGTGCGTGGTATAACGAGTGGCTGGAGTTTGCAGATGGTAGTTATGATGACTAAACAGAGGTAATCGTTAGTGTTATGCCGTTATTGTGCTTTAATCTAGAACTAGTGGTTATGATGGATGGGAGAATTGACAGAGGAGGAGGTAGAGAGCGTCAAAACGCAGTTTGTTCATTGGAATCTGTGACATTTATTGTTACAGAAGGTTTTGGAACTCATCAATTATTTAAAGAAGTGGTTACTGCCCATATTAAAGATGATAATGTGAAGGCTGGTTTGACATCTTGTGGATCTTATCGACCCAAAGAATTTCTTGTAATTTTCTGCTGCTGTCGTTCCATACAGGCAGCTCCATTTAAAAGTTCCCTGACCTGAGATTCATTGAGTTTCTTAGGATATCATTGCCTTTTTCGCCAGAGGAAATGCTAGATTATGGTAAAAAGAAGTACATAGCTTTGGGTGCTTCATGTCAAATAATAGAACGTAAAATGTAGCTTGATGTAATGTAATCGAAGGAGTGAATTGTCGAATATGACATGTAACAGAGTGTTTTAATGAATAAAACGTGTTTTGATTTTGTATTGCACTTGTAGATGGGATCTCGAATAGAAGGAATACATGTAGTCAATATAATGTAGTTGATGCATTAGTTTGGCGATAAATTTGTTTACTTTCTGTAAGATCGATGTATATATTATTGAGGTCAAATATTTTGAATTGAAGTGTGTTGACTGTGTAGGGTCTGAAATGGTTTCCGAGGAGGTTTGATTTGACTTTAGAAGTGTAGAGTTCTAACGTGAATTAATGCATAATTTGACTGGTTATGTTTACTGTGTATATAAATACCATGTTTATCTGTGGTTATTTGTATTAGTGGAGATGGTGAGGATGAGGGCTCAGGTTCAAGAGGATGATCGTTAGAATCGGGTACATGTAAAGTATTTCATGTTGTTGGACATGTATTTTGGCAAGAGTTGTGTAAACGGGTAGGTATTGGTACCAGCGGAGCCCAAATATGAAGAGTTGAGTGAAGTAGAGGTGAAAGAGGCAAAAGAGGAGTATGAACTCCATTGTAACTTAGAATTTTTGAGCCTCCTGAACGTGTTGGCAAGATATGGAATCGAGTCAAGGCTTTTATGAAGAAAAAAGATAATTTGGTTGGTCGAAGAGTTTGAGGAGTGAAATGAGTGTTGGAATGTAATAAATGAGTATATGTATTAGGTATTGTCTGAAAGAAATAAATATATTTGTTGTTGATGTGTGTGAGCTAAATTTTCTCGAATATGATTTAACTTGTGTGAATTAATAAAAGTTATTGATACAACTGTAGTAACCTACTCGCAGCCTTCGACCCTCTCAGACACTCGAAGTCTACTTCGCAACCTACCCGAATGTATCGAAGCCTATTCAATCCTCAAAACAAACCTTCCAGAGATCCCTTGAAGACAAAGCTTCGACTCCAAACAAGCTTCGAGGACAGACTATCACATCGCAGCAGAAACCCTTCAACCGTATCTGTACATGGTCGAAATATGATGGGATAGGCAGCCAACTCACTAGATAAGATAATGCAATGATTGGTCCTTGCAGCTACAGTGGCAGGCCCAACTACTGCACCACAGTATAAAAGTATAGAGACACCTCCCACAATTATTACAGTGACAATACAGACATGTCCAGCGCCCATACCCCGCCAGGATATCCTGACAGTACCCATGTAATCTGACCCATACTTGGTGACTCAGCTTCCTATGATTCTATAAATATGAAAGAAGGGGAGCCAAGGAGGGGTTAGAAAAATTCCCCCCAGCCCTCTTGTATTTTACCTTTGACCACCCTGTAAAACCCAGTATTCGAACCTTCGATTACTCATCAGTAATAAAATACTTCTTAAAAATCCTCATCAGAGGTCGTAGAGTGTCACATTCGGGCCTCTACGCAAGTAATTATCTTTAGATTGTTTATGCTTTAGATTCCTTATATTCCTTTTATTGAAGATTGATTCAGTGTTGTACGAGCCAACTTCCCCTCTGAAAGAAGTCAGGCCCCTACAACACTGTTGCATGGCATAGGAACGTTTGATATGTCGAACTTTGGTAGTTGGTTTGTTGAATAAAATTTGAAAATTTTAAATTTTGTTTAGCCCGAGAATATAAGAGAATTGGAAATAAGACAAAATGTGTTTAGGCAATGATAAAATTAAAATGGCTAGGTGTACTCCTGTAGGTGATATGTTAAAGTATAAGGAAATGAATGTACAACATCTTTGCGATAAAATAGGCTATGCTTTGGCGAGGATGGATATATATGAGAATTTACAAAGAGATATGGAAGGTTTGGAGCAATAATGCATGAGTTTGTTGGTTTTTAGAAGGTGAAGAATCAAAGACTTTGAGAAAAAATGTATAAGGCGTTATGCTTGATTACTCAAACGGTCGTGAAGTGGTGTGATGAACAGTCACGTGGGGTCTATAAATAGCCTCGTGGTTGGCGACTGTTCACACTTTATAAATTCTAAATAAATTTATTCAAGTGCGGATTGTCTGTGTTCATCTCTTGAATCATTGTCAACCATAGGGACAGAGGATATTAGTTTGTTGATTGAGAGGGTGAAGTTTACAAAATAGAGGGATACCGAGGTAGTGCGAATCCAAGGTTAGTAATTTTCTTGTATCCTTTAATATTCATTGATTCTGTGCAATCCCTTTATAGATGTAGACACGGTAATGAAAGTGTAGAAAGGAATTATAATGAGGAACGATGTAGTGAAAGTAAGTAGTAAATTACTGCGGTAGGGTTTTTAGAAATTGAGCGTGATATGGATGGATAATGTTTTGATTAATACGGGCATTGCTGTCGAAAGGGTTTAAGGGACATGATGGAGAGAGTTCGTGATGGAAATGGGTAATTATTAGTGGAGAGAATGATTTGTGGGTGTCGCTGCGTATACGGCGCGACTGTAGGGTTTTTGTTTTGAAATCGGTAAATGCCGGTAATAGAGCGCTGGATTATCTGTGATCTGGCGGATTTTTACGCCGGAGAAGGTGGATTCCTATTTTTTGAATTCAGCTTGTTTGGCGGGAAATAAGCGAAGTGTATTCAAGAAGCTGAGGTTCCCGAACTTCGATAATAAACATTAGTATAGTAATCGATGTTAGGACTTAGAAAAAATAATAATGAATTATTGTACCGTGAAATGAATGTAGTAACTGTGTATTCAGATAGCAATGATATCATTCAAATATTAATAATAGTAATGATAGTAATGATATAATGACGTGTTGGAGATGAAACTCGACAACGATATGAATACTAACATATGAATATATATAATGTATCAAATATTATAGATACTAATTGTTGTTAAAAAATAGAATTTGATTTCCAGGTTCATAAAAATGGTTGAACTAATATTGATGATAAAAAAATCTTTGCGAATCTGGCAGATGTAGAGCCTCTTTTAATTGATGTAATAACTTGTGTCCAAAAGTTGGGCGATAGTTATAGGGTGGAGTCGAGTAGCGCAGATGTGGCTAGTGTCGACCAGTTTAAGGTGGTACACAGGAACGTAAAAGTTTTGGATGAGGAGGGTACCGAGACAGATGCGGATCACGAGCCACAAGCTAGTGATGAAGAAGGTAGTGGGGATGGGGAGGAGGCTTGTTATAGAGAGGGTCCAAAAACAAGAAAGATTTTGAGTTTTAAGAAAAAAATATGGTATTCCTTAAGATATTAGGTTAGAAGAACATCAGTATGACATGACAGATCAAAAAATTCCTTTAGGCGGGATTCTTGTCCATCGAGAACAAATTAAAAAGGGTTTGAAGCTTCCTCTTTGAGCTGATCAGAAGAAGCTTTTAAATTTCTTTGGCATGGCACCTGGTCAGTTCAACCCAAACGTGTATGACCTTTTCTGGGTATGTGGGGTGATAAATAGTCAATTAGAGGCAAGAGGGGAAGAGTTGATCATGGTTGATGGCCTATGTGTGTACTACACACTCAAACAAAGCCCTCAGAAGCTAGGTTACCGGTACTTGGCAAGATTTTTGAAGAGACCTCTATTTTATGACTTGGTATCAATAGGCAGGCAGTATAATGATGAACGCCTTCTCGTCTTGGGGAACTATGAGTTCGACAAGAAATATCTGGGGGAGCCCTTGAAAATAAAGACTTTCCATCTAGGTTTGTGATTTGGTAATGCAATTGTCAATATTTTGGATATCTAAAATTGTTGTGTAACTGTTATTTTATGTTGGTACAGCTTTAAAGGATATTGACAGGAGCTCGACCATAAAAGAGGAGCTATATAAAGTCAAGAAGAATTTTTACGGTAGGATCGACAACTTAGTTATCGACCAAAAGAAAGTGGGCACTTTGTTTCAAGAAGCATGGATAAAGAGATCGAGGGCTAAAGGAGCAGAGGCTCCAGTTATCAATGGAAAGATGTCCACGAGGAACTAAAGAGCTGCAGATTTAAGCCTGCCCTTGGAGAATCCTTCACTCAGTGGGTACACCACGGATTTGGTGACTACAGAAAGAGATGCAATATTTACGGAAACCTTGGGGAAAGGTAAGAAGAAAAGGGTGGCCAGTCATGTTGTTGCTCGTCTTCTCCCCCCAAAGAGGGCTTCGTGAAGAGCCACTGTCAAGGAAGGAGCAAAAGCTGATGAGACACCAATTGGTGTTCCTGATGTTTGACCCCCAAAAGCATCGACGAGCATGCCGCTGAAGAAGAAGGTATCTTCAGAGTCGTCAAAGAATTTTTTTTCGTCGAGGAGTCAGAGACTGAGGTCAAAAAGACCATGGATGCATATGTGTCTGGGGAGACTGCACTGGAGGAGGAAGTTGATGATTGTTTTGTTGGGACAGAGAGCTTAATGACTTTTCTCAGCGAGGACCACCGAAATATGTCTAAGGTAAAGAATTTTTATGCTTTGCTTCGATTGAAGAATTTGGTGCCCCATTTGAATACTCATATTATTAATGTAATGCAGATCAAGAAGTTGTTGACTAAGGCCAAACCTCTCATTATTGGTGCTGGTACTCTGGCAAACCAGTTGGTTACCTACAAGAATATAGAGAAGGAGCTGGTGAAGGATAAGGAAAAATTGATCGAGGAGAATAAGAAATTGGAGGCGAAGTTGAGTAGTTATAAGCTTGATGCTGGGAAGGCGAAGGAGGTTGCCCTTCGCGATGCGAAGAAAATTTATGACAAACAGGTCGAGAAGATAAGGAATAACCTTGCGAAGGATAAAGAGGAGGCTTTGGCTTTGTAGAGAACAAACTTCGAGAATGATGTGCGGGAGCAGATCAATGCTGCTCGAAGGGCAATGGAGGTGGAGCATGGAAAGGTTATGAAGAAGGTGAGGGCTGAACTTATGCGAGACAGTTTAGATGCATGTAAGAAGATGAAGGTCAATTATGGAGGGCAGTTCCAGGTGATGGAGGAGAGAAAAGATTATTACAGGATTGGTTGTTGCTAGAAACTCGGTTTTTGCTGATTCAGACGTGGAGGACGAAGTTCCTGAAACACCTGAGGTACCTAGTGGACTAGAGGCTATCGATGATCCGATGATGATGATTCCTGAGGGTTTTCGTCCCGAGGAAATAGTGGATGAGTTTGCTCTAGGGGGATTCGTGAAGGTTGATGATGCAGTTTCTCCCCCCTGCAGAGTAAATTATGTTCGATTTTTTTTTCTGTTTGATTAAAGATGTAAAAATGGTCGATGAGACCGAAATAATATTTTGTTATATTTAGAGTGCTTATGTTGATATTTGTCAAGGAATTTTGTGAAAGTAATTTATGCATAGTTTTTGCTAAATTTATACTAAGCGTTTTTGTTCGACAAGATCGATAGGAAGTAATATGATTGTAGATAGTGGCAAAATGTTCCTTTGCAACAAGTATTCAGATTATGAAAGAGGGCCATATAATGGTAAGTATCTGAAATGATTGCCAGATGTTATTCCTCAATAATGGGATATCTGGGTTTTTATTTGAAAAGAACAAAACATGACATGTTTAGTTCAATAAGTAATTAATGCAGACAAGAGTATCCTGCAATTGGATAATGTTTGTCGAAGAAATAAATGTTAGTTTTGATACATACTTATCAAGCATGTATCGATACTATGTGAAAGTAAAGATAGTAAAGGCGAATGTTGGACAGATGTATATGAAAGTAAAAATAGTTTATTGGAATTAGTCGAAAGTGGTTACAGTTGTCATCTGTTAATATTTTCAGTTGGGTTGTATTCCATGAATACTCAAGTTGTATTTCATCTTCAGTCATCAACCAGTAAGTCCTACTATCGGTTTTGTCACTAACAATATATGGCCCTTCCCATTTTTTTGACAATTTGCCAAAATTCTTAGGTCGAGTGCTATCCTGGATCGGTTGAAGGACAAGGTTGCCAATGCCAAATTTTTACTTTCAAACCTTTTTGTTGGAAGCTTTCTTGAGTGTGTCATGGTACCGTCCCAAGTTTTCAATGGCTTTGTCTCGGATTTCTTTGATCCAGTTGAGGTTGTAGAGGAGACCTAGCTCATTGTCTTCATCAATGATTTTTCTTTGACCACTCGGTAGATCGAGGTCTGAAGGTATGACTGCTTCAGTGCTGAAGGCCATCATGAAGGGAGTATAGCCTGTGGATGTTCGAGGAGTTGTCTGGTATGCCCATAAAATACTTAGTAATTCATTGACCCATCTGCCATTCTTTTCATCGAGACACTTGCGTAGTCCTGATTTGATGCTCTTGTTGATGGCTTTAGCTTATTCGTTACCTTGAGGGTAGTATGGTGTCGAAGTAGATATTGCTGATGAATTGTTGATGATGAATTGCTTGTCGTTATCAGATCGTATCATGTGTAGGCAGCAAAATCTAGTTATGATGTGTTCCCAAAGAAACTTAATGACTTTATTTTTGTCAGTGCGACATAAAGGAACTGCTTCGACCCATTTGGCGAAGTAGTCTGTGGCCATAAGAACGAATTTGCAGTTTCCCGATACTGGGTGGAAAGGTCTAATGATATTGATACCCCATCTTTTGAATGGCCAGAGGATATTGCTGATGTGTAAGTCAAGTAATGGGCTTTTAATGTCTTGAGTGTGTATTTGGCATTTGTAGCACCTGCGAACAAAGTCTTCACAGTCTTATCGCATTTTCGGCCAGTATAATCCTTGAGTGAATGCCCATTAGGCTAATAACCGTCCCGAAATGTGAGCAGCGCAGATTCCTTCGTAAAGTTTTTTGATTTTTATTTGAGCTTGTTTTTGAGAGATACATTCAATAAGAGATCCTTTTCCTGTAATACGATATAGGATTTAATCTTAAACTGCGAATCTGGGGAATTTGGCCAGGAGTGATCAGGCCTCTTCTTTGTTACTTGGGAGGATGTTGGAATTGCGGTATGGATAGAAAGGTCTTCGCCAATCGTCTTCATCTTTATTTTTAATAGTAGTTATTTGCATCGTATAGCTTATATCTAGACTGGAATGTTCGATAACCTCGATATCCAAAGTTTTTTTTCCACTGTCTTCGAGCATTGCAGCAATGTATGCTAACGCGTCAGCGTGGCGATTTTTGGCTATAGGGAGGTAAGAGATTGTTGCTAATTTGAATTTGCTCATTTTTTCCCGACCAAGGCTGCATAATTAACCATCTTGCCTGATATTTTAAATGTCTTGTTGTAATGGTTGGCGATGAGTAAGAAGTCTACGTATACAACTATTTCTTCCACCCCAGGTGCTATTGCAAGATCCAGTCCATGAAGGATAGCTTCATATTCCGTTTCATTGTTGGTGGCATAGAATTTAAGTTTAATAGCTTTCTCGATGCAATGATTGGAAGGTATAACAAGGATGATACTAATTCCTGATCCTCGCAGTCCAGCAGATCCGTCTGTAAAGAGTCGCCATCCTGTACTCCATGACTATGTGTCTGGCTCTACAATTGAGTTGTCAGTTAATATTTCTTTAAGTTCTTCCCTATCAGGATCTTTGACTGGAAAATCTGCCAAGAAATTAGCTACTGCTTGTCCATTGATAGATATCAGAGGCTCGAATGAGATGTCATATTCACCGAGGAATACATACCATTGCTGATCTCTTTAAGATTTTTCTTTTTTAGAGAGTACAAGTTTGAGAGGATATTTTGTAATAATTTTGATGGGATGAGCCTAAAAATATGGTCGAAGTTTTTGAGAGCTGCAGACCAAGGCGAGTAGCTATTTTTCGATTGTTGTATATCTTTTCTTAGCAGGCATGAGAGTTTTACTGATGAAGTAGATTGGTTATTCTACATCCTTGTATTTTCGAATAAGGACAGAGCTAATGGAATCATCAGTTGTTGATAAGTACATTGTGAGTGTTTCACCATCAATTGGAGTACTCATTATAGGAGGATGCCTCAAGTATCATTTAAGATCGTGGAAAGCCAATTCACAGTCAGGAGACTAAATAATTTTTTTGGGCTATTTTTTTTGGAAAGTGGAGTGGAGTTCCCACGAAGGAGGTAAAAAAGCTTGTATCGATCAGATGACTTGGAGATGAACCTGTGAAGAGCTATAATCTTGCCAGAAATTTTTTGTACATTTATTTTAGTTCGAGGAGATGGTATTGCCATGAGTGCTTTAATTTGTGCCAGATCAATTTTGATTCCCCTTTTACTAACCAGGTGCCCCAGAAATTTACCAGATGCGATATCGTATTGGCATTTTTCTGGGTTGAGTTTCATCAGGTAGTTACGAAGGATATAGAAGATGGTTTGGAGGTTGTTGCAATGATCTTCACGTTTCAAGCTTTTGCATATCATATCATCGATGCATACCTCCATAATTTTGCCCAAATGATCTTTGAACATTTTAATGACAAGCCGTTGGTAAGTGGCTCCTGCGTTCTTTAATCAAAAAGGCATTATTGTGTAATAGCAGAGACCTCTGTCTGTGACAAAAGTTATTTTTTCTTGATCTTCTTCGACGAGATGAACCTGATTGTAACTAGAGGCTGCATCCATTATTGAAAGAAGCTTGTTCCCTGCTACAGAGTCGAAGAGTTACGGGATCAGTGGGAGAGGAAAGTTATCTTTCAGTGCAAGCTTGTTGGGTTATGTGAAATCAACACAAACTTTGATTTACCTATTCTTCTTTGGGACCGCTACTATGTTAAAAATCCATTTAGGATATTTGGCTTCTCGAATAAATCCTACACGAATGAGCTTATCGATTTCCTTATTAACGGCTTTGCGAAGGCAGGGGGCTAGATTACGATGCTTTTACACAACTGGTTTACTATGTGGAAGGAGGTTGAGTTTGTGGCATGCGATCGAGGGGTCGATGCTGGGTATCTCTTGGAAAGGCCATGCAAAGATGTTGATGTTTTTCTTCAGGAGCTGAATCATGGTTTCTTTTTCACCGAATGACAGCTTGGAGCCAATGAAGGTGTTACGCCCTGGCCAATCGAGTTCAATTAAATCTACTACCTCAATGTCATGCTGCTCGAATGTGGGGGTTGCTTTCTGCTGTAGTTGCTACGCCTTTAGGAGTTTCACCATATGAGAGTTGGTTGTGGTATTCTCGCGCATACGTGCAACTGCTTGGCTGCCTTTGATTTTGTAGACTTTGTAATCTGTTGGAAAATGCAAAGCTAGATGATATGTCGAAGGTACTGCTTTGATAGAATGTAACCAACTCTGCCCTAAAATTTCTAAGTATTTGGATTCAGTATCGATGACCATAAATTTAACGAAAGTGGTTTCTAATCCCACTTGAACTGGCAGGGTGATTTCTCTTGTAACTAATTTTTTTAAACCATTGAAACCTGTGATGGTGGTTGTCGAAGCTTTTACTGAGTCTTTGAGTCCCAGAACGTCAATTGCCATTCTGAAAAGAACATCTGTTGCGCTTCCTGTATTAACTAGAAGCGTGTGTAGGTTGTCTTGTCCTACTTTAAGCATAATGACCAGATGATCATCATGTGGGTACTTGACATGGCTGGTGTCAGTCCTCGAAGGTAATATGGTATGGACGCT
Source organism: Kingdonia uniflora (assembly GCA_014058105.1). Lineage (NCBI taxonomy): Eukaryota > Viridiplantae > Streptophyta > Magnoliopsida > Ranunculales > Circaeasteraceae > Kingdonia > Kingdonia uniflora. The sequence continues at coordinate 3,087,448 of JACGCM010001272.1, forward strand.
TTGATTAGCTAGAACTGGGGAGAAGTTTTGCTAACTTATCAGAACATGTCATTTTGTAACAAGATGTAATTCTATCATCTTGTTTTCTCTTCTTTCCTTTCTCAATTTGAATCATGTAAAGATGGCGAGCTTGCCCTTGTGCTCTTTCTTGCTCGACGTCCTTTCTTTTACTTTCTTTTTCGAGGAACTTTTGAACATCGAGTACATAATTATGAAGTCTCCCCGCTAGCAGAATGCAATAAAAAATCCGAATGAAAGAATAACAGTTGTCAGTCTCGTGGCTATGCACGTTGTGGTACTGGCATAAAGGCTTATTAGGTATATTAGGAATTGCCTGTGCTTCTCGATATAAGTCGTCTCCCTTTATCATTGGTAAGATAGCAGAGAGTGTGGTTGTCATTGGAGGTAAAATTGGGATGGGTCAGTCTGTCTTTCTGTCTCTTCTTTTAGCGTTGTCGGTATTTCTTCCGCGTGGCTTGGGTGGTCCGGTATTGGTTAACTTTTGAGGTTGTGATGAAAATGCTTCATTGGAATGGATGACTGAGGAGTTTTTCATTTTATCCTTTTTAGAACGTTTTAACTCGATGTAGTTATTAACAACATTGATCATTTATGTTACCGTTCTGGGCTTGTGCAAGGTAAGTTCTTCTCGAACATTGGAGTCGATGTGTAGTTCTGAGGTAAATGCTGGAATGAAAATCTTGGGATCTAAATTCCCAATCTTTCGTGTTTCCTGTAAGAATTATTTGTAAAAGCTCGTCAAGGTTTTTTTTACTCCCTGCTTGAAGAAGAACAAATAATCCACAGTTATCTCGCGTTCCTTAACATGAGCATAATTTGACTCGAAGAGTCGTTGTAACTGGCTGAATGAAGTGATAGAGCCTTCAGGGATAGTATGAAACTATCTGAGAGGTTCCTCTTTTAGGCTCATATTGAATAATTTGTATAGCACGTGGTCGAGTTTGGAGTACAATTCAACTGAGGCTTTAAAGTGTCGGACGTGGGTGAGAGGGCCAGTGAGGCCTACATGCTGATTAAATTTTGGCATGTAAAAATTATCTGGAATGGGTATAACTTAGAGATGAGGAGAGATGGGATTTCTTCAATTCTATCGAGAGCAGACCATCGACCTGGGATGTCAGAGTTTATGGCTTGGATTCTATTATTTAGGCCATCCACGGTGATGAATTGTGGTAGAGGAATTGGTATGGTAGCAACCTGTAGATCAAAGCCTCCCTGTCCTTTAGATCCCAATCAGTCTCTCACATGCCGTCTTAGTGGTGGTGGTAGAGTTTGATGGCGTGTATGTCAACTTCTGAGAGTTGTCGATGATGAGGAAGTCTAAAATACTGAGAAACTCTGTCTGGATTAATTGATATGGATTAAGAAGTTTGTACTCGTTCTTCTCTTGGATGGTTATCTCTTTGGGTCGCCTAGGAGCGATGATCACTTCGGACCTGAGGATGTGACATTTGACAGCCAGTGAGTTAATCCTGAGTTCTTCGTAAATTCTCTATTTCTTTTTGATGTATCCGACTATGATGGTTCAAGGCCTTTCTCCTTTTATCTCTTTCAACTTGAAGAACCTGGGTGTGAATTCGCTGATCCTCAACCCTCTGGACTCGATCAGATTCCATTTGTTTCCGAAGTTCGATCACTGCACTGTGCAGATCGATTATTTTTGGCATCGGATTGATCTCGTGATTCCTCAGAGTAGTGGAGGCACTTTAGAGATTTATGTTTGTCATCGGACTGTCTTAGATCCCAATGGTAAAGAAAAGTGTGGTATTCCCACAGATGGCACCAATTGTAATGGCATGTTTTTCGGGAGGATAATCTTTGCCAATACTTCTAGTAAGGATGATGCAATAATAAACTTAAACAAACAAGATTTTACGCGAAAACTCAGTAAAGGCTGAGAAAAACCACGACCTCGAGGAGGATTTTGATATAAAATCCAATAAGTTACTAATTATTACAATTTGCTGGGTTCTGTGAATGTAAGGATGATTGAATAGTCAAGTTTCAGATCTGAATAACTCATTCTCTACCTATATTTATAGTAAATACAGGCAGTTTACAAAAAAAAAATAGTTTCCTATTTTGAGGGTATTGGGTGAATTTCGCGGATCTTCAATGGCTATTTTTGACCAAGCATAACGGCTACTTTTAGTAGGTCGAAAACTTGTGGTTGCAAATGTGGCATCTTCTCGAATGCTGAGTTGTCTTCGACTTATGTTTATGTTGGCCTCTCGTTGTCAAATCTTGGTCGAGAACTGTGGTCGTAGACATGACATCTTTTGGAGTGGAAGAGTGTCTTCGACTAATGTCCGTTGGCTTGTTTGTCAAATCTTGGAAATATGCTACTGCAAGTAGGTCTTGGGGGAACTGAGCGAAATACATCCCCTGACGTTTTGCTTTTTTCGGTTAAGCATGACTTACAATCACGACAAAAAATATGAAATAAACCAAGCACACACAACACAAGATTTAACGTGGTTCACCCTAAAGGGCTACGCCTACACCCACCAAACCCGTGAATCCACTATGTATCTAAGAAACATTTATAAGCTCTCAAGAGATCTTATCACACATGAGATCTCTAACCTCATAATATAACTCACATAAATTTAAAAGGTTTACAAGAGACCAAGGGAACTGTAATGGCTAGTTTTCTGGTTGATAAACCTTGCCAATACTTAGGTAAAGAAATATGATATAACTGCAAATAAAAGCTAACACACAATAGATTTTACGTGGAAAGTCAGTGATGCCTGAGAAAAACTATGACCTCGAGGAGGTTTTTGAGATGTAAATCCACTATATGGTAATATATTACACTTGGTAGAGAGATTTTGTTTGTGGGTATACAGAAAAGTAAAAATAATCCGTCTCCATTGACATATGTTCTGCCTGTATTTATAGATGGATACAGACAATTATAAACACATAATATTTCTCCTAACTTTAGGGGAGGTGGGTGAACTTTATGGAATACGTGCAACGACTATATTTGACCAAGTATAACGGCTACTATGGAGGGTTGAGCTTTATCCTTGTAGATTTAGAATGTTCTCAAATGATTAAATACCTCCCACTTCACTCTAATAGCTCTTTCTTATCGAATTTGGGGACTATGCTACTACAAGAACCATAAACAAATCCGAAGTTATCTCAACCTCACCGGAATCTACTATAAATCATCTCGAATGAAACTTCTATACGAACTATCGTCTTCAAGCTATTATTAATTTTCCCCGTGGTTGATTACCTCTTCTTGAACTATCTTTCTCTTCTCTAACTTTTGATTCACATCATAGCTTAGCATCGAAGTGGCCTTTCCCTCTCTTCATCAAACCCCCAAGAGAACTCTCCTCCAACTTCAACAACCTTGCAAATACCCTTCTCTCTATAAAGCTTAGCCATGGAGGCTACATCTCTACTAGGTTAGGGTTGAGTTTCACAAGACCCCCTAGGTATCTTTTATATCCTAAGAGACTTAGAATACAAGACCCATTCAAATTATATATCACGAGGCATTTTTCCACGGCCAAAATAAGTTACTACCAATATCTGTTCGAATCAGAAATGTTCATGTTCGAACATATTCAAGTCCGACTCCTTCTATTCGAACAGGAACCAAAAAAAAAAACTTTTTTTCCCTTCATTTTTGAGCCATAAAACCTAATAGTGTGAAGTTATGGAGAGAGAGAAAAAATAAAGGAAACACTACATAAAGAGATAGATGGGGACAACATCACATTCTAATGTGATATAACTTTTGTTTCATGATTTTCATGTAAACTTGCACTTTCTGACATTGATGAAAAGGAACTTCAACTGTAATCTTACCTGCCTCACCGTTACACTGATGTTTTAAACCTGTTATCATACATGGTTTCACCCCGACATCAATTACTAAAAAAGTTTGGAGCTCTGAATGTAGCATTATCATTTTTTCTCTTTTGCTTTCCCTGCTATTTGTCAAATGACCGAAGATAGTGTTTTCACATTGCACTATGGGCCATTTTTTTTATATATATTTTTGAAAATATGAAGTGGTAGGCAGTGAACTACGTATGAAGTTTGTCAAAAATGTGGTGTGTTTGGCAGACCAAGCCAACTTCTTACTTTAAATGTACTTAACACCTTCCTGTCGTGTTTGGCAGACCAACTTCCCACTGACCAAAATTAGAATCAAACCACCAAAAACACCACCAATGGTGGGTAAACGACCAAAATCCTTTAAAAAACAAAGTTGATTATTAAAATGTCTATTATTAGGTAAAGTATGGTTGTTTATTACAAAGTCTATTATTGGGTTTTATATCTCCAAAACTCAATAGTATTTATGGTTGCTTAGTCCCACATTGCTTGGAGAAGTAGATTGTTACTTTGATATAACCTAGATCTTTTATTCTCTATGTTGGGCGGGGGCGGGCTGAAAAAATGAGTTTAAAACTTTGTTTGATATTTGGGCTTAGGTTTTGGACTTGGGCCTCTATAAAAGAATTAATTTTGTCAAAACCAATTCTAGCTGTTTGGTCTTTTTGAATTTCTCAAACGTAACGTGTTACTGTTTCATCTTAAACGTTTTACTTCCGTTTCGAAAATGTTTTATGACGGTTCCCACCATTAACTCTTGTTACCGTTTTGAACTTTCCCTATAAGAAGATAAGTTGTGCCTCAATATGATAATCATCTCATACACAGTTTTTCTCTTCTTTTCAATATGATTTTGAGTCTAGAATTTGAATAAAATAGTTAAAAGTACAAATCATTTGAAGGTCTTTCTTCCTTGCAAGAGAAGTTCCTACTCTGCTATTTTATCATGGACGTGATGCAGCAATCAACTATTTGCAAAGGGCAGTGCGGAAAAATATCTAAAAGATAAAGACCTAGTCCTCGACTCAGCATCTCCTGATCATCACTCTGGTACCTCCAGTTCATCTTGCTATTGTTGCTGTTCTAATTCTATGAATCTTTGCTTTCGATAATTACTACAGAGGTTACATAGTATAATTTTATTTCAGTTTTACCCCAACGTCAATTACTAAAAAAGTTCGGAGCTCTAAATGTAACATTGTCAGTTTTTTTCTTTTGCTTTCCCTGTTATTTGTCAAATGACTGAAGGGAGTATTTTCGCACTCCACTTTGGACCATTTTTTTGTTTTTTTAAAAGTGTGAAATAATAGGCAGTGAACTACGATCGAAGTTCACTATGTATGAAGTTTGTAAAAAATGTGGTGTGTTTGGAAAACCAAGTCAACTTTCTGCTTTAAATGTACTTAACACCTTCCTGTTGTATTTAGTAGACCAACTTCCCAATGACCAAAATTAGAATCAAACCATCAAAAACACTACCAATGGTAGGTAAACGATCAAAACCCTTAAAAAAACAAAGTTGATTATTATAAAGTCTATTATTAGGCAAATTATATTATTACAAAGGTGTTATTGAATTACATTGGTAAGAAAAAAGGATAAAATCCAACCTTTTACACCTCCCACATTTACCTTGACCTCTACCACAGGTAGATCTTTGTCCTCCACAATTACTTTCTAGACATTCTTTTCCTTAAATGCTGTGAACAAACTATCGACTTCTCCACTTGATTTAACCCGCTTGTGAACAAATCCTTGATATCCTAAGACCTAGGGAACTCTCTCCTCCCATGTCTTATAGATTCTGGGTACACGTCTTTTAAGCACCACATAAAATCTAGCTATCATACCTACAAATGCAAGAAACAAACTACTTAAAAACATACAAATAATTTGCTTAAAAACATGACATAAAAAAATATGAAATAAAAAGACATGACCTAAAGAGACATGACATAAACAAACTTATTAATGGATAGAAACCACAATCAAAATACATAATCTGTCTTTAGAGTCATAACAAACAAATTGAAAATAACAAACCAAGCTAAGAGTTAAAAGCCAAACTAAACTAAACTAAAAATACAACTCAAACTGCAGGATGATAGTGACCAGTATTGCAATGATCAAGCCACATTGTGGCACATAAAGTATTTTTAAAATTTGTCCCTGCATCAGTTGCCCCTAATGCAGCTATATCTTCCCAGTTAATTTTATCTTCATGATCATAGACTGGTTCCTTTGGCCCCTCTTCCATGTCATCAGGATCAACTTCTAGAATATGATTGTAAATCACATAACATGCAATGACCACCTTAGTTTGTTTCTCAATGTCATAGTGCGGCTAAGTCCCCAGGCAAGTAAATCTCCCCTTTATCACCCCCAAACAGTCATTCAACGATGTTTCTTAGTTGGGAGTGTTAGATTGTATAATTCCTGCGGATTCTCAGGAGTTCGACCATACTGCTCCTTCAAATGGTATCATACACTTCGGTTGCAGCGATGAGTGGTGGAGGAGTATGGGGAGTTTTCAGGGGTGGTGGGAAATGGTAGGGAGAGGCAGCGCAGCGGGGAAGCTCGAAGATAGCTCGATTTGGCACGGGAGGAGAGACAATTGAGAGAGGAGAAGGTCGATTATTTTGGGGTTTTTTTTTAAGTTGAAAAGAGCCAAATAATTTGTTGCAATTATGAAATAAGTCAAACAAATTATCAAAATAGAGCGGGTACAACGACAGTGTGTAAACGATGAAAGTCAAACTTGAGAAGCTTATTTCATACCAAAACAAGAAATTTTACTTCACAGGCGGGTGCGATGTTAAAAGTGTAAAGGTTGCCTCACCTTTTTAAAAACCTCACTAATTCTTCTAACATATTGATGGTAGCCAAATACACCAAAACCAGGAAGTTCACTTTTCTTCTCACACCTAATCAAAATGACCGAAGGGAGTGTTTTGCACTAGGCACAGTGAAAAGCTAAAGATGTCACAAAATGTGTCTTTCTGTCCGTCATCTTCTTCTTCTTCTTCACCTCTCTTTTTCTTTCTTCCATCCAATCTCTTCTCCATTCCTGTCTTCTCCATCTTCTTCTTCATCATACTCTCTCTCTCTCTCCCACTCAATCTTTCTCCTTTTTCTCAATCTTTATCCATCTCTTCATCTATTCCCCCTGTCATCTCTCATCCTGCTCTTCCCGCGGTCGTTTTCCCCACTGACACCGGATTACTAGTAAAGTTGAGCGACCGAAAAAACAAACATAGACTTTGGTTTTTCCTCAGAAACATTTTTTTCCTGTATACACGAGCACTGAGGCACGCGCTAACGCGCATGCTAGACCGTTATGCTCAATTACTAATTAAACATTAATGGTGCATAGACATATGACCAAACATATAAGAATATATAAGCAAATAATACATATAGGGGGTTTGCAAGACATGAAGAGGGTTAAAAGCTTTGTATACTAGAGTTGTAATGTAATATATAATAGGGAGTTGTCAAACGAGCTTTAAACTTGGTGGATAGAATTAGAAGGTTGTAATGTAATTTACAATATCTAGAGTTGGAAGAACTAAAAGCCTCGTAACCTTAAAGTTGCAAACAACTTAGCAGTTGCACAATCATGAAGTAAAAATAAAAGCTTACCAAATCATGTTACAGATAAAAGATTACAACAACAACTTGTGTTGCATAGACACGACGTGTACATCAACAGTAAAAATTGTTCTTATAAAGAGGTGACGTTTAGCATTACCTGAATTCCAGCCATTGCCATCATCAAGCTCTCAACAACTGTAATACTGGCATACATGCACAATTTGAATAACAAATAATGAACAAGTCCTGGATGGAGGTGAACCATGGAGTAACATATGGTTCCTGAAATAAATGTTTATCATTATTAAGGAAGGCGACGTTGAAGCTGTATTGCTGATAACAAATGCAGTCACGCAAGTGAATCCAGATGGATTCGAACCATCATCCTCTTAAAGTATGAGAAACTCTTACCAATTTGAGCTTATGGATTCATAGGGAAGAGATCGAAGACAAAATTAACTTATAACAAAATACTTAAGCATAAGACAGATCCTATCGCTTAAAAATCTAGTGAATAAGATTTAAAGCTTACCTCTAATGCCTAAATTATAAAAATTAATAGCTTTGTTAACCACCAAAATTGATGGTTCAAGCTCAGTGTAGGTTGGGCAGCTTCAGCTTCAGAAAGAATATGTACTAAGAGTGCCTGCAGACATCATGAAAAATGAAAGTTAATTTTGAAGGCATGACTTAAAACCTCTAGCATTATTTATTTATTGACATCCTCCAAAAAAAAGCCATAACTCATTGTTATGTTCTTACGAGGAGATTGGCCTTTTATTGGAGGACACAAATCCATAAGCCCCATGTTGAACACCTTTCATCACTCTGCTTGTTTCCCTATCAACAGACATCATTGCAAAATACATAAGAATGATATGAAATAAGTTATATTGGAAGTAAAAAAGAGGAAGAAAGGAGTACATACCATATGCAAGTTGTAAGTGAAAGAAGAAAATATTGCAGCTTAAGACCCAATGACATTAAAAGGTCAAACTCCAACTCCAAATTTTGTGAGCAATACCAAAAGCTCCTACATGTTCAGTACCAAGACGAACAATACAAGATTGTGTCCCTTCCATCCAATTAAAACAAGAACATTTTCCCAAGTTAAGATAGTATATGATAACCGAAAACAAATCCATCGAATAAAAGGATATTTTCTCTCCATAAGAAGCCTCTTCAGTGCCGTGTTTTCCTAATACAACATTTTTATATAACAACGACTCAGTAAGCTAAATTAACCACGCAATAATGTACATTAAAAAAGGGAACGGAGAGAAAAAGTAAGCAATACCTTCTGGAACTGTTCAACGTAATCTACACCGGTAGAAATGGGTCTCCCCTTTCCATCTTGGTTCGGTAGACTGATTCACTTTTGAGTGTTCATAATATCAGAAAGTCACTTTCTGCAATCGCTCCCTAATGAAGTTTTCTTCAAAAATTTCTCTCCGCTCATCTTCCCTGATAAACCTATTCACAACCACAAATCAGTCAATCATTCCAAACCCCCAATTACATTAACCATTAACCCATCAATAACGCTAAATTACAAACCCTAAAAAAGTTTCCTTTTTCGTTTTTCACAATCTTCCCTCTAATTTCCCAAAATGCTCAATCCCAATAGCAAAATTATTCCAAAATGCTCAACCCAAAATGAACCCCAATCACAAAATCATTCAACTAAAACCTGAAACCCTAACTAATTTGCTCAAATCAAGCTTAATTGCACACCCAAAACCCCTTAGAGATAGGCAAATGATAATTGACGCATGTTCCCTCATTTGTGTTAAAAATTACTTAGGAGATAGTCATGTTTTTCTTTAGATAATTTTATAAGTTTTGTTTTTACTCCCTTTTGGTTGTCGGGCATTAAGAGAAAGGCCTCCTTAATCTGAGGAGTGATTTGTTAGAAACATGAAGTAGAATGTATGGTGATATTAGGATTTACTTTCATTATAACCATCAAGCTCAATTTAGGAGCATTATTTCTTGAATATTAGAAGGTTTCTGTAAACATTGTAGGGTTGCTCCCGCAGAAACTGGTGGGAAATATATGAAGTAAATTAAACTTATTCTTAAATTTGAGGAAGAGTCGCTTGATTGTGATGCCCACAATATTTATGATATTGAGCTTGATGGAAGATATACATCCCTTCCATATGTTTCAATTTGAGGGAAAATAAACATTAATGTGATATTAGGACTTACTTCCACTTATTTTTCACACATCAAAGCCTATTACACATCTACTACTTGATATAAATAACTTATTTTTCACACCCTCGATAATACCCTACTACATACACATTTATAAGTCGCTGCAGAAGGTTAGAATATAGGGCTAGCCACAAGGATTCCTCAGTGAGTTTGTTGCCCTTGCCAATCTTGTAACTTGCAAACACCTCAGAATTCTTCTTGAACAGATCTCCTAGTTTCATCAATGTATCGTTGTACACCTCCTTATTCGTGCACTGTATATACTAAAACAAACCACAAATACATATTACTATGAAATTTTTTTTGTAACAATACCAAGTTACTAAAAGTTAGAAAGAAGATTCAACTCACACTGTTCTCCGGTTCCAAGATTTCAGCAGAGACGCCTTCAATTTCTCATTTGAAATCTTTAAACCAAAAACTTCAGTCTTTGAGAAACTGACATTCAGGAGACTTCCAGAGTGGATGGCATCAATGATTTTCCGGGTGTACGGCAGCTTAGTATGAATTTCCAGAACTATAATTGCAAAATGTATTTATTCAAGTATTTGCCATATTAAGAAATTGTGGGCAATGGGATTCATCATAAAATATTTTGTATATTTAACCGATATAAATACCTTCCACCACTCCATCCAGTGTTGACAAGGTACCCTGAAGCACTGTGTATATGCATCTTCTCAGCTAGCATAGCTGCATATATGGTTGGGCAGTACGGGAGATTTCAACAACAACAAAATGAAATGCTTTAGATTATTAGAATCGTAGACAACATGTGTCTTATACTGAATATTCTCAAGAAAGAGTAGATGCCTACCAAACAAAATACTGAAATACCTGAATTGAAAAGGCAAATTCAACTGGCATAGAGAAAGGCTTGTCAAGTTGGCATACAGGTCCTGGTATATGTTCCATCAATTGCATCCATCAACTTTAAAATGACATTTTTTCCTATATCCTCGCTTGTACCCTGCAATGTCGAGAGAGTTGAGGTACGGATAATTGGAATGTCATCCTCAGGAAACTTATAGAAGCTAAGCATCCCTGCCAAAAACATATGTGCGTATCACCCATATCCAATGAGTCAAAGATAAATTTAGAAGAATATAAGCACATAAATATTTGAATCTAAACTAACAAAAATAGCACGGGGCCCCATTTTCACATGTTGATCGTCAACATCATCCACTTTATTTAGAAAACAAACTAATGAAGGCACACCAACCTGAACCACACAAATTAGATGATAAAATACCACCCAATGAAATACATGGAGACATAAATGAAGCACTATATCCATGGTTTACAATGAACTTGCTACTTATATTGTACCAAAAATGGGTTGAAGCAGTAAATACCACACACAATATATAACTTGATATATCGAATGGAAAATAAAAATAAAATTACTGATATATTGGATGTGTTGTGACATACAACTATAATCGATATACCACATTACTTCAGTAGACAATAAAATCAGTATATAAGCTTACTTCATACCTATCATGAAATAACAAAGAAACATCCATTCGGCCAAAGCAACGAAGATCAAGAGATGCAGGTAGATTAAGAAACTGACCACTTTAATTTCTACTACTGACACCCCCAAGAGATCTCACACCATAGTTAATTTGAGATAGTTTTGAAGGTTGAACATAGTTGTTACTGTAATACTGCATCTCCTTCAACTGGTTGAATTACAAAGCAAAACTAAAAACCATGAAAACATCATTATAAAGATACCCAAAGCAGAGTATCATAAGAAAGTGAAGAATAAAGTTGTAACTATTTAATCTGCTCAATTTTTGCAGTGTGAGAAGACAATTTAGGTAAAATCCATCATTAAAGTATTTCAATGAAGCTCCTAATGTCTACAAATCAGTAAATCAAACTCAAATCAAAACCAAAACAGACACTTTCAATAATAAAAAAACCAAATCACAAACTACAACAAAACCTGAATCATAGAAAACAAAACTAGACCTTTGAGTTCACAGAGTTCCTCTACGCTTCACGAATCATCATCTAATGTCACAAATTAGACTAAATCTACAAAAGCTAATAACACAAACAAAATAAGAAACTAAGAAAAATCAAAAACCCTTTTAATTCATAAAAATTCAAATCCCAATAATATTAAAAATCTGATTTTGAAGAGTGAATCTAACATACCTGCACAGATAAAGATGGGATTTGCTGCTTTAACAATGGTTTTTTTTCTTCTGAAAGTGTTGTAGAGTGATCATTTGGCCATGAAAACCAACATCTGATTAATTCAACCTCAAAACTTTATCAAATTAAATCAAACATTAAATCAAAAAATAAAATGTATCTTGTCATAATGAGTATAAAGATCCAAGTTTATATAGGATACAACTCACTAAACAATCTATTCCAAATCCCTTTGTAGAATTTGAATTGGGTGTCATGGAACAGCTCTAGGCATTGACTAAAGCTCAGGATCTATGTTAAGAAAATGAGATTAGTACATACACAAAATTTTCAAACCTAGTACCAGCGAGATAATTTCCTGCTTGCTTGGGTGTTATAAAGTAAGATAATACTCAATTACCTTTGAAACATGGTTCAAAATCATTTTTTCTATTGGAAAAAACATCAATGGGAGATTGTGAATCTTGTATACTTCAAAAGCTCCATTTTGGAAATCTCATTCTCAGGTTCGAACTGCTACAGTTCATTAGAAAGAGCATCTACTCGAGATTGTGGGAATCTTGTACACTTTGAGATATCAATTTTGCAACTAAGCACATTATCAGGTTCGAACTCCTTTGTTTCTATTGGAAGAGCATCTTTCTGATGTTGTGAAAATTTTATATACTTTGAAAGATCCATGTTACATCTAAATCCCAAATCGAACAGTTTTTCAGGAAAAAGTTAACTTAGTAGAACTAAGTGAAAGGGCTCAGCCTTTTTCTTTCTTTCTATCTATATCTATCTTTTTTTATAAACTTTTTCTATTCAGAATTTTATCCGCCAAAATGAACCTTACTATATAATAGTCTTTTAACAAAGGAGCCTTCATCGTTAGATATAAGCAACCAATATATAATTCTCAAGAACTCACAGATAATATAAATTCAAGTTGTGGCATCAAAACATACACTTTAATAATGGTAGATGAGGTAATAATTGAAACTGATAGCGAGAGATATCCCAATAACTAAATATATCTTAACATGGTTTAGCTTTCATCACTCTATAAATATAAGCCCAACTATAATACAAATGTTATATGAAGAAGAAATGAAGACTAGTGAGTAGTTATCTCAGAAAGTTGTTATCTGAGAGGATGCATCATAGAATCTTCTCTTTACCAATAAAAATGTTTGGGATATGGGATATGAGGCTCAAGTCTGCACCTACATCCTTGTAGCAACGCGGTTCTAGAATAGGACATCCTCTTATCTTCAATTCACGAAGTGTGGTAAGATTTTGCAACTCTCCAGGCATGCATATTAAGGAGTGGCAGTGCATGATTTTCAAATTTTGTAGTGTCGTGAGTTGTGCTAAGTCCTCTGGAAGTGTAAAATATGGCAAGCGCAGGATGAACAAAGACTTGAGGTTGGTATGGTTTTTTTATGTTGATAGCTCTCCAGCATCTTCACCCAAAGTCATTTTTTCAAGGAGCGGTGGAAGGCATGAGATTGTCAAAATCAGATTAGGACATGCCCCTATATATAACTCCCTTAACCTATCTGAACAGATCTGACAAGGCAGTATCTTCAAATTATGACATTCCTTAATTACCAATCTTCAGAGACAAGGCATGACGGTATGATATTCCCTCGTCTCATAACCCAATTTTCCCAACTCATGAAACTAACTTCAAGTTCCTTCAACTTGGGGAAAGATATTAGTTATGGTGCTTCTGCAGTACCGCATTCTTGACCATCATCTGAAATTCCAAGAACCTCGAGGTCAATGGGCTTGACTGAATCTAGTTTATGTATTTTCAGGTGTTGAAGGGATTCAAATTTTCCAAGAGGGGGTAATGTTTTCAACTGGTTGCATCGGAAGATTGTGAAACGACAGAGATACTGCATTGATGATCCAAATTCTTTCCCTAAGAACTCCATCCAACTTGGGACATTGGGACCATTGTAGCCACGCAGCAGCAAGTTCTCCAAGTTTGGATGTGGTTCAAGCAATTCAAGCACATTATGGTCCAGTAACTTCACTTCATCCTTTTCGTTACCCGCACAAAAAATTCAGATTCAGAACCTTGAGGTACTCTTTGTTTTTCAACTCTGCCTCATCATACTCGTTCCCTTTTCCTTTGATATTAGTTATATCTAGGGAACCATGAAGGTTTTTGAGATATTTTAGTTCTCGCAGTTTACATCCTTCACTCACAATGAACTTGCATAGAGTTTGGAGAGATTTTAATCTCTCAAGTAGTTCTCGCAGTTTACATCCGTCAGTCTCTTCAATCTCGAGATGCCTGAAGTTTACTAATTTTCCCATCCCTTCAGGAAGTCTCCTAAGATAAAGACAACGATTAAGCTTTAATGTTTGCAAGTTACAAAGATTTGAAACTGCTTCAGGTAGTTCCTCAAACTTCATGCCTGACAAGTCAATGATACCTGAGAAGTAACACTTTCTCTATCTCCTTTGGTAACTTTTTAATAGAAGTGAAGCTCAAATCTAGAGTATCCGCAGGCAGGTCAATTTATGCAGAAAATTCAAGTTTGGAGAAAATGCTTTAAAAGAGATCCATAAGAGTAAAGTACGTAGATTCTCACATTCCAAATGAAGGGTGGAATATAATCTATATCCTCGTTATCACATATTAAACTTGAATGACGTGCCTTGGTATAGTTTGCCTCTATGTTCGTGGTTTCTGCAATCAAGCATTCATTGTTTACAAGAAAATTTATAAAATCGTGCATAAGGTCGTGCATCTTGCAGTGAGTTATGCCGCCGTCTTTAGTTATTTCCAAATCCTGGAAAAATGAACACAGTATAAGATCATTGAAGTACTCTTCACCTATTGTTTCCATGTGCCTTGTTGCGGTGGAACGAAGAAAACCTTGTGCCATCCACATCTTGACAGGCTATCCTTCTCTATCTTAGTATCTTTAGGAAAGATGGCACAATATGTAAAACACCGTTTCAAGTGTGAAGGCAAAGCACAATAACTCAATTACAAAGGGGGTAAAACACCTTGGCTTACTTTGAGTAGCTCCCATACATCACTTGCCAATACATACTGTCAATCTTTTGTGGTTCTTTTATATCGTATAAGGCTTCCTAAGATATTTGTAAAAGGAGGCACACCTTTGCACATGTTTGAGATTTTTTTACCGATATTTTCCGACATACCGCAATCTTCTTCATCTCTCCCCCCAAAAGCAAGACGTCTAAATAATGACCAACAATCATCATCAGATAATTGTCCTAGATAATGCTTATAAGTTGAACCGACTGTAACTGCAACAATATTATTGCGGGTTGTAACCATGATTCTACTACCTTTTGCACCAAAATCAAGGCAAAGCTTTAGTTGGTCCCAAATCTTCTGATTCTCAGTCCAAGCATAACCTAGCATAAGTAAATATCGTTTTCCCTCAATTGTTTTGCGTAGATGTCTATGCCAAGCTTCCTATTCACTGACAGTTGGAACATCATCACCTATAGCTTTGATAATCACCTTGGCAACCCTTTTAAGATTAAAGGGGTCTGAAACACACACCCAAATTTTCTTCTCGAAGTGGTTTGTCACCATGTTATCATTGAAGACTAGTTGTGCGAGAGTCGTCCTGTCAATGCCCCCCATATCTACTATAGAAACAACATGAACACCAGTTTCTACATGACTACTTTCACTTAACAACATGCTTAACAAGTACTTCTTATCAAGATCTCGACCGCAAACCTCCAGTACATTAACCATGAAGATTGCTTTTAGTCATACTTCTACCTCTTCAATGTTCTTACTTCAAATTTGTATTTATCTTTTTCAGATGCGATCACATTTAGTCTTTTCTTAAACTCTTTTATCCTACGGCCAACGTCATGGTGTAAATTGAACTTATTGAAATAAGAACATTGACATTGCAAGTAAGACCATACCTCTTTCTTCCCTGTGCTCGCATCATCAATCCCAACGATTTTTGACTTCAAACTTCTTGTATGCCACTCATCTAATAATTGGTTCCCATAGGTCCCAGACAACAATGCCAAAGAAAAACTTATACCTGCATACGAAACATAATATTTTCCCCAAAATGAACCCCAAATTCATGTACAACCCATCAAAATATACTCACAATCAAGCTTCATGTTGAGCTACAAAAGGGAACTAAGATAATCTAGATGACATGACAACCTCAAACAAAAAAATCTCAAGGCTGATAAGCTAAATTCATGATTAATCTATCATAATATACCCACAATCAAGCTTTATTTCAGCAAGATAAGAAATTAATGCAACCTACATGACAATCCAAAGAACCCCATCAAAATGTACCTAATACAATCACAAATCAATCACACAGAGATAAAGATAGAGATAGAGGGGGGTATTTGACCTTGAAAGATGTAAGTGGAAATTCTGAGGCGGTTCATCTCGGAGATGATCTGAAACAACAACAACAACAACAACAACAACAACAATAACAAATGAGAGTTAGGAAAAAAACCATTATCTGTCAAATTAATGATTTTTTCAGTCGATTGTATTAGGTACGGTGTAGACATATAGGTCCCCATTATCATGTTAAATCTCCCATAAATCATAATGTTACAGTTTTCCCCTTATTTTGAAGATTGAGAGTAGAGAGAGAGAGAAAAATCTAGGGTTTAGAGGGCGAGGGATTTGGATCGGGCAGTGATTAACAAACACCGAAGTTTGCTATAAGATTTGGCTTTAATGTTTAAAACGAATGTTGGTTGACTGAAAATATAGGCTAAATCGGCAGATAATTTTGCAGTTTTCAAGTTTGAACTAAGTTTGAAATTTCTTGTGGGATCTGACGGCTGAGACTTAATTTTAAAGAATAAGATAGATCCAAGCGGCCTAAATAATCCTCGACTCACGAGAGATGGGTAACGAACGGCTGAGATCGAAAAATGGCTGATGAGTTATTCTCTTAGGTTGATTGACTGAAAATATAGGCTAAATCGGCAGATAATTTGACAGTTTTCAAGTTTAAAATTTATTGTGGGATCCGACGGCTGAGACTTAATTTTAAAGAATAGGATAGATTCGAGCTGCCTAAATAATTTTCGACTCACGAGAAATGGGTAACGAACGGTTGAGATCGAAAAATGGCTGATGAGTTATTCTTTTTAAGTATATAGATTGATAGATAGATATGATCTCCTTTTCTCACTCTATTATACTTCGGCTCTCTCCCAAACCAAACCTCTCTCTCTCTCCTTTCGGCTCTCTCCGAAATCAAACACCGTCGGTCCTCTTCAAAACCGAAACTCATCTGCAACTCTCCCTCACGATTTTCCCCCTTCTCTCCACGCTTCTCTCCCCGTAAGTGATTGAAGTCACTCCAATAACTTCAGTTCAATTCTTCAACAAGGTATGCCCTCTTTTAATCTTCGAAATTTCAATCTCTCGTTTACGTTTGATTGATCTCTTTGGAGGGATGCAGTTAAGGAAACGTAAATTTGTTTTTGATTTTAGGGTTTCCTCTTTAAGTTTTCGAATTCCTCTATTTAACATATGGTGGTAGCTTTTAATTAGGGGTTCATCCAATCAATGAACATCCCATGGTTATATCCAGATTTCATAGCATGGGAGACGATGCTCTTCATCAAATTTGGTCCCTAGATTGAGAGCTAATTGGAATAATTTGTTGATCTGAAACTTTACATTGTTGAGATTATGTTTGTTTTCGGAGGTTTTACGCCATAGGTTTAAACAATATTTCAGTTTCGATATTGGGTTTATCTCTGTAATCGATATATACTAGTACTACCCATCGATATATACTAGTACTACCCGTGGCTCACCACGATGAATACATTGATGCGCGCTGAAGGCGCTACAAAATATGCCCTTTAACACGCCTTCGGCACTAAAACTCAATACAAAGTATTTTTGTTCACATCTGATCTACATAGTTATGTAGAGCGTGTCAAATATTTTAAAAAGTGATCACATAAAGGAGAGAGTTTTTGCAGTTTAAATCAAATCATTAGTAGGAAATGATATTAGCATCCGAAACATCGCGGGCACTTACAAACTAAGAGCATTATGGATTAATCAGATCAAGTTCACAAAACTCTTAATACACCATTCATCATACATTGCTTACTAATATACAACAAACATGTTATATCCGACAAACTTTCGGACATAAAAAATAAATAAAAAATGTTACATAGCTAGTGGAAAAAAATAAAAAACACATTAGAGGAAGTCTAATTTCAGACGTGAATATCATTGATTGGAGACTACATCAAATTGACCATTAATAATCAAACGATAAACAAAAATGCTTTACAAAGATAAACACCAAAGCTATAACCAAAACAAAAATCTTGCGTCTATACAGACCCCATAAGTTTTACTTTAATTATCAAAGAACATCTTTGCAAAGTCTGCATCAAAGACAACCATCCCAATGTCCCTGCAATCTAACCATGAATGACTTCTATAACCATGGGCACAGGTTGGAAGAACCCCTTGACGTACCCACGGATTCCCCATGTCTCCTCACCATTGTTGAACTTCCCAATTTCGTTGGGCTTCCCAAAATTTCCAATTTCGTTGGACTTTTCAAAATTCTCCAATTCCGTTGGTAACTATGAAGTACAAACTAACATTTTAGTACTAAGTTCATAAATGACATTGTTTACTAATAATTTAGACTTGATATCATCCGAAGATACAGTAAATTAATAGAGAGAACTGAAAAAAAAAAAAATTTCATTTGTTATGATTCATGAAACTAAACGAAATTGTACTTTGAAATACCACGAATCTGTTATTTCAAAATAGAGAGTGATATCTAAGAATTCATAATAAAAAACAATATCTATGAAATCATACATTTTTCCAGAAGTCCTTGGCCGCCATCTTTGTTGGAGCGGCAATTATGGTTGCTTGAAATTAAC
Organism: Kingdonia uniflora; assembly: GCA_014058105.1. Taxonomy (NCBI): domain Eukaryota; kingdom Viridiplantae; phylum Streptophyta; class Magnoliopsida; order Ranunculales; family Circaeasteraceae; genus Kingdonia; species Kingdonia uniflora. The sequence continues at coordinate 3,106,246 of JACGCM010001272.1, forward strand.
AAAAAAGCCCATGCCAATCGCAATCACACCAAAGAACCACTTCAATAAATAGAAAATGAAAGCACTAAAATCAGGAATAGAGATGAATCTCCAAACAACAGCTATAATCAACCAAAGAATTAAGGTTTTCACAAATAACCAACTCACCACAGTTCATCTTAGCATGTTTTGGGCACAAATTAACAAAACAACCCCTCTAAGGCAAATTAAAAATAAAGAGGGAAATGTAAGAATCGTTGGCGCAACACAAAATCAAAAACAAAATCAGAGAAGAAAACTAACATATCTTGGGTTGCCATAAGTTCATGCCTTTTCGCTTGGAGGGATTTACAATTCGAACCCAATAAAGAATCAAATTGCGGGAGTGGAGTAGAAATTATTTGAATTGAGAGAGAGATATTGGAAATGTCGGAGGGTTGAAATAGAGGGGAAGAATCGTGCCGTAGGATTGGAGGAGAAATTATGGGTTGGAAGTTGTAACCGAAGAGATGGGTGTGTTAATTGGCTTGTTAATAATACCCCTAAATGTGTTCCAGAACCACGAAACACCCTGCTATCTAGCTACTTATCTTGGATCTCAACCCTCAATCTTTTTACATCTTTTTATATTGTCAATCTCGAGAAATTAAAACTCCATCTCAGTCCTTCAAAAAACTCTATTTAATGGGCAAATTTGTCTATATGAAAAACGCCATTCTTGGATAATATATATATAGAAACAATTAATCAAGAATAAGATATTTTTGATAGTTGGTAGTGTGTTTTTGATCTTCATAACCCACCTATTCACAAAGATCATCAATCCTTGCCGACTGAGCCAAGCATTGGGATGAAATTAAATGATATTGTTACCATCCGATTCATGCTATGTTAAAGCACAATTTTAATTCTAAAGTTTCCTAAATTTTATTTGCAACACATTTATTTGAGCAGTTAGTGGGAAATTAGGTAATCCCTTAATCATTTGGAACAAATATCTGTATTTCCTTGTTTTTATTCTCATATCATTAGCATGTATGTTCTACAATTTTCTTGACCAATATCTTACATACTCTTGGGTTTTCTTTGTTGTTTTTTTATAGATAAATTTTAGTTTACTGCAACTATAAGTTAACTTCGACAATGTCTTTCAACAAATGTATCTCTAATGTGGCAGATTCATAGTTTATAAAGTGTATTAGAGCTTGCAGATTAGTGGGTTCTTGAACAACCCGTTTTAGGTTTTAGGACAAATAAAGCTTTAATGACGGGAGCAATGAATATCAAACATGTATTACCATGAAGTGTTTCATCTATGCATTAAGGGATATGTTTTTGTTATTTTTATGCAGGACTTGAGAGGGAACAATAAGATCTTTGATGCTAAAGGAAGTTGTGTCAGAGTTTTTTTGGTCATTTTCCCACCGTTTTGCGGTATAGTAGTATCTTTATGTAGTGTTCAGTTTTGATATTTAAAGGCATAATGTGTTTAGCATACCCCAAGGAAGTCAGATGCGATAGATACGACCTGGAATCACATCACAACCCCTTAAATGCCACTGAACACATGCGTTGTATTTTGTTGCTTTAATCACATATTATCGCACTTCTAATGCAACACAAATGTGTGAAACCAACTAAAACATGATAGAAAACATGAAAAAGAAGAAAATATTGCGAGTGTACGCTAATACTACGAGAAAAATATCATATACAATAAATAATTGCTAAATCTGATATACGATAGTAATATATAATTAAGGTTTGGTAAATTTTAATTGGCCACGAGGATCAGATTTCGAAGTTATGTTTGTTAGGTGTTACTTGGTATATGTGGCTACTCAATTATTCATTTCCCTTTTGGATTTCTTAAGTTTGTTAGTTATGTTTTATTATATGTATTATATATAGATATATTAGGATTATATGCAATTTATGCTTACTGTGTCACAATATTCGCAATGACGTTGCAATATTCGTGTTATCCACAATAGTATTTTTTCGCTCGTGATCGCATCGCATCGCAACACGCATTAACTACCTTAAGTGTACCTGCAATTCTTAACATGGAACTCTAGCTTCATCGGTGACTGTTATGTGTGTAATCTGCAATCTGTACTTCGCTCTTAATGAATAAAGACTATTGGAAATGTTTACGATATGTTTTCATTTATGTACTTCGATAACGTAAGATAGGCGTAGCAGGCCTCACCCAACCTACTAGTCTACTAGCTCGACCGAAGCATTAACTAAGTGTAACGAAGGCTTACCCTAAGCTCTTTTTCATAGTGCTCATGCTTCTACTTGGTAACATATTTGTTCTTGGAAGTCTTATATTCTAGCCTTGCGAAAAGTGACATATAAATAAGCTTCTAGCGCTCTTAAAAACGCCATATTAATAAGTATTTTTCAGTGTCAGGTTAACCTGTCAAAGTATGAAGCGCAAATCAAATTGTAAACTCCTGCAATATAAAAATATCGTAGTTTCAAACTATCGTAAAAAAAATAAATTAAAGCGGAACTATAAGTTCATGAGTGACAATAGTCGAAACTTTTAGGTGATTTGATTTCTTGGATTTCACTTGGTCTCAAATCCAAGTTATCATCCATATGTTAAAGATAAGTTATCAATCTACCAATCTGTTTATATCTAATTGTATTCGATTATGAATTTTGATTATAGATTTAGTTTTTCGATAAATTTTGTAGTTTTTTATTTTTATTTTTAATTTCAATAAGGATCTGGGTTGATTTACTTTGCTAAGGTTTGATTATAGAGTTCAATTTATTAGGTTTTATTAATTAGATTGATTTACTAGGCATACTATAACAGGTGGTTGTTTTTTTTTGGTTAAGATATTTGGCTAAATGCATATTCTCTTAACAAAAAAAAAAACCCAACTGTTATAGTATGCCTAGTAAATCAATCTAATTAATAAAGCCTAATAAATTGAACTCCATAAGCAAAGTAAATCAACCCAGATCCTTATTAAAATTTTAAAAAAAATACAAAATTTATTGAAAAACTAAATCTATAATCAGAATCCAGAATTGAATACAATTAGATAGAAACAAATTGATAACTTACCTTTAACAAATGGATGATAACTTGGATTTGAGATTGAGTGAAACCCTAGAAATCAAATCACCCAAAAGTCTCGACTATTGTCACTCATGAACTTATAGTTTCGTTTTAATTTATTTTTTCACGATAGTTTGAAACTGCGATATTTTTATATTGCAGGAGTCTACAATTTGATTCGCGCTTCGTACTTGGACATGTTAACCATACACCGAAAAATAGTTACTGATATGGCGTTTTTAAGAGCATTGGAAGCTCATTTATATGACATTTTTTGTAAGATCGAAATTTTTGCAGGCATAATATAGGACTCCCAAGAGCAAATATATTACCAAGTAGAAGCATGAACTCTATAAAAAAGAGCTTGGGGTAAGTCTTCGTTACACTTCGCCCTAAAATATTATATAGTAGTCTATATTATATTGGGTGTTGAGGAATTTGCCCATTTGAGTATTAATTCGCGATTTGGTTTTAAAATGTAGGATTTGAAAAATACTTTGAATTGTTTCTAAGGATGGAATCACCTGAACCCAGTCGGAGTTACATGAAACGGGTTGGGGATGAAAGGTTGGATGTAAAGGGTGATAGGGTTGGAGAGGAGGAAGACATGGAGAGTAGTGATAAGAGGAAGCATCGTTCTAGTAAGTCGAGAAAACATAATAATGCAGAAGAAACTGAGGAATGGGATAGCGGTGGGAAGAGGAAGAGTTCTGGTGGAGATAGAACAGAGAGTAGGAAAAGGTTGGGTGGTTCAAGTCATGCGGCAAGTGGGGACGAAGATGATTATGAAACGAAGAAGGAATTGCGTTCTAAGCAAGTTAAGAAAAACCATGAGGATAGGACTGAGAAGAAGTCGAGCAGTTCATATCAGGATAGAGAATTAGAAAGTAGTCGAAAGGGCAGAGATGTTTCCGTGAGTAAAGGGCACAGACCTTCTGATGAAAGTGAGAGGAGCTCTTCAAGGAAAACAACCTCAAAGCCCTCAGGTAATGAAGGTTCTCAGAGCAAAAGTAGAAGCAAAGTGGAAAGCTACCATGACATTGAGCATGATAGAGATTCTAGATATTCAGAGAGGAAGGAGAGCAGCAAAGACAAAGGGCATGGGTCACGTGAACATGAAACTAACCTGAGGAGAGGGTGGGATGAATCTGACTCGAGTAGAAAGGCAGTAGAAAGTAGAAAGATGGATAATGTTGACTCGAGAATTGGAAGGACATCTGATATTAAGCACGGTAGTGCTAGAGATAGAACTGTAGATATGAGAAATGGACACGGTGAGTCCAAAAGCCGGGGTTTAGATTCAAATAATGACCAGGGCATTAAATCCAGCACTCGAGATGATAAAGCAGCCGATGGGGAGAGGAATAAGAGCAAAGCCAGGTCAGAGGTTGAGCAAGAAGATAGAAGACCAACTTCTATAACAGGTGAAGAAAAATCAAGTGGTCTTCGAGATGATAACCCGAGAAAAATTCATGAAAAATCTGGTGGGTTAATAGATGATGTTGAGTTTGGTGCCCACAGGTCAAGCACTAGGAGTCATGTTGAGAAATTTGAGAAGCACCATGACATTCTTGAACGTCGGGAGAAGTCAGATGAAGATGGACACATACGGACAAGGGATATGAGTGGGAGGGAAATTACGAATGCTAAACATTCTTGGAGTCCCGAGAGGGGTAGTAGGCGTTACAATGAATCAGATGATTCTCAGTCAGACAATGAAAGAAACTTTGGTCTTAAAGGGAAGAAAAGAGAAAAAGAGGGCTATAGTAGGGATGATCGTTCTAGAGGCCGAGAAAATAACTGGAGTGAGAGGAATAAAGACCGTGAAGATTCAAATTCTAAAGACAACTGGAAGAAAAGGCACTATAACAACAGCAATGATAAAGATACAAAAGATGGAAGCGCGGATTTTGATCATGAAAAAGATTGGCAATTGCGTAGGCGAGAGCATGAGAGGACTGGCAGCGAGCATTTCCATTCTCAACCTGGATATCGAAAAAGAAGTGGAAATGAAAGTTCGGAAGCGATAGAGATCCGACCCAAGCCTATTGAATATGTAAGAGAGGAGTCTGCATCCACTTTTACTGGGAGGAAAAATGAAGTGAGTAACGCTCCCGATTTTACCTCGGCCACAAGCGATGAAGAATGGGGCTATCCTCCTGAGGAAAGGGTTAAAATGCCCGACAATTATGGTTTGGCTGATGACCCTCAGGACAGACATCTTGATGATGGTGGATCCTCTATGATGGATCAAAATGTGGGAGGAAAAGGAAGAGGGCAAAGGGGGCTTATGAGCGCTAATCGTAGTAGTGTTGGTGGTGGCGGTCAGACTTCTAGCAGTGGTTCGCAAGGACCATACGGAAATAACTCTTTCAATAGAGGCCCTCCTCAAGCTTCGAAAGGGAGTAGACTTGGCCGGGGAGGAAGAGGAAGACTTACAGGGCGAGATGTGCAACGAGTTGGTATACCTATGCCGATGATGGGTTCTCCATTTAGCCCTCTCGGGTTACCACAGGGACCCATGCAGCCGCTTGGTCCAAATATGTCTCCTGCTCATGGCCCACAAATTGGACTAGGTGTATTTATTCCCCAATTTCCTGGGCCTAATGTTTGGCCGGGACCCAGAGGGGTCGATATGAATTTGCTAGGGGTCCCACCCGGCCTTGCTCCTGTTCCTACCGGGCCCTCAGCATCAAGATTTACCCCCAATGTGGGACCAGGTCCCGGGCCTAACTCTGCTATGTTTTTTAACCAACCCGGTCCAGTTAGAGGAGTGTCCTTGTCCCCTAACATACCTGGCCCTGGTTTTAACGCTATGGGATCAATTGGACGAGGTCTTGCTAATGACAAAGGACCTGTGGGCTGGGGTCCTCCCAGGCCTCCTGGTAAAGCTCCATCCAGAGGGGAACAAAATGATTACTCTCAAAATTTTGTTGATACTGGTATGAGGCCCCAGAACTACATTAGGGAACTCGAGCTCACCAGTGTCGTGGAGGATTATCCAAAGCTACGAGAACTGATTCAGAAAAAAGATGAGATTGTAGCTAAATCAACTACGCCTCCTATGTATTACAAGGCTGATCTGCGTGAGTTTGCTTTAACCCCAGAATTTTTCGGAACCAAGTTCGATGTTATTCTTGTTGACCCGCCTTGGGAGGAATATGTCCATAGAGCCCCTGGAGCTACCGACCCTTCGGATTACTGGACGTTTGAAGAAATACTCAACCTCAAGATTGAGGTATTCTTCCCCTAATATAACTCTCTCTTTCTCATATGTATAATCAACCTATATATCTATACACTTTTGATTTTTGTTTCATGTTTCAGGCTATTGCAGACACACCTTCCTTTATATTCCTCTGGGTTGGTGATGGCGTGGGTCTTGAGCAGGGACGGCAATGTCTTAAAAAGGTTTCCTTACCTTTTTTATTTGAGGAGCTCTGAAACACTCGTTTACAGCGCTGTAATGGCTTTTTGTAGTACTCATGATATTTTTCTTGAGAAAAAGCAGACCACACCAAAAACTGTATTTTCATTGAAAACCCTGGCATCACATTTTTTATTTATTTTTTCCATCCTAGGAAAAACTAAAGAAAGAGATGCTTCTACCCTATCTTTTGCCTTTTACTATGTACTAAACTGTTTGCTAGAAGACAAGAAGAAAGAATGCTAATATTATTTGAATATTTTGAATATTATTTGAATATTATTTGAATGCTTCTACCCTATCTCATTAAATATTATTTGAATATTTTGTCGTAAGTATTTTACTTCTCCAAATTTTACTGTATTTACTTTTCTACCAGCGTATCTGAATATTTTCAAGAGGGCGTTGTGAAAAGTTCATAAAATTTCCAAAAAAGTTCCTCCCAAGATATAATTAAGGAAAAACTACTAAAGTGCAATCCATGTAGTAGCTCAAATTCAATATTTCAAAAAGATAAGTATTTTGATTATGAACAGCGAGTAATATTGGCATTTCTTCTGGTTACTAGTGGGGTTTTAGAAGGTGTGAGGATATATGTTGGGTGAAGACAAACAAGGCAAATGCAACTCCAGGCGCACGTCATGATTCTCATACTTTGTTTCAGCATTCAAAGGTAGGTATAATTTATTTTGTGGTACTTCAATAGCTTTAGATTTACTGCTTCCTCTTTTATCCTCTCACACCCTTTGTTTATTTCTTTACCCGCGTTCTTTGTCTTAATTATGTGATTAAGGAACACTGCTTGATGGGCATTAAAGGAACTGTCCGCCGTAGCACTGATGGCCATATTATCCACGCCAACATTGACACCGATATTATAATTGCAGAAGAGCCTGAGTATGGTGAGCTACATTGTTCACTTCTATATCTATATCACATGTTATCAGTTTAGCATTAGGTAACATTTTGGTGCGGGATTTATCCTGCAAAATAATTACAAATAAAACTGCAGGTAAAACGACAAAGCCTGAAGATATGTACCGGATTATAGAGCATTTCTCTCTTGGTCGAAGGAGGCTTGAGTTGTTTGGAGAGGATCATAACATTCGATCTGGTTGGATGACCATTGGGAAAGGATTATCATCCTCAAATTTTAACGCAGAGGTACAGTATCAGTTAAACTGAGAACTCTTCTTAGACCTGGAAATCAATTAAATTATAAGATCTAAATTCACCTCTGTTCTCATTGGTTTGTGTTGTTATCAAGCTATTTACATATTCCCATTTTTCCTCGAATTTTAACGCAGAGGTACAGTATCAGTTAAACTGAGAACTCTTCTTAGACCTGGAAATCAATTAAATTATATGATCTAAATTCACCTCTGTTCTCATTGGTTTGTGTTGTTATCAAGCTATTTACATATTCCCATTTTTCCTAGGATGCAACTTATTTGGTAAACCTGCATTTGCCCATGAAAAAACAAAATTCATTGGGTTTGAAACTCTCAAAATCGTCATTTGTTTGAGTTTCAGTAGAATTACTAAATATTATATACAGTGAAGGGATCAGCCGGGCCAACGTATTCCAATAATTAATTAAATCATATCCACTCGATAAATGGGCTATTATATCAAAGTAGTCCTAGTTTATGCCTTAATACGTCTAATAATTTTTTTGAAAATGTTGTTTAAACTTGCAGGCATATATCAGAAACTTTGCTGATAAGGACGGAAAAGTTTGGCAGGGAGGCGGAGGACGCAATCCGCCTCCAGATACACCTCATCTTGTGCTTACCACACCTGATATCGAGGGCCTTAGACCCAAGTCACCGCCTCAGAAGAATCAGCAACAGTCTGCAGTCATCTCCCTCTCCCAAACAACAGTAAATTCTACCAATAGAAGACCTGCAGGAACTTCTCCAAATGCCATTGTTGTGAGCCAAGAAGCTTCAGGGTCTACGCCTTCGACCCCTGCCCATTGGACTCCACCAGTTGGAGCGTCAAAGGGATCTGATGCTGTGACCGTGGTTCCTGACGAGAAGCTGTTTGACGGGTTTGGGTATAATACGTCTCGTGGACAATCTAGTGGGGAACATCCTCGTCCAGAGTTCGAGTCTCAGGGTTCCCTCAATTTGTAGTAATTGAATTTCAGCATCACGAATGTAATGTCATTTAGGCCTGTAATTCTTTCTTTTAATCAAATATATAAATGAAAAAAACAAATGTGTTTTATGATATACTCTGCTGTCTTCATCTGTTCTCTACTGTAAAATGTCTTTAAGAGTCTATTGCTATGCTCCGAGAACCCAATTTGTTCACTGTTAACATGAACAATATTGATTTGGTCCAAGGTTTTCGATGGTGTACATACAACCTATGCCATATTCGGCTTAACCTTGGTCAGCCCTTTATTAAGGCAGGCCTCTGGTTCAATAAGGAAATGTTAAAAGTATGTTTAACCTAGGAAGGCTTCCATCTAATATAGTGAGCCGCAGCCATCTACAAAGTTTGTACCATCTACTTCGCATCAAACCGCTCAATTTTGTCATGACTGACTCAAAGCTACCCCAAAACCTATTAATTCCACCTAGACCTGGAGAACGGCTCGAAATCAATGTCTCTCAGTGCACATTGCAAAGAGGATTTTGAAGGACCTTAATCTGTCATCTTTTATTTATTTCTGAATTTTCTTTGTTTACCAGCCATTGAAATCTAAACACTTACGCCTACTTAAACACCGTGAAAAAATCAACTAATAATGTGTAGATCCACAGTGAGCAGGATACACTGAAGGGAGATAATAACACAAATAAAAAAAAAAAACTAATGCAGTGGTGATCCACGCTTAACTTGCAGAAAGATTTTCTCTCCACTTTCAATAAATCCCTGAAGTACAGCATATATTTTTTCTACAACAAACTTTTGATCTATCTCAGTGACTTCACATTATCTTCAGCTACTCCGAACAAAGAATACTTGAAAATTCGACAGCTGATTTGGCAATAAACTTGAATGCTGACGTGCCAGACATTTCTTCCAGTCCTTCGATTTCATCAACAACAAAAAAAGAAATTTATACTTCGCTTTCGGGCTTTTTGGCTTGAGGCATTGTAGCTGGAATAACACAAATTAAGATCACTTTGAACCCAAACAATCACAATCGACATAAATGATGATTGCCAATAAAGGTTAGAACCATTTATATTTCGAAAGTTTAGAAGAATGAACAAACCTTGGGGCTGAGGTTGCGGTTCAGATTCATCTTTCTGAGCTGAAGTTTGCCCTTGTTGTTGGGATGTAGTAGATCTTATCTGTGCTTCCATTAAGATTTCTCCAATGTTAAATGGTTTTTCTGGGGGCGCCCCACCATCTGCATATGCAGGAAAACAAAGTTAGCTTATGATTCCATAACATTTCAAAATTGTATATTCTTAAGAAAAAAGTAAAGTTTTTAGACAGTCTAGAATTTAGACGAGCCTCAATTTGAGTAATACCTTGTCCTCTGTCTATAAATGAATGAGTTTTTGGCGCCCTGGGAGAATAACATACCTTGAGGCTGAGGTTGAAGTTCAGGTTGGTTATCTTGAAAGGGTGTCTCTTGTTGCACGGCATTAGCTTTTAGCTGTTCTTCTGTGATTTTTAAGTATTCCTCACTTGAATATGGCGTCTTTGTGGGTGGAGTACTGTCTGCACATTTATTAGAAGGCATAAAATACATAAGGGGGTCCTCGAGACTTAAGTTCTAAAGTACTGTATACTACCACTAGAATATGCTGGAAAGTAAACTGATTTTTCTCACTGCAAAGCCTGATTTCAATTCATTGTCTGCACATTTATTAGAAGGCATAAAATACATAAGGGGGTCCTCGAGACTTAAGTTCTAAAGTACTGTATACTACCACTAGAATATGCTGGAAAGTAAACTGATTTTTCTCACTGCAAAGCCTGATTTCAATTCATTGTCAATACATGCCTTGACCCAAATATAGACTTCAGCAACACATAATTGTAAGTGACACTCTGTCAATATTACAGGAACAGTTGAACCTCCTAATAATACGCAAGACTGAACAAGCTATATTAATATTAATGATAAATCTTAAGAACCGCATGCCAAACCATTGTGTTGGGCTTCTTCTACAAATCTTTCTTTTTGTCTGTTTTTTGATGAAGAAAACAAGATCTTAGAGAATGAATCGTACAAATTTTCCCTCATATTTCTCCCTTCCCCTCTTTTGTTTTCTCTATCTTAGTCTAGACATTGTACTCTCAATTTGGTCCTATAGATTTTCTCTCAATCCAAACTTTCTCTCTAGGTTCTCCTAAAGATGATCTCACTACAAATTTCCTATTTATGTTCTTTCTCTGGAAGGTTTTCTATCGGCATTCCTACTCTAGAGTTTGCCTCGAAATATTCTCATTCCTTATATGCTAGCTCTATATACGTTCTTTCTGTACAATTTACCTCTTGATGGACTAGTCCTAGTTCTCTCTTCAGAGTTTATCATTCTCTAGTCCTCTTCCTTTCTGAGCAGAGAGAGCTTATTGTCAGCAGTAGTGCACAAGGAAAACTAGATCTCGTTTTATGATACAAATGTTGATCTTCTTCTGTTTTCAACTCAAAGCAGTGAACAAACTCATGTTCTCTGATATCACAGCCAAACAAAAACAGAAGAAATTTCGCTTTCGAGGAATTTTTTTCTTTCCTTTTCTAGAAATAAACAAACCCTTGATGTGTTACAAATCTATTAAGTTTAGGCCTGAAAAAACTGTTTAGCACGGGTTAAGAGAGCTGCAACTTGGACGGGTTGGCAATCTACCCGAACCCGGCCCGAGGTTCAAGAAGGTGCCCTCGTGTCCCAACCAAACCCGACATTGGGTTTCAAATCTCTTGCCTGAGCCTTGCCCAAGTTGGGTTGGTCGGGTGGTTCATAATGCTAACAATATTTAAAAACTAGAAACAATAAGGTTAATAACAGTAATTTCAAGAACTCAATATCAACAAATGTTAAGAAATAAGAAAATATAAAAGGATTTTTCTACCTTAATTTTATATTTTTATCTTCTTATTTTTATTTTTATTTTTTTCTGTTTTCATACTGAGAACAACCCATTAATGTATGACTTTCGCTTATAAATTACAACTAAGTTAAAGATAATTTGTGGACATCATGATGTAGTTAATGGTTTTGATGAAAAATTAATTAAAGAGTGTAACTTACTTATTAACTTTCTTCCTGTGAAGAAGGAACCATTATTTGCCATTTGTCTATTTTAATATTACCTACATAAATATATCAAGTTCGAATACCTTATGGGCTATGGTACCCACACTAGTTGCCCGAACCCGACCCGAGATTCATCGGGTATCTGTATTTATGACTCAAGCCCTACAACTTAATGCCCACACCCATAATTTTATTGGGTTTTGGACATCGGGTTTGTCCAGCCCAAGTTGGGTTGCAGAACTCAACAAACCCTCTTTTGCATGTTCTGGACCTGTGTGTTTGTTAGTGCATTTTCTTGTGATTTGATCATAGTTATTTTCTCCCCAAAGTCGTGCCTTGATTTATTTTTTTTCCTGTTTATTTTAAATTTGAAGGCATACATCTTGGCGAAGGTTGAAAGCCCAACCCTGCAAACCATCAGCAAAGGCAATTGTTCTTTTTTCAGGTTGCAACTCGATATCCCCAAGGGTGGGGTCACCATGTTCTCTAATGAGGATGTTAACATCCTCGACTAGTAATTTTATGCTCTGGTATGCGTCATTTCCATCAACGTTGAGGTCGAAGAAACACTCGTCAATTTTAGACACGATTAATACCGGTTTCACCTTTTCCTCGAGAACTTCTCTTAGTATGGTTTGTCCATTGGCAAACACTTACAACACTATCTACAACTAGAATAGTCATGTCTGTCAGTCAAATGACAGTTGCTATTTCAGCTAAGAAGTTAATTAGTCTCGGCGAATCAATGGGATTGATTGTGTATTTTTCATCTCCGCTATGAGGCACATCATACAAATGTGATAACACATTCAATTTACCATGATGGCCAATGTTTTCTTTTGAGATGTCCGTGGTAGGTACAATCCAATTCGCCAATATAAGTATTTTATGTAATTTGTGAAAAATGATTTAGTATGATAAAACCTGTCGTAGGAACAATCAATCTGATTGACAGATTGTACCTATGGATGAAATCTCAGAAGAAAAAACCTTAACCATCGTGGTAAATTGAATATGTTATGACTTTTGTATGATGTACCTCGTAGTGGAGATAAACAATCTTATTGATTCGCCGGGGCATATTGACTTCTTAGCTCCAAGTAACAAATGCCATTTGACTAACAGAAATAACAATTCTAGTTGTAGATAGTATTGATGGTGTTTGCCAACAAGAAAAAACCGTACTAAGACAAGCTCTCGAGGAAAATGTGAAATCGAGATTAATCATGTCTAAATTGACAAGTGTTTCTTGGATCTCAACGTCGAAGAAGATGCAGCATATTGTAGAAGTAAATAAGAGGAGAAAGTTTATTCACTCTTGAATTTATTAATTAGATTACATCATAGCCTCTCTTTATATATTAGAGGACCATTAAGCTAATTATACTATTACCCAATGTGGGACTAAAGTAGTAAGTGTAAATACACACATACACTCCAACACCCCCTCACGTTGATACGGACATATAATGTTCGTGTCAAGGTGGATTACAAATAAGAAGAAGAAATAGATAGTCATTCGTAAAAATACAATCACTCCCTTACTGATAAAGAAATAAAGCTCCCCCTAAAGCTGATAAATATCACACTATTCTTTTGCAGCACTAAAACACTTCAAAGCTTCACATATCCCTTGTGAAATCGGCGGCATTCCGACTCACCATTTTTCCCACACGTACTTGTGAAATCGACGACACCAACTGACTTGTCATGTTTTCTCACTCGAGGGTAACGTAGATATCTTGAAGAGACATAGGGAAAAATAATAGAAAACAATAGAAAGAAAGAAATCGCATCTTGCGATAGGAAACAATAGAAACGATTAAAAAATAATCACTAGAGGAAAAAATAATCACTATATGAAAGAATCACTTGAGGAAAAGAAAAACACTCAAGGAACAAAACCAATAACTCATGATCGAGGTAGAAGGTAGTCTAACATCTTCATCCGGCCCAAAGAGAGAAAACTCATAACCAAGGAGGAGGGTTAATCTAATAACATCTTCATCCGATCTAAAGAGAGAAAATCGTATCTCACGACAGGAGATAGTAGGAAATATCACATCTTGATTTTGTAACTTGTACTTGTGAATTTGGCGAAAGAGACAAAAGATAATCACTAGAGTAAAAGAGGACCACTCTAGGAAAGAAATACTCAAGGAAAGGAAAAATCACTCGAGAAAAGAAACAAACTCGAGGTGGAAGTTTACTTAACAACTTCATCCGATCCAATGAGAGAAAATCGCATCTCACGACGGGAACCGAAAAAGAAAACGCCTTTCACAAAAATAAGATAAAATAATCAAGTATTTAATCTTCTTCAAGAGGAGATTAGACATATAGAAGCTCCACCACTGAAATTAGAAATCAAATATTGTAGCAAGAAGAATTTAGTCTTCACTCTTTGGGCAACAACTAAAAGAAACACAAGCCAAGAACAGCTAGAGATCTGGGTCTTCATAATACTATATCAGCTAGTGATCACCACCAAAAACATCAAACTAATCACAAAGAATGGGTATGAAGAAGCAACTGTTGAATCACGAATTCTTTTTTTCCTTCCTTCTAGTAATCCGGTGACGGCAACGGCCGCCGCCGGCGGAAGCAAGGAACCGTTACACTGTCTTCAAGAATGCAACTGCTCTGATACCATGTAGAAGTAAATAAGAGGAGAAAGTTTATTCACTCTTGAATTTATTAATTAGATTACATCATAGCCTCTCTTTATATATTAGAGGACCATTAAGCTAATTATACTATTACCCAATGTGAGACTAAAGTAGTATGTGTAAATACACATACACTCCAACACATATTAGAGCATAAAAGAACTAGTCGAGGATGTTAACATCCTCATTAAAAAACATTTGCTGATGGTTTGTCTTGTTAGGCTTTTACCCTTTCAACATTTGTTTATGCCTTCAAATTTAAAATAAATGAGGAAAAGATCAAGGCAAGACTATGGGGAGCAGGGTTACGGATCCCTATAAAAAACCGGCTTGCCTTCCAAAAAAAAAGACTATGGGGAGAAAATTACTATGATCGAACCACAAGAAAATAGACTAACAAGCACACAGGTCAAGAACATGCAAAAGATGGCTTGTTGAGTTCTGCTATGACCCAATAAAGAGAGTTTGTCCAGCCTGAACCCATTATTCGAGGTGTATTCAACATAAAAGAACAGAGTGCAAAAGGCACATTGATCCCAGCCGAATCTTTCCCTTAAAAGGGGATAACAATAAGTGAAATCAGAATCAGGAGAGAGCAGTTGGGATTGTTCCTTTGAAAAAGCATTCTGATATCACAGGCATTAAAATGAATACTGAAGTCGGAACACTTTAGGAGACGACCTAATATCAAGTGGCGAACAAGGGAAACTGTTTGCTCTGGACTTATTAAAGAGTAGTGACTGTTGTCCAGTACTACAAGACCAAGAGTCACTGACTGTCTGGTCAAGTTGTGCATGATCAGGAGGTAACTAATAAATCTTGGGCAGATGCAGTTGAGAAAGTGGATGTATGGCCAAACAGTGGCATGAATCTCATTCAGCAGTAATTGCCGGGTAGGATTAATACTTACGAAATTTGGTAGATGGAATTGAAACCTGAACACAAAGTCTTTCTACTAAAATTAGTCCCTGAATGAAACAGTACTTTAAGATGCAATTTGGAAAGTAAAAATCCACAAAAGAGTACGAGGATTTTTTTCCTTTTTTTTTTTGTAACTAAGATCGTTGTAGGTGTGGACGGCATTGCTATTTGTCCATTTTTTTTTTTGGTTTTAATTCCTTTTGTATCATATCTTTTTTTCAATGAAAATTTAACCTAGCGAACAAAAAAGAAAATAACCCTTAAATAGAGTTGAGTGTTGAATGCACGTCTATCTTAATAAACTGCCAAATACGTATAAAGTTGGGTGCCTTTGGGACTCCATTAACAGATATAGTTTTAAGAGTAGTGTTGGGGACATGTATTACTGCTAGTCTAATACAGCTTAAAATATATTTTGAACATTTTCCTATATCTGAAATATCAAGTGCTATATATAACTTCATTTTTTAAAAAGAATCTTAAAATAAAAGAAATATATATCAAAAAGGAAAATCCAATTTACAATGTTAACGTAATGTAAGATTATTGCCCTTAAGAGTCTAAGAGTACAGACATTATGTACGCCATTTGCTTAATTTCATCAAACATCCCAAAGGAGAGGAGGTAGTTAGGATTCACTTTTAAATCTCCATTTCCT
The DNA here is from genome assembly GCA_014058105.1 of Kingdonia uniflora. Lineage (NCBI taxonomy): Eukaryota > Viridiplantae > Streptophyta > Magnoliopsida > Ranunculales > Circaeasteraceae > Kingdonia > Kingdonia uniflora. Next base: position 3,122,210 of record JACGCM010001272.1, read on the forward strand.
TAACTAATGTGATTATCATCAAAATCATCATCACTGGCCAATCCAACATAACTTGTCCCTTTTCCACTTGCACCACACAGTCGTCCTCTAGAATTCCCTTTAGTTCTTACAAACCTTTTCTCTAAAAGCCAAAGCTCTCCCGATCTAGCTAAACTTACGAACCATTTTGGGCACTTTTGATGTACTAAACAAAACTAGAATCATATATCTTCTATGTTTTTATGTATTGTAACTAGTATCAGATTATGGGGTAAAACTCTGATTACACGCCCCCCATGTTCCAATAAAGCCTGCTCTGTCACTAAAAAGTTCATGCTACAAGACGGGGTAGTATCGAGTCGTTCCGAGTTGGGAAGAAAGGTCAACTACCTAGCAAGTCGAAGTGGTACAACAGGGAAATGGGCACGGCCGCATTCCCTTAAGTTCTAGCTTGAGCAGGAGCTCAAGGCTCCTAAAGGGGGGAGCCATGATCTAGGAGGATCTAAACATTCAACCTCTTCAAAAGATGCCATGTCGTTCGAACGAGTTTGAAGGAACAGAAGACCAATTATGACTGCCTCGTTTTCTAGGCATAAATTGGCAAGTCGTTCGAACAACATTTGGAGTTGTTCGAACAGCTGGTTCTAAAAGACCAATTCTGACTGCCTCTATTTTTAGGCATAAATTGGCATGTCGTTTGAACGACATTTGGAGTCGTTCAAACGACTAGGTTCCTAGAAAGGCCAATTCCAACTACCTCAATTTCTAGGCTTAATTAAGCTAGTCGTTCGAACGACCCATGGGTTTGTTCGAACGACTATCGTGTTTCATTCATTATTTTAGGCGTTTCAAGGGCATTTATGCCCTAGGTTGTAACTAGGAACTTATAACCCTTAAGAGGGCAAGGCTAGGCAATGTAAAAGGGATCCAAAAATCCAGAGGGAGGTCAAGAGAGGAATTTATTGTAATTAATTTGAGCAATTGAAACTCTTTTTGGGAAGTTTTACCCACCAATTTTAGTGTTCCTCGTATTAATTTCTTCGATTATGTTAATCTCAATTCGATTGTGGATTAAGTGGTATTAAATTTTCAAGTAACGATCATCGGGGGATTGTGGTTTATGGTCTCTACACGTGACCGACTCAAGCAAACGAAGGAGATTCTAGTGAGTCCGTTGAAGATTCACCGAAAACCTAACTCAAAGAAGAAGCCAAATTCGGAGATGGGCGATTCCGAAGATCGGTTCACGAAGTTGAAAACGAAAGTTTATGACCTAACTACTACTCTAGGGGAGTTGGTAGAGCAATTGTATCTCGCGAACCTCGCCAAAGCATCCGCTTCGACAAAATGGCAAGAACGCATGAAGAAGAAAAGAGTTGCGAAGGAGGAGAGAGACGATGGTAACGAGGAAGATAAAAATTCTAGTGATGCCGAATCCATCGAGGAGAGATCGGTTATTGGTAAGTCCATGAATCTTATGCGTAATCTTCGTATTGATTTTAAAATTAAAATTCTAGTATTCGACGGTTTAATCGATGCTGAGAAATTGGATAACTGGTTAGATAGGTTAGAGACCTATTTTTCAGTTTACGAATATTCAAATGCTCAGAAAATATGCTTTTCTCCATTGAAATTCGTAAGTCATGCACTCACGTGGTGGAAATTCTATAAGAAACGTCACGAAGTAGGAAGTTTGAGTTAGAAGGAGTACAAGGTGTTGGCGAGGAAGCAATTTTATCCTATTGGGTATGAGCAAGAGAGATGGTTCAAATGGCATAATTTACGCCAAAGTATTGGCAATCTGTACAAGAGTTCACTACGGAGTTTCATAACCAAGTGTTGGCTTTGAACATTAATGTGGACGAGTATGAGGTGTTTATGAAGTATACGGGGGGGGGGGGGGCTGTCGGAGTCCATTAGAAGGGAGTTGAAGCTCTTTACTGTGGAGAATATCAAAGATGCTACCGTAAAAGCAATTGCTATTGTAGGCAAGCACTTGAAGAGTGACAAGAAAGATGACAAAAACAAGTCGGGGTACAAGTCTAGTTGGAAGAATGAGCACAAATGGGAGTTTAAAGGAGATGGGTTTTCATCCAAAGGGAATTACTGCAGTCATTGTAAGGCAAATGGGCACATTTTAGATAAATGTTCGAAACTTCACTCACGAAGCTTAGGCCAAAGGAGGAGAAAAGCAAGAGAGAGAAACGTGTACTAGCCACAACGATTGTTGATCTTTCGAATTTAGATAAGCCAAATCCTAAACTTACCCTTATGTTTAAGCAAACTATAACTACCGAAGAGGCGAGTTGGGAAAAACTTTTTCATTTCAGGTGAAGCAGAGCTTAGTAGAGGCCATCATTAATCTGAGTAGTAAGAAGAATTTGATTTCTAAGGCGGTGAAGAAGATGGGTTTGGCTACTATGGCTCATCCTAAGCCGTATGGTTTGGGTTGGATTTAGAAAGACGCGGAGTTGAAGATCATGAAGCAGTGTACGTTCAAGTTTGTGATTACTGAAAAGTTTATTGACGAGGTGACGTGTGAGGTAGTTCCTTTAGATATGTGTCAAGTCATCTTGAGTAGCCCTTATCTTTGGGACCGAGATGCGATTCTTTACCATTGAGCTCGCAAGTATCATCTTGTGAAGGAGGGAAATGAGTTTCATATCAATGCTTGTAAGGAACATGTCACCATCAATAATTTGGTAACGACGACTCAGGCGAAGAGGTTGGTTAATGCGAGCGACAAGTTTGTATTGTTGTTGGTGCGACCGGTTCATGAGGGTCTGTCGGCTATGGTGTTGTCTACTTTGGCAATGTATTTTAAACAACAAACCAAAATGGGGAAGTTACAAAAAGAGTATAAAGATTTGTTTCTGGGCATAGAAGGGATGCCATGCAAGAGGGATGTTGAGCATTATATCACCTTGGTGAATGGTAAATCACTACCCTACATTACGTTGTATCGGACTTCTGTAACCGAGTCTGATGAGATCAAGAAACAAGTACAAGAGCTCCTCGAGCAAGGGGTTATTAATCCGAGTTGCTCACCTTGTGGTTCACCACCGGTGTTATTGATGCCGAAGAAAGATGGGGGTCTTGGAGAATGTATGTGGATTATCGGGTGCTGAACAAGATTACTGTGAAGAATCGCTATCCGCTTCCACGGATTGACGAGCTTTTAGATGAGTTGCAGAAGGCTCGGTTTTTCACCAAGCTGAATCTTAAGTCAGGTTACCATCAAGTTAGAATCTGGGAAAAAGATACATGGAAGACAACTTTCAAGACCAAACAAAGACTTTTCGAGTGATTGGTGATGCCTTTTGGGTTATGCAACGCTCCGACGACATTATGCGGTTGATGAATGAGGTACTTCCTGCTTTTATTGATGATTTTGTGATTGTGTATTTAGATGATATCTTGATATATAGTCAAACGTGGGAGGAACACCTCTTACATATACAAAAAGTGTTTACATATACAAAAAGTGTTGGAAGCATTGCGATCATAACAACTCTTTCTAAATGGGAAGTGCGAGTTTGGAAAGGAGCTAGTGTATTTGGGATTCATTATTGGTGGAGGTGAGCTTAAGGTAGATCCAGATAAGGTCTCGGTCATTATTGATTGGCCTAGACCTCGTACAGTGACGGAAATGAGAAGTTTTATGGGTTCTTGTCAGTATTTACGAAAGTTTATTTGGCATTTTTAACATATTGCCGCACCGTTGTATTCCTTGACAAAGGCCGGTGTGAAGTTTGTGCGGGAAGATCACCTTGAGAAGACTTTTCAGTTACTGAAGCGCAAGATTACGAATGTACCAGTGTTAGCGTTGCCGAATTTGCAACGGTCTTTTGAGGTCGAAACAGATGTGTCCGACTATGCATTAGGGGCAATTTTATTACAGGACGGGAAGCTGGTTACCTACCATTTTGAGATGTTTACAGGAGCAGTACGCAACTATTCTACCTACGATAAAGAGTTCTACGCATTATATCAATCAGTAAAACATTGGCGGAGTTACTTATTGGGGAAGGAGGTTGTTGTACATTCCGATCACAAACCATTACAGTTCGTATCTACGTAGTCCAAGCTACAACTAGCTCGCCATATGAAGTGGATGTCGTACCTACAACAATTCACCTTGATTATCAAGTATAAGAAAGGAGTGGACAACAAAATGGCTTATATGTTATCTCGACCACCATTACTAACTATTTCCGCTTTGTTGGTAGTTCTGCAAATATAGCCTATTGTTTCGTCTGAATATGTTGCAGGGTATGACGACGACAATGAACTCAGTGTGATTCACCAGAAGTTATTGCAAGGCAAGACATGTGAGTTTGTATTGAAGGATGGCTTGATTTACAGGGGTAGTCTACTATGTATTCATGAGGGTGGAGACCATTTGCATTGGATTAGAGAGGCACATTATTTCCGGGTCGCAGGTCATTTTTGTGTTGAGAAGACTTTTGAATTTGTGGCGTTATGTCTATTAGCTGAAGATGCAGGTGGATGTTGCTCGTGTGGTTTGTGGATGTGTTCTATGCAACACATCGAAGCCTTCCAATCGTAAGTTAGGACTATACTTACCATTATCAGTTCCTAGCCAACCTTGGGAGAACATTTCGATAGATTTTATGGGTGGTTTGCCCATGACCAAGTGTAAGAATGATTACGTGTTTGTGGTGGTAGATCGATTCAGCAAGATGATAGTTCTTATTCCATGCCAGAAGACGGTCACTGGGGAAGGAGCAGCGCGATTGCTTTTCAGAGACGTCTAGAGGTATTTTGGGCTCCCTTCTTCTATTATTTCTGATAGGGATAACCGCTTTTTGGGGCATTTCTGGAGATCGCTATGGGGGATGATGGACAGTAAGTTAAAGAGAAGTGCCGCCTTCATCCACAGACTGATGGGCAAACAGAGGTAGTTAATCGTACTTTGGTTCATTCACTACGGGGATTCCATTTTAAGCATCCTAAGACTTGGGATAAGAGTTTACCGTATTTTTAGTTTGCTTTTAATCCGGCGATTCATGATTCCACTTTGAAGTCTTCATTTGAAGTTTGTCTTGGGTACTTGCCTCAAAGCCCCTTTGATATGGCTTTTAGTCTTGGTGACAAGATGGTGTCTAGGAAGGAGGAAGAGGAACACGTTAAAGCTCAGCGTTTCATTGAGAGGATAAGCAAGGTTCATGAGGCAGTTGAAGTACAATTGAAGAAAACTCAAGCGAAGTATAAGGCTCGACACGACAAGCATCGGGTTAAATGTACTTTTCAGGAGGACGACCTAGTTTGGTAGCATTTGGGTAAATAACGTCTAAAGTGAGAAGGTAAGAAACTCAAGCCTATCCGTTATGGTCTGTTTACGATATTCTATAAAATTGGTGACAAAGCATTCCAATTGGATTTGCCACCATTTATGAAGATGTATTCGGTGATTAATGCCGAGCATTTGAAGCTGATTGAGTCGTCTCTTTTAAATGAAGACTACAATCGACATTCGCCTACCGTCAGTTGATAACTTATGGATGGAAAGAGAAGATCTGTTGCAGGAGGATAGTATTTTAGAGAGGAAAGTTCATACTACAAGACGGGGTAGTATCGAGTCGTTCCGAGTTGGGAAAAAAGGTCAACTACCTAGCAAGTCAAAGTGGTACAACAGGGAAATGGGCACGGCCGCATTCCCTTACCTCCAGTTCTAGCTTGAGCAGGAGCTCAAGGCTCCTAAAGGGGGGAGCCATGATCCAGGGGGATCGAAACATTCAACCTCTTCAAAAGATGCCATGTCGTTCGAACGAACCTTAGAGACATGTGTACGAGTTTAAAGGAACAAAAGACCAGTTATGACTGCCTCGTTTTCTAGGCATAAATTGGTAAGTCGTTTGAACGACATTTGGAGTCGTTCGAACAACTGGGTTCCCAAAATATCAATTCTGACTGCCTCTGTGCCTCTGTTTAGGCATAAATTGGCATGTCGTTCGAACGACTAGGTTCCCAGAAAGGCCAATTCCAGCTGCCTCAATTTTTAGGCTTAATTGAGCTAGTCGTTTGAACGACCCACGGGTTCGTTCGAACGACTATCGTGTTTCCTTCACTATTTTAGGCATATCGTGTTTTTTTCATTATTTTAGGCGTTTCAAGGGCATTTATGTCCTAGGTTGTAACTAGGAACTTGTAACCTTTAAAAGAGAAAGGCTCGGCAATGTAAATGGGATCCAGTGATCCAGATAGAGATCAAGAGAGGAATTCATTGTAATCAATTTAAGCAATTGAAACTCTTTTTGGGAAGTTTTACCCACCAATTTTAGTGTTCTTCGCATTAATTTCTTCGATTAGGTTAATCCCAATTCGATTGTGGATTATTCTTTGAGTTTCCTTCGCAGGTTTAATCTACCTCCAAGCTGTTAGCACCTCCAACATCAGAGTTCAGTCACATCCTATTCAACATTATACTAGATTGGGGACTCAATATTTGCCTAGTTGACCACTGATTTGGGAGATATTCAAGTTTTCATGAATCTTTCTCTATTAGGTTAATCCCAATTCGATTGTGGATTATTCTTTGAGTTTCCTTCGCAGGTTTAATCTACCTCCAAGCTGTTAGCACCTCCAACATCAGAGTTCAGTCACATCCTATTCAACATTATACTAGATTGGGGACTCAATATTTGCCTAGTTGACCACTGATTTGGGAGATATTCAAGTTTTCATGAATCTTTCTCTATTAGGTTAATCCCAATTCGATTGTGGATTATTCTTTGAGTTTCCTTCGCAGGTTTAATCTACCTCCAAGCTGTTAGCACCTCCAACATCAGAGTTCAGTCACATCCTATTCAACGTTATACTAGATTGGGGACTTAATATTTGCCTAGTTAACCACTGATTTGGGAGATATTCAAGTTTTCATGAATCTTTCTCTATCAATTTTAATTCTTTATTTTCATTCGTATACCTTAATGCCCTTTTTGCAAAGCAAGCACTAATCGTATAAAAGAACCAAAAGGGAAAGTACAAATTGTACACATCATAGCCGCTAGCTACAAAGCATACCCTAAATGGCCGCACACCTCACAAAATTAGGGCTTAGTCGAATATGAAATATTTTTTCATGGGCTCATTCACTTTAAGAAAGTGGGGTTTCCCTAGATATCTCTCTTTCTCGCCATTATTAAGATTACAAGCTCTGATCCAAAATTAGCCTCCCTCCAAACAGTAGAAAACCTGATTCTCTCATACTTGCTCTTAGCTTCTTTCCATCTAGCCACCAAAAACCACATAATGTCTTCACTTTTAATGGCACTAATGGCAGCTTAATGCCCTTACTGTAGAAATAAATAAGAGGAGAAATATTATTCACTCTTGAATTGATAATTAGATTACATCTTAGACTCCATTTATATAATAAGAGCTCTCTAAACTACCTATTCTTACTCAATGTGGGACTAAACTAGTATATGTGTAGATGGATACATATACTCCAACACTCCCCCTCACGTTGATACGAACACAATGTGTTTGTATCAATGTGGATAACAATAAGAAAGTAAAATAGATAATCCCTCATAAGGATATAATCACTCCCTCATTTATAATAAAAATTAAGGCTCCCTCTAAAATTAATAAAAACTTCTTCTAAACAATCCTTTTGCAGCAGCAGAAACACTTCAAAGCTCCACATATCCCTTGTAAAATCAGCGGCATTCCGACTTGCCATTTTTCCCACACATACTTGTGAAATCGGCGGCACTAACCGACTGGCCAATTTTCCACTCGAGGGTAATATAAATATCTTAAAGAGACATTGAGGTAAGATTATTATTCGATGAAGAGGGTCACTTGAGGCAATGTTAAGGAGAGATAATTGTTTGAGGAAAAAGATATGTATTGAAGAAAGAAACAATTCACTCGAGGACAAAGAAATCCACTTAAGGAAGATGAAATCATAATCGTGGCTTGAACATCTTCACCCAATTCAAAGAAAGAAATCGCATCTCGCAATAGAAAAACAATAGAAAAAATCTAAGATAATCACTAGAGGAAAAGAAAATCACTCTAAGAAAGAATCACTCGAGGAAAGAAATAAAAATCTCATGATCGAGGTGGAAGATAGTTTAATATATTTATCCGATTGAAATAGAGAAAATCGCATCTCGCGATCGGAAAAGGAAAAAAAAAACCTCAAACCGCATTGGGGATTGAAAGATGAGTTTAAGTAAAATAATCATAGTGAAAGAAAGAATTCACTAGAGAGTGATAGAAATCACTGAGAAGGAATCCATAAGAGGAAAAATCCAAGAAGAAAAGAAAGTTCAAACTTTAAGTTTTCACCATACCAAACTAAGTGACTAATCAAATTGGGGTGGACTGACCCAATCGCAGAGCCTTCTCCCCGTGTCTGTTACTCTCAACATGTGTGTGCATCACACACAAAGTGCACCATAAATATATTTTACCAGCACTAAATAACATACTAGCTTGATATCATATAAGACCCTGGCAATGTCAAGCCTCATCACTAGTTACCAACCTTACCAACAACTTTCAGAAACTTCCAACAGCAAGGGTATATCTCTGTAATCTTCAACATGATGGGTTCCTAAAACCACAACAAATATCAGTCTTTAGAATATATGCGGGGACATATAGAAGCTCCACCACTGAAATTAAAAATCAAAAATTGTAGCAAGAAGAACTCAGTCTTCACTCCTTGGGCAGCACCTAAAAGAAACACAAGCCAAGAACAGCTAGAGATCTTGGTCTTCATAATACTATACCAGCTAGTGATCACCACCAAGAACACCAAACTAATCACAAAGAATGGGTATGAAGAAGCAACTGTTGAATCACTATTCATCAACAAATCATCATCAGAAAAATACCAAATCTGAAGTTAATCGAATGACTGGAACACTACTGAATAAGACTATATTAGATCATCAATGATCAGATCTAACTCACAGGTCAGTAGTGAATCAAATTTGATCTTAAAGAGACGCACCGGATTGTTTTTTCTTCAATTAAACAAAACAGGTAAGGGCTAGAGAGATAACAAATTGCGAAAATTGCAGAGATGCAGAAATTTTCAAATCACAATTAAGAGATAGCATAAGACAAATCAAAAAGGAAAACCAAATATGGTGTGGAGAGATGGCAGGGATTGAAGCACCCTCCTAACTGAAATCCTTAAGAAAATAATCCAGCTAATATATCAAAGGGATAGAAGAACCCTAAACGATAACCAATTGATAAGATAATCCAATTGGAAGATCGCAAAGATGGAAATGCTTTTGATGAAGTATTTTAGTGTTCTATTGAATATAACACAACAATGGGTTTGAAGAACATAAGAAGTTATAAAATTGTGTTTAAGAAACGAAACCCTAATTGCAAAGATATGAAAATAAGAAATAATATTACCGAATTTTTTATTTATTTTTAATAGTAATCCGGCGACGGCAACAGCCGCCACCAGCGGAAGCAACGAACCGTTACACTGTCTTCAAGAACGCAACCACTCTAATACCATATAGAAATAAATAAGAGGAGAAATATTATTCACTCTTGAATTGATAATTAGTTACATCTTAGACTCCTTTTATTTTATACAATAGGGGCTCTCTAAACTACCTATTCTTACTCAATGTGGGACTAAATTGGTATATCTGTAGGTGGACACATATACTCCAACACTTACTTTAGCTACACCTGATCGACTGAGAAGTGTTGTTCTAAATTTGTATTCAAATTTCATTGGAATACATCAATGCCATAATACACATGAAAACACACTTTACTTTCCATAGAATCGAGTAATTTGTGGGAGAAACCAATCAGATATATATATTTCTAAAAGGGGAATGGAGGCCTCATTGGTGATTTCTACTTCATAAGTGGAATCTAAAATTCTATACCTGTATTTTACCCGAAAAATAGATGTTAAAAATCAGCCTTCACTTACTTGGATCAATTACAGCCTGGGAGTTCTCATTGTTCACATCAGAGGAGGGGCTTGTATTAGTGGTGGTGGTGGTGGAAGTATCAGCAGTGGGGGACTTATATGTACTTTGCATTGAGGGTGGATTTTCATCGAGACCAATCTCACGTTCAAGGGTGCTCTTGAATTCCCTTGAAACATCCTGAAACAAAATGCGAACTATCAATTTTTTTTCTTAGGTCTCTATATTGGTTTTTTCTGCTAATATTCTATGTTCATAAAACTAAGAGTAATAGAAGTCAAACTTGAATGTGGTCACCTACCTGAAGCTCTCTTATTGTGGGTTGGAAAGCACGCAGAGTCTTTCCAAGATTCCGAGCTACCTACATTCATAAACTGATTTGAGAATGACAAAACATAGATGGGTTCCTCAAATATAAATCATATCCAAGTCACCTAGCAATCTTTAACGTCTCTATGGGAAATTATGGAATTCAAGAGGATTACCCATTTTGTAAAAGGTAATTAACTGGCAGGCACTATGCAGTAACTTTTATAACTTTCCACATATATTTTCACTTAGCAGCAATAACGCTTTAGAGGGTGTTTTTTTTTTTTTTTTGGAGAAACAACATTGTGGGTACATGTTTGATCAATCTTATCGACACTAATTCACATCTTCACCTTAAATCATTTATAAGACTACATGTTCTAATAGTATCAACTTCTTATATAAGTTATTACTTTACAATTAACATTTAAAAAAGAGCAATCTTTACTAACCTCAGCAAGACCTTTAGGACCAAACACTAACAAAGCCACCACCCCAATAACAAGTGCTTCAGGAGCTCCAACACCAAACAAAGAAGCAAACACAACACCCTTTCCACCTCTACATCTCCCCTTTCGCTCTGAAAACAAAAAACCACCAAAATAAGCTCAATTCTTCACATAAACCAACAAAAAAGAGCAACCCCAGATAAAAAAGTTACCAAATTTGACAATTTTGTGTCTAATTGAGACACTCATGTGTCTTAAACCACTCCATTGTGAAGATAATCGAATACCCAATTGAGGCACAGATGTGTAGGAACGTAATTTGGGGGGTTTGGGAGTTAAAGAGAGGGAGATTGTGAAGAGTGCTGATTTGGTTTGTGTGGAGGAGCAAAGAAATGTGGGAGTGGTAGAAGCCATTAGTGTTGCAGAGAGATATTGCTCCTTCTCATCTCACAAGGTTTCAAGAGAAAATGACTGTTGAGGTTATTTCCGTCCTTTGACAAAAACCGTTGAACCGTTAATGCCGTGTTAGTTTATTTATATCAACGAAATTTCGTCAAGTTTCGGCTCTTTTAGTTCCATTAACTAAATTATTATCGCGGTACTCGGTTGTCGAAACAAAGAAACTAAAAAAGTATTGTTCGCGTTCTGGGCGAGTTTTGATGAACTAGTAATTTTATTTTTTCTTGAAGACCAGCGTGGTCTGGGTTCATAACCATTTGCAAATCCCTGGCATGTGTAATACACACGTGCAGAGTGAGTAAGGATCAATCATTGCGAGTGGCCCTAGTTGGTGGTGAGTTGATCCCAAGACCTTTGCTTTTTGAGGCAATTTACAAACTACTGTCGTTGGTTCAGTTCAAGATACATTTTTTTGTGGGGAGTTGCTATAGTGCTCCAATGGAATTTTAATTGTAAATTTGTAAGAGCATCTCTTAAAGTGCCTCACTAACTTGGATTTCAAGGTGCCACATAGGATTTTCGAGCTCCAACAACACCTCACTGGCTTGAATTTTTAACTCAACCTTGTTTTCTTATGTCGCGATTGGGCGCCTAAGTGTTGGGCGTCTGTTTGTTATCTAAGCGGGTGCCTAAGGTTTGGGCGCCCAATTGCGTTTTTTTTTAATTCAAATCGGGCGCCTCATGAAAAAATAATAATAAAATGGGCACCCAACAGTTAGGCGCCTGTTAAAAAAAAAGTGAGGTACTGTTGGAAGAAATAAAACCTCACTGACTTGGATTTGACTTATTTTCAACCAAGCCAGTGAAACACTTTAGGAGATGTTCTAATAATGCCATTTACCAGTGCAACATCGGGTGCTTCTTTCAGAAGTACCGTAAGCGAGCCAATTAAATAAGAGTAGACTAAAAGAAAAATGGCGAGCGGGCTAGTTTTTGCATTTTACGGCTTTTAATAATTTTGGAACACAACCTTGAAAGCCAAACATTCCAAAATCAAAATAAAGAGCAAGTTTGCAAATTGCAAGGGCTTCAATCGAGCCCAATGGAGTAACTCATGCCTGAGCCGATTTGGGTTGATTTATTCATGACATTATTTGGACCGGGCTAATCACATGAGCTTGGGCGGGTTTGAATTCAGCGACATATATTTAACGTAAGTTCAAGAATGCATAGCATTTCTCTAATTCTTGTGTACTTAGGGATTTAAATTTGGTTATGCACATAAAATAAATATCTGAAAAAATGTTTCGAAGCTTTTAGCTTGTGAAAAAGTCGGGGATTAGGCTAAATCTATTAAAAAAAATAGAGGAAACAATGACGAAGACTGCACTACAAATGTTTCGAGCTTCAAATCTTGATTATCATTAATCATTCAAATTATTGACTAACACACAATATATTAACAATTTCATGGAAAAAAAATATATAAACAAGAAAATAATCATTCGATGTATCGAATATTGTGTTGGGTATATTTCTAAAAACGAAAGCCAACCCCATGACCTCTTGGTATGGGTAGCTTATTTTTTGGCCTTAGAACATAGTCCCACATTGTTAAGGAATTGAGAATTTGAAGAGATAGATACCCTCTCACTTAATCATTGTTTGTAGACATGAGTAAGTGGGAAATATGTGAGTGTGTGGTGGGTTTTTATTCCAACACCCCCCCCTAGCGGAGGGCCTCCCAATCATTTTACTGAAAAGCGCTTTGGAGTTGGGCTTGAGTTTTTTTTATTAAACTAAAACATTTACTACTAGGCGACTCAGATTTTTTAGATGAATTTTTTACTGCGTATTACTCAGTCCCACTACACATTATTGAGGACGTGTCTCCCCGTTTTTCTCTCCCACAACGCCTCTTTTTTGGCCTATAAAAGAAATCTTGCCCTACTTATAACACAAAACACACAGTTCTGAGTTTTCTCTCCGTCTCTCTCTCTCTCTCTATCTGTTCATTCAAGTTCCGCTTTGAAAAAATTACGAATCCGAGTAATATAAAAGTACAAAGTACAGAAGGCTTCTCTCCCTGCAAGAGGGAATCCTATTATCCTAAACCATCATTTTATCATGGGGATGACCGTGCGGTGATAAACTGTTTCCTGAGCAGTGCGCGAAAATGTCTTAAAAAAAGAAAAATTGTTTACGACTCGGCTAAACTCCTATTTCAGTTTTATTTATTGTTCCAGTGCTGCTGCAACTTCTCTCTTTAGTTACAATTATCTTTTTTCGGTTTCTTATTCGTTGCTGGAAATGAGGGAACCAAGTTTTATTTCCAACAATTTTAAGACATTTATTGTACTGATATTGTAAGAGCCTAATTTCGTATATCAAACTTAGTTTCTCATACCAATGATAATTAGAACATTATTAAGTAATATGCAACTGATAACACAAGATTTAGCGTAGAAAACCTTTGAATAGGTTAAAAACCACGACATCTCTCTTGAGGATTTAGAAAGAATGGTATTATTGATGATTGCTAGCTATTACAAAGAACGCTCTGAGTATTCTGTATAGAATTTCTGGGTATAATCCTTTGTGTAGAATTTCATGTGTAGAGCTTCATGTCCTTTATCTGTAGTTCTTTGGTCTTATTTATAGGTCTTATAATATGACCGTTTGACGACCATTATTATTCTTAATGATGGGCGTTATAATATGGATTTGATGAGTCATTGAACTGATTGTGTAACGGTCGGAGCCTTCTATTTTGTAGCGTCTTCATTAATGACGAAGTGCTTGTTGACTCGAGCTGTTGATGTAGAGGTCGAGACTAATAAGTAAAACGATGTAGTTGTTCCATAATGTGTCATGTAATCATATGTTGATGAGGTCTAGTCAATGTGTAATGGTCAAAGATGGGGCATGAGTTTGAGATATGGAATAAGCCACTATAACCGCCCTCTCTCAGCCAAGAGTACGAGAAATAATATGGGTGAATGGTGTTGGTTGAGAAGCCTCATTAATAATGTATTTAATATCTGAGGATCATTTCCAATGTTTCTTTATGAGTATCTGTTTGTGGCTGTTGGGTTCCCTATAACCAATGGCTCTGGTCAAGATTGCTGTATGGGAATTCCTTCTAATGTTTAGAATTTGGAACGTCGTCTTTAATGGCAATTACAGTATAAATAGTACTGTGGTTGGTTGTTGCATGTATTATTCATCAAGTACTTATGTGATTCCATATTCTTTGCCATTTTCCCTTTCTGTAACTGTGTTGTGGAGAGGATGGTGACCACTAGATGGCAGTTTTATGAGGCTAGGGTACTGGCTAAAGTACAAGAGCTGCAGTTTCAGTACTTTGGGACCCAATCTATGGACCTTCCAATGCTAATTTTGGTACATCCTACTTACTAAGGTATGACGTATGAAGAGGTGGAGGAGGCGGATGATGACTACTACCAAATGGTGCGCTTTCATTATGTGCTGACATCAGAGGAAGAGTGCAGGAATGGGCTGCATCTACTGGCGGAGGAGGCTGTTACAACTGAAGGCGGAGTGGCTGGCATTTGTCCGAGGAAGTCCCGCTGGTACCCTACTGCTGAGTGGATTATATAAAATATATAATCCTTCTTCTTTCTTTGCCACTCGGAGGTGGTGGGGGTTATAAAGGAAGAGACGGTGGTGGTGGAGATTTTTCTTCTGCAGAATCATCATCTGTTGTCGTGAAGAAGGTCCTTCCTCTGAAGGGTGGTTCAGGCACTAATACTTTAGCTTCCTCAGTTTCTTATGGAAGTAAATGGTGTGAAGGATTGCTTGGGCCGTTCTTGCAGAAGAATAGTGTTGAAAACCAAAAAAGTAATATAACCTGTAGATCAATATGTAGAAATGTTTGGAAGACTTGTTTATCTGTAAAGCATTATGCAAATAATATTCGAGCTAATGAAAACTTCTTGTTCTGTTTATTGTGTTGCAATTTAAACTGGAAAAGATATGTTTAGTATTCTTTATGTAATACCTTCTGTGTGAAAGCGAACTAAAAAATGAGAAATTGTTAATGAATGTAAAAGATAGTAAAAATAATAGAAAATATTTTTAGAGGTAAAAAAATATGTTGGGATAGGCACTTGTGTCAAACTAAAAGAGGTTTTGGTGCGAGCTACCAGACATCAAACTGTGGTAGAATAGTTCTGAACAAATTGATCTGTAGTGAACTTGGTATGTAAATCAGTGAAAATATTGGAAAGTGAGGTTGAAAAGGGAAGTTCAAAAATGTAATGAGGTCGTTTGGTGAAGTTAAACAAATAATTGGCTAGTATGATCGTACTGATTGAGATGAGATTGGTATGTTTACGTGCGGTTGATCTTTTAGATATGAGAATACTTTTTGTCGAACTACCTGAAGGATTTATGATCTGGCAACCTGGAATTACATAAGATTGTGTTGTGAACTAGTTGTAGAATGTTTGATCTGTTATCTTGGTGTTGTGCAATGGTATATAACACAGTTGTCATTGTCAATATGTGTACTTCTGTGGACTAGGTCAGTAGATTTCTAGCGAACTGTGTCCTTTTTGTAGGAGTTAGTATTCTGCTGGTATGCTATAAGTATCCTTTGTTGGTGATAGAGGATGTGTATTTCGTATTGTAATATCCTGGTGATTTGATAGTGCTCTGGAGAAGTTGTTTCGAACTGTTTGGAAAATGCCTTAATGTAGTTAGGTAAATGATATCTGTATATAGGTGCTTGGTTGGAGCTACTGCTAGACATTCTTGAATATTCAGTGCGAGCTTTAACTTTTCGGATTTGTTATCTATACGAAGTACGTGAATAAGATCTTAGGATATACCTTTTAAATGGAAAATACTAGTTGTTAAAATATTCTTAAAATTCTGCTGATATCCTTGTTTCGAAGAATTTGTTCCCGTAAAATATATCTTCCCACAAAATCTATTGGGTAGGCGACATTAGTGGTGTAAACAGATCTCCAAGCTGGCTATATAAGATGTTGATCTTTTGATGTTATGCCTTGTATTCTTCTATAGTAAAAGCATGTTGTTGGTTGATCGGAAGTTATCATGGTAAGGACACGTTCTCAGTGTGTTCGTCATGCAGCGGAAGGTCGGTTGAACATCAAGATGGTTGAACTCTATGAACTCTACTTTTGCCTGCTGCCTTATAATGTTGTGTTACCTGAGTGGCCGTTGCAGTTGGGCGGTTTGTATGATGAAGGCAGGCGTGCATAGTATGATCATTATTTCTAGTGTAATGTGTTTCGTGAGTTGCTGCTGGATGTAACCCTGCGTGAAGAAGTTGTTTGAGAGATCGCTCAGGATAAACTGGTTGAAGAGGACGAGAGGGCAGCGGGGGGGGGGGGGAAATAATTCCATGTGGTGAAGTGAATCACCCGAGCTATTTTAAATGTAATTATATGTGAATGTAAGCTTGAATTTTGAAAGATCAAAATGAATAAGTAATCTATTTATGGTATTCTGTTATTGTTATCTGTTAAATGTAGAATAATGCACATTGAATCTACAAACTAAAAAAAAAGATCAATGTGTTTGTTGAATTGCTTATGTGGCAGATACTATGGATTACAGCTGTCTGATTCTAACAGTTGTACATATAATTTCGAATTTTAAATATTTTGTTATTTATAGAAATGGCGTATGATGTGGTACGATCTTGGTTAAGTATAAAAGAAAGGTGTTGAATCGTGGAGATTTTCTTGGGAAGGAGGGACATAATTTTTTAATGGCTGAAGGCAGAGATAGACGTGATAACAACTAACGTTATAACAGAAGTCATGATGATGTTGTGAGGTGAAAAAACGTACCTGTAGGGACAGTAGGGGTGACTGACACGTGTCTAAAAGAGCTGTCATTTCATAAATCGAGGAAGAGTATAAAAACTCGCCTCTCTCTCCCTCATAAATTATCCATAATTATAGAGAGAGAAAAAGGTGGTGTAACCATTATTTCTAGAGAGATAAAACGTTTGAGTTCTGAGTATAATCTAATAGAGAAAGCTTCATTTGGTGAAAGAGAGTTGTTGGAGAAATGATGAAAGTAGTCAATCTTTGTGAAAGGTGTGGGTAAAGTAGAAGATTGTGGGTCTTCTAGTATAGGTTAGTAAACTTTGTTCCTCTATTTTGATTGTAGTGAATTGTACTTTGTGTATGTGTTGGTTTGTTAATTGCTTGTGCATATGAATGATTGGTATTAAGATACTCAATATCTCTGAGATTTCAACATCATATCTCCAAGGTCTTATAATATTATTCTCCTATATCTCCAAGATCTTAGGATATTAGGGAGATTTGTTGTATATATATACTTTCTATTTCTTGGAAATAATATTATAATTGATTTGTAATTGATCATAGATCATGGGATTTTATTCCCTGTAACTCTATATGTATAACTTCTAGCAATGAGAATACGCTATCTTTCTCCATTATCTTGTTCTATGTAAGTTAAAACTTATTATGGTACCAGGGCCATTCTAAAGATTTTCTCAAATCCTTGAAGATTCAACTCCATTTTCCCTCTCAACCTTCTTTTACAATGGTGCAACCATCAAATACGTTGAATGTTTTCAGCGACATATCATCACCTTACTTCCTTCATTCTTCTGATCATCCTGGAGCGATTCTCGTCTCTACTCTATTAAATGGAGAAAATTATTCAACATGGAAAAGGGCCATGAAAATTGCATTGAACGCGAAAAACAAGCTTGGATTTGTGGAGGGTACTCTAAAGAAGCCAACCACATCTCCAGAAGAAATAAGAGCGTGGGACAGATGTAATGACATGGTCTTATCGTGGATACTAAATTCCATCGATAAAAGCCTCACAAATAGCATCATATATGCTAACACTCCTCGCGATGCATAGCAATAACCCCAGAATCTTCCAGTTAAAGCGAGATATCAACAACATTCAACAAGATCAACAATCCCTCGTGTCCTATTACAATGTTCTCAAGTCCTATTGGGATGAGCTAAATACTTGCGTTGAGATCCCTGACTGTACTTGTAAAGCAAGCAAGGTTGTCCAGACTATGCAAGAAACGGAAAAAGTATATCAATTTCCTATTGGTCTCAACGAGACATATGTGCATATTCGCAGTCAAATCCTTGAGATCGATCCCTTGCCGAATGTAAGAAAAGTTTATTCCATCATCAACCAAGAAGAGAAACAACGCCTACTTCATTTACCTTCTCCTATTTCAAATCGAAACATCGCAATGGCGGTCGATAGCACGGGTCGTGGTTACCAACTATCTTTCGAGAAAGGTCAACATGGTCGCCCTAAATGTGATCATTGCTGCGCTTTTGGTCATTGGAAAGCAAAGTGTTATGAACTTATTGGATATCCGTCACATTTTAACAAATCACGGAGCAACAACAAAGTAACAACATCATTGTCGCACTCACGATCATCTGCCCATAATGTTACTAACACACATGGTTATGTGTAGGATGCCCAAAAACTGTCAATCCCTGGACTCTCTGCTAGCCAAAATTGTCAGGTTATCACCTTGCTTTCCACCAATAAGAACTCTGTAGCCAATCTTTCTGGTATATCTTCTCTTTCTTACAATTCTGTTAATTCAAATTTATCTTCTACATGGATTATAGACAGTGGTGCATCAGATCACATGACATCTAAATTGTCTTCTCTTGCTTCTGTAATACCTGCACCACAAATCAAACCCGTAAAACTACCCACGGGTGATGTTGCCCCCATTTCTTATGTTGGATCCGTGAAACTATCTTCTCAATTAGTTTTGAATAATGCCCTTTATGTTCCCATTTTGCATTTCAATCTTTTATCTATCAGTAAATTAACACGAAGTTTGAATTGTGTGGCCATTTTCTTTCCATCTTTTTGTGTCTTTCAGGACCTGAACTCGAGGAAGCTGATTGGCAGGGGTGAAGAAAGGGATGGACTTTACCATTACGTACCAGAAAATAAATCCATTGCTATGGCTGTCAACTGTGTCCCTAGTTCAACTCTTTCCCATATGCGCCTTGGTCACCCATCTTTTGCACGCTTAAAGCAAATATCTTCTACTTCCCCGTCAGTCTTTTCTCATTGTGATGTTTGTGAACGTTCTAAGAAAACTCGACGACCTTTTCATTTAAGTTCTAATAGAAGTAAAAATCCTTTTGAGTTAATTTATTCAGATATTTGGAGAGGTGATCCTACAACCTCACACTCCGGAGCACATTATTTTTTGACTATTGTTGATGATTATTCACGATGTACTTGGGTCTATCTAATACGTTTTAAATCTGAAACATGTTATTTTCTTCAAAAATTCTATAATATGGTTCATACCCATTTTTAATCTCAAGTGTGCAACATTCGTACTGATAATGGTTTAGAATTCAAATCTGATCAAATGAAATCCTATTATCATAATCATGGGATAGTCCATCAACACACTTGTTTAGAAACTCCTCAACAAAATGCCATTGTCGAGCGTAAACATCGACACCTACTCGAGGTAGCAAGAGCATTAAGATTTCAAGCCCATCTTCCATTAACTTTTTGGGGAGAATACGTTTTAACAGCCGCGTATCTCATTAATTGCATACCTACTCCAAACCTTGGTGGGAAAACTCCATATGAAATGCTTTTTAAGATTAGTCCTTCATACAAACATCTTTGAGTTTTTGGTTGTTTGTGTTACGCTCACACAATCAACAGGGATCGTCACAAGTTTTCACCCCGAGCTTCAAAGTGTATCTTCATTGGGTATCCTTTCGGTCAAGGAGGATATCGAGTATATAATCTTGAAACCTGCCAAATTTTTGTTTCTCGAGATGTTACCTTTGTTGAGAATGCATTTTCATTTCAAGCCATACCCAACACAGACCCTTTGGAGATGGTCTTACCGAATCTCATTGTTAATCATCAAACCGTCCCTTTGACTAATGTTGAAAATACCTCGACTAATGTCGACATCGCTCCATCATTATCAGTGTCTAATTCTCCATCCGCTTACCAACGCCCCTCACGTACTATCACTCACACCACTTACCTCCATGATTACGTATGTCCAACATTGTCTAAAGATCCACCCCTTACTTCACCATCTGCACAGGCCTCGATAGGTACTATATATCCTCTCTCAAATTATCTTTCATTCACAAAATTTTGAGCTAATCATATTGCATTTTTATATGTTATTTCTAACCATGAAGAGCCATCATCTTTTTCATAAGCTGTTAAGTTTTTTCATTGGCGTGAGGCAATGGCCGCTGAAATTGATGCTTTAGACAAGAATCACACTTGGACCCTTTCAAATTCCTCCACCGAATATAAAGGTCATTGGATGCAAATAGGTCTACAAAGTCAAGCATCATGCTGATGGTACAATTGAAAGGTACAAAGCCCGTTTAGTTGCAAAGGGATATATTCAAATAGATGGACTGGATTACCATGAAACGTTTGCACTTGTAGCTAAAATTGTTACCGTGCGTTGTCTATTGGCCGTTGTTGCTGTTCGGAATTGGATTATTCACCAACTAGATGTTCATAATGCTTTTCTTCATGGTGATCTTGATGAAGAAGTATATATGGCACTTCCTCCAGGTTATTCTAAGAAAGGGGAACAAGTGTTTGTTGGTTAAACAAATACTTTACGGTCTTAAACAAGCATCTTAAAAATGGAATGAAAATTTTTCATTGGTTCTCAAAGAGGCTGGTTTCACTCAATCTGCATTAGATCATTCTCTTTTTGTCCGTTCTATAGGTACGACTTTCACTGCAGTTCTTGTCTATGTAGATGATATCATTGTAGCGGGAAATCATGCTCCTACTATATTTGAATTGAAAAAATTCCTCGATACAAAGTTCCACATCAAAGATCTTGGTTTACTCAAATATTTTTTAGGTATTGAAGTTTCTTGATCACCTAAAGGCATTTTCTTAAGTAAATGGAAGTATGCTCTTGACATACTTAATGATAATGGACATCTTGGTACAAAACCTGCTTCATTCCCCATGGAGCAACATCTACGTCTTTCTAATGAGGAAGGAGATATTCTAGAAGACCCAAGTTTGTATAGTCGCTTGATTGGAGGTTTAATTTATCTCACAATTACACGGCCTGATATTCTATATGCCGTTAATATTCTGAGTCAATTCACGCATCAGCCTCGTCAACCTCATTATGATGCTGCAGTTCGTGTTCTTTGTTATTTAAAGTATTCACCGGGGAAAGGTATCTTGTTATCTTTCGCTTGCTCTTTAAAGTTGTCTACCTATTGTGATTCTGACTATGCTAGTTGCCCAATGACTCGACGTTCTACCATGGGTTACTTTACCATGCTTGGTCAGAGCCCAATCTCATGGAAGATGAAGAAACAATCAGCTGTATCTCGGTCCTCCGCTGAAGCTGAATATAGAGCCATGGCTGTAACTGCTTGTGAGCTTGTGTGGCTCAAAGCACTTCTTCATGATCTTCATGTTTCCTCTTCTAATCCTATGCTTCTTTATTGTGATAATCAGGCAGCTCTCCATATTGCTGTTAACCTGGTATTTCATGAAAGAGCGAAGCACATCGAGGTCGACTGTCATTTTATATGGGAAAAATTGGTTCAAAAAATTATAAGCACCCGATATGTTCTAACACGTAAACAACTCGCCAATATCTTCACCAAAGCTCTTGGTCAGGATCAATTTCATATCTTACTTAGCAAGTTGGGTATTATGGATCTCCACCCTCCAACTTGAGGGGGAGTATTAAGATACTCAATATCTCTGAGATTTCAGCATCATATCTCCAAGGTCTTAGAATATTATTTTCATATATCTCCAAGATCTTAGGATATTAGGGAGATTTGTTGCATATATATACTTTCTATTTCTTGGAAATAATATTGTAATTGATCCTAGATCATGGGATTTTATTCCCTGTAACTCTATATGTATAGCTTCTAGCAATGAGAATAAACCATCTTTCTCCATTATCTTGTTCTAAGTAAGTTAAAACTTATTAATTGGGGATGTGAAATTTGGGAATGTAGGGGTCTAAAAAATGATTGTTTGCCTGTATTTAGTGACTGGTTACAAAAGCTTTGGGTATGGTAACAAACGTCTAGAGAGAGAAAACTATTTTTTGGTGAAGAAGAAGGAAAGTTGAAATTGATTTTCTATTTTTTTGGAAAGTTTTAAAAATAAATGTCTTGACTGGTTAAAAAATATAAATGAGGTTTGTCTCTGCTGTGTGTGTGGTATATCATGTATTTGTGTAAGTGTTGATTCATAGAGATAGAAAAAATAATATAAGATTATTTGTACATGTAGGTCCTGTAGGGGCCTATCCCTTGATCTTACCTAAAGTCGAGCTGTCACTAGTTTGAATCACCTCTATCTCAGACGCACGCATTTTTAACATAACTTCCCCAGTCAATATTCTAACCTACCCCACGAACTAGTTAAGAACGTGGGCCGAACTTAAACCGAAAAGCCTTATCCAGTCAAGCACATCTGTCTCTCACGAACTTGTTAGTTACTCAGTCAACCGCCACTAACCACATTGTTCGGAAAATGTGCTCCAGCACGATGAAGAGTTGCGGAGAAGACCTATATAAACGAAAAGTTCTAGAAGAGACAAGGACCAGAGAAAAATTATATAAAAGATAATCAAGAAACTACTTATTCTAGATTCTCAGCAACATTCAAACTTCTTAGTTACAAGGTTCAAACATTTCTATATCTAGAGATAACTTGTAATAAGATATCTGCCTCAAGTAATAAAAATACTTTTATAAAAATCCTCCACTAGAGGTTGTGGTTTTTTTTTTACCTATTTAGAGGTTTTCCACACTAAAATCACCTGTGTCATTTCTTACTTTTAATTAGAATATTATTGCAGGTTCATTGGTGTGATAGTAAATTCTAAGCCATTTCGAGCTTACAAAATTTGATCATCACATTTGGCACCGTCTGTAGGAAAAATTGTATTTCCATGATATCCTAAGGCATTCTTTCACTATAACTTTCAATAATGGTTACTTTTAGACGACCGGCTGCAGGAACCCATCTCGATGTTTCAATGGGACCGGGACAACTTACAGAGTTACTGGCAAATCCCAACACCGAAACAGAGAAATGTGCCGAGCTCGAACTTCAGTTAACTAAAAATTGGGAGCTCCGTGAGAAAGAGCTCGACACAGAATAACAAGCTCGTTTGATAGCGCTCAAACGACATGAAGACCAAAGGACAACAATGCATACTGCCCTTGAGGCTCTGTAAAATACTCAGCAGGCTTCTTCAGCTAGAGGTCACGATCAGTTGCCAAAGACCTCCCGTGTTTCTACAAGGGAGAGATTAGAACCTCGAGGAGTCGCCAGTAAAGCTATTTCCAGGAATTTACATCCCGAACCACAACCCTCCATACATTTGGGGGGTAAAGTTCAGTATGAAGTTAGTCGAGGCCATCAAATTTCCATCCCTCAGGTGGAAGAATAGCGACCTCAACATCAAGTTCCAGTACGAGATTGCCTGGGTGAAGGTACGGGCACTCATCATCCACAACCTGCTCGCCCAGCGATTCAACCAACACGCCATTACGTCACGAAAGAACATATAGACCAACGAATTAAGGAGTTGATCAAAGCACAAGTTCTAGGTACTACCGGCGACATCACAAAATTGTAAGGAAGTTCGATTGCCAAAGAGCTATTCGATATTGAGATACCAAAAGGTTTCCATACTCCAAAAATTTGTAAATACAAAGGTACTGACCTGAAGGAGCAAATTGAATAGTACCGTGATTCATTAGAGTTATACTCCAACCTCAACCACATCCTGTGCCGTCTGTTCACCACAAGTCTATAGGAGGGACCACTCTAATAGTTCCACTCTCTCTCTGAGGACTCCATATATACATTCGGCGAGCTACATAAATAGTTCATCATGACATATACTTACAACAAGGACAAAGAGGAGAATTTGCATTCTTTTATCAGTCTTAAACAGTCACATGGAGAGAAGCTCAAGGATTTTGTATAAAATTTTTTAGAGCTCACGCGTAAAGTGGATAACCTCGATCAGAAAATAGCTGTTATTGCTTTCACCAACGCGCTCTAGCTCGGTTGCAAGGCCAAATAACGCCTCTTCCTCAACAAACCTGTAACCTTGGAGAATATGATCACCAAGGTCAACAGTTATGTTGACCTAGAGAGGATGATGTCTGAGCGACAAAAATCTACTAAATCTGTACTCTCCACCAAAAGCCCATCTACAGATCGAACCATTGATCCAAATGAGGAATAGGGAGATCAGAAATGCACCAAGGGCAATACTAGCTATCCTCAGAAAGGTGGTCCACCAAGCAAACCCATCCTCCCAAAGATGAATGTCCGAATCTCCATAATTTTTCTACTACTTTTGAAGGATAAGCTCTACCATTTCTCTCAACTACTGGAACTAATCGATAATCGACCTTATTGCCAGTATCATAAGGTAAACCATCATTCTACTGACAATTGCTATGCTTTACAGAGGTTACTCGAATATATTTTTAAAGAGGGACGGATGTTCAAATATATTGTCGACCTGGAATCATACAAAGATGACGGCTATAAGAAGCAGCTTGAAGTTATTCAGGTCAATGATCAAGCGGAGGAGAAGCATCTTTAACATATGCACCACAACAACATGATCGAAATCAATCAGATCACCAATTCTAACAGATCCAAGTGCAGGAGATTATCTGAATGCTGCGATCTCACACTTCAAGATAATGAAGCCAAGCTTCTTTCTGAGTCGAGCAATCGTCGGCTCAGGAATTTCTTCGAAGATTACGATACTAGCCATGTCAAATTTTCATATCATGATGCCTTAGTAATAATGCTCAAAATAAAGAAGTTTATCATGTACACGATGATGATCGATACTGGAAGCGGTATTGAGATTCCTTTTTAGAGTACTATCGACCAAATAGGTTTGGCCGACCAAGTTATTCAGAGCGATACCGATATCAGTGGGTTTAATGGTTCCAAATTAGAATGAGTAGGCAAGGTCATCTTACCTATTACCGTAGGACCAGCCACCATCGACATCGTTTTCTATATCATCAATGCCAAGTCTCATTATCCCGGGATTATGGGCCGCTGCTGGATTCACAACATGGAAGCAATCACTTCCACCTATCATCAGGCACTCCGATTTAAATAAGACAATAATATTTATGAGTTTAGAGATAGTCAGAAGCTCTCTCGATCTTATGAAAATACCGTCTCTGCTTGCCTAGATACTTCTGACAGATTTGCTGCATGGTAATTATAGGAAGCTGATCACCTCAACGATCATCTTTCTACGGAGGAACCCGCAAAATATATCAACATTGATGGACCTAGAAGAGATAATTTCATTGGTACTAAGATGGTTCAACACGATAAGGATGCTCTTATTCAGTTCTTGCAACTAAATCGTGACATTTTTACGTGGTATTTCAAAGAAATGCCTGGGGTCGTTATGACCAAGGCATGTCACAAATTAGCTATCAACATCAATGCTACAATGGTCAAACCGAAACAGCGACAACTGTCACCTCATCTTCGAGATGAAGTTATCACTGAGATCGAGAAATTGATCAAAGTATGATTCATTCGAGAAGCCAAATATCCAGACTGGATATCCAACATTGTCGCTGTCCCAAAGAAGAATGGAAAAGTTTGAGTTTGCGTAGATTTTACTGATTTGAACAAACATACTCCAAAGGACAGTTTCCCCTTTCATTACATTCATCAGATCCTCGATTCCACATCAGGCCATGACCTCCTATCTATGATGGACGTTGCTTCGGGGTACAATCAAATTCCACTTTTGGAAGAAGATCAAGAAAATTCAACTTTCATCACTGAAAGAGGTCTTTATTGCTATAAAGTCATGCCCTTCGGACTTAAAAATATGGGTGCCACATATTAACGGTTGATGACTACTATGTTCAAAGCACATCTAGGGAAAGTGGTTGAAGTCTACATCGACGATCTCTTGTTTAAAAGCGTACAGTCAGCCAATCACATCTTAGATCTCAACACTATTTTCAGCATCCTTCAATCTTATAGAATTCATCTCAACCCTGATAAGTGTTAATTCAGGGTACATTCTGGCCAATTTCTAGGCCACCTCATCAACAAGTAGGGGATTAAGGCCAATCCAGATCTGATTCGGGATCTTCTCAACATGTCCTCTCCAAAAACAACAAAAGACGTTCAGAAACTTACCGGAAAGATTGCCGCTATTAACTATTTCGTTTCTAAATCTTTAGACCGATGTCATTGTCTATTCTTATTATTTTGCGGTTGTACCAAATGAGGAAAAATTTAGCCAAATGCAGAGGTCACATGGATACCAGAATGTGAAGCAGTTTTTCAAGATCTCAAAGCCTATTTGGAGAGGTCTCCCATAATGAGCACCCCGATAGATAATAAAGAACTGATTATCTACCTTGAAAGAAAAATCGAGAAACCAGTCTACTTCATCAGCAAAACCCTCACTCCAGCGGAAACGAGGTACTCTAAAATTGAGAAACTTCATCTCACTATTGTTTTTACTTCACAGAAACTCAAGCACTTCTTCCAAGCTCATTCAGTCAGAGTCATGATGAACTACCCACTTCGAGAAGTTCTATCCAAGAAAGAAAAATCAAGGAGAGTGCAACAGTGGTCAATCAGTTTAGGAGAACATGATATCAATCGAACAATATTATTCTAAAAAGGGTCAGGCCGTTTCCAATTTTCTCCCGAAATTTCTAGTGGAGGATCCTGAGTGGGTGGAGTACGACCCTAACTTTACAGAAAAAACTCATGAAGATCCACCTTCAAACCATTTGACGAGCGAGCTGAATGGATTACAACATAGGGGTGGAAACTTCTCAGGGATGGATTAGCAGAACCTGCAGGGTCAGGAATCAGAATTGTTTTGATTACCCCTTCCAATGAAAAAATTGAGAAATCAATCCGCTAAGATTTTGAGGCCTCTAATAATGTCACCGAGTACAAAAATTTCTTTCATGGACTCAACCTCGCTCTTGAGCTCGATGTCCCTGAACTCTCAGTTTACACAGATTCACTACTCATCATTCACCATTACTCTGAGCAATACAAGAATAATAGAAAGATGATCGAATACGTAACCCTCGTTACAGATAGGATGAGCAAGTTTGTGAGAGCAACTCTCGATTATCTTCCTCGAGGTGAAAATTGACACGCCAATTCCATGGCATATCTAGCCGGGGTCTTGGGTATAGAAGCTTGATATTTCCAGATTGAAATCATTTCAACCCCCAGCATTGATCGTATTTCTGTATTCACGATCAACACTGGGGCGATAAAGGGGGAGACGATGATTAGCGAAAGCCTTTCTTAGCCTACCTCGGTGTCAACAACAGTTGCAACGGACCACTCCCAGTAGATCCAAAAGAGCGCTGATAGCTGATCAACATCTTGAAGCGCTACACTAAACAAAATGGTGTGCTATACCACCTTTCCATCACGTGGATTTAACTCAAGTGCCTCTCCAAACCAAAAGTAGATAAAATGCTCTACGAATTACATGAAGGGACTTGCAGCTCTCATGCCGCAGGTCGATCACTAGCAAACAAAGCTATTACACAAAGAGTATTCTAGCCTGGCTTGCGCAAGCAAGTAGATGAGTACTCACGCAGATGTGATACCTGCCAAAGATATGAACATATGATACATGCCCCTGCGCTCAAACTCTATGCAAGCAAGGCATTCTGGCCATTCAAAAGATGGGCACTTGATATCATCAGCAAATTCC
Organism: Kingdonia uniflora; assembly: GCA_014058105.1. Classification (NCBI taxonomy): domain Eukaryota; kingdom Viridiplantae; phylum Streptophyta; class Magnoliopsida; order Ranunculales; family Circaeasteraceae; genus Kingdonia; species Kingdonia uniflora. Next base: position 3,150,115 of record JACGCM010001272.1, read on the forward strand.
ATAACTCTTCAGGTAAACGTCATCACCTACTCGTAGCTACCAATTATTTTACGAAATGGGTAGAAGCAGTTCCACTCTGTCGAGCCAGAGAAGAAGAGGTTATCTCTTTTATCTGGGAACACATAATCACTCAGTTTGGGTGCCTCCACTTAATTCGTATCGATAAGGGGCCCCAATTTGTGGGAGAAAAAAAATCGTAACCTTCCTCAACCAACACTATATCATCCACTCACCATCCAATCCTTACTATCCTCAAGGCAATGGCCAAGCCGAAATTATCAACAAAACCATCGCGGATGGACTCAAAAAATGGCTTCACTCACAAAAAAGGGAATTAGGTTCGAGAACTACCTCATGTCCTATAGGTATATTGTACCACACCCAGACAGTCAATAGGATGTACCCCATTCCTCCTTGCCTATGGTACTGAGGCCGTCATTCCTTATGAATACCATCATCCAGTTCGAGATCAAGAGTTGACTGACGAGGAAAATAAGTTCGAATTGGCTTATAACCTTAATATGATCGATAAAACCAGGGAACGCGCCATCGCTAACCTAGGTCGATATCATCATATGCTAGCAAGGTCGTACAACAGCCGAGTCAGAAACCATACCTTCTAAATCAACGATCTCGTCCTCAGAGAGATTCCTCAACATTGCAAAGAGCCTCACACTAGAAAATTAGCTGACAATGGGAGAGTCCATTCATTATCACAGGTCTCTCGGGCCTGGGATCTTATTATCTCATGACAGAAGAGGGAATCCCCATTTTAAATCCTTGGAAGACTAGGCGACTGAAACTGCACTATCGTTAAGCGTCTTACTACTCCATTTCCATTTCTCGTTTTTGATTTTATGTTTTCTCAATTCCAAAAGTAAGATTTTCATCTCCATCCAATAAAAATTCTGAACTGATCAATGAAACTTTTAAGTTTTTCATAACATCTCTCTACTTACATAGATTCAACCATATTCTGTAGATTAAAGCATAGATAATACTAGCTTTTAATTGATCTTATACCAGTTAAATCAATGATTACACTTGGTTTGGTTAACTATACTAAATGTCTGCGATTGAAACAAATGTAGAAACTTGTTTTATATCAACGACTCTAACAGGCATAAGATAAGGCAAAAGTAATACTAGCCTTCATCTCTTTCGATATGTCTGCAACATTACTACAGTTAAATCAAGGATAACACTTAGTTTGGCTGACTCTACTAAATCTTTGTGATTGAAACAAATGTAGAAACTTGTTTCATATCAACGACTCTAACAAGCTTAAGATAAGACAAATATAATACTAGCCTTCATCTCTTTCAATATGTCTGCAACATTACTACAATTAAATCAAGATTCACTTGGTTTGACTAACTCAATCCATCTCTGCGATTATAACAAATGTAAAAACTTATTTTATATCAAAGACCCCACCAGACATAAGATGAGGCAAAGGTCATACTAGTTTTCATCTATTTCAATATGTCTACGACATATACTATTTATTTTCAGGTCACATTACAATGGATTCTTTTCTGCCGCTGGGATGTCAACCATGCTCTGCCCTTTAGCAGGAGGTCGATCAAAATTTAGTTCATGAGTTGTAGCAACTCTGCCCCTCTCTATCAAATTAGCAGGTCAATGGCCTAAATTTGTTTTCATGAAGGCCATACAGTTCTCTCAATCTATATTGACTCTACAAATGCACCCCTTGTCAGTCAAACTCTTGGATAAGGTATTTCGTTCTAACTCAAGTCTTTATACTTCCTCTACAAAATACGTAATGGTCGACTTTAATAGGTTTGCGTATGACGCATGAGCTACAACGATCCTTGAAAATTGAGATCTTACCTTCTTGAGGCGTAACTCCAAAGTCGCATACAGTATCTTCTGATGTGCCATTTCCATTTCTATCCGAGCATCAAAAGCTATATTTTCTTCCAATTTTTTGATAAATTTTGCTGATTCAGCCTGATTAATGGCCTCTAGGTAAACCACCTGGGCTCGAAGTATCTTAATTTCTGCATTCAGCTCTTCCCTGGCCGAAGTATCCCTTAACAGATCATCTATTTTCTTCATCAAAATTTCCTTCACCCTGATTACCCCTTCTAAGATCTTCTCCTTAATAAGAGCAACACCCAACTTGTGCTGACATACCCTTAAGTTTACATTCCCTTTTTGTACATGCCCCTGAATTTGAGCTACGTCACCTTCCAGCTCTCTAATTCAACCTGACAGGCTAAATACATTCCCTTAGACTAGAGGAACTTTAACATCATTTCTACTCCCCCTCGACGCTCTCTGGCCTCGGCTTTCTTGACACGCGCATTGGCTTGCGCCAATTCGGTCTTTAATCGTGCCACCCTTTCATTTAACTCGTCACACCTCCGTTGTATCCCTCAAAACTCCATATCCTTGGCGGGTAGGGCTATATGCAAATGTTCGGCTGCAGCTTCTGAGGCTGATAAATTTTCTCGAGCCACCTTCAGCTTATTATCTTTTTCAATAATTTTCTGTTTCAGTCGTTCCAGTTTGCTTCTACAATTCTGAAGATCTATTCGATATTGTCCCTCTGATCTTTTTAGCGCCTCAATACGGTATTGAGCCATTTTAGCTTGCCTACCCTTAAACATCAGCGTGCCAATCTGACTTTGAAGCTTCGCGGCATGTTCTTTTATCTCTACAATCTCTTTTAGCCCCTTACTAATTTCGGTATCCTTTGCCTCAATCTTTCGAGTGAGGTCGACAACAGTCTAGGATGCCTCAACAAATTTAAAATGCACATTTACATGCTGGTCTTCTTTGTTCTCATTCACCTCCCTCACCCTATCCAACTCCTCTGCAAATCCTTGGTTACATTGGAGCGCCTCATCTTCGCGCGAGCGAATTGAATCCAATTCGACCTGCACAATAATAGATACATTATATGCAGCTCGATTCAAAACACCCATCAACATGATATATATCTCATTTCTAAAATGATATCTGATTTCTAGCATCTATTGTGCGCAACTACTTTTAGACTTAAAGGTCGAGGTACAATCTCAGATAGGTGTTCCATGATATGTATTTTGAAGTCTAAGGTACATGTTTTCTATATGCTAATTTATCAACATACTTTGAATTTTCCTATGCACTATATTAGTGTTATTTTCCTAAAATTGATAGCAATTTTTTGGTCTGCCTTTACACTTTATGTTATCTTATTTACTTGATAACTTAATGCCAATATAGCATACAAGTCAGAAGACCTATTCCGATCTAACCTGCAGCTTTACTTGTAAAGACAGCAAGGCTGTGGAGATCTGTCTTTCCCTGGCAAGCCCGATCTTTAAATCTTTTATTTTGAGACTCATTTCTCTAAGTGCCTACAAGAGGGTTACAAAAAAAAGGGGGCTCAGCCTACAAAAGTCTATTCAATACGCACAAATCCAATAATTTACAAGACACTTAAAAAATACTCATACAAATTCATTTCTCCACCCTACCTTCTCATTCTCGCCCTCAGGTAGTTTGGTGTCATCCCCTTGATTGTCTAGCACTGTCTGGCGGGAGACACCACCTAGCCCATCAATAACTCCCACCGCCACCTCTTCCACTTCTTTATCATCACCCTCCCCAACATAGGTATCTGCTTTAGTGGCATCTACCTCATCCTCAGAATATCCCTTCGACATCATGTGACGCCTAAGCCTTTCATGCTCCACCTCCTCCAGATTTACCCTCGCCTCCTCTTGTAGATGGCCAATCACCACTGCATTGGAGGCCTTCAGGGCCTCTAACTTCTTTGCTTGAGAGCATCAGCCTTCGCTCAAGCTACCTTCTTTTCAAGCTTGACCTTCACCTTCATCAGCTCGGATTTTTCTTCTTCCACTCCAAGCCAAATCCCCTTCAACAAACGAGCAACCTGCACAAACAAATCGACCTCAGCGTCAATTCGAAATACAATAAATAAAGATTTCACATGATTGAACATAAATTCATACCATTCTGCTCATGTCCACCTCTTCATGAAGAGCCGCTAGTCTGGCCCTTTCCTCCACTGCTTTGAGTTCGTCCTTAGCAGCAGGTCGCTCTTCAGCGACCTTTTCGCCTGACCTCCCCAAAGGTTCAATTCTTCTTCTTTTCTCTTTTCCATCAACCTCACCACTTCCAGTGGTACCAGAGGCCGACAGACGCTTTAACATCTATTTTTTGGGAAATGTTCGAGCTACTTTGCTTGACGTAATAGACTATAGATGAATCGTACTGTCTATTCTAGGGGTCTTGGCCACATCAGTTCGACCTTCCCTACTAGTTCCTCTCTTCTTCCCATCGTCAACACCCGCCATCAGCCTGGTTGATTGAGATTTTTGGACCTTTTTTAACTTAGTCCCAACCCTCTTCTTTCTGCTAAGGCCAAGTACTTCTAATATAAATTCGAGCTCAGCCTCTTCCTCTGTAACTTTGTCCAACAAAGAATCTTTCCTCTCCACTCGGGACATCGAGTCTGCCATGCACAACATTTGTTATTATCAATAAAAGATCATTGTTCACACATATCAATATTATACTCTATGCATTGTTATACTTACTTTGTTTTGCAGTTCTAAACAGAAGATCTAAAGGTTCTTCATCATCTCTCTAAAGATAATTACCATTCACCCATATTACGTTGTCATTCCAGGCTCGACCTGCTGAATTAAGATCAAAGAATCAATGCCGAGTTGTACTTACATAAAAATATTCCCCACCACTGGCGTGATAATTCTTCACCCCATAAAACTGCAATACGTCCTCAGGGGATATCCTCCACACTTTCCCTCACTCTCCAATTTTTTATTCAGATGCTCGTAAACACTTATTACCTCTCACATGTTTCCGTTCAATTGAACAGGACATGCACTAATCATATTCATAATCCCTTTTGCCAAATTGGTAAGGGGTATACTCAATCCGTGCTCTAATTGAGATGGATAACATAAGAAACCCTTTGAAAGGTCACTTCGAGCATTCCCATTAAAATATTCTAACGAGATCGATTCATCTATACCCCTATCTCGTTTTTCTTCCTCCAAGTCGGCCAACAAATAAAAATACTCTTCCCCCGTCGCTACAGTACACCCCCTAAACAGCCTACCAGCGTATTTGATGAGCGCATAATTATGACATTTTTAATATACCCGAACATGTATTTTAGTCGTCCATTATATTTAATTTTGGGTAATTATGCGCATTTGTTTGATTATAGCTACTAGAGATGGATATTTGAAGCCAAGCTCTTAAAATCAAGTAAAAGTATCTTCAGCAGTTCATAGCACAAAAAGTCAAAGATACAATATATTTGGTCTCAAGATTGAAGAAATATATACATAAATATTCTTGGAGAATAAGATCAAAGAATATATTGCATCCAAGATCCTTAAAGATATTTTATATTGAAGATATATGCAAGAGTTTCCATGAAGAAAGATCTCTACATCACTTAAGGAAATTATATGCAAGAATATTAGGCTATTGGTTGTAATATTATAAGATATTATTGTAAAAATATTCTTTTGAATTTAATGTATAGTTTCTAAATTTGGGTTCCTTCTCCCATTAAAGGAACCCTCACCCCATTGTAATTAGGCATCTCATATTGGAGTAATTTTAGAAGAAATAAAGTCTTAGTTATTTAATTATCTTCTTTCTCTTGTATTTTCTTTTATAAATAATTAGTTGTTAATGCGATAAAGTCCGAGATGAGCGGCTAATCTCCTAGCTAAGGCTAGGATGAGGCCACTTCTTGGATGAGCAATAGTTGGTATTAATTAGGTTCTAATTAGTTTTCTCTTAATACTTCATGATTGATAAGTTAGTGTATCATATCGAAAGCATGACTATAGCTTCAGTTTGGTGTACAATAACTTTGGATTCAAACAAGTGGTACTAACCATAGAATTAATTTGGAGATCTAAACAAGAGGAAACACTAGAGAACTTACTTAAGCCTAGCCATGGTTGAGTTAATAATTCTCTAAGGCACTCTTCACCATCACTTAAAAGCATAACCACTAAAAGCTTGACCATAGATTTAGTGGTTTATTTTACAACATCATATGTGTCTTAACACCAACATATGATGGGTGAAGATATTAAGATTTAGTTATTTATCGATTAATGCTTTAAAAGGTAGAGGCCAAATCCGAACCTTAGCTCTTTCTCAAGTTGTATAATTAGTTTTTATTTCTTATTCTTAGATTTATCTCTTAAAAAATTATAATTTGGCCTAGAAAGTATTTGTTTTTCCTAAACCTCCTTATGGATTCGATCCCACTCATCCGTGCTACAATTCGACAACCGTACTTTGAGCAGATATTTTGCTAGAGGCCCTAAAACCTCTTATCAAATGGTGCCGTTGCCGGGGAGGCATCGTTGAAAACTATTCATTATAATACTAAAATTTCTTTGTTATTTTTTTCTAATTTCGTGCCAATGATTTCTAAATTTTTTGTTTCTAATATTTGGCTAAAAGTATTGTTGGCCGGTAATGCTATTATTGTGTTTCTATTATTGTCCTTTCTCTTTATGTTTCTCTAGTTTAAACTTAAGAAAAAAAGAAAAAAAGGATCCACTAGTGTTTGTTTGTACTCTTTGAGGTGTGCACTCTTTGGCTGCCCCGTTGTCGTAGTACTAATTTCTTAAATCGTTGAAAACTAAGTTTGCTTGGGGTCCATACTACAGTGGCTACTTTCTTATTGAGTGTTCCCATTTCGCAATGCCTGTGGACTTTGGCAGTACTAATGGTTGTTTGAGAGTAAGAGTGGGTACAATACTTCCTTCTTATTTATTGCATATATGCTCAAATCTCATACTAATCCTTATGTAAGTTTGGGTTTAAGGTGCTCGGGTTCATAAAGTATTGGAGACTTTAAATAATAGTAGTTTTACCTCTTTGTGAAAAATACTTGGACCTGAATTTAATGCTTGCTATCTACTTATTCACATGACCTTATTTGATTTGATTTGATTTGATTTTGGTATTATATAAAGGCCATGGTTGGTGTAGAGTACTGTGTTTGGTTGTGTTTTTATTTATTTCGTGATATACACACCAATGTCTTTTACCCTATAATTAAGTGATTAGTGTTCAAAACTAATAAAAGCTTGAAGCTGTTGGCACGTGATTTCAGTTAGGTTTTTTTTTGAATGAATATGGGTTTTATTAAAGTGGTAAGTGAGCATAACAAGTGAAGGACATAAGCCGAGCTACTAGTTCACTGCCTAATAGTGGCCATTCCTAATCTACCGTGGAAGAGAGGCTGCCGTCCAGAAGAGAGTGGATTGTTGGGAGCTGCCAAGTTTAGAGAGGCCATCAGCTGTACCATTGCCCTCCCTGTAGATGTGTATCATGCTAATATGAAGCCTCCGTTCGAGTTGGGTAATCATGTCCCAAGTTGCACTATGCTTTGTAGGGCATTTATGCGTGCACCTATACCAGTTTACTAGGAGTTCAACGTCTTCCTCAACGATAAGCAGGAACCAGCCTTGTTGTTTGCAGTATAATAGACCGTGAAGTACAACGTACATTTTTCCAGCTGTATTTGTGCAGTTACCCAGTGCTATGTTGTACCCGAGCGACATATCTCCGTGGTGATTGCGAATAATCCCTCATGCACCACACATGCCAGAAGGAAGTATGGAACCGTCACTATTCAGTTTGAAGAAACTAGGAGGTGGAAGAGTCTATCAAGCCAGAATAGGCCCTTTGATACGAACAGAGTGCCGAACCAATCGTAGCACCTGGAGAGTGATGAGATCGCTGAAGTTGCTATGTTACATCCCTTTTGCTTTGGGTATGTTCTCGAGTAAGTCATTATTGATTGTGCGGATAATGTTCAAGGGTGACATGCGCCGCTCCACGTATCTATGAGCGCAGCATGCCTTCCAGACCTCCCAGGCTATGAGAGCAGGTAGCACCCCAGGTAGCACCCCTCTAATAATACCCATATGAGTACTGGAATATGTGGGATGAAACCATAACCCTTGCCGAGTCCACCAGCTGTCGTTAATCCCTTGTCGAACACCACACACATTGCCAAAGTGTATCCATACTGCCGCATCAGTTTCTCAGTGAATTAGCAAATGTGTTAGCATTTCGGTCTCGCTGTGAATGCAACAACAATACCGAGAGACGAGAGGAATTTTTTGTTGAATGAATGCGTCCACGGTGACAATTTCCTTCCATGCTTTCCAGCTGAAAATCTGAATTTTGGTTGGTAAAGTGTGATGCCAAATCCACTTCATATGGCTGTCGGTGTCTTCCTCCCTGCGCCAGAAATTCCAGGCTAATTTGACGATAAAGTCGCCCTTATCGGATGGCCCCCAAATTGGTGCATCGTCCTCGCCGCTTAGGAAGAACTTGTGGGTAAGTGAATGCTTCAAGTGTTTCAGTATTTCATGCTCTAGAAGTGACCAATTCCAGTTGCTGTTATTCACTATGATACCCTTCACCTTGATAAGTTGCGTACAGTCGAGGTTGAGCAAATCCGTTAATCGGTCCTCCCCTGTCCAGTTGTCGAACCAAAAGCTTTTGTCCCCCTTTCCGAGAGACTAGTTTGTGTTTACGCTTACCGTAAAGATGAGGCCCTGCATATATTTCCAAAGGTTGGAGTCCCCTTTTCACAAGTGAGAAAGTTCCCCATTAACGGTATACTTATTTCAGAAGAAAGCTGCCCAAGTCGAGGTGCTATGAAGGAAGTTCCAGCATTTTTTGAGCAAGAGGCTATACTTGATATCCCCGAGTCGACGAATCCCAAGTCCGCCTTCGGTTTTGGGAAGGCAAAGGTCATCCCATGCAACCCAATGTCTCTTGTTTCGGCCGTCAAATTTTCCCCAAATGATGTTGGAGAACATCGACACAATCTTGGTAATGACCCCGATGGGGACGTTGATACACAAGAGCAGGTGGATGGGCATCGAGTTCAGAACATAATGATGGAGGACGAGTTTACCACCCTATGTAAGAAGCTTTCCTTGCCAACCTTTTATTCGGCATTGGATCTTTATGAGCAATTGTTCAAAGTGGAGTAACCGCACCTGTCCATAGCTAATGGGGGCTCCCATGTAAGGGATAGGAAAGGATTGGTGTTGAAAACCGCATGCATGTTGTATAAGGTGAGTTCGTGCTGTCGGTATATTGTGATGTACATAAACTCTACTCTTAGCGCCATTAACAAGTTGTCTGGAGGAGGATTCGTACCGGGCTAGAAATGCCATCAACCTGGAGATCAATCGGCGACTTCCATTTAAAAAGACAAGGAAGTCGTCTGCATATAAGAGGTGGGTTAATGGTGATCAACCTTTGGAAGTATGAAACAACCCAATTTTGCCTTGCACAAAATAATCGAAAAGCCCTCAGGATAATACTTCTTCTGCAATTATGAATAGAAGTAGAGATAGGGGATATCCTTGCCATAAGCCTCGTGATGACTTGAAGTTTCCCTTGAAGACTCCCTGGAGTACTACTAAGAACCATGGGGCTTCAACATAATGGGCAATGAGTGCAACACATCTGCTGGAGAAACCAAATTTGTGTAAAACCTGTCGCAAGAATTTCTAATCTAGCTTGTCATAAGCCTTAGTCATGTCTATCTTGATCTTAACGTTAGTACCTCAGACCTTTCTATGCAAATCCCCAACCATTTCTTGAGCCAACGTGATGGACTCACTGATATCCTTGCCCCGAATATAAGCTCCCTGATTGCCAGAAATTAATTTGTGAAGCAGCTTACTGAGTCTGTTTGCAATAATGGAAGAGAATATTTTTTAGACGACAGAGCACATACTGATTAGTCTATAATCCCCCAAGGTTGTTGGGGTATCCACCTTAGGTATGAGGGTGAGGAGGGAAGAGGTATTAAACCTGGATAGCGGAGCACCGTTAAAGAATTCCTTGGCGGCGCCATGGAGATCCTCCTTGATTATGTCCCAACATAAAGTAAAGAAAACCAATGTAAAACCATCACTGCCTGGAGCACTGTCGCCGGATATATGAAAGTACTGTCTTGTAGTTCGTCCAAGGATGGGATACAGGTAAGGCTTGCCTCATCGTCGGCGGTGATAACATGAGGAATGCACGTAAGGAGGTCCGCGTCCGCGTCCTCGGTTGTGGTTGTGTCTTGATGGACATCTCAAAAATAGCACACTGTGACATCATGAATGGCCTCCACCTCGGTTGTCACAGTCCCATCGGGAAGAGTAAAGTCGGATACAAAGGTTCGCTTCCTATTGACTTATATTACAGTATGAAAGAATTTGTATTTAGATCCCTTGCTGCAACCCATTTCACCCTGGACTGTTCTCGCCATAACACTTCTTCATTGTGTAGCATGGTCTGTGTGTTCTTGCTGTACCCTGCCGAGCTCAGCACCCATCTGTTCGTCCCATCCTGCTTGCAGTATGTGATCCAGCTGAACCATCTTATCCTGTAGAGCGTGTATATTTTGAGTTACATTCCCGAAGACATTTGTATTCCATGCTCTGAGTACTAACAAACCTTCTTGAGCTTGTAGGCGAAAGAGGCTAAGCAGTTACCAAAAATGCCACTGGGCCAGTTTTCTGCCACCAATGTAAAAAAAGTTGCGTGCGATGCCCATATTTTCAAGAAATGGAATGGTCATGGTCCTGGTACAGGTTGCTACTGAAAGAGAGAAGGAGTGGAGAATAGTCCAAACACACCCGTTCTAAATGCGTAATTTAATGTATAGGAAAGAGGGCCATGAAGCTTGGATTTACCAAAGTTCTATCTAACCGTGCCCATTGCCTTGTGTTTGCTTGGTGGTTATTACAGTATGTATAGCTGGATCCAGTGAACAGAGTCTCCATGAGGCCGGCTGCCTGAATCGTATCCTCAAACTCTGTCAAGGATCTATGCGGTGAGTATCTGCTCCCAAGTCATTCTGAGTGGTGTCGTACAGTGTTGAAATCCCTTATAGCGCATCATGGAGAGCTCATTGTCAGTGCTATGTCTTTAATGTCTTCCCATAGTGTTCAGCATTCGATGACGTCGCATTTGGCATATACAATAGTTATGAAGGTACTCCATTGATTATTATTAAGCTCATTTTGCAATGTAACAATTGGTTAGAAGCAAAGACCAGTTCCACATCATAGTCTTGTTTCCACAGCACCGAAATTTCCCCCCCCCCCCCCCCCCATAAGCTTATTAGACAATAAACAATTGCAATTTATTCTTCTACCCAAAGTAGTACCTAGAGAAGCATCCTGAAAAGGTTCAGTAACACCAAAATCAAGATATGGTGTTGCTTGATAATCTTCTTAAGATGGTTTATTGTTCTGGCATTTCCAATGCCCTTATAGTTCCAAACATGTAATGAACCTGACACCATTTAAGTGGGTAAGGATTTGAGGGCGCTCTTACTCCTCGTGACTGCACTGAGCGGTATACGTTATGGTTTAGATCGACTCTGCCGGACTGGAATCTAATCTGTAGCATCCCCTTTTCCATAGTATTCAATGTCGGAATGACATTCACGCCCAACATCTGTTTGAATATCCAGGTCCTCGAGAGTGGTCTGCTGAGCATTGTGGCCTGCTGCAGCAATGTTGTAGAGTATGGACTCGGACCCAACGACAGTTTCAGTTCTGCCCACCGTAAGCCCTGCCGACTGCCCTGTTGTTTCATTCCTTGAAGCAATTGTTTTTTGCCCACTATCCGCAGCCAATGTTCCTACAGCCTGAGGCCGTGTAAGCTTGCTGTTGGAGTCAATGGGTAACCCCATTGTCGACTCTTGGCCGTGTCTCGCCACCCTCTTATCGGAGATGACAATTGTTTGAAGTTTGGTGCAGCTGACTCTTATGTGTCCTTGCAACATACAATGACCACTATACAAGGGTAATTTTCCCTAGAACACTGATTACTTGACGATGCTCAATTTAGAGAAAGCAAGACCTACTTTGGTAGGATGTTCCTTCATGAGGTTGACCTCAACGCAGATACGAACTGTGCTGGGTCTTCTCAAGCTAAGAGTGGTCGAGTCTGTGATCAAATAGCTCCCAACAAGTCCAGCCAATTCCTTAAGAATGCCATTGTTCTGGAGATGCAGCATCAAACCTGAGAACTAAATCTACACCGGCGCAAAAGGAGAATCCTTTTTGGGGTTGAAATCGGCAGACCAACGAGCCAATTTGTTAAAGAAACCCTTAATCTTTCTGGACTCTCGAGAGAGATCTCTAGTAACATCCTTCTTTGACGTTAGCCTCACCATGATATGTTTGTAATTGAGTCCGGTAACCTTCGGTTCAGCCATAAGACCCCAATTTGAGTTAATGATGCTCTCAATGATATCTAATCTGGGTTTCCCAGTAGGGAAGCTCATGATTAGGGTCGTGTTGAAAGCTGCGGTAGCTTTGTTCAGGTCCGAAGATGAGAACGTGATCACCGGCATGCCATCCTTCTAGGCAACTCTAGTGTCCTATTTGAACTCATCGAGTACAGGCCAAACTGCCTTCATAGTGGCTATACTAGCAAAATACGAAGGAAGGTGTAGAGAGGATTCAGCCAACGGGTTTAACGAATCCGAATGCGAGGGGTTAATAAGATGCAACGCAATTTCAGAAGTGGTGCTGTGTGGGATGGAAGAGAGAAGGGGGAGGGGGCTAGGGATGGACGGAATGGGGAGGGTTGGAGAGCCGACAGCAGAGCATGCAGCCATGAGAAATGAACATAAAAAGGGAAGAAGAGCAAGATGAGACAAGAGAGAAAGGAAGCAGAGAAAGCAAGCTCTAAATAGGAGATACATAAACCTAGGATGGGTCGAGAAGCATAAAACCCTAGCGAGAAATACGGCTAGGGTTAGGGTTACGAAGGAGGAGGAAGATGACTCTCATTCTTCTATGCTTCTCTTGTTCTATCGTAAACCATATTGTAATGTATTGTTTTATCCCTGTGGTAGATATTCAATCGTGGCCTTATAAAATTTTGGTACATGCTTGGTTGATTTATAAAGCACAAATTTTTGGTTATTTTATGATATGACTTGTGTTAAATTTTGTTGAGGCCGGTGTTATGTTATTCTAGTCATACAGATTGGCTTAAACAAAGGTGGGCTTAAGAGGCAAGGAGAATCAAAGTGCTAAAGCTCCTTGAAGCTTACTATTCTAAACATGTGGGTCAGAAATAAAGGGGGGAGAAATGAGATGGACAATACGCAAAGCTAAAAGCATCATCAAATCCATCCTTTTTTGTGCCCCCTAAGTGAAGGGGCACTTCCTCTTTTGCCCCATAAGTGAAGGGGTGACCACAACTTTACCGGGAAACACTTCCCGTAGGTTGGTACCTCTCTAAACTTGACATCTAGAAGGGGTTCATATCCGCCCTGCCCCGACATTAGGAACATAAAGTCGTATGGACTGTGCAAATACACGCTACTCTAATAAAAAAATTGCTGTGTTTGGATTGACTTATTGCTGTGTTTAATTTTTTTTTCATTCCAACATTAGTAAAGGTAAAAACTGTTTGATGGTTGCAGTAATTCATCACCCAAAAAGCTCTCTAGCAAGTGGAACCACCCATTAGGGATACGAAGAAATTAGTATCACGCAAAAATTGAACGTCCCAGACCTAAAAATAACTTATAATAAAAAAGAGTAGCAAGATTACCATGGGATTTCATCACCTAACGGATAGGTATACCGGACTGGGGTACAAACACGGGTTTGTAGGATACGGCCCCAGCCTAGCGCTGTAAAATATTGGTTGTAGGTTTTGACGTTACCGTTCCAAGTGCTGACGTACGATAATGTGACTTGCTCGGGCGTGAATATATCTACTTTAAGCTGGTACTAGCATAGGGACATAGGGAAGTATAGGAACCAAAGCCTTTGACCATCCTACCCTTTTGTAAACATAGAAGAATATAGAGGAGACCTAATTATTTCTTCTAAAAAAACGTTGAAGTGCTAGAGTTTTAGGCTTGATTGTTTTTTTATTAGGTGTTAATTTAATTGTAAAATGTCGTACATGCAAGAACATTGGAATTCATACGGCTCACATTTTGACATCCCTCAATATCCTCAAAATCATTTTCAATCATGGGATTACCAAAATTCTCAATACGTGGAACCTTTTCAACCTCATTCCTATATACAGTCTCAGTAATCCTTTTAGTTATCTAAATAGTTTCCACCCACTCCGCTCAAACCATCTTTGAAAGATACCATTTCTCTCTTCATGCAACAATCAATGGAAAGCCAATAACAAGCGTTATAATTTCAGCAACAAATGATACAATTCTAGCAACAGATTTTGGTAAATTAAACTTCTATGACCCAATCTATCTCTAGGTTAGAGACTCAGATAACTCAGTTGTCAACCACATGAAGTGAAATAGAGCACGAAAAACTTCCAAGTAATGAAGATGAACAACTTGAAGTTAAATCCCCTTCTGATTTAGAAATAATGAATTCAAGCGTAATCAAGGAATGTTTTCCCCGTGGGGTGAATGGATACCATATTACGAGACATATTTAGAAGATGAACATTTTAAGGTTGACATTCCTATGTCACAAGAAGATCTTAAAGAAGCGGTTAACATGTTCAATAAATTCTTTCTCAATCACCTCCTAATTCTGCCCTTAACATTTAACTATCGATGTCATTATCCATCCCTTCACCGATAGATCCCCACCAATTCACAAATGATATCATGATAAAAATTGAGTATTTTTCCAAATTCTTAGACGATTTCTCAGATGATGAGGATGATGACAAATATCTTGGAAGTATGAATTCAACATCGATTCTTGAGAAAATATGAGCTCCATCTTTATCCAAACCATTGTCACCTTCTTCATCTCTCTTCCTTGAATCCTTACCTCTATTACCTGAGCCTAATGGGGATACCATGACCATAAACAATTTTGAGGACTTGTATGGAGATAACTCTTGTTGCATTTCTGTTGATGAATATTTAAATTATTTTGAGGACTCGAATGATCCTAAGATTCGTGAAATAGTACAATCATTAACATTTAAAAATATGTTTCAATTTGGCCATGTCCCTAAGCCAATGAATATCTGCGTCAATGGTCAGGATGAGTCACTTGAGATAAGTTGTGATTTTAGGCACATAAATTTTAAATGTTTGTAAGAATCAATTGTTCCCCGATCCCCACATCCATAAATATGTTATATAGTTTTTCTTCTACTAAAATAAAACATCTTTTTAAAAAATTATAATTTTGGGGATGCCTCACGGACTTGCTTTGTCAGAACCACCTATCACATTTTTTAGAATATCAACTATAACATGGGGGTTTTGAAAATTTTCAAAGAAAATATCTTTCCAGGAAAATCAAGTTTTAAATTTAGTACATTTTCGGGGATAAATACTTGTATACCAATCTTCTTATTTACTGTAACACGTAGTAATCATATGATTATTTTGAAAATTCTAAAGGAAAATATGTTCCCTGGGTATGTGTTTGCTTTATCTTGGAGAAAATTATTTTTTTTGATTTGTCTACAATTTTCAACTTGGAATCATCAAGTGATAGGTAAAGTTTTTAGAAATTTTTTTTTCATAGAGAATTAGTTTTAAACTCTATCTGGTTTTCACAGAATATATCTGCCCAATTAGGGGCTAATATTAAGGATCACCATTCATGTGTTATCTGGTTTTTGAAAGAGAATTACAATCAAGATAGTACATAACCTTTTCAACTTCGTACCCTCCAGTCATATTGAAAATTTTAAGTTTGGGGGTACATTCGTCTGGCTAAAGGCGGTAAATTTAGCGCTTCTTGGGAGGCAACCCATGACACATTTAGGTAAGAAATCCTAGTTTTTATCCTCAATTTTTTTATGCTTTCAAACATTGAGGGAATTGTTTCATTTAAGTTTGGGGCTAGGAAACCATTTCTTTAAATGCTTTTTGAAGAAAAGTGAAATAATGGCACTTTGACAATTTATGATATATTTTTGACAAATCTCCAAACACTTAAACTAATTTTACCTTAACATAAATATTATGAAAATGCCTAAATTTTTAAATTGTACCAAGTATATACTAGAATATTTTAGACTATCTTAAGCTAGATATACTATCTTTTTATTAGCGACTAATTGAAGTTAGACTGACATATTTTGAAAACACGCACTTCACTGTAGTTTTACAATTAATACCTTCAATAGATTTTTTCTTAATGTAAGAGAAATTTAGTATTTATGTTAGGAATAGTTTGCTTCAAGGGAGACAACTGCCTAAGAATAAGTTTATTCCTAAGAAAATAATAATAAGCCAAATGTGCTCTAAATTTTTTTACGCTGCATGGCTACTCGCATGATTAAGAACTTAAAGAGGAAGAATTATCACCAATCTCAAGTTTGACCATGATCTATGTGAAAGGAGCACAATCAAATATTACTCGCGAGATTCATGAGTCTAAGTCATGATGGGGCACCACACCCTGACAACCTTAGCCAACTGTTGGGGATTGTCGACCGAAAACTCCTTGTTACAGAGATTTCACTTATAAACAATGTACTCAATAAGAAAAGGCTTACAAAAGAAAAGAAAAAAAAAAATTCTAAGAAGACGAATTGACTAAGGCACTTGTCGAACTGACCGTTAAATTTATTCCAGTAAAAACTTGACTACCAAAAATTGAGTAAATTATTCTAAACAAGATATTAGGTGATAAAACTATTTTCACTGTATACTCAAATATAGATAAAGCAAAATACTTGAATCTCTTTATAATCCTGAGGTAGTACCTCTAGTTTCGGATAAGCTTAAAATTTTTTTTTGGTATACTTAGGAGAATAACAAGTTTAATTATTTTTTAATCTGTATATTTTTGTCACAACTAAGTAAGGATAAGTTCACAAGAAATGAGTCATGTGTATTCTAGAATTGTTTAAAATATCATTATTGACTTTAGTGGATATAGTCACTGCAAACCCTCATGGGACAACACTCTTCGACCGGGTTAAACCTGAGGGTTTAACAGCTTATTGCATTTGCTAAATGCAATCGCACTCCCTGCGAAAGTGGCTATTATTTTATTTTACTCGGGACGAGCAAAAGACAAGTTTGGGGGTATTTGATGAGTGTATAATTATGACATTTTTAATATACCCGAACATGTATTTTAGTCGTCCATTATATTTAATTTTGGGTAATTATGCGCATTTGTTTGATTGTAGCTACTGGAGATGGATATTTGAAACCAAGCTCATAAAGTCAAGTAACAGTGTCTCTAGCAGTTCATAGTACAAAATGTCAAAGACACAATATATTTGGTCTCAAGATTGAAGAAATATATACACAAATATTCTTGGAGAATAAGATCAAAGAATATATTGCATCCAAGATCCTTAAAGATATTTTATATTGAAGATATATACAAAAGTATTAGGTGATTGGTTGTAATATTAGAAGATATTATTGTAAAAAGATTTTTTAGAATTTAATGTATAGTTTCTAAATTTGGATTCCTTCTCCTATAAAAGGAACCCTCACCCTATTGTAATTGGGCATCTCATATTGGAGCAAGTTTTGAAGAAATAAAGTCTTAGTTTTATTTAATTGTCTTATCTCTCTTTTATTTTTTTTTTGTAAATAATTAGTTGTTAGCGATAAAGTTTAGGATGAGCGGCTAATCTTCTAGCTAAGGCTAGGATGAGGCCTCTTCTTGGATGAGCAATAGTTGGTATTAATTAGGTTTTAATTAGTTTTCTCTTATGATCAAGATTGAAATGGAAAAGGCTTATGATAGGCTGGATTGGAGGTTCTTACGTTAGGTTTTGCACAAATTTGGTTTCTGCAGCATATGTATCTCACTCATAGCATAATATGTTGAAACACCATGGCTCTCGGTAGTTCTATAGGGGGTCTTCAAGGGCTACTTCAAGTCATCACGAGGCTTGCGACAAGGAGATCCTCTTTCTCCATTGCTCTTTATTATTGCAGAAGAAGTACTATCCAGAGGGCTATCCAAATGTTTTTTGAAGGGCGAGATTAGGTTATTCCATACATCTAGAGGTTGTACTCCTATCACTCATCTCTTATATGCTGATGATTTCCTCATTTTCTTAAACGGAAGTCAATGATCCATCTCCGGGTTAATACATTTCCTAGCACGATATGAAAATTTCTCCGGCCAATTAATCAACAAAGAGAAAAAATGGCTTATATGTCTACCACAATGTATCTGCATCAAGAAAACATATCATTCATAATGCTTGTGGGTTTCAACATTACTCTTTTCCAATGACAAATTTGGGAGCTCCTATAAGTTACTGTCGGGTACTGTTTACTCATTTTGATCCATTGCTCACCAAAATTCAACGGCGAATCGAAGGGTGGCAAGGAAAACTCTTATCACTGGGAGGTAAATTAGTGATGATCATCCATGTTTTGAACTCAATGCCCATACATCTCCTCTCATGTATTACAGTACCTCATGGTGTTATAACCAAGATCGGAACAATATTTTCGAACTTCTTTTGGGGCAGTTTTCACAGTCAAAATAAACGACATTGGGTTGCATGGGATGCACTTTGTCTTCCAAAGAATGAGGGATGACTTGGAATACGACTACTCGAAGATATCAAGTATAGTCTCCTCCTTTAAAAGTGCTAGAATTTTTTGTATAGCAGCTCTACATAGGCATCTTTTTACAGGAACAAATATACCATCGAAGGTGAAACCAACAGATTGTGTTTTGGGGATTCAGTTCTTTGGAAAGAGATGACAAGCCTCCTTCAGACAGTAGAATCTAAAACTACTTGGTGCCTCGGCAAGGGAAACAAGAAATTTTGGTTCGACGATTGGACCGGGGAATGCAGTTTATCAGATATTCTGAACATCGAATGTATGCAACCGCTTATGGTGAAAAACATTTTTATGACTGATGGTCCCTGGAAATGGGAGCTTTTGGAGCATGAAATACCACCACATTAGAAGCATACCTTATCCCACAAGTTCTTCTTGAATGATGATGAAGATAAACCACTTTGGGGTCCGTCCGACAATGGAAACTTCATCGTTAAATCTACCTAGAATTTCTGGCGCAGCGCAGATGTTAAACATGGACGTATGAAATGGATATGGCACAACTCTATACCGAAAAAAGTACAAGTCTTCAGTTGGAAAACTTGGAAGGAAGTTATACCTGTGGACGCGCTAATACAACGACGAATCCCTCTTGTTTCTTGGTGTTACTGTTGCTTGGTTGGCAAAACTGAAATGTTAAACCATCTGCTTGTTCAGGGAACTGTTGCTGCTGCAGTTTGGGCTTTCTTTGGCAATGCTTGTGGTATACGACATGGGGTAAATGATAGCTGGTGGACTCGATAGGGTCTTTGGTTTCAGGCAGCTAGTTCCGGTAATCAAATGGGTATCATAATTGGAGTATTACTTGCCTACATAATATGGGAATTATGGAAAGCTTGATGTACTTATAGGTTTGAGGATAAGCTTCTCTCTCCCTTGGTTTTCATCAACAAAGCTCTTAAAGCGAGCATGCCTAAACTCAAAATAACGCAAAACAACAACTTTAGTACCCTCATCTCACTACAAGTCTTGCAATTGGTTAAACAATCCGCGTGTACCAAAAGACTTGTGCTTGTACAATGGACCTTCCCACCTCTCGATCATTTCAAGCTCAATAGTAATGGTTCAGCACTTCCTTCTGGACTGAGTGAAGTTGGAGGAGTAATTAGAAGCAATCTGGGTGAACTTCAACTTGGGTACAACAATGTACTTGGTCATGGCACTAATACAACTGCTAAAATATTTGCTCTCCTTCATGGTTTAATGCATTACAAACAACAGAACTAGCTTCCACTCACCGTTGAAGTAGATGCTCAACTTCTAGTAAACTGGTACAAATGTCAGTATATTTGTCTTGCAAAGTACAGTACGACTTAGAAGCTTATTACTCAGCTAGGAATGGAGCTACAAATTTCCATGATACATACTTACAGGGAAGACAATGGTACCATTGGGCTCTTGGTCCAGTGGTTGTAGTACCTCTCCACCTAGTGAGAGGTCATAGGTTCGAAACCTCATGGGGTTTGAAACTCAGGGATGTGGATCCTTATAAAAAACTAGCTTGATAAAAAAAAAAAAAAAAGGGAAGGCAATGGTACAGCTGATGCCCTCTCTAAGCTATGCAGCTCATAACACTCACAACTTTTCTGGAATGCATCCACTCTTCCTTGGCAGATACATGCAACATACTTCATGGATAAACTAGGAAGAGCCACAATTAGGCAGTAAAATAGTGGCCAGGCTTTATGTCCTCCACATGTCTTATTGCTATCTCAATAAATAAAAATACATTTGTACAAAAAAAATAAAAATAAAAAAATTAGTTTTTTCTTAGTACTTCATGATTGATAAGTTAGTGCATCATATCGAAGGCTTGGCCATAGCTTCAGTTTGGTGTACGATAAATTTGGATACAAACAAGTACTACTAATCGTAGACTTGATTTGGTGATCTAAACAAGAGGAAATACTAGAGAACTCACTCAAGCCTGGCCATGGTTGAGTTGATAATTCTGTAAGATACTCTTCACCATCACTTAAAAGCATAACTACTAAATGCTTGACCATAAATTTAGTGGTTTATTTTATAACATCGTATGTGTCTTAACATGAACATATGATGGGTGGAGATATTAGGATCTAGTTATTTATCGATTAATACTTTGAAAGGTAGTGGCCAAATCAGAACCTTAGCTCTTTCTCAAATTGTATAATTAGCTTTTATTTCTTCTTCTTAGATTTATCTCTTATAAAACTGTAATTTGGCCTAGAAGTATATTTTTCCCAAACCTCCTTGTAGATTCGATCTCACTCATCCGTGCTACAATTCGATAATCATACTTTGAGCGGGTATTTTGCTAGAGGCCCTAAAACCTCTTATTAGTATTCTACGCAGTTACCCCATTTCCCTCATACGGCAGCCTTTGTTTTACAAAATTCTTTAAATGCATCTGAACCAGGGGGATAGACCACCAATTTTCCAGGGAAACTAAGAAATTGCTCTAATCCTACTTCATCCTCACTATCAGACTCTACCATCTGACCAGAGGTCGAAACCTCGTTAATAGGCAAACTATCCATCTCAACTATAATTTTAAATGCAAAGTTATGATCCTACACAAATACCTCTCACGTTTGACCTACATACAGGTTCAGGTATCTATCATTATTTCATATACATCGATCATTCATATGCAACATATCTTTCAAATATTCTGTCTATATGTCAAATATCATAGGTTGCTATAAATAGTAATTTTTTTAGAGATTAGCTTAAAACAGATTACGATTTACAAAAAACACATCACACATCTATACTAACCTTTAGTGCCAAAATGAGAATCCGTAGTAGCGCCAAGTCCTTCCCTCACAATATTGCTATATAGCCACCTACGTGATTCAGTGCTTGTAACTCTCTTAAACTGCTGATCACCCTCAGATAAATCCTTACCATATCCTCTGTAATTTTTTCACGCTTCTCTCTCTGTGCTCTCCAAATTTTCAGAAGTTGAAAAATGTTTGAATGATGATAATAAACACTATTTATTCTTTATCTATCTAGCGGCTGGCAGTTATTGCGCCTCGCATGACCCGTTCTTGATTTTGGAACCGTGACGTCCTTTCCGCTATCCATGTCAGACGTCTTGTACCTTCTCAATAAAACCATCGTTCCTTCATTAGCCCTGCCCTCATATTTTAATCTATTTTTATCTCCTATTTCCATATCTTTTTCTGACCTTCCCACACTTATGATGACTCACACTCTACGATATCAGATTTTAGCAGCTTTACATAAAAAACAAAACTTGAAGCTCTTACATTTTTTCTGTTCTTGTTCCTTATACTTATAGTACTAGTGATGTCATTTTCCAAGCTAACTAAAATTTTAAAGGTATTCAAAATTTGTTTGTTAAAATAGTCTCAAACGGTATTTGCAACTATAGAGAATCAAATTGACTTCTAACTTTTCTGTTAAATTCAATAACACTTACATTTATTTAGGATAACATTTTACATATAATTACATCTAAAATATACTTGATGACCTAAACAACCACATCCTATCAGATCTCCTCCATCGATCATCCTATCTTCAAATTTGATCTCCACCTCCGCAATCAATCCAATCATCTCTTCTCGATCTACAGGATCCTACATAATTTCATAAAAGCATACCTCATAGAAATGCCGGGCATACCCAAATTCCCTACCCCTTATATCCAGTCCTTCGAGCTGAGACTCCCTCACTGGTAACTCAACATCATAACCAAACAATCCAAACAATCCTCTCTAGCACTTCAACGATCTTTATGGCCAATCGTCTTTCAGCGGCATGACAACTTCTCCGAGATCAAGTCTGCGCCATCATAATCTCTTCTCCATATTCAAAAATAAATTCTATCCTTATTTATATACATTTGTACAATACTTTCCCCTCAAAAAGTGATTTTAACCTTTTATCTCGTAATAAAAACCCAAAAAATCTTGAGATATACTATTTAAACTTATCCCATCCCTCGAACTCATACGTTACATTATTTTTCAAGTCGAGCTTATTTTTTCAAGATTTATTCTTCTATCGACCTCTATTAGCTCAAATTTTTACATCACAGATTTCCTGCAATTTTTAGCTCCCGCATTTCTAACACGCAACAACACAAATTTTTTTTCAACTTATTAATCTCAGTTCAAATGTTACAATAACAATACTTTTGCTACTCATAAACTTCAATTCATTTATACATCCTTCAAACATTTTAGTTTGATTCTACGAGCTATTTTCTATCTACATAAATAAACACAAGCAATTGAATGAAAATTTTTATTCTTGTAAGTAAAATTACACTTGATTTTACAGATAACAAGTCTTTCAGTAATCGATCTCAGGAATATTATAGAGGCCTAATCTGTCTAGAACCCAACTTCAAGTATTTTACAGATAACAAGTTTTTCAGTACTTTTGCAAGTAACAGGTCGTTTAGGCACTCTAACACATTAAATCCTTCAGTTCGTCCTGCTTCAGTTATCTTTTACCCTAATGCAAAGCAAAAATTGGAGATAATACAAAGCTTCCCTCACATGAGTTTGGTCGAAGTCTAGTCAAACTTCAAATGGAAACTATGCAAGAAATAGACTTAGTGTTGGCACCAACTCTTCAAACTAAAGGTCTTCTGAGCACCAAGAGGTGCTGGAAATATAGAAGGAGACTCCCACTTCTCATCTTACTCCTCCACTGCCATCACCGCCTCTCTTATAACCACCATCCCCGAAGAGTTGGTAGAGATGAAGATGGCCCGACCTTAAAATCTATGGTAATACAAGAAATAAGCATAATTGTGCCTATCCCTGCATATGAAGCCTCAACCTTGTCCTCCGTAAGAATACGGAGACAAGCCCAACATTCTTCGCCTGTCAAGATGATGACATGAAACCTCTACTTACAGTAAAATTCCTCCTCAACTTCAACCGCTTCACCTTTTGACATGCCTTGATAAGTCAGAGGAAAAGGTGCGGGTATCGACATCTTTAAGGACTGGTCACTAAAGTATTCAACTTCAACCTCTGTATTTCAGACGCAATCCTCTCTTCAAGGACCATCCTCCATGTCTTCACCATTTTTAATATTATAGAGAATTTAACAAATTACAAACGTACTCTACTTCAAGGATTCGATAAAGGTACTATTTATATAACCCTATATTTATTGTGTAGGTACACTTTACCAAGCGTCATCATTCATTACAGACGCAACTTTTCAAAATTACAACCGTCACATACATCAACATCCACATCCTTATTAAATACACGTCATTTCCCCATAACCCGCGTAACTTCCACACAGTCAAAGCCATTATTACTCTATTTCAATTATTAAGAACTTCAGCCCAAATAACAATTACAAATAGATTATTTTTCAACCAAAGCCATTTGTGACTTCGGTTGCGAAGGCGCGATTGTAGGGACCTATCCCTCGATCTCACCTAAAGTCAACCTGTCGCCAGTTCGAATCAATTCTATCTCCGACTCACGCATTTTTAACATAACTTCCCCAGTCAACATTCCAACCTACCCCACGAACTGGTTAAGAGTGTGGGCCAAACTTAAACCGAAAAGCCTTATCTAGTCAAAGACATCTGTCTCTCACAAACTCGTTAGCTACTCAGTTAACCGCCACTAACCACATTATTTAGAAAACGTGCTCCAACATGATGAAGAGCTGTGGAGAAGACCTATAAAGTTTTGGAAGTGACAAGAACCAGAGAAAAATTACACAAGAGATCATCAAGAAACTACTTATTTTAAATTCACAGCAACATTCAAACTTCTTAGTTACATGGTTCAAGCATTTCTATATCTAGAGATCACTTGTAATAAGATATCCGCCTCAAACAATAAAAATACTTTTACAAAAATCCTCCACTCGAGGTCGTGATTTTTTTACCTATTCAGAGGTTTTCCACGCTAAAATCACCTGTGTCATTTCTTACTTTCCATTAGAATATTATTGTAGGTTTATTGGTGTGATAACGAATTTCAAGCCATTTTGAGCTTATGGAATTTGGCCATCGCAGGTCCAGTATGCATTCAAAAAACTTAAAGCCCACTAGTAAATTTATAGTGTCATCCAATTCGGAGGAAACATCACCGTCAGGTAGGGAAGATGATTATCGAGACATAAAGAGGACTGTAAATAGGAGGGAAGTTACTGTGGGTGTAGGGACTGAAAGGCCCAGTGAAGAGAGTAATGTAGTAGAGGAAGATATTACGGGGGCAAAGGATGATACATTTTACATATATCCAGAGGGAGTTGATGTAAGGAAAGAATATATGAAATTTTAAAAGAAGTTAAAAGGGGAGTGGGAAAATTATGCAATAGAGCAAGGCCTGTAGTTTTGGACCTTGGTACCAGGGAAATTGGAAGAGGTATACTATTAAGTGCCCAATGTAAATTTGTGGAAAAGGGAAAAAGGAATTGGGGAAGACGTAGAGATTATGTACTATAATGGGGCGGGTATGGCATGCCTGAATGATAGTTTTTTGTGTTATTTAAACTAGGTCTTATATAATCTTAGGATTCCTTTGACCTTTTTTCATAAAGGGGTTATGAATGCACTGAAGTGCTACCTCGCACAATTAAATAGGAATGTTTTTGAGATGATGAGGGTGTGTGAGGCTTTAAATGAGAAGTGGAGAGAGAACGGGACTTTAAAACAATTCGTAGCAGCTAACGTGCTAAAATTTTACAAAATGAAGTTTGTCCAAGCCCGTAGTAGTGGTTATTTTTTTAGTGACTCTTCTGGGCCAAAGTTTTTTTACTTTAAATCTGTTGGTAGACCGTAGAATAACCATCTTGTTTGGGTAGGGGGCAATTGTATGCAGGTTCTAGATGAACCAGTGCTCGACCTGGGCCATTAATATTTTAATCCGTGTAAGTAATGCTTGCTAACTTGACTAAATATCAGTTTATCTTCAACCTGCTAATCATTTCCTTATTTTTGTTTACCAGGTCCTGATCCCAAATTCTTTCATGATAACATGAGTTTGTTTGACTGCGTGGCTCTCGAATAGGTCGAGTTGAAGTAAGTACTCAAATAGTTAAATACCTGTAGGGATAAAAGAGTAGAATTCTGAGTTCCAAAATTTTAATGAGCTCACGAATATTGAGCTATGGTTAAGAAGAAGAAGAACATTCATCCTCTAGGGGATTTGACTGGTATCCCTCGGCCTCCACCAGGGAGCACGAGCGGGGCGCAAAAGATCTAGAGGCCAAAAAAGACAATGTAAGAACCTTCTCTGTCTATTGTGGGGGAAGCCCAAAGGAAAGAGGGTGACAAGCTGACTATTACGGGTGTGGTGGAGCAGCAAGTGGCGAATGAGGTCGCTCCTCTAGACGCAGTAAAGAGGTCGCTAAAAAGGAAACAATATGAGCTCGAAGACAGTGACCAAACTTAGGCTAAGGCTGTGGCCAAGCTGAGGGATATGGAACTGAGGTTTTTTAAGATGGCAGGGACTGAGTCGTGGCAGGTCGAAAGGATGTTTCAAAAGCAAACAGCGAACGTGGGTATTAATACTCTATTTGTTATATTGTTGTTAAGATATATATTATTGATTTCATGTTCTTGTATTGGTAGCTCTCGATGCTAGTAAAAGGGGCTACCAATTTTATTGAGAGGAGGAACCAGGAGTATATAGAGCTTACTCAAAGGTTCAATGTTTAAATAGCTTAGATGAAGGAGCTCGAGGAGGAGCTCAAGAAGGAGAGAGAAAGCAAGGCAAAAGAGGCGAAGGTTGCTGAAGAGCGGTATGTATTACTGTATGAGCGCGAGGAGACTTTGGCGAAGGCTTTTAAAGAGATAAAGGGTTGGCAGAAATCATATGATCCTATCCTACCATTATTTTGGGGTAACCAATGACGATATCCATCTGGGCCTAGATGGTAGGTACCAAGAGATAGTTTTTGCTTCGGATGCAGAAGATGAATCGGTTGAAGATGTTGTTGCGCCAGTCATTGCACTCCTCCCCTAAATTGAGCAAGTCCCAGCTGCTGGTACTGAAGTGGAGCCTCTGTCTGAGGTAGAGACTGGCAAAAATATTTAATATCATTGTGGTATCCTATTTCGAACTATTTCGTTATGTTCTGACTTTGATAAGACTATTTTTTGTGTGCTTTGAAACTGTAAAGTTTGATAGTCATAAGTTTATTGTACCCTATTTGAATGTCTGTTTGATAATAGAAAATTTATAATATGTGTAGGAGATATAGCGGCTGAGAAAAACTGTTACCACCCTGGAGAGATTATTGAGTAAAGTGAGGGATTCCATGACTTGTGTTCAATAGGTATTAAATAAAACTGAGTATGAGAGAAGGCAATTTAAATCTAATTTGGAGAAAAACTTTAAAGAATTATATAATCTACAGTGTTGATATGACAAAATAAAAATAGAGAGAGATGAGGTTTTAAGAAAAGAGGGGGAGAGGGAAGTGCTAGTACAAAAATCTAAAGACTTGATTTATTTTACTGACCCAAGTGATAGAGCCAGGTGTCAGAAGCTTTTGGTAACTCTGACACTATATTTTAAGGCCGAGGTAGATAGTGAGCGGGGTTTAAAAGAGGCTTATGTAAAGATTTTGAAGGAAAGGGGTGTAGTACTAGACCTAGCTTGAGTTATGTTTTAAGCTCAAGAGGCCCATAATTATCGTAGCATAGAGGTAAAAAAATACTCAGCTCGAGCTGGTGTGTCTGCCATATGGGGTGACATAGGTCCCTTACCTGATGCTCTTAGCTTTATATAGGATCGAAGAAAAATGAGGATTTTATTTTTTTAAATAAGGAAAGAGAAGATAGGGGTGCAAGGTAAGTTAAAGTGTGAGTTAAAGGAGTTATAAAACATGTTGAAGCAAAGTACGGTACAAAATACTTCGTTGGCAAATCAATTGACAAAAGAAACAACTGTTAGACAGAAGGTAGAAGTTGATTTGAAGGCGTTGGGTGTATTGTAGAAGGAAATGCGTAAGCATCTGCATAGAGCACATATGCAATTGAGGGAGCATTTGTATCCATCACGAGCAAATGTCTCAGCTCAAACAGACTATGAACGCCATATAGAGAGTGTGATTGAGTTTTATGGAGGAGAGTTGGTAAAGGGTAGAAAACGAATTTAGGAAGTATGTTATAGATTGTGGGAAAGACTTTGATGTAGAGAACGAAAAAACTAAAAATATGTGGTTTTTAAAAGATGAGGAGGAAAAAGGTGTTAAAAAACTAGTTCTTAGACCGATACAAAATTTTTCAGAAGAGGACGAGGAGGAGGTCGAGAGCCTGATATATTGGTCATGGCAAAAGAAGTGCCAGCAGGAAGTGGTGACCTTTATAGTACCGTTGGATGTGTAAGTAGATAGGCCAAGGAGATCAAGAAATAGGGGGCAGTCTTCTCGTAACACGAGGGAGTAAATAATCTATGTTGTTCAAAACTTGCATATGCGTTATATATTTGTATACTATTTTGTGGATAAATAAATCTTCTCTGTTTATGATGGTAAAATAGATATAAGTAGAGATGTAGATCAATCGTACACAAGTATTATATTGTCGAGTAAAATTGTGAATTGTGATGTAAATTGTTTTGACATGCAAATTATTTTGTGTGTGACTTGAAACTATTGATACAGGTCAAATGGGCAGAGGTTCAAAGTCAGTGTGAAGTGTTCCATATTTTGAATGAAAAATTTAATACTGATTTGAATTTACATCGTGAAACATTAAAAAATGTTGTTATGTTAAATGTGAAGATGATGGAGGAACAAGGTACGGTGGGTCATTTGTCCGAACAAGTGGAAAGAAAAGAGGTTGAACTAGCCATTGTGCAAGAAAAGGTAGAGTATTTAAATGAAGTAATGAGAAAAATTAATTTGGACATTGAAAAAACTCAATGTCGTATAAGTGATGTCTCGGAACGAGTAACTAAGTAAGAAGCAGAAATAGTTAGCGCACGAGCTACTATGAGGGAGGCAGATGAGCGTGCTCGTAAGTTTGAAGGAATGTGTCATACTACTAATATTAGGGAAAAATAGTTAGAGGAAGTTTACAATGAATAAACTGAGTTAGCAAAAATGTATTGGGTTAAAATAAGGGACCTAAAAGACACAGTTTAAGTGTTGGAGTTAAATGCTTTGGAGTATCAAATGAGAATTGGGGAGCTGACTAGCTCGAAGAACAAATTGGAGTTGGATATTTTGACAATTGAACAAAATCTTAATGTAGAGGTTGATGTGAGGCTCCACAGTCAATTCGTTATGGAAGAAGCGATGCTTATGTTAGAATAAATGGACGAGTTCATGACAGTGATGGAAATACGCAATAAAGCTTATGTAGAGGAAAAACAGGTGATGGAGGCGCGCTGTAAAAAGTTGGAAAGTTTACTAGGTGAAGCGAAGGGAAAGATTACTGTAATGGCATATTTTCCAGAAGGATAATCTTCGCCAATACTTTTTGTAAGGATGATGCAATAACAAGCTAAGACAAATAAGATTTTACGTGGAAACTGAGTAAAAGTTGAGAAAAACCACGACCTCGAGGAGGATTTCGATGTTAAATCTAATAGGTTGCTAGTTATTACAAGTTATGGGATGATAGTCAAGTAAGGAAGGGTGAATAGTAAAGTTACGATTTTGAATAACTCATTCTCTGCCAGTATTTGTAGTAGATATACAGGTAGTTTGCAAAAAGAAAAATAGTTTCCTATTTTGTGGGTAGTGGGCAAACTTCGCGGATCTCTAATGGCTCTTTCTTGACCAGGCACAACGGCTACTTTTAGTAGGTCGAGAACTTGTGGTATCTTCTCGAATGCTGTATGTCTTCGACTATGCAATGCTAGCTGTCTTTGACTATGCGGTGCTGACTTATCCTTGTTGAATCTGTGGAATATGCTACTATAATCGCCCAATTATCGACAGAAGTACATGTGGTTATGTCGAGAAGAAAGCGGAATCCAAAGGGGTTGTCGAATGTCTGAGAAAGTCTGCATGTTGTCATTTCCGTGGTCAAAGTGAAATGAACCTGGTCATATTTTCCCGAGGAGTAATTAATATGGAACATTGGATTTGACAAAGGTAAGTGGTGTATAAATAGGTGGTGTAAAGAAGGATTGAGTGGTGGTTTAGTTGGAAAAATGTCGCCCTAAGTGTGTTGCAGCAAGTGGCCTAAGGAGGAAGGCGGTTGCCGCAACGACCAAGCAGAGGTAAAGAATTTTTGCAAGTCTTGTAATCCTGTATTGGTTGCCATCATGGTGGTGAGATTTGGTGGAGGTGGATTAGAGAGTGTTTACACGCGGGGTATTCGTTGGGGTTGGGTTCATTATTCATTGCTAAAGGTAGTGGAGTTCATCAAAATTTTGGAGAAGGGGCTACTGCTCATAGTGAAGATGATGATGTGATGGCTGGCTGGGCGTCCTGGGATCTTGTCAATCTCAATAATCTTCTTACAATTTTCTACTGCCGTTCTTCTGCAGGAGTAGCTCTGTTTAGAAGTTCCCTGACCTGAGTTTCATAAGCTTTTTAGGATATCACCGCCCTTGTTGCCAGAGCTAATATCAGATTCTGGTGAAAATAAGCAATAATGTCAGATTCTAGTGAAAAGATGAACAGAGTAAGTAACCTTTGAAGTCGAATTAAAGATAGAATTGTATCTGAATGTAATGTAATCGAAGGAATGACTTGTCGAATGAAAAATGTAATAAATAGTTCATTTAATAAACTTTGTTTGTCGACTTCTTGTGTTGTTTAGAGTATTCGTAAAATAAACAAGTGTTCGAATTAGTAAATGTCAAAGTAAAATGTGTTGAATGTGTATAAGTCTTGAGTATAATATATCTCGAAGTTTAATTGACTGTGTGGGGCCAGGAGCAAATTTCGAGGCTAATTAATTTGACCGTTAAAGCTGTAAAGTTCCAAGGATAAATAAATGTTATTGTGTTGACTTGGACTTTGTTGGATTATAATTATCTCGTAGACATAGTGATTTTAAGGGACGACCACTATGATATTCTTTTAGAACTGAGATTTTGTGATTGCGGAGATGGTGAAGACTAGGTCTCAGGTACCTAATGAAGTGTTCAGTCGCGTTCAGGCAAAGTACTGGGAATGGTATAAATAGTACTTTGGAAACTGGTGCATTAATTACCAGATAGAAGAACCTGTTGAACCGAATTACGACGGAATAAGCGAGGCAGAGGCAAAGGATGCTGAAGAGGATTTTTAGTTTTACTGTCAACTTAAATTTTGGAGTCCTCCGGAACATGTGAGTTATATGTATACTTTTGCGAAAACGTTGATTAGGAAAGAAGATGTTGTTCCAATTTGGAGTATTTGAATTATATTTGCTGTAGAAGTAGTCAAATGTTAAGATCGAATAATGATGTATGGTAAAATGAGAATAAATTTCTTCTTCAGAATGTAGTTGTCGATGTTTTAGGAATACAAAATTGTTGTCGACTATATTTTGGACTTGGCAAATTGTTGGAATGTAGTAATGCAATGTGCATGTTGGTATTTGTAATGTCGAATGAAAGTTTGAAATTTGAACTGAGTGTGGAAGATTTTCCTTACATATAGGGAATTGTGAATAAATATAAAATGTGTGGAGGTAATGAGAGGATGTAAATATGGTGAGGTAGATTCCTGTAGGTGAAATTTTGAAGTATAAGGAAAAGAATGTGCAACATCTTTGTGACAGGATAGGTCGTACTTTGTTGAGTATGAATATGTTAGAGGAAGTTCTTTGAGATATGGAAGGGTTGGAGTAACAGTGTAGGGGTTTGTTGGTTTTGAGAAGGTGAAGAATCAAAGACTTCAAGGAAAGACGTATAAGGTGTTATGCCCAATTACTCGAACGGTCGCGAAGTGGTGTAATAAACAGTCACGTGGGGTCTATAAATAGTTATGAGGTGGGCGACTGTTCATATTTTAAAAACTTTAAAAAAATTGTTTTTAGTACGAACTCTTTGTGCTCGTCATTAGAATCGTTATCAACAATTGTGATGGGGGAGATAAGTGTTTTGATTAAGAGAGTAAAGCGGGCAAAACAGAGGGATACCAAAGCAGCGCGCATTCAAGGTTAGTGATTTTATTGTTTGTATGTATTCTTTTATTAATTCTATATAAATATATGTAAACATAGGTATGATAAGTGTATTGGTAGGAGGAATTGGTATGGCTGCAACTTGTAGATCAAAATCTCCATGTCCTTCTGGTCCCAATCGGTCCCTGATTGGTTTTCTTTTTGGTGGTGGGGGAGTTTGGTGACGGGTGCGTCGACTTCCTTGAGTTGTCGATGCTGAGGATGTAAGTCCGAAGTATCGAGAGGCCCTATCTGGATTTCTAGATTTGGATCGAGAAGTTCGAATTCTTTCTTCTCTTGGTTGATCATCTCTTTGGGTTACTCTGGATCGATGATCACTTCGGGCATGTGGAGTGACGTTTGGCGGCCGGTGAGTCGATCTTGAGTTCTCTGTAATTTTTCCATCTCTTTCTGATGTGTCCGACTTTATTGGTCAAGGGCTTTCCATCTTTGGTCTCTTTTTACTTGAAGAACCTGATTGTGAAAACCCTGATCTACCAACATCTGGACTCGGTTAGTTTCCATTTGTCTCTATAATTCGATTACTGTACCGTGTAAATTGATGGTTTCTGGTATTGGGTTGATTTCGTGATTCCTCAGCATACTAGAATGGCTTCGGAGATTCATATTTGTCATCGGATTATTTTTATATCAGAGACGGTAAAGAAAAGTATGGTATTTCCCACAGACGGTGCCAATTGCACTGACGTGTTTTCCAGATGGATAATCTTCGCCAATACTATTTATAAGGATGATGCAATAATAAGCCAAGACAAATAAGATTTTACGTAGAAACTCAATGAAAGCTAAGAAAAACCATGACCTCGAGGAAGATTTTGATGTTAAATCTAATAAGTTGCTAGTTATTTCAACTTATGGGATGATAGTCAAGTAAGGAAGGGTGAATAGTAAAGTTGTAGATTCGAAGAACTCATTCTTTGCCTATATTTATAGTAGATACAGGCAGTTTACAAAAAAAGAAATAGTTTCCTATTTTGGGGGTAGTGGGCGAACTTTGCAGATCTCTAACAACTCTTTCTTGACTAGGCACAACGGCTACTTTTAGTAGGTCGAGGACTTGTGGTATTTTCTCGAATATTATCTGTCTTCGACTATGCAATGCCGACTGTCTTCGACTATGCGGTGCTGACTTATCCTTATCGAATTTGAGGAATATGCTACTACAATTGCAGAACTTATTATGCCTAACAAGGTTAAGGTCGAGGCGAATGGAGTACGTGATAAAGAAATGGCGGTTGTGCTTACCTTTTTTATGTATGAGCTCAAGAGATGGAGAAAGAAAGAGATACGATACGTGACAGCATGATCACAAATGGTGTGAAGTGTGATATGCAACTAGTATGGATAGAATACCTGGATCGTATTATGGTGAAAATTGGCGTTCTTACTTAAAATAGATGCGAGGAAGGAAAGCAAATTGTTGCTGCTAGGGTACCAGAACTGATGCGCCGGCATCCTCTGGAATGTGGTAAAAGTTCACGTGTCGATGTGCTGAGTAAACTTAGTGATTGAGGAGGCCTTGGTACTATTATAAAAGTGAACTACTTGTGTTTAGATCACTTGACATATAATGTGAAGGTATTGTAGAAAAATTTGACTGATAGTAGAATTAGTGATTTGTATGTATTTGTATTGATCTTTGATGAACCAATTGTGGTTTTGAAGTCTGTAATCTGTTAGTCAAATTGGGGATCCAATAATCGACCTATAATATGAATTATCTAGTGTTGAAAAATACAAAGGATGCTTTGATTTTTCTTTTGGTTTGAAAGGTAGAACTAAGTGTTTAGTCCCACATTGGATATGAGGGAATCTTAACTTTACAATATAAGTAAGTCTAATACTTAACTTGTTGTGATGTGTGTGAGAGTTGGTGGGTCGCACGCGTGCGACCCATGTGTGCAAACTAGCTTGAGTGCATGGACTACCCATGGGCTTGCTCGACCTAGGAACCCGGCTTATTATTATAAGTCTATAATTGGGCCTTGGGGCCTTGGGGAATGGGCTCATGGGGATTCTTTGGAACACTTAGTTACTTTTTTGGGTTTGAGGCGTAAGTTGGGCTGTCTCCAAGATACGCACCTTAAGGTGTGACTCTTGGTGAAGAGGCACTGATTTGAGGTGTGAGCCTTGGCAAAGAGTCACCTATGCTCTATATATCCCAACTTCGTTTTCATTTATTTTAATCAATTTTTCAAAGTTTTCTTGAGTCATTTTTCAAGAGGGAAAATAGATGCAATCAAGGTTCGTTTGGCAGAGAGATAAAAGTGCTTTCTTCTCTCTATGACTGATCGTTGTTTCCTGGGACACTAGGGCCGATTATATCCTACAAAGCACTGTGGCAGGGGTGAATGTGTCTTAAGGAAATAGTGTGCATGCACTAGACTCGATTATATCCCGATAAGCGTTTTGATTTCTTTGTAATCTCCTTAACTTGCTTTTGATACTACAAATTTTGAACACAAGCTAATAATATCTAGAGCAATAGTTGAGTTGTAATGTAATAGAAGATCGAATTGTCTAAAATAATAAGCGCTCTGTAATATATTTGAAGATCGAATTAGATGAACCAATAATCGATCTGTAATGTAATAGAAGATCAAATCGTCTGAAGCAATAAATGATCTGTAATTGTACAATGGGGTGAACCCATTGGTGATCTATGATATTGTAGACATGCTCTATATATATGAGATAATTGAAGTACTTGTATGAGATAGTAGAAAAGTATTGTAATGTAGGTCGGTCAAACACAAGTATTTCATTAGTGTAAGAGTGATGCACAAAAATGTAAGAGATAGTAGAAGAGTACTGCATGAGATAGTAGAAGAGTACTTTGATGTAGGTCATTGAAGCACAAGTATTTCATTAGTGTAAGAATGACACACACAAATGGAAGAAATAGTAGAACAGTACTGTATGAGATAGCAGAATAGTACTATAATGTAGGTCGATCAAACAGAAGTATTTTATTAGTGTAAGGGCGATGAATAGCAAATGTAAGAAATAGTAGAAAGTAATTTGTAAGATATGGCTATCGACGTTACAACTTTAATCTCTTTGTGTTCCAAGGATTAGGGATGGGATCTCCATTGGATGAAATGAGGTCGTAAGAGCCAAGGCCGCTTTTGCTGATAACAATAAAAGGCCCTACCCAATTTTTTACGAGTTTCCCAGCATTGAGTTCCTTTCTGTGTTTTTGGGATCTCTTGTAAGACGAGATCATTAATATTGAACTCTTTATGACAAACTCGTTTGTTATATGATTTTTCTAAAGCTTGATGGTACCTTCCCAAGTTCATGACTGCTCTGTCTCTTGTTTTGTCGATCCAGTTCATGTTACACACCAACTGGAACTCGTTTTCTTCATCTGTCATGGTATGATCATTTAGTGGGTGATGATATTGAGTCAGGATGATTACTTCGGTACCGTAAGCTAATAAGAATGGTGTGCATCCAGTCGATATTCGAGGTATTGTGCGGTATGCCCATAACACATGCGATAAATCTTGCACCCAATTACCTTTCTTCTCTATCAATCATTTTTTTATTCCGTTGATGATAGTATGATCGGTAATTTCGACCATTCCCTTGCGGGTAATACAGATTTGAAGGAGCGTAGATGATGTTATACTGATTTAGGAAGTCGACGACCTTAGAACCGATGAACTGTGATCAATTGTCTATTCTGATGAGGTGGGGGCACCCAAACTGTATTATAATCTTTTCCCATATAAACTTGATGACCTCGTCTTCGCGTGTGCGACTCAGAGAAACTGCTCCTACCTATTTGGTGAAATAGTCCGTTGCTACTAGAAGGTGCTTCCATTTTCCTGGTGCAGTTGGGAATTCACCGCGAGATCGAGGGCCCACCTTTTGAATGGCTAGACAACTTTGCTAGAATGAAGTTCTAAAGTTGGAGCTTGAATTTTGGGTCCATGTCGTTGGCAGGTATCACACTTGCTGGCATATTCGATGGCTTGAGTTTTTATTTTTGGCCAAAAGACACCTTGAGTAAGAGATCGGTTTGCTAAAGACCATCCTGCATCATGGGATCCGCAAGTGCCGTCGTGAAATCGTGCAGGAAGGCCTGGGCCTCCTTATCAGATAAACATTGCAGATAGGGTCTGTAGGGACCTATTCCTCGATCTCACTTAAAGTCGAGTTGTCACCAGTTCAAGTCATCTCCATCTCAGACTCACGCATTTTTAACATAACTTCCCCAGTCAACATTTAAGCCTACCCCACGAACTGGTTAAGAATGTGGGTCGAACTTAAAATGGAAAGCCTTATCCAGCCAAAGATACCTGACTCTCACAAACTTGTCAGTTACTCAGTCAAATCGCCACTAACCATATTGATCAAAAAGCGTGCTCCAGCACAATGACGAGCTGCGGAGAAGGCCTATATAATGGAAAAGTTCCATAAGAGACAATGACCAGAAAAATTATACAAGAGATCATCTAGAAACTACTTATTCTAGATTCTCAGCAATATTTAAACTTCTTAGTTACGAGGTTCAAGCATTTCTATAACTAGAGACCACTTGAAATAAGATATCTGCCTCAAGAAATAAAGATACTTTTATTAAAATCCTCCACTTGAGGGCATGGTTTTTTACCTATTCAGAGGTTTTCCACTCTATAAACACCTGTGTCATTTCTTACTTTCCATTAGAATATTGTTGCAGGTTTATTGGTGTGATAGCGAATTCTAAGCCATTTCAAGCTTACAAAATTTGGCCATTACATTTGGCGCCGTCTGTGGGAAAGATTACATTTCCATGATATCCTAAGGTATTCTTTTACTATAACTTTCAATCATGGTTACTTCCAGACGACCGGCTACAGGGATCCAGCCCGATATTTCAATGGAGCCGGGGCAACTTACAGAGTTACGGGCGAATCTCAATGCCAAAATAAAGAAACACGCCGAGCTCGAACTTCAGTTAACAAAGGATCGGAGCTCCGTGAGAAAGAGCTCAACACAGAACGACAAGCTCGTTTGACGGCGCTGAAATGACATGAAGACCAGATGACAGCAATACAGATTGCCCTAGAGGCTCTACAAAATATTTAGCAGGCTCCTCCAGCCAGAGGTCACGATCAGTTGCCAGTGACCTCCCGTGTTTATGCAAGGTAAAGATTTGGATCTCGAGGAGTCGCCAGTAAAGCTATTTCCTGGAATTTACAGCACGAACCATAAAACTACATACATTTAGGGGGTGAGATTCTGTCTGAAGTCAGTCGAGGTCACCAAATTTTTGTCCGTCAGGTAGAAGATTAACGACCTCAACATCAAGTTCCAGTATGAGATTTCCTGAGTAAAGGTATGGGCACTCACCATCCACAACCTGCTTGTCCAACAATTCAACCAACTCGTCATTACATCACGAAAGAGCATATAAACCAACGAATTAAGGAGTTGATCGAGGTACAAGTTCTGGGTACTACCGGCGACATCACCAAATTACAATGAAGTCCAATTGCCAAAGAACTATTCGATATGGTGATACCAAAAGGATTCCATACTCCAAAAATTTGTAAATTCAAAGGTACTGACCCAAAGGAGTACATTCAGTAGTACCGTGATTCATTGGGGTTATACTCAAATCTTAACCATATCGTCTGCCGTTTGTTTGCCATAAGTCTACTGGAGGAACTACTCCAATGGTTCCACTCTCTCCCTGAGGACTCCATATATCCATTCGACCAGCTGCAGATACAGTTCATCAAGACATATGCTCACAACAGGTACAAAGAGGAGAATTTATATCCTCTTATCAGTTTTAAATAGTCACATGGAAAGAAGCTCGAGAAATTTTCAAAGAAATTTATAGTACTCACGCGAATAGTGGATAACCTCGATCAGAAAATAGTTGTTACTGCTTTTACCAACGCGTTCCAGCTCAACTGCAAGGCCATAAAATACCTCTTCCTCAACAAATCTACAACCTTGGAGGAGATGATCACTAAGGTCAACAGTTACGTTGACCTGGAGTGGATGATTTATGAGTGACTAAAATCTACTTAATCTGTCCTCTCCACCAAAGGCCCATCTACAGATCGAACCACTGAACCAAAGGTGGAGCAGGGAGATCAGAAGCGCACCAAGGGCAATACTGGCTAACCTCGGAAATGCGGTCCGCTAAACCAACTCATCCTCCCAAAGATGAACGTCCGAATCTCTACAATTTTTCTACTACTTTTGAAGGATAAACTCTACCGCATCTCTCAACTATTGGAACCAATTGATAGTCGACCATATTGCCTGTATCATAAGGTAAACCATCATTCTACTGATAATTGCAATGTTTTACAGAGGTTGATCGAATACATTTTTAAAGAGGGACGGATGCTCGAATATATTGTCGACCTGCAATCATACAAAGATGGCAGCTATAAGAAGTAGCTTGAAGGTATTTAGGTTAATGGTCAAGCTGAGGAGAAACATCCTTACCATATGCATCACAACAACATAATCGAAATCAATTAGATCACCAATTCTAATAGATCAAAGCGCATGAGACTATCAGAATGCTGCGATCTCACACCTCAAGACAAATAAGCTAAGCTTCATCCTGAGTCGAGCAATTGCCAGCTCGGGATTTCCTTCGAAGATTGCGATACTTGCCATGTCAAATTTCCACATCATGATACGTTAGTAATAATACTAAAAATGAAGAAGTTTATCATGCACACGATGATGATCGATAATGGAAGTGGTATTGAGATTCTTTTTCAGAGCACTATAAACCAAATGGGTTTAGCCGCCCAAGTTATCCAGAGCGACACCGATATCAGTGGGTTCAATAGTTCCATAGAAGAACGAGTATGCAAGATCACCTTACCTCTTACCACAGGACCAACCACCATTGATGTCATTTTCTATATCATCAACGCTAAATCTTGTTATCTCGGGATTATGGGCCGCTACTGGATTCACAACATGGAAGCCGCTTCTACCTATCATCAGGTACTCCGATTCAAACACAATAATGGTATCTATGAGATCAGGGGAAGCCAAAAGCTCTCTTGAGTTTGTGAAAATACCGTCTCTGCTATCCTAGATACTTCTGATAGATTTACTGCATAACAATTACAGGAAAGATGATCAAATACGCAGCCCTCGTTGCAGATAGGATGAGTTAGTTCATGAAAGCAACTTTCGATTACCTTCCTCGAGGTGAAAATAGACACACCGATTCCTTGGAATATCTAGCCGGGGCCTTGGGTACAGAAGCCCGATATCTCCAGATCGAAATCATTTTAACCCCTAGCATTGATCGTATTTTTGTATGCACGATCAATATTGGGGGCGATAAAGGGGGAGATGACGATTGACAAAAGCCTTTCTTAGTCTACCTCGGTGTTAACATCAGCTGCAACGGACCACTCCCAGCAAATCCTAAAGCGCGCCTGATCAACAACTCGAAGTGCTACACTAATCAAAATGGTGTACTATACCGCCTTTCCGTCACAGGGCCTTACCTCAAGTGTCTCTCCAAACCAAAACTAGATGAAATGCTCTGCGAATTACATTAAGGGACTTATGGCTCCCATGTCGTAGGTCAATTACTAGCAAATAGAGCTATTACACAAGGAGTATTCTGGCCCGGCATGTGCAAGCAAGCAGAGAAGTGCTCATATAGATGTGAGACCTGCCAAAGGCATAGACATATGATAAATGCCCTACGCTCGAACTCCATGCAAGCAAGGTATTCTGACCATTTAAAAGATGGGCACTTGATCTCATCGGCGAATTCCCTAACTCTTCAGGTAACCGCCGTTACCTACTCGTAACTACTGATTATTTTTCAAAATGGGTAGAAGCAGTTCCACTGAGTCGAACTAGAGATGAAGTGGTCCTCTTTTTTATCTGGGAACACATCATCACTCGGTGTGGTTGCCCCTACCTAATTCGTAATGATAAGGGGCCTCAATTTGTGGGAGAAAAAATTGTAACCTTCCACAACCAATACAATATCATCCACTCACCATCCAATCCTTACTATCCTCAAGGTAATGGCCAAGTCGAACTCACCAACAAAACCATCATGGATGGACTCAAAAAACGGATTTACTCACAGAAAAAAGGGAATTGGGTTCGAGAACTATCTCATGTCATATGGGCATATCACACCACTCCCAGATAGTCAACAGGGTGTACCCCATTTCTCCTTGCCTATGGTACTGAGGCCGTCATTCCTTCTGAATATCATCATCTAGTTTGAGATCACTAGCTGACTGACGAGGAAAATGAGTTTGAATTGGCTTGCAACCTTAGCATGATTAATAAAATTAAGGAATGCGTCATCGCTAACCTAGGTCGATATCATCATATGCTAGCCAGGTCGTGTAATAACCGAGTCAAAAACTGTACCTTCCAAATCGACAATCTCGTCCTCAGAGAGATTCCTCAACATCACAAAGAGCCTCACTCTGGAAAATTAGCTGACAATTGGGAGGGTCCATTCATTATCATAGGT
Organism: Kingdonia uniflora; assembly: GCA_014058105.1. NCBI lineage: Eukaryota > Viridiplantae > Streptophyta > Magnoliopsida > Ranunculales > Circaeasteraceae > Kingdonia > Kingdonia uniflora. Next base: position 3,190,282 of record JACGCM010001272.1, read on the forward strand.
CTATCAGGCCTGGGATCATACTATCTCATGATAGAAGAAGAAATCCCTATTTCAAATCCTTGGAACACTAGGTGACTGAAACGGTACTATTGTTAAGCGTCTTACTACATTTCAATTTCTTGTTTTTGTTTTTTCAATTTCAAAAGTGAGATTTTCATCTCTATCCACTGTAAATTTTGAACTGATCAATGAAACTTCCAAGTTTTTCACAACATCTCTCTACTTACGTAGATTCAACCACATTCTGTAGATTAAAGCATAGATAATACTACCTTTTAATCGATATTATACCAGTTAAATCAAGGATAACACTTAGTTTGGCTGACTCTACTAAATCTCTACGATTGAAACAAATGTAGAAACTTGCTTTATATTAACGACTCTAACAGGCATAAGATAAGGCAAAGGTAATACTAGCCTTTATCTCTTTCAATATGTCTGCAACATTACTAGAGTTAAATCAAGGGCAATTCTTAGTTTGGCTGACTCAACTAAATCTCTACGATTGAAGCAAATGTAAAAATTTGTTTTATATCAACGACCCCACCAGACATAAGATAAGGCAAAGGTAATACTTGCCTTCATCTCTTTTAATATGTCTGCAACATTACTGCAGTTAAATCAAGGATAACACTTTGTTTGGCTAACTTTACTAAATCTTTGCGATTGAAACAAATGTAGAAACTTATTTCATATCAGCGACTCTAAAGGCATAAGATAAGGTAAAGGTAATACTAACCTTCATCTCTTTCAATATGTCTGCAACATTACTACAGTTAAATCAAGATTCACTTGGTTTGACTAGCTCAGCCCATCTCTTCGATTAGAACAAATGTAAAAAATTGTTTTATAACAAAGACCCCACCAGACATAAGATAAGGCAAAAGTCATACTAGCTTTCATCTATTTCAATATGTCTTCGACAGATACTATTTATTTTTAGGTCATATTACAATGGATTCTTTTCTGCTGCTGGGATGTCAACCATGTTTTGCCCTTCAGTAGGAGGTAGATTAGAATTTAGTTTATGAGTTGCAACAAATATGCCCCTCTCTATCAGATCAACAGGTCTAGGGTCTAAATTCATTTCCATGAAGGCCATACAGTTCACTCGATCTATATTGACTTTACAAATGCATACCTTGCCAGACAAACTCTTGAACAAGGTATCTCGTTCTAACTCAAGTCTTTTTACTTCCTCTACAAAATATGCAACGGTTGACTTTAATAGGTCTGCGCGTGACGTAGGAGCTACAATGATCCTTAAAAAGTAAGATCGCACATTCTCAAGGCGTGACCCCAAAGTCCCATATATTTTCTTCTGATGTTCCATTTACATTTCAGTCAGAGCATCAAAAGCTATAGTCTTTTCCAATTTTTTGATAAATTTCATTGATTCAGCCTGATTAATGGCCTCTAGTTCCACCACCTGGGCTTGAAGTCTCTTAATTTCTACATTCAGCTCTTCCCTGGCTAAAGTATCTTTTAACAAATCATCTTTTTTCTTCATCAGAATTTTCTTCGCCCTGATTTCCCCTTCCAAGACCTTTTCCCATACAAGAGCAACATCCAAATTGTGCTGGCATTCCCTTTAGTTGGTGTTACCTTTATGCACATACCCCTGAATTCGAGCTACGTCACCTTCCAGTTCTCTAATCCGACCTGATAGGCTTACTACAGACCCTTGGACTAGAGGAACTTTAACATCATTTCTACATCCAACTTGTGCTCTTTATCCTCAGCTTTCTTGACACGCGCGTTGGCTTGTGCCAATTTGGTTTTCAATCGTGCTACCCTCTCATTTAACTTGTCACACCTCCATTGCATCCCCCGAAATTCCATATCCTTGGTGGGTAGGGCTATATGCAAATGTTCGGCTGTAGCTTTCGAGGTCAATATATTTTCTCGAGCCACCTTCATCTCATTATCTTTTTCAATAATTTTCTGTTTCAGTCATTCCAGTTCGCTTCTACAATTCTGAAGATCAGCTCAAGATTGTCCCTCTAATATTTTGAGCGCCTGAATACGATATTTTTCCATTTCAGCTTGCCTACCCTTAACCATCAACGGATCAATCTGACTTTAAAGCTTCGCGCATGTTCTTTTATCTCCACAAGTTCTTTTAGCCCCTTGCCAAATTTGGCATCCTTCTCCTCAATCTTGCGAGTGAGGTCGACAGCAGTCTGGGATGCCTCAATAAATTTAAAAGGCACCTTTACATGCAGATCTTCTCTGTTCTCATTCGCCTCCCTCACCCTATCCAACTTCTCCACAAATTCTCGGTTACATTGAAGCGCCTTATCTTCGCGCTAGCTAGCTGAATCCAATTCGACCTGCACAATAATAAATACATTATATACATCTCGATTCAAAATACCCATCAACATGTTATATATCTCATTTCTAAAGAGATATCTGATTTCTTACATCTACTGGGAACAACTACTTTTAGACTTAAAGGTCAAGGTACAATCTCAGATAGGTGCGCTCCATGACATGTATTTCAAAGTCTAAGGTACATGTTTTCTATATGCAACTTTATCTACATACTTTGAATTTTCCTATGCACTTTATTAGTATTATTTTCCTAAAACTGATAACAAGTTTTTGCTCTTCCTCTAGGCTTTATGTAATCTTATTTACTCGATAGCTTTATGTTAATAAAGCAAACAAGTCAGAAAAACTATTCCTATCTAACTTGCAGCTCCGCTTGTGAAGACAACAATGCTGTAGAGATCTTTCTTTCCGTGGCAAACCCGGTCTTTAGATTTTTTATTCTGAGACACACATTTCTCTAAGTGCCTACAAGAGGGTTACAAAAAAAGGTCTTAGCCTACATAAATCTATTTAATACGCGCAAATCTAACAATTTACAAGACACTTCGAAAATACTCATACAAAGTCATTTCTCTACCCTACCTTCGAATTCTCGCCCTCTGGGAGTTTAGTGTCATCCCTTCGATTGTCTAGCGCTGTCTGGCAGGAGATACTGTCTATCCCATCAATAACTCCCACCGCTACCTCCTCCACTTCTTTATCATCACCCTCCTCCATATAGGTGTCTGCCTTAATGGAATCCACCTCATCCTCAGAATATCACTTCGATTTTAGGTGGCGCCCAATCCTTTCGCGCTCCGCCTTTACCCCCTCTAGATTTACCCTCGCTTCCGCTTGTAGATGGCCAATAACCACTGCACGAGAGGCCTTCAGGGCCTCTAACTTCTTTGCTTCCTTGAGAGCATCTGCCTTCGCTCGAGCTACCTTCTTTTCAAGCCCGACCCTCACCTTCATCAGCTCAAATTTTTCTTCTTCGTCTCTAAGCCAATTCTCCTTCACCAAACATGCAACCTGCACAAACAAATCAACCTCAACCTGAGTTCAAAACACAATAAATAAAGATTTCACATGATCAGTCATAAATACATACCATCCTGCTCATGTCCTTCTCTCCATGAAGAGCCGCCATCCTGGCCCTTTCCTCCACTAATTTGAGATCGTCTTCAGCAGCAGGTCGCTCTTCAGTGACCTTTTCCCCTGACCTCCCTGAAGGTTTGATCCTTCTCCTTTTTTCTTTTCCGTCGATCTTACCACTTCTAGTAGTACCAGAGGCTGATGGACGCCTCAACATCCATTTTTCGAAAATGTTCGGGCTAATTTGCTCGACGTAATGGACTCTGGCTGAACTTAATTGCCTATTGTAAGGGTCTTGGCCACATTGGTTCGAACTTCCCCACCAATTCCTCCCTTCTTCCCATCATGAACACCTGCCATCAGCCTGGTTGATTCAGATTTTTAAACCTTTTTCGACTTGCTCCCAACCCTCTTCTTTCTGTTAAGGCCAAGCCCTTCCAACACAAATTCGAGCTCAACCTCTTCCTCCGCAACTTCATCCAACAATGAATCTTTCCTCTCCACTCGGGACTTTAGGCCTGCCATGCACAACATTTGTTATTATTACCAAAAGATCATCAGTTCATACATATTAATATTATAATCTATACATTATTATTCTTTGTTTTACAGTTCTAAACAGAAGATCTAATGGTTCTTTATCATCTCTCTGATGATAATTACCCTTCACCCATATTACATTGTTATTCCAGGCTCGACCTGCTGAATTAAGATCGAAGAAACGACGCCGAGTGGCACTCGCATAGAAATATACCCCACTACAGACATGATAATTCTTCACCCCATAAAACTCTAATATGTCCTCAGGGGATATCCTCTTCACTTTTCCCTCATTCTCCCATTTATCATTTAGATGGTCGTAAACTGTTATTACCTCCTACATGTTCCCGTTCAATTGAACAAGACATGCCCCAATTGTATTCATAATCCCCTTCGCTAAATTGGTAAGGGGAGGACTCAACCCGTACCTTAATTGAGATAGGTAACACATGAAACCCTCTGAAAGGTTACTCCAAACACTCCCATCAAAATATTCTAACGAGATCGAGTCATCTATATCTCATTTTTCATTCTCCAAGTTGGTCAACAAATAAAAATACTCCTCCCCCGTCGCTACAACACACTTACTAAACAACCTACCAGCGTATTCTTCGAAGTTACCCCATTTCCCTCCTACGGCAGCCTTGGTTTTACAAAATTCTTTAAATGTATCTAAACCCGGGGGATAGACCACCAATATGGCAAGGAAACCTAAAAATTGCTCCAATCTTACTTCAACCTCACTATCAGACTCTACCGTCTGACCGAAGGTCGAAACCTCATTAATTGGCGAACTATCCATCTCAACTACAATTTTACAAGCAAAGTTTGATCCTACACAAATTTTTCTCACGTTTGACCTATATACAGGTTCAGGTATCTATCATTATTTCATACACATCGATTATTCATATGCAACATATCTTTCAAATATTCTGTCTATATGTTAAATATCATAGGTTACTATAAATAGTGATTTTTTATAGATTTGCTTAAAACAGATTACGATTTGCAAAAAATATAATACATGTCTCTACAAACCTTAAGTATTAGAATAAGAATCCGTAGTAGCGCCAAGTCCTTCCCTCACAACGTTGCTATATAACCACTTACGTGATTCTATGCCTGCAACTCTCTTCGACTGTTAATCACCCTCATATAAATCCTTACCAAATTTTCTGCAATTTTCTTGCGCTTCTCTCTCTGTGCTCTCCAAATTTTTAGAAGTTGAAAAACGTTTGAATAAGGAAGACAAAGCACTATTAATTCTTTTTTTCTTTAATGGCTAGCAGTTATTATGCCTCGCACGACCCGTCCTCGATTTTGGAACCGAGATGTCCTTTCCACTATCCATGTGAGACGTCTTGTACCTTCTCAATAAAACTGTCTTTCTATTATTACCCCTCCCCTCATATTTTAATCTATTTGTATCTCTTATTACCATATTTTTATCTGACCTTCCCACACTCATGATGACTCATGCTCCATGATATCAGATTTTAGTAGATTAACATATAAAAAAACTAGAAGCTCCTACATTTTAATTGTTTTTATTCGTTATACTTATAGTACTAGTGAGATCATTTTCAAAGGTAATAAAATTTTCAAAGTTAATCAAAATTTGTTTGTCAAAGCACTCTCAAACGACATTTGCAACTATAGAGGATCAAATTGACTTTTAACTTTTTTGTTAAATTCTGCAATAATTATATTTATTTAGGATAACACTTTACATATAATTGCATATAAAATAGCCTTGATGCCGTGAGCGACCACATCTGATCAGATCTCCTCCCTCAATCATCCCATTTTCAAATTCGATCTCCACCTCAGCAATCAATCCAATCATCTCTTCTCGATCTGCAGGATCCCACACCAATTCACAAAAGCATACCTCGTAGAAATACCGGGCATACTCAAGTTCCTACCCATTATATCCAGTCCTTCGAGCTGATACTTCCTCACTGGTAACTCAACGTCATAACCAAATAATCCAAAAATCCTCTCCTGCACTTCAGCATTCTTAATGGCCAATCGTCCTTCAGCAGCATGACGACTTCTCCGAGATCGAGTCCGCACCATCATAATCTCTTCTCCATATTCAAAAATAAATTCTACCCTTATTTATACATTTGTGCAATACTTTCCCCTCAAAACGTGATTTTGACCTTTTATCTTGTAACAGAAACCCAAAAATCTTCAGATAGACTATTTAAACTTATTCCTTCCCTCGAACTCATACATTACGTTTTTTTTCAAGTCGAGCATATTCTTTCAAGGTTTATTCTTCTATCGACTTCTATTAGCTTGAATTTTCACATTATAGATTTCTACAATTTTTATCTCCCACATTTCCAATATGCAGACATATTATTCTTATATCACCACATAAATTTTTGCACATATATATCCCAGTTCAAAAGTTACAATAACAATACTTTTGGTACTCATAAACTTTAATTCAATTCAAACATCCTTCAAATATTTCATTTCGATTCTACGAGCCATGTTCTATCTACATAAACACAAGTAATTGGATAACAAATTTTATTCACGTAAATAAAATTACACTTGATTTTATAGATAACAAGTCTTTCAGTAATCGATCTCAGGTATATTACAGAGACCTAATCTGTCCAACACCTAACTTCAGTATTTTATAAATAATAAGTTTTTTAGTGCTATTGCATGTGACAGGTTATTCAGGCACTCCAACACTTTAATCCTTTAGTTCGTTCTACTTTAGTGATCTTTAACCCTGATGTAAAGTAGAAATTAAAATCAGCAAAAATCTTCCCTCACATGAGTTTAGTCGAAGTCTAGTCGAACGTCAAATGGAAACTAAACAAGCAGTAGACTCAGTACTGGCACCAACTCTTCAAACTGAAGGTCTTTTGAGTGCCAAAACGTAATGAAAATGTAGAAGCAGACTTTCACTGGTTATCTCCCTCCTCCACTACCATACCTCCCCCTCTAAAACCGCCACCTTTGAAGAGTTGGTAGAGATAAAGAGGGTCGACCTTAGAATCCATGGTGATACAAGAAATCATACGCAATCTTCTCTTCAAGGACCATCCTCTGAGTCTTCTCTATTTTGAATATTTTACAGAATTTTACAGATTATAAGCGTACTCAGCTTCAAGGATTCGATACAGGTACTATTTATATAACCCTACATTTATTGTGCAGGTATGTTTTACCAAGAGTCATCATTCATTATAGATGTAACTTTTCAAAATCGTAACCGTCACATACATTAGCATCCATATCCTCATTAAATATACGTCATTTCCCCATAACCTGCGTAACTTATACACAGTCAAAGCCATAATTACTCTATTTTAATTATCAAGAACTTCAACCCAAATACCAGTTACAAATTGATCATTTCTTAACCAAAGCCACTCGGGACTTCGGTTGTGAGTGTAGTCACGTATTTTTCAGAAGGAGAATCTTTGCCAATACTTATTCGTAAAGAGAATATAATAAAACTAGATAAACAAAATTTTACATCGAAAACTTAGTAAAGGCTAAAAAAAACCACGACTTTGAGGAGGATTTATTATTACACATTTTGGAGTAATGTATGAATAGTAAGAGATTGCGGTCTTGTAGAATCTATTATCTTCCTGTATTTATAGTCATACATGTAGTTTTACATAAAGAAAGAAATAGTCTCCTATTCCGGGGGAGTGGGCGAATTTTGCGGATCTCTAATAGTTCTTTCTTGACCAGACTTCAATGACTACTTTTGACAAGTCAAAGACTTATAGTAACTTCATGAATGACGGCCTTTGATCATGTGTGGCTATCTTTGGCTACACTTTGCTGGCTTACTCTTGTCGAATCTGTGGAATATACTGCTACAATCGTCCCATTCTCAACAGAAGTACTTGTGGTTGTGTCGAGATGAAGTTGGAAGCTGAAGAGGTTTCCAAATGAGAAGATGAGTCATTTGTCTTATTTTTGAGGTTAAAGGAACTGTATTTGGTCATGTTATTCCCGAGGCACAATTAATGCAGTACTGTGAATCTGACAGAGTTACATTAGGTATAAATAGTGGGTTATTGAGGGTGGAATGGTGGTTTTTTTAGAAATATGCCACCCCAAGTATGGTCTAATGCATTATCTGAGTTGGAAGACGGTGAACAGCTTGAGGGAAAAATCATGCACAAACTGATCGATAATAATTAGTTATGTGATCGTGTCACGTATTGGGATGGGAGAGAGGTCAAAAGAGAGAAGATATGTATCTCTTATAAACAATTGTGTCATCATGCGGTGTTGAAGGTAATGGAGTGTGTCAGTTTGGGGTAGAAAGGGTAACTGTTTGTGTTGATGATGAAGAATTGAAGCTCAGATGGCCGCCCAGGGATCTTGTCGAACGTAGGAGGTTTCTTGCATTTTTTTGTTGCCTTCATCTGGGGTAGTAGCCATTAGAAGTTCAGTGACTTGAGATTCATTAAGGCTCTTAGCACTGGAAAGAGGCTTTAATGTATGATTCTGGTTAAAAGAAAACACAGAGTAATTAGTCCTGTAAGTTAAATATAAAAATAGATGTAGTTTGATGTAATGTAATCGAAGGATGTATTCACGGATGTTATATTTAACAAAATCGAAGGAGGAAGTTGTCGAATATGAATTGTAACTTATTCAAAATAATAAATAAAGGTAATATCTTCGATATTCTATTTATGTATATTTTGATTTATCAAAATAGTTTGAAATAATCGAGGGTGAAATGTTGAATGTAAATATACATAAAATGTTGATGGGTTGTCTTAACATCTCGAACGTATTTGATTGAGTGGGTCCCATAATGGATTTTAAGGTTGATTAATTTGACTTTAAAATTATAGAGTACCAAGGCAGAGTAAATGCAGGTGAGTTAGACTATAACTGGAGGGGGTATAAATAAGTCTTGTTGCTACAGATGTGAGGCATTCATGCAAGATGCTGAAGACAAGAGCTTAGGCCCGGGATGGTGTGTTCAGACATATTCAATCTTTATACTGGGTGTTGTACACTCAATATTTTGGAACTGTGATATGAATATAAAAGATCCGGAGAAGCCTGATTACGAAGGGATGAGCGAGTCTAAAGCGAAGGAAGCTGATGAGGGTTTTAAGTTTCATATCAAATTGCAGTTTTGACGTTCGCCGGAATGTTGTGGTGGAATGTGAACTCGAGCAAAGCTGTTGGTGAAGAGGGAAGATGAAGCTGCAGCTAGGGGTTTATGAAGTTGTAATGTTTGATGGAGTAGGTCTTTGTTAAGGTTACTGAAATATAATAAAAAATTGTATAGGATGTGTTGTCGAGTGAAGCAAGGTTTTGTTTAATTGTCGAATTGAATATGTACTTATTGAAATTTTGGTAATGGAAAATTGTTTTAAGCAAGTTTCTGGTAAAATGTCAAATATAATGATATTGTAGATGTTGTCGAATGTAGGCCCAAAAATATAGAAATATGTAGGTAAAGTAGAAGTGGGGTAACTAACAAGAATAATAATTATGGAAAGATATGTTCCTTTAGAGGAGAGTATGAAATATAATGAAGATGATGTTAATCGCCTTTGTGAAATATAGGTTGTGCTTTGTTGCATGTGAATATAGCTGGAGAAGTTCTTTGAGATATAGAAGGATTAGAGTAGGAGTGTAAGCGCTTGTTGGCTCTGAGAAGGCGAAGTATCAAAGAGTCTGGGAAAAGAAGTAGAAGGCGTTACGTTCGAGGAATTGAACGGTCATGAAGTGGTACGATAAACAGTCATGTGGGGTCTATGAATACCTCTGAAGTGGGCGACTATTTAAACTTTTCAAACACAAAATTCTTTTTCTTTAGTACAAATTGCTTTTCCTCGTCGCTAGATTGGTTGTCTACGATTGCGAAAGAGAAGATTGGCATTCTGATTGAAAGAGCCAAGCGGGCAAAGGAGAAGGATACGAAAGCAGCGCGTAAACAAGGTTAGTGATTCTGGCTTTGATTATTTGTTGTTTTGATTGATTAAGTTATAAACGAATAAAATTGAGTAAAGTGATTGTTGCTGTATGTTGAATTGAATCGAAAATGAATAATTGGTAAGATAATAGTTTTAGGGTTTGATCGAGTAGTTTTAGAAAATTCTGGTTTGGGTGTGATTCGTTGGGTATTAAGGTGGAAGAAATAGAGTCATACAGATTTTATGGATGGTTTCTGATGTGGGTGATGCGATAAATGAGTGGAGAGGGTGATTGGGTGGTGACGCTGTTGTTAACGGCGCGATTGTAGAGATGAGTTGAAATGTCACTTTGATATGGTGAGATTGTTGGGGACGTTATTTTTGTGTTGGGATTTGGCTAGATTTTGTGTCGGAGAAGGGGAATTATCAATTTTTGAATAATAGTATTTTTGGCAGGAAACAGGTGAAGTTTGTTCGAGAAGCTGTTGAGTTTCCTGTAATTCGACAAAAAGTAAACCAGATTAACAAGTTATCGATGTTATTTATTAAAAATAGAAGAGGCATCGAGAACTGAACAGTTGTGTCACTTTAATGAAAGATAGGAATATAAATTAAATTATATGAACTATATCGAGAACTGTGGTAATAAGTATAAATGTAAAATGATTGTAGCAGATAGTAAAGTGAATGATGTGTTGGAGAGTAATCTCGATAAAGATATCTTTATGAATATTTAAAGTTATGAACATATATATGTATGACATATGATAGATTCTAACTGTGTAAAAATTATGGAATCTGTTGTGCAAGTTCGATTTAAAATAGCTAAACCAATTTAAAATGATGAAAAAAAATATATACAGGAGTCTCTAAGATGTAACACCTCTGATGATTGATGTGAGGACTTACGTACAACAATTGGGAGGGAGATATTGGGTATGGTCGAGTAATCCAGATTTAGGTAGTGTGGAATAGTTTAGGGTGACACCTAGTGTTTTCGAATAGGTTGAGGCGGAGGATACAAAGATGGATGTAGATCACGAGCCTCAAGCGAATGATCGAGAAGGTAGTGAGGATGGGGAAGAAGTTGTGGAGGATGGCGAGGAGGCATGTTACGGAGAGGGTCCAGAGACCAAAGAGATAATAAACTTTAAGAAGTATGGTATTCCTAAGGATATAAGGTTAGAGGAGCTCCAATATGAAATGATCGACCAGGAAATATCCTTGAATGGTATTCTGGTGCATCGAGAACAAATAAAGAAGGGATTGAAGCTTCCCTTCAGAGCAGACCCAAAAAATTTAATGAACTTCTTTGATGTGGTACTAGGGTAGTTCAATCCGAATGTGTATAATCTATTCAGGGTTTGTGGGGTAATTAATGGTCAACTTAAGGCCAGTGGGGAGGATTTAATAACAGTTGATGATTTATGTGTGTACTACATACTCAAGATGAACCCGCAGAAGCTAGGTTACTGATACTTTACGAGGTTCCTGAAAAGACCATTGTTTCATGATATGGTGTCAACTGGGGGGCGATACACTAATGTGCACTTTTTTGTCTCCAGAAATTATGAGTTCAATAAAAAAGAGCCTGGGGAACCTTTAAAGAGTAAAATAATTCACTTAGGTGTGTGGTTGGGTAATTGTAAGTCTCAATGTTTGAATTGTGTGAATAAGATGTAAGTGTCTCTAACTTGTGTATGTTGTTTGTAGCGTTGAAAGAGGTCGACAAGAATTCAAAAGTAAAGGAAGAGTTGTATAAGGTGAGGAGAGATTTCTTTGGTAGGATCGATAACTTGGTTATCGATCAAGATATTATGAACACACAATTTCAAGAGGTTGGTTTAAAGAGGTCGAGGGTAAAAGGTTCGAAAGTATCTATAATCGACGGAAAAATGTCGGCGAGGAATAAGAGAGCCGCAGACGTTAGCTTGTAACTTAAAAATTGCTCTTTGGCTAGGTACAACACTAATACAGAAATTGATGCTATGCTAGGAGAGTCTCTGGGAAAGAATAAAAAGAAAAGGGCGTCGATTTTTAATGTTCCTCCATTGCTTCCTCATAAGAGGCTAACTCGATAATCAATATCGGAGGAGGTGGCTTGTATTATTAGATTAACAGTTACTGTAGATATGCGTCCCCCACGAGTATTTGGGAGTGTGGTCCCAAAAAAGGCCAGTGGCCAGACGTCGAAGAAGAAATATGTCGAAGAGTCTGAGACAAAAGTTTAAAAGACTATAGATACTTATACGTCTGGGACGAAGGAGCTAAAGACGGAGCTGGAGGATTGCTTGGTGGGCATTGATAGTTTGAATACATTTTTTAGCGAGGGTCAGAGGAATTTGAAGAAGGTGAGAAATTTTAATGCTTTTCTACGAATAAAAAAATTTGTAGGTCACTCGAATATTCATTATATAACTTTGATGCAGATTAAGAAGTTGATAACTGAAGCTGTGGGCCGCGTTGTTGGCAGTGGAGAGCTGACAAACTAGATTAATGCCTACAAAAATATAGAAAAGGATTTGATCGAAGGGAAGGCTGAATTGAATGCAACATTGAATAGGTATAAACTTGATGCCAAGAAGGCGAGGGAAGCTACGCTGGGTGAAGCGAAGAAAGTGGCAGAGAAAGATAAAAATGAGGCTTTTGTATTGCAGAAGACCACCTATGAAAAAGATGTAAGGGATCAAGTTGCCGATGTTCGTAAAGCAATGGAGCAAGAGTAGGGAAAGCTTCTCGATGAGGTGAGGGCAAAGAGGAATGAGGAGAAACTGGCAAATTATATGGAAGTGAGGATGCATTTTCGAGAATAATATAACAAGTTGGATGAGAGGAATTTTTTTTACAAGGGACATGTAAAAGCTGGTGGTACTGCTTTTTATGATAGCTTGGATGACGATGTACCCCAAACTCCTGATGTACGTGGGGCAATCAATATTATTGAAGATGATGTGATGGTGGAGGCTGACGGTGCTCATCCCGGTGAGGTAGCGGATGTTCAGGTTCTCGAAGGTACCCTAAATTTGAATGAAGAAAAATCTTTCTCTGAAATGTTAAACCTCGCGTAGACTGTGTTTATTGAGAAAAGATGTAAAAATGGTCAGTGGGACCGAAACAATTTAACTCGCAGTATTGTGGTGAAAAAATTTTGTGTTGCTGAAAAACATTTTTTTTTGTGAAATAATTATGTGCACTATTTTTGTAAATAGTTCTAAGTAGCAGATTTGATAAAGTAATTTTGATCGAATATGACTATAGATCGAGCAGACAAGTGAGGAATACTTGTTTGCGTGATATATGAAAGATGGTCATGAAATGGAAAAGTAATGAGAATGAGTACCAGATGTATATCCTTAGATGGGTATCTGGATTTAGAATTAAGAAGAACAAGAGTACTCTTAGAGGTTGCTCGATAAGTAAAGAGCGCGAAGTAAAATATCCTATAATTGGATATTGTTCACATAAAATTGGAGTGATAGTCTTTAGGTATACTTGTTAAGTAGTGACAAAAAGCAAATCAAGATGGTAAGGAGTTTGTTTGTCTGATGCATACTTATCAAGTATGGGTCAGGATCAAATCAAATAGTAAGGATGTTGTTTGTCTGATGTATACTTGACAAATATAGATTGAGTTCAAATCAAAAAGTAAGGATATTGTTTGACTGATGTATACTTGACAAGTATAGATCGAGATCAAATCAAATAGGAAAGATATTGTTTGTCTGATGTATACTTGACAAGTATAGATCGAGATCAAATCAAATAGTAAAGATATTATTTTCCTGATGTATACTTAACAAGTATAGATCGAGATCAAATCAAATAGTAAAAATATTGTTTGTCTTATGTATACTTGATAAATATAGATTGAGAACAAATCAAATAGTAAAGATATTGTTTGTTTGATGTATACTTGACAAGTATAGATCGAGATCAAATCAAATAGTAAAGATATTATTTGTCTGATGTATACTTGACAAGTATAGATCGAGATCAAAGAAAATAGAAAATATATTGTTTGTCTGATGTATATTTGACAAGTATAAAAGTATAGATCGAGATCAAATCAAATAGTAAGGATCAAATTGATAACAAATATATTTATTTGAATCGATCAAAACGGTTACAGTGCCTCATCTATAAAACAGTTTTAGTTGAGCCGTGCTCCATGGATATTCAAGCTGTATTTCATCCTTGGTCATCAGCCAGTAAGTCCCACTATCTATTTTGCTGCTGACAATGTATGTCCCTTCCCAATTTTCTGACAATTTTCCAGAATTTTTAGGCTGAGTACTATCTTGGTTCCGTCGTAAGACAAGATCTCCAATGCCAAATTTATGTTTTCAATCTTTCTTGTTGTAAGTTTTTTTCATTGTATCATGGTATCATCCCAAATTTGCAATGGCCTTATCTCTGGTTTCCTCTATCCAATTGAGGTTGTAAAGGAGACCGAGTTTATTATCTTCGTCTAAAATTTTTCGCCGAGTACTGGGTAGATCAAGGTCCGAAGGTATGACTGCTTCAGTACCAAAAGCCATCATGAATGGAGTGTAGCCTATTGAGACTCAAGGTGTGGTACGGTAGGCCCAGATAACACTGAGCAATTCATCCACCTATCGCCCTTTCTTGTCGTCAAGACGCTTGCGTAATCCTGAATTGATGCTTTTGTTTATGGCTTCAGCTTGTCGATTGCCTTAAGGATAATATGGTACAGATGTTGTGAGCTGGATTTTGTATTTATGGCAGAAAGCAAGTACGTTGGCGTTGATGAACTGTTTGCCATTATCGGAGCGTATCATATGCGGACAGCCAAACCTGGTGATGATATACTCCCAAAAGAACTTGATAACTTCATTTTCATCTGTATGGCAGAGAGGAACTGCTTCAACCTATTTTGTGAAGTAATCAGTGGCAACCAAGACAAACCTTCGGTTTCCTAAAGCTGAATGGAAAGGTCCAATGATGTCGATTCCCCATCGTTTAAATGGCTAGAGAATATTGCTGATATGCAAGTTTAAGGCTAGGCTTTTAATATATTGGGCATGGATTTGGCACTTGTAGCATTTTTAAACAAAGTCTTAACAATCCTGTCTCATCTTGGGCTAATACAACCCTTGTGTAAAAGCACGTTGGGCTAGCGATCTTCCTGAAACATGTGCTCTATAGATACCTTCGTGAAGTTCTTGGATTTTGATTTGAGCTTGTTCTTGAGAAATGCATTCGATAAGTGGTCCCCCTCCTGTGATTCGATATAAGATATAACCTTGGACTAAAGTAGCTGTATCATGGCCTCTTTTTTGTCGGTTGATAATTTGGTGCCGATAAAGGTTGTGTGCCCTGGGCCATCGAGTTCAACAGATTCGACTATCTTGGTATCATGCTGTTCAAATGTTGTTGATTCCTCTTGCTGTAGTTGCTATGCTTTGAGAAGTTTGGTTTTATGAGGGTTGGTTGTGGTATTTTCGTACATTCATGCAACTGCTTGGCTGATTTCGTAAATTTCGTGATCTATTGGAAAATACAGTGCTAGATGATAAGTAGAAGGCACTGCTTTGATTGAATGTAACCAACTTCGTCCTAAAATCCCTAAATATTTGGATTCTGCATCAATGACGTAGAATTTTACGAATGTAGTTTTGGAACCTGCCTGAACTGGTAGAGTGATCTCTCATGTGGCTGATTCTTTTGAAGCATTGAAGCCCATGATTGTTGTTGTTGATGCTTTGACCGAATCTGTGAGGCCAAGGACTTCAATTGCTCTTCTCAATAATATATCTGGTGCGTTTCCAGTATCAATGAGAAGTGTATGTGAATTGTCATGTCCAACTTTGAGCATAATGACGAGAGGGTCATCGTGAGGGTATTTGACATGGCTTGTATCACAGTCTTCGAAGGTGATTTTGTAAGGATGCTTTGATTTACTTGTGCTGGGAAGAAGTTTTGCAGATTTTTCTGAGGAGGTCACTTTACAGCAAGATGTAATCCAATCGTCTTGTTTTCTTTTCTTTCCTTTCTCAATCTCAATCATATATAGGTGGAGAGCTTTCCCTTGGGCCTAATTTTGCTCCACTTCTTTATTTTTTGCTTCATTCTTTAGGATTTTTTGGATGTCGATGACATAATTATAGAGTTATCCAGCTAATAGGATACGATGGAAGATTTATATGAGGGAGTAATAGGTGTTAGTCTCATGGCTATGCACATTATGCTACTGACATAGTGGTTTGTTGGAAAGGTCAGGAATTGTCTATGGTGCATGATAACACTCATCTCCCTTTATTGTCGGCAAGATAGTGGTGAGAGTTGTTATCATTGGCTGCAGAACTGGAACAGGTCTGTCTGGTTTGCCGTCACTTCTTCTATTATTGTCGGTGTTTCTGTTGCATTGTTTAGACGCTTCAGTAGTGACTGTTCGCTGAGATGGGGTTGAAGATGTTTATTGAGAATTGATAACAAATGAGCTTTTCATCTTATCTTTCTTTGATCTCTCCAGTTCGATGTAGTTATTAACCACATCAATCATCTCAGTGACTGTACGCGGCTTGTGTAGAGTATGTTCTTCTTAAACTTTTGAGTCAATGTGTAGGGGGGAGGTGAATGTTGGAATGACGATTTTAGGGGATGAGTTCCCTATTTTCCTTATTTCCTATAAAAAGTGTTTATAAAAGCTTGCTAGGGTCTCTTTTGCGCCTTGCTCCAAGTAAAACAAGGAGTCGATAATGATCTCTCGCTCTCTGGCATGAGCGTAATTGGATTCGAAAAGATGTTGCAACTGGTTGAACGTGGTGATGGAAGCCTCTCGAATTGTATGGAACTAGCGAAGCAGTTCTTCCTTCAGGCTCATGTTGAAGAGTTTACACAACATATGGTCGAGTTTGGAATATAACCCGACTGCGGCCTTGAAGTGTAAAACATGTGTAAGCGGGCCAATCAGGCCTACAAACTGAATAAATTTGGGCATATGGAAATTGTCTGGAATGGGCATAACTTCAAGATGATGGGAAATGGGGTTTGTCTCGATTCTATCAATTGCGTATCGTTGGCCTTAAATGCCAGAATTTATGGCCAGGATTCTATTATTGAGGTCGTCCAAGGTGACAAATTATTACAGGGGAAATGGTAAGGCTGCACCCTGAGGAACAAAATCTCCCTGTCCTTCTAGTCCCAACCGATCCTTGATTGGTCTTCTTTGGGGCGAGGGAGTTTGATGTCGAGTGCGTCGACTTCCTTGAGTTGTCAATACTGTGAATCTTAAACGAAAATATCGAGAGGCTCTATTTGAGTTTCCAGATCTGGATCAAGAAACACGTAGCTAGTCTTCCCTTGGTGGATCATCACGTTGAATTGTTCTTAATCTATGCTCGCTTTGAGCGAGTGGAGGGGACGTTTGTCGATCGGTAAGTCGATCTTGCGTTCTCCTCAGTCATTCCATTTCCTTCTAATGTGTTTGACTCTATTGATCTAAGACTTTCTGTCGTTCGTCTCTCTCCGCTTGAAGAGCTTGAGCGTAGACACAGATCTTCCATTCTTTGGGCTTTTTCTGCGGCCATTTGTTGTTGTAGCTCGAGTACGATACCGTAGAGATTAATTATTCCTGGTATTTCCTGATCTCTAACGGTACTGGAATGGCTTCTCAGGCTCATGTTTGTCATCGGATGGTGTTTAGATCAGTGATGGTAAAAAAAAGTATGATAATTTCCACAAACGGCGCCAATTGTAGTGGCGTGTTTTATGGAAGGAGAATCTTCGCCAATACATATTCATAAAGAGAATGTAATAAAATTAGATAAACAAGATTTTACGTGGAAAACTCAGTAAAGGCTGAGAAAAACCATGACCTCGAGGAGGATTTTTATGTAAAATCTAGTAAGATGCTAGTTATTACACGTTTTGGAGTGATGCTAGGTTTTATAAGTAAGAGTGATGTTAGGTTTTAGAAGTAAGAATAGTAAGAGATTGCGGTCTTGTACAATCTATAATCTGCCTGTATTGATAGTCATACAGGAAGTTTTACAAAAAGAAAGAAATGGTCTCCTATTCCTGGGGAGTGGGCAAACTTTGTGGATCTCTAATAGTCCTTTCTTGACCAGGCTTCAACGGCTACTTAATTTTGGCAAGTCGAGGACTTATAGTAACTTCTCGAATGATGGCCTTCGATCAAGTGTGGCTGTCTTCGACTACACTTTGTCGGCTTAATCTTGTCGAATCTGGGAATATGCTACTACAGCGAGGGGGCGATTGTAGGGATCTATCCCTCGATCTCACCTAAAGTCAAGTTGTCACCAGTTTGAATCACCTCCATCTCAGACTCACACATTTTTAACATAACTTCCCCAGTCAACATTCAAACCTACCCCACGAACTCGTTAAGAACGTGGGCTAAACTTAAATTGGAAAGCCTTATCCAGTCAAAGACACCCGACTCTCACAAACTCATCAGTTACTCAGTCAAACCGCCAATAAACACATTGTTTGGAAAATGTGCTCCAGCACGATAAAGAGCTACGGAGAAGGCCTATATAAAGGAAAAGTTCCAAAAGAGACAAGGACCAGAAAAATTACACAAGAGATCATCAAGAAACTACTTATTCTAGATTCTCAGTAGCATTCAAATTTGTTAGTTACAAGGTTCAAGCATTTCTATATCTAGAGATCACTTATAATAAGATATCCGCCTCAAGCAATAAAAATACTTTTACAAAAATCCTCTACTCGAGGCCATGGTATTTTACTTATTCAGAGGTTTTTTACGCTAAAAACACCTGTGTCATTTCTTACTTTCTATTAGAATATTGTTGCAGGTTCATTAGTGTAATAGCGAATTCTAAACCATTTTGAGCTTACAGAATTTAGCCATTACAGGGTCCTGTAACAAATTTTTTGTAAAGGAGATTGTTGTCAAGGACGTATCGTTTAACATTGTCTATCAAGCATCTTCTTTCATTAACATCCTTAGGGAGTTCGCCATCAAATTTTTATTTAGCCCAATATATGTGAGGAAAGGTCATCTCCAATCGTCTTCGACCTCTTCGTTGTTCCCAGTATTAATGGCATTTGTAATGATGATGCTAATGTTGGGGGTGGATACAACTTTGATCTTTAAATAACGGGCTTATATTCCAAGAACTCTAACAAGATAGGCAAGGGAGTCAAAATGTTTAATTTCTCCACGGGTAAGTGTTTGATTATAACCTTTTTAAATCTGCTCATTCTGTTAGCTATTGCTGCGGCATAGTTGGCCAACTTTCCATTTTTCTAATATTTGTCTGTATAATACTTCACAATTAGTAAAGAGTCTATGTAAGCAGATACCTCGGGTACACCAATCTCTAGTACCATATCCAGTCCGTGGATTAGTGCTTTGTATTCAGTCTTATTATTGGTAGCTTCGAAGTTGAGTCGAATTGATTTCGCAATAATGTCCTTGGAAGGTGTGATAAGAAATATCTCGATGCCTGACCTAGCTGGTTTGGCAGATTTGTCAGTTAAAAGGAGCCAACCTTTCTTGGATATCCAATCCAATTTTTCTTTGAACTATTCTTCGTTTATCTCAGTAATATCCTCTTCCCAATCAGGGTCATCTACTAGAAAATCTATGAAGAAATCTGCTACTGCTTGCCATTTTTTAGAATACTGTAGCTCAAAACGTATATCGTTCTCACCAAGTGTAACCGACCATTGATGGACTCGTCAAGATTTCTCTCATTTGGATAGGACTTCGCGCAAGGTGTAATTTTTTATTGCTCAAACTGAATGAGCTTAGAAGTATTGTTTTAACTTCTGCGATATGTATACAAGAGTTAAGAGCAGTTTTTTAATCTTAGTGTACCGTGTAATTTTTTATTGCTCAAACTGAATGAGCTTAGAAGTATTGCTTTAACTTCTGCGATATGTATACGAGAGTCTTACTGATGAAATAGACAGAATTTTTTATTTTTTCATCGAGTCGGATAAGAACTGAGCTGAGTGAGTTATCAGTAACTGTAAAATATACCGTAAGCTTTTTCCTTCCTTGAGTGTACTCATTACTGGTGGTTTCCCCAAGTAGCATTTTAGTTCCTGAAATACTGTATCACATTCTGTAGTCCACTCGATCTTGGGATCCTTTTGAGATTTCCCTTTCTTCGTCCCTTCTCGTAGGAGGTCGAATAACCATTGACACCGATCTGAAGACTTAAAGACAAAATGATTTATTGTTGCTATTTTGCCAGCTATCTTTTGTATGTCTTTCTTTGTCCTTGGGGAAGGTATGGATAACAAAGCACGAATACGATCTGGGCCAGCCTCGATACCTTGTTTGATAATTAAATGTCCCAAGAATTTACCTGACTCCGAATTGACATTTGTCCGGATTTAGTCTCATTTTGCAGGACCGAAGAATTTCAAAGGTCGTGTGCAAATCTGCGAGATGGTTTTCCTTCTTAAGACTATTTCATAGCATATCATCAATGTAAACTTCCATTTTTTTTCCCAAGATGGTCTTTGAACATCTGTGTCATCAGTCTTTGGTAAGTGGCTCCAGCGTTCTTGAGGCCGAAATGCATGACCTTGTAGCAATATAATCCATGTTCTGTGATAAGTTATTTTTTCTTGATCTTCGGGCAACAGGGGTATCTGATTGTACCCTGATGCAGCATCCATCATGAATAAGAGTTCGTGTCCCGCAGTGGAATCGAATAGATGGTTGATGATAAGAAGGGGAAAACTATCTTTTGGAGTATGTTTATTGAAATCTATGAAATCCACGTACACTCTGATCTTACCATTTTTCTTTAGAACCACTACGATGTTCAAGATCCATTCGGGGTAATTAGCTTTTCGAATAAAACCAACTTTAATGAGTATATCAATCTCTTTGTTGACTTCTTCTCATAGCCTTGGTGCTAAAGTCCTATGTTTCTGTTTGACTGCTACCCAAAAAATCCTTACTCTTTCCATTACAGCATTTTTAAAAAAAGAAGCCTACCACTTTTCTCAATGGGTAGTGGCGCGTTATTCTTCCTTACTTTTCAGTAAGCTTAGCCTATGGGGTGCTCACTCCGCTCTCACTAATGGAGACGTAGGAACGAGAGAGGTAGCTCGTAGTTTAGGGGTCTCCGTACGCAAGTGCCTCTCTAACTGCCTAAGCTCTCAAAGGAACTGTAGTTAAGGCTACCTGCGCTTCGATCTCTCTCCGCCTTTCTGTGGATTCTATCTTCTGCGTACGTAAGTTTTGCCTATTTTATTTAAACACCTCTTTGGCCATGAAGCGTCTTTTTTACGTACGCAAGTTGCGTACAAGGATCCTTGACTTCTAACGCTCGTCGTCGAACTCCTATAGACAGACGCGGGTGTCTAGTACGAAAGAAAAGAAAGGATCATTTTCTCCGTACGCAAGTAGCTTTCGACTTAGCCTCAAAACCTTTAGCGGTTGATCAAAAATGTGGGTTTGATGAAAGGAATCATGATTATAGACAGACGCGGGTCATAGTTTAGGACGCAACCTTTAGGAAAGGCCTATTCTTTCCTCACCTCAAGATGGGACTGGGACTGGCTACTTGTCTTTGATCAAGGCTGAAGACAGCTTCTAAACTACTTTTTTTCCCTAGAATTTATGCCAGTTTTTCTTTTATGGCATAGGCTCTCGTGTCTCTCCAACTTCTTGTCGCTATGTTGAGCTTATGGCAAGCTAAATTTAGATCAATGGCAGACATTTTATGAAATGTCCAAGCGAAGGTGTCCCTATTGTTTTATGGGTAAAAGAGTCCCAATATAGGTACCCCATTTGTCACCACTGATTTTGATATATTTTGTAGTTTCTACACTTGGCAGTTGGTTCTCTGTAGTGTTTTGTGATTGCTATGCGAGCTGCTGTACTGGTGGTTCTGTTCCATCACGATGGTAACAGTATTTTTGCAAGCTCGAGCTTACTTCTAACTGCCTTTGATTTCGTAGATGCCACCAATCCAATCAAACCGTAACGCCAAATGATAGGTCGATGGGATAGCTCGCATGTTATGCAGCTAACAGTGTCGCATGATTCCCAAATAATGAAATTTTGCGTTAATAATGTAAAACACAACGTCAACTGTAGCCGGTCCTGCGGTAATAGGAAGTATAATTTTTCTTACACGTTTTTCTTTGGAGCCATTGAAACCATTGATATCGATATCACTAGGCTAAAAATTTTCGTCCAGACCTATCTTATCAATCGTACTTTGGAATAGTAGTTTGATACTACTGCCAGTATCCACCATCATTATATGTAGTACGATATTTCTCATTTTCAATATGATTACAAGGGTATCATGATGAGGAAAGTTGACTTGGTTAACGTCACAGTCTTCAAAGGGGATCCCTGTTCATTAAGAACTAGATACGGGGAGTAACCGAGCTTCTTTATCGACCATGGCCAAATCGTGGCATTGGCCTAGATGTTGTCTTTTAAATCTAATTGACCTGTTAACTGTATGAGTCTCGATAAAATGGCTGAGGGAATATGGTACAAATGTTTTTCCTCTACCGCTCCTTCTATCTATGCGATCTCAGTATTAAGTTTATAATTCCCATTTTTATAATTTTTGACGTCTACGATGTACTCATGCATTCATCCTTCTATAAAGATATACTCTAAAAGTTACTATAAAGTAAAGCAATGTTTTGTGCCATGATGTCAGACTTTGTAGTGTATGTAATGCGGTCTGCTTTTGATGGGTTAAAGATACTAGGCATTGTAGAAGAATTTATCCTTTTGAAGTGTGGGATATAGGCTGGCTATTGTGACAGTTAATTTTGGAAGACATGGCTTCGGCAAATAACCACCTCTCCGAGGTCGATCGTCATTATACTTGATATATTTTCTATCTCCTCCATAATCTATAGTACAATTGAAGTTTCATTTGGTGGATTAATCTTGAGCTATTAGGGTTGACCTCTGGGGCTTCTGTCTTTTGGATACCATCCATTCTAGATTGATATATCCATTAACTTTTTTGATCGTGTTTTCCAGGGTCGTAGGTTTGTTGAGAATAAGGTGTTCATTCGCCCTACCATCCATGAGCAGAGCGTTGGTAAAGGCTAAAATAGTAATCTCCTAATCCTGTCGATCTACCTTTCTGGCCAACTCTAAAAACTTCTTAGTGAACATTTTGAGCTTCTCCCCTGGCATCTTCTTAAGGCTGAACAACGAATACAAATATTCCTCTTTATCCCTGTTGTGCGAGTAGTTCTTGACAAAAAGTTCTCGCAACTGTTCAAACGAGTGAATGGATCCTCCTTGCACTGAGTAGAAACATCACAAATGTTCGCCCTGTAGGCTGGTAGGAAAGATACCACATATAATGTGGATCGATATGGAATGCAAGCTTAAAGCATCTTGGAATTCTTGGACGTGTTCTGCGGGATCAGAAGCTCCGTACTTTCAGATTTTTGGGTGGTGGAAACTGGTGGGAACTTCACCATCCAATAATTCTTGAGCAATCGGGCTTTTCTATAGTCTATTGTGGATGCTTTTGGTGGTCTGAACTTGAGCTTTAAAGGATTCTTTGATGTATTTTTTGACATGTTCTTGAGTTAGGTACTGACGAGCTCTGATGGTCTGGCATGGGATGCATCATTCTCGAGGAATGTGATCGCCACTTCCTTCACTTAGTCGTTCATGCATTGGAATACTAACTTTTCCCCAGGATGGGTCCTCTGCTTATCTGACTTCAGCGGGAACGCCATCAACTTCTTGGAGGACTCCTTGTATCTGTATGAGGTCGGCCCTCGGCTAATGATGATTGGATCAAATGTCAACTACCTGACTATTGCCTCGGGGTCCTAGTCTTTCTTGGACGGAAACTCGTGAGGTGGCTGATAGCACGTCTTTGTTTTTCTGGACTACAATCTGTTGTCCCTGTAGAACTTTCAACGTATCTCATACATTTGCTAGCATTAGTTCAAGAGTAGCTCATCTTTTTTTTTCATACATCTCGTACATCCGCAAACAATTATGCCAGTATAACGCTTCCTTTTATTAGGCCAATTGGCATAGGAAGGTCTGGAAGTGGTATTATGTAAAGAGAGAATCAGCTATTTCTGAGGACCGTGGCTAAATGCTTGATTCCCGTAGACGAGGTCAAATGTAAGAGCCTAATTTCGTATATCAAACTTAGTTTCTTATAACGATGATAATCAGAACATTAGTAAGTAATATGTAACTGATAACATAAGGTTTAGCTTGGAAAACCTTTGTATAGGTTAAAAACAATTACCTCTTTCTTGAGGATTTAGAAATAATGGTATTATTGATGATTACTAGCTATTATAAAAAACGTTTTGAGTATTCTGTGTGGAATTTCTGGATAAAATCCTTTGTGTAGAATTTATTGTGTAGAGTTTTATATCCTTTATCTGTAGTTCTCTGGTCTTATTTATAGGTCTTATAATATGATCGTTTGACGACCATTATTATTCTTAATGATGGATGTTACAATATGGGTTTAATGAGTCATTAAACTGATTATGTAATGGCCTGATCCTTCTATTTTGTAACAGCTTCATTAATGAGAAAGTGTTTGTTGACTCGAGCTGTTGATGTAGAGGTCGAGACTGATAAGTAAAAATTTGTTGTTGTTCCATATTGTGCCATGTAATTGTATGTTGATGAGGTCTAGTTAATGTGTGATGGTCGAAGATGGGGCTTGAGTTTGAGATTTGGAATAAGCCACTAGAGATATGGAGGACAATAAACAAACCCAGACTTCTATTTTTACTTACCAAAACAAGCCCTTCAAGTTTGAAGTTTTGCATTTAGAACGGTGAAAGAAGAAGACATTCTTTTACCTTACCACTAAGAAGGTTGCTTCTGTTACTTCTACCACTAAACCGGTATTGGAGCCACCCCTAACTAATGAAAATACTGAAGCAATCAAAAAATAGACTGAATAGGACTTCCTTTGCAAGAATTATATCCTGAATGCCTTGGCTGATGATCTATATGATTATTATGCTATAATAGAATCGGCCAAGGACATTTGGGATGCAATTCATAAGAAATATGAAACTGAGGAGGCTGGGTCGAAGAAGTATACGGTTAGCAGCGACATCAAATTTTAGATGGTCGATGAAAAATTCATAATTACCCAGTCTCACAATTATCATAAGATAACTAATGAGATTGTCTCAAAGGGTATCTCGCTCAATGAGCAATTCCACGTGGATGTTCTCATAAGCAAGCTCCCGCCTGGATGGAAAGAATTTAATAATACCATCCGGCACAAATCAAAGGAGTTTTCTCTGGAAAGCCTGATTGTCCGGCTCAGGATTGCAGAGGAGGCTCAAAAATAAGATATTAAGGAAGAAATTCTGATTGTCTCGAATAATAAGAATAGGGGAAAGGTTGTTTTTAAGCTGAATAGGAAAAGCATGAAACTGAACCAAAACCATAAACCGAACTTGATTAAGAATGACCAGAATTAGAATATGAATCTAAACAAAGGTGGACCTTCTTCTCAGGTAGAACCTGTAACTAACTCTGTTCAGTTCATTTACTATTATTGTAATAGACATGGCCATATGGCTAAGTTTTGCCAGAACCCCAAGCGTCCTAGACCTCCCTAGGATCAGGCACATATGACCAATAAGTACTTTGTGGCTATGATATCAAAGGTTAGTCTGATAAGTGGAAGAGAAAGGCAGTGGGTTGACTCTGGTGCTACCTGTTATGTCTGCTATGACAAAGCTGGTTCAAAACCTATATTGAGGTTATAGACAAGAATATGATGTTGGGAGATTCCTGTAGTAGCATATTCCCTAGATTCGATAAGGACGAGCTAGCAGAAACATGTCAAAGGTATTTGATCATTCGAGAAAGTGTCAAGGACCACAACTATAGATCTCGACCCTCTTCAAGTAACCATTACACTTGGTCAAATAGAGTCGTTAGACATGATCCGTGAAGTTTGCCTACCACCCATAAAGATAGGAAAAATGTTTATAACTGCCTGTATCCATCTATAAATACAGACAGAGCATATGTCAATACTCTCTCAAAAATCTCTATATAAATTTTATTGTAAAACTATACTCAATCTCTCTGCAAGTGTAATAGATTAGCACATAGTGGATTCAGATCACAAAAAATACTCCTCGAGGTCATGGTTTTTCACAGGTGTCACTGAGTTTTCACGTAAAATCTATTGTATTACAGTCTTTGATTACATCTAAGTAGCATTCCCTTTTACAAAAGTATTGGCAAAGTTTACCAACCGGAAAACTAGCCATTACAATTGGCACCATCTGTGGGAATTACCTACTTTTTTAATTAAATCTCATCTTGAACAGTCACTGTCATGACTAGCATGAACCTCAAAAGTGCCTCTAATGCCCAGAAGAACAATGAGGACATTCCAACAGCCATCCTTCTAGAAATAGTCAATTTACACAATGTTGTTATCGAGCCTCATAAGTAAATAGAATCTGATAGAATCCAGCAACTCGAAGATAGATAATCCATGCTCAAGCCCTCCAAGTTGAGAAAGACGAAAGGAGGAGAGCCCTGGAATGGCAGAGCCAAACCCAACAATAAGAAATCGAAAGCTTGCGAAGATAATATGATCGATTTACTGCTCGACAAGAATCACTCTTCCCAGCCCAAAGTGTACACCGACCACGAGCTTCCCAGAGGGAGAATGCATCAAGGGAAGAACAAAACTAAACCTCCAGATCTTGATCAAGGAACCTAGACAGAGTATCATGATGTTTTTAAGTCACATCATCAACATCGACCACTTAGGGAAGTCGTCTTACTCGCCATCAGACCCCACCACCTCATTTGAGGTGACCGATCAAAGAATGGCTGGGCCCTGAAGGATAAGGGGATTTTGACCTGAACAAAGCCTTCCCCCATTATTTATTACTTTGGATGACCAGAATAATCAGATTCAGGCTATACATTCCAACAACACTAGTCTAAGATCTGCAATGGAGAGGATCGAGATGAATTCTATTTCTCCTCACCTCGAAGTTATGCCAATTTTTGACAACTTTCACATGCCAAAGTGTAAGCAATATGCAGGCCTCACTAACCCTTTCACCTATATTTGTCATTTCAAAACAACACTCAGCCTGTACTCCAAAGTCGATCATATGTTATGTTGTTTATTCAACATGAGCCTCAAAGATGAAGCACTTAGATGGTTTCATACCATCCCCAAATGATCGATAACTAGCTTCACCCAACTACAACAGTTGTTCGAATCAAATTATGCCCATCCTAAAGAATGAAAGATAACGGTCAATTCATTATTCTTTTTCGAACAAGGCGCAAAGAAAACCCTCGCAAAATTTTACAAGCTTTTCTTGTAAGAGATGAGGAAGATTGGGAATTCGGATCCAAAAATTATGGTACCGGCCTTCACTTTCGTACTCTACATCGATTCTAAAGTTTGAGAAGATCTCGCCCTTCACAAGTCTAAAACAGTTATTGAAATGATAGATGTCGTTAAAAACTATATCGAGCTCGAGCAATCAAAGAAGGATAAGATGAAGAGCTCTTTTATTATTTATTCCAATGATATCCATTTAGCACCACACCTCAAACTTACCAATAATGCTGTCATAAAATAATGTGGGAGATCAAGTGAGAATGTCAAAGGAAGATATGGGAAGAAAGATACACCAAGCCCAATTTTACCTCAAATGGCAATAACTCTGTCAGCTATCTTACCCATACTAAAGTGAGATGAATTCTTTCGTGAATCACAACAAATCCCTGATGTCCCAAATAAACCTTTCTGCTAATATCACAATGTCTATAGTCATGGGCCAGATAACTATTATTCACTCATACGTATTTTTATTTGTTTTGTCATGGTAGGAAGGCTCCATGAATACGTGATTGACGTCTAAAAGTTCCTCGAAGAGGAAACAAAAAGAAAGGAGAACAAACAAGGACAAGGTCATGCTCGCCATCTTTAGATGACCGAGATTAAGAAAGGCAAGAAATAAAAGAAAGATGATAGAATCACATCATGCTGCAAGATGACTTTTTCTGATAAATCTGCCAAACTTCTACTTAGCTTCAGTAAAACAAAGCACCCATATCATATTTCTTTTAAGGATTGTGATACCTCTCTTATAAAATACCCACATGATGATTCATTGGTAATAATTCTTAAAGTAGAACAAGACTACTTACACGAGCCGCTTTTCGACATGGGAAATGTGGCAGACATACTATTCAAAAGGGCAGTCGACGTCCTAGGCCTAAAAGATTCCGTTAAAGCTTCAACCACAACTATCACGAAATTTATTGGTTTAAAAAATCTACTTTGGGAGAAATCACATTGCCTGTTTAGGTAGGACCAGAAACAATCTTCGTCAAATTCATCGTCATCGATGCTGAGTCTAAATACCTAGGAATATTGGGAAGAAGTTGGCTTCACACTATCAATGCAGTATCATCGACATATCATCTGGCTTTGCGCTTTTTAGAGGTGGCAAACAGGTCAGGTTTGGGTTACATGGGTCGGGTCATAACGGGTTCATGGGTCAAATATGCAAACCCAAAACTGACCCTGATTTAAACAGGTCAACCCGACCTGACCTGTTTAACTAAATGGGTTAAGCTTGGGTCAACCTATTTAAAAATTGCAATAATTATAATTTCAGCAACATTCAGCAGTTCAAAGCAACAAGACCCCATATTAAACAACAAACGGTACAACTTAATTCAAAACAAATTAAACAACAAATGGTTCAATCCTTGTGTAATCACTTGAGACGATCAAAGGAGGAGAAAGCAAGACCCCATATTACAGCTAATCATTTACAACTCACATCGATTTGGCAATGTATAACAATCAACAACATTGAATTCAAAGAAGTTCATGATTAACACCGACTCTTGCCACTGTTACTACTGCTGCTAAGTGTGAGTTCTAGATCATCCATTCTTATCTCTGTAATCCTCGCTCCTTCTTACGCTTTCACTTTACATCTTTCAAACTCAAACTCTGGTCCTCCATCCTCATGTGAACATCTGCACCGTAGCAATGGGTTTGATAAAATTAAATGTAGGTGAACATGGGGCAACCCCACCAGTAGTTTGGAAACTAACCCACCGGCCACCACCCTGAATCAGTCATAAATGTATCTGATTCATCACATTCATGTATGGTCATGGGCGTAAACTGATTGGGGTAATGGTAATGTATAGTAGGACTAGCATGGGCGGATGTGGTGAAAAAGGAATGTCAATATTCCCAATTAAGAGCTGGTTTGTGAGTTGTAGATGTTGGGGAAGATAGAGGGGGAGCTGTAGGGGCCTAACTTCGTGCAGAGGGGAAATCGGCTCTTACACCACGGGATCAATCCTTTATCAAAGGAGTTCAAGTATATAATCTATAATGCAATTACTCTACTGACAATATACTTACGTGGAGGCCTAGAATGCGATGCTCCACGACCTCTGATGAGGATTTTTAAGAGTGTTTATATTTCTGTCAAGTAGTCGAAGGTTTGAGTACTGGGTTTTTACAAGGTGGTCGAAGGTAAATAGTAAGGGCTTAAGGGGGAGATTTTGTAGCCCCCCCCCTTGGTTCCCCATCTCTCCTATTTATAGAACATAGGAAGGACTGAGTTACCAAGGTTAGGTCACATTACAAGTATACCATCCAGATATCGAGCGGGTATCCCAGAGTTGGCATTGATGCCAGAAATATCGGATCTGTCACTGTAGCAGTTGTTGGGTCTGTCCCTGTCTCTGACACTGTAGCAGTTGTTGGGTCTGTCACTGTAGCTGTAAGGACCAACAACGCTGCCGTCTTGTCTAATGAGCTGGCCGTCTATCTTTTCATACTTCGACCATGTATAGATATGGTCGAAGTGTTTCTGATGTTGATGTGGAGTTCGTCTTCGAGGCTTATTCAGAGTCGAGGCTTTGTCTTTAGATAATCTTGCAAGGCCTTATTTATGGATTGAGTGGGCTTTAATGTATTCGAGTAGACCTCGAGGTAGCCTTTGAGTATTCAACTGGGGTAGAAGGCTGCGAGTATGCTACTGTATTCACCCCCTCTCTGCAAGGGTCTCAAAAACAGGTGTAGAGGCATTTGTAGAGGAAGATGATTGGTTCTTGGGAGATTAAAAGTTGACTGTTAAAAAGTTGACAATTACAGGGGTAATAAAAGAGGGTAATTAAGAAATGTTGGTGGTTATGGAGCAATAAATGGGTGGATGAGGCTTATAAATATGGGTATGAAGGTGGTAATGCTGTAGAGTCTACTTTTGCTGCACTATCCTCTCCTTTCTCTGAATTTCCTAAAAAAAAAAGTGATGGATATCACACCCAATACCTGCTACCAGAAAAGGATGGGATTTGCCTGAGACCGTCGTATAGGACAGAAGACTGCTGTACTGAAGTTGAAGTTCTTCGGTCACCATAAGCTTGACTGGGACATGCTGGACCTGGTAGAGTTGGAGCCTGGAGAGCCCATAAATGGGGAGTCCTATGCTTACTTATGGGGGCTGATGAAGTTTCATTTTACTACTGTAGAAGGACGATATCTCTAACTAACGGCTTTGGCCGAATGTCTCGTTCAGGTAGAAGAGCAGTTGGGGGAGCAAGGTTCAACAAGTGGATCTGGCCCGTCTGAAAATAGGTTGGCTTCTTCTTAAAGTGTTGGAAAGGTGGTGGTGATGGGTTTTTTGTAGGGCTGTCTTTAGAAGGTTTTTGTTGTTGTTTTGCTGATCTCTGTAGAGTTTATATGATTGTACTAGGTGGCATCCTCTGCTTTTTGTATGTTAAAGTAATGCAATAAGAGCAAATGTTACTAAACTTGTGTTCTGGTGTCTGATGACCAATATATGCGAATAGATTATAGGCGCGGTACCGAATATATATCTTCGAATGTTGACATGCATAAACAGTTACCTTTGGGATGAAAATGATTTTGAATTGTAAATGTGTTGGTTTAGAAAAAGGGTCGGCATTCAATTAAAGGGGTCGATGTTTTGAGTCTAGTGATGGTTTGACTGTAAGTCCTCAGAAAAAAGGGTTGAATACGCGTTCTGACGAAACGGCTATGTCTGGGAAGTTGTAGAGGTTGGACTGTTGAGTTTTCATGGAGATGAATTAAAGGCTATAATAAATTCAACTCTGATTAAGGAGGGATTAAATGTATCCAATTTTTAGCATAAATTGGTTGTTTCTGGGAGGATTGCATACGTCTGTTCCTTTGTCTCTGAGCATAATGTCTGCCTCTTCTTCCCAAAGAAAAGGCGATGCTTCTAAGCCCAAGAACCAGGATCAAGTGGCAGCAAAAACTCTTTGTGTACGAAAGAAGATGTTGGAATTGAAGTGGAGGTTTGTCAGAGATCAAGACATGGACTCGGAGATGCCGGACTTGTTTGAAGCGGAGCCCGGGGAGCCCATTTCTAGAATGCCCTTTGCGTATTGGTAGGGGGTGCTGCAGATGATGGGACCATTTTCCGGTCACCGGTTGTCCCTGCTGGAGTCGTTTACTGAGGAGATGGTAGACCTGGAAGATGCTGCTGCTGAGGCTGGGAGCGAGAAGAACTATCCTGAGGAGGACTTATGAGAATGTCGAAGGGGAGGACCCTTATAGGTTACAACATACAGTCTATAATCCAAGTAAGTTTTTTGTCGAAGAGTTTTTGATGTATTGCTTGAATAAACTGGTGATTGTATTTCTGTTTGTTTTGTAGGTCCTCAAAGATGGACTTGGGTGAATCCGAGGGATTATATTGATGCCCTAATCGATTCAGACGAGGAGTGGGTGAATTTTGTTTTTAAGAGTCTTGGTATCAAGAGGAAGAGGCAGAAAAGGGCAGATCCCCTGCTTCAGAATGTACCCATTACATCGAAGCCATTAAAGAAGAGAAGAGGCGAAGATGTTTCAAAGGTAGTCAAAGGAATGGAGGAGGATAATTTGGCAAGAAAGGTAAAGTATGTTTCGAAGTTACAACGGGCATCGAAGCAGGCAGGGACAGTGCCCGAAGTAGCTAGTGATGTTTCGAGACAGAGGCCAAAGCAAGCATCGACCTAGGCTAAGAAAGGGAAGGGTGAGGTTATTCCCAAGTCTCCCAGGGTACAACAGACGAAGGTTACTTACTGTTAAAGGTGCAGGGCACTGGGGGAAGATGATGTGGAGAATACGGGCGAAGATATGACAGAGGTTGAGCGAGAGGATCAGGCTCTAGCTGTGGCTATTTCGATGGCAGAACTCTGTGCCAATGACCCAGAAAAGGCGTCGAAGCAGATAAAGAGGAGTCTATACCTGGTAAGTATATATTTGTTTGTGAGATTCAGACATTTTCTCAAGTGCCTGATTCTTTGAGAGGTACTGACGGCTTAAATATTCTAGCAAGCGAATTCTTGGGTGCAATCTTTTAGCAAGGTGGTGAAAGTATTGAAGAGGAAGTTACAGGAGGCAGCTGACAGTCTGGAGCTTGCTCGAGGGACTGAAGTGTCGGTGGTGCCTGAGAATAAAATTTTGAAGCAAGATCTGACGGCTATTACTGATTCTTTTGAGAAGAGACTGGAGGGTCAACATTTCAATCATGAGCAGGTATTGAGGTCGAAGCTTGCTGAGAAGGAGAAGGAAAAGAAAGCACCAAAGGAGCGTTACCAAGGGCAATTTGATTATGAAGTTTCGGATAATATTAGGATGAAGGAGTTCATAAAGGATATGGTTTGATCCTGAAACTCTACAATGCTTCCCTGTTACCCAAGATCTTGTCGCTGAAGATGCTTTGCAGATATAGGGGATAGAGGTAGATATTGCTGATGGAGGTGTTGGAGGTGGTGTGGAGGCTCCCGTAATCGAAGGTAATGCTGCTGGATCTGCAGCTGATGTGAGCGTCAATGGTACAGGGTCAAAATCTTCTACTAAAGGTGTTGAAGATGTTGGCACTGAGGAGCCTGCTGGGGTAGAAGTTGTAACCACTCCGATATGAGGTATTGTACTGGGGTGCCATACCGTTTCTTCTGATTTGTCTGTTGGGTTGTAATATTTGAACAATGTTTATCTTTTATTGCACTTGATCTTTGAACTTGTGATTGCTTCGAATTATTGTGCTGAAACTCACTTGAGTTGTACTGTTTCTGTGCTGTTGTAGACTGTACTGAAACTTATTTGTATTAATTTGAATTGTACTGAATTGCTGTTTTAGATACTTGATATATGTTCCGAGTTGAACTTGAGTCTTTGATATATGCTGTGCTGAAGTGTCTTGCATGTAGCAAACTGTTGATATTCTAGAATACTTGTTTTTACATATATTGTAAGTGTAGAATGACTGCTGAGTGATCGAACTTTGAAGAATTTCGAGATGGTTGTGACGCTTGGGTGGAACCAAGAAATTTATTGGACTTTGAAGGCCTAAGCCACAACGAAGTAAGATGTGGTCGTCCCCAACACATTCTCGAGGGTTTGGTCTTTTGACTATTCGTGCCCCACGAGTTTGCTCGAATGCTGGGAGTTTGAAAATTTTTGGGGTCATCCCCAAGTATCAGTCAGGCCGAGGGTGACATGATACGTAAAGGAAACCAAAAAATTCACTAGACTTTGAAGGCCTGAGCCATAACGAAGTAAGATGTGCTCACCACCAACGCATTCCCAAGGGTCCGGTCTTTCGACCATTCGTACCCCTTGAGTTTGCTCGAATGTTGGAAGCTTGAAAATTTTCAAGGTCACCCCCATGTATCAGTCGGGCGGATGGTTGACATGATGCTTAGAGGAAACCAGGAAATTCACTGGATTTTGAAGGCCTATGCCACAGTAAAGTAACACGTGTTCACCACCAACGCATTCCCGAGAGTCCGGTCTTTCGACAATTCGTGCCCATCGAGTTTTCTCGAATGTTGGAAGCTTAAAAAATTTCAAGGTCACCCCCAAATATCAGTTGGGTCGAATGGTTGAAAAGATACTCAGGCTTAACCAATAAATTTACTGGAGAACAAAAGAAGTGTGGATGAAAAAAAAACTGTTTATTGATTATTCTGTGTTTATATCAGGTGTACAAGGTGGAGGCCGTGACCTATTATATAAGACCAGCTGTATTGTATTCCACAGATTTGGTAGGGGATCTCCATCTTCTGTTATCAGGTAATATGAATCCTTATCGATTTTATAGTAAACGACATAAGGTCCTAGCGGAAATGTGAGACGGGGCGGGTGCTTGGGACGGGAGAGGAGTGTCTAGTGGCTGCATATCCTGTAGCTCTCAGACTGAATTGCACAGCTCATCAATGGTGCGGTTCTATCTATCGGCATCGTCCTGACAGCAGTGCCGTTCGGCTTCAAATTCTTGCAAGAGCTTTTCATGTTTCTGGTGCAGTTATGTATGGTGTCGCTCCTCGGCTTGAACAAACTGCTGGGAAAGTAAGGCAAGTTGGGTGGCCACTCCATCGATGGAGTTGTCAGCATGAGTGGTACTGGAACAGAGGGTGGGGCCATTGAGAATAATTTGTGGTAGTTGGAAATAGAAGACAATAAACAAAGAATTTGGTAGGGTGGGGAGCACAAACGGCGCCAAATGTAGGGGCCTAAATTTGTGCAGAGGGAAAGTCGGCCCTTACACCATGGGATCAATCCTTTATCAAAGGAGTTCAAGTATATAATCTATAGCGCAATTACTCTACTAGCAATATACTTGCGTGGAGGCCTAGAATGGGACGTTCTACGACCTCTGATGAAGATTTTTAAGAGTGTATATTTCTGTCGAGTTGTTGAAGGTTTGAGTACTGGGTTTTTACAAGGTGATTGAAGGTAAACAGTAAGGGCTTAAGGGGGAGATTTTATAACCTCCCCTTGGTTCCCCATATCTCCTATTTATAGAACATAAGAAAGACTGAGTCGTCAAGGTTAGGTCACATTACAAGTATACCATCCGGATATCGAGCGGGTATCCCGGAGTTGGTATTAATGCCAGAAATGTCAGATCTATCACTGTAGCAGTTGTTAGGTCTTTCTCTGTGCTCTGATACTATAGCAGTTGTTGGGTCTGTCACTGTAGCTGTAAGGGCCAATAATGCTGCCGTCTTGTCTAATGAGCTAGTTGTCTGTCTTGTCATACTTCGACCATGTACAGATATGGTCGAAGTATTTCTAATGTTGATGTGAAGTTCGTCTTCGAGACTTATTCAGAGTCAAGGCTTCGTCTTCAGATAATCTTGTAAGGCTTTATTTGTGGATTGAGTGGGCTTCAATGTATTCGAGTAGGCCTCGAGGTAGCCTTTGAGTGTTCAACTAGGGTAGAAGGCTGCGAGTAGGCTACTACAGGAGTTACAGGAGCACTATTAGATATTCAAAGAGGTGGGAGAGATGTGACTTGAGTTGAGGAGGAGGAGATGCGGTTGCTGTTGAGACTTGAGAAAGAGGCGAGTCTCTGAGAGTTAAGAGTGAGACTTGAGTTGAGATCAAAATAGTGTTTGGTGTTAGGTTTGATGTTAGCACATATTTACATATATACCTAAACCTAAAGGGTCACAGGTCAGCCCGAGCTACTTAAAGTACACCCTAACCAGACCTATTTATTAAATGGGTTTGGCGGGTTTGGGTCAAATGACCTACGACCCATTTAGGCCAAGCCCAAACCCCCATAAAACCAGATTGGTTAGGTCAAGTTGGCGGGTCACTTTGCCAGCTCCAGCACTTCCCAACTGATCACGGAGTTTACAAAATCAAAGGAAGTCAGGCTGTAACACGAATGTGTAAAAATACCACCATTAAATTTCACGCATCAAAACTATTAAAAACATAACAATTACATAAAGAGCCTTCCCCAACATTCGAGTAACATAATACTTAAGAGGTTTAATCCATAGAACTCGATGAACCTGGGAGGAATACTTTAATTGGCTTTAAACTCTCCCCAGAAGAACGAGAAACCCTTATGCAGTTGTTAAAGAAAAATGTCAACATCTTTGCATGGTCTTTTCAAGAAATACCAGGAATAGATCCTTCAATTGCATGCCACCCTTTGAACCTCGTACCCGACAGCAAGGCTGTAGTGTAAAAGTACCGTAACTTAGCCCCCAGCTCCGAGAGGCAGTTAATGAAGAAATCGATTAACTACTTCATGTCGGATTCATTCATGAAGCTAAATATCCTAAGCGGGTCTCGAACATAGTCCCGGTCCTAAAGAAGAATGGGAAAATCATGGTCTACATGGACTTCACCGAACCCAATAATTTTACACCAAAGGATAACTTCCCCCTTCCATTGATTCATCACCTCCTCGACTCCATAACAAGACATGAGCTTCTCTCTATGATGGATGTAGCTTTGGGGAATACTTAGGTCCCACTTATTGAAGAAGATCTAGAAAATACCACATTCGTAATAGAAAGAGGCCTTTACTATTACACCATCATGACTTTTGGATTAAAGAATACAAGAGAAACATACCAATGACTTGTCACCAAAATGTTTAAAGATTACCTGGACAAAATCATGGAGGTATGCATCGATGATATGATCTGGAAAAGCCTAGAGTGAGAAGGTCATTGTAGCCACTTATAAACAATCTTCGACATTCTTCGTGCATACCGCATGAAGTTAAACCCTAAAAAATGCCAATTTGGAAATTTGGATTTGCATCTTGAAAATTCTTGTGGCATCTCGTAAGTAAGAGAGGAATATAAAGCAATCCATAACAAATCAAAGCACTTATGGCCATGCCATTAGCACAAACCAGAAAAGATATTAAAAAACTCACTGGGAAGGTTGCAACTTTTCACAGGTTTATCTCAAAGTTATCTGATCGATGCAAACTTATTTACCTTATTCTTCGAGGAAACCCAACACCAATGACAAAAAAACAACCCAAAGAAATCATCTGGACCCCAGAATGTTAATTGGCTTTTCAAGAGCTCAAAAGATACTTGGGGCGTCCTCCAATAATGAGTACTCTTGTTGATGGCAAAGTACTCATAATGTATTTATCGACTACAGAAGACTCAATCGGTTTTGTCCTTATTCAAGAAGACAACGGAGTAGAAAAACTAATTTACTTTACCAACAAAACTCTCATGCATGCTAAAAAATGATACACAATAGCTGAGAAGCAGCTGCTAGCTCTAGTGTATAGTTCCCAAAAACTTTGACCTTATTTCCAAGTACATCCCTTCAAGGTCATCACCAAATTCCCCCTCAAACTAGTACTTTCCAAAAAAGAAAAGTCTTGAAGAGTTTAACAATGTTATGTCTTTATAGGCAAATACGACATCTCCTTTGTGCCGCAAATATTAATTAAAGGACAAGTAGTTGCCAATTTCTTGGCAGACTTCCCTATCGAAGACCCTGACTGGGAAGAACTCGAAGAAGTATTAGTCGATGACTTAATTGCAGAACCGGATGCATGGTCCAAAAGTACAGAATGATGACTCTTTACAGATGAATTTGAAGGACTAAGAGGATCTGGGATCGGCATCGTTCTCGTTACACCAGCCAATCACAGAATTAAAAAAGGCATCAAACTCAAGTTCTATGCAACCAACAATAAAGCAGAGTATGAGGCTAGCTTACATGGCCTAGACCTCGCACTGGCACTGGAAGAAGAAGAAATAACTGCCTACATAGACTCGTTACTCGTAAAAAACCATTATAACAAAACATTCAAAACATCAGACAAAATTGTTGACTATGCTGCGCTGGTCGAAGAAAAAAATGAAGAAATTCAAACGTGCCATAATTTCTTATTTGCCAAAAGCTAAAAACTGACATGTCAATGCTCTAGCATACATTGTTATGAGAAGATAATACTAGATATAGAAGTTATCGAAAAATCCAGCCTCAAAACAAGCTATGCCATGCAAATCCAAGTTGCTGAAATTGATGATCCTAAAGATTTGAGGAAACCATTTCTTACATATTTCAATTCTAATACCATCCTCGAGAATAAGGATTAAGCTCAATCTCTGTTAGGAAAATGTCCAAGATTCAAAGTCCAAGGAGGAGTACTATACTGAATTACCAGCAGAGGCCCATTGATCGAATATATCCCACAGAAGCAAGCCCAAATAAAAATTAAGGTACTTCACAAAGGAATTTGTACTGCACATGTCTCAGGATGATTACTAGCGTAAAGAGCATTCAGACAAGGTTTATACTGGCCGAAGATGAAACAAGACTGTAAAGACTTTGTTAGCAAATGCTATAAATGCCAAATCTACGCTCTGGACATCAAAAGTCCAGCCCTCGACTTACTCATCAACAGTGTCCTCTGGCCATTTAAAAGATGTATAATTAACATCATTGGTCCATTCCACTCTGTATCAGGAAATTTAAAAATAATTCCTAAAGCTACAGACTATTTTACTAAATGGTTCGAAGCTGTGCCGCTTTGTCATACTGATGAGAATGAAGTGATCAAATTCCTATGGGAGCACATCATCACTCAATTTGGTTGTCAACAAATGATAAGATCGGATAATGGAAAATAATTCATCAGCAGTTTAGTCCTCAAATTCCTTTACAAATACAAGATCCAGTTAACTACTTCGACACACTTTTATCCATATGGAAACGGCCAAGCCGAGGCTATCAATAAGAGCATCAAAACAGGCTTGTGCAAACGACTCAATGAAAAGAATGGTAGATGGGTCAAAGAATTACTTAGTATTCTATGGGCATATAAGACAATACCTCAAACCTCCATAGGTTGCACGCCATTTATGGTGGCATTTTACATAGAAGTTCCTATCCATTAGACCTCGATCTCCTAACCGCTAGAAGTTACGTTAAAGATGAAGATAATGAAATGGGACTTCTATGTAATCTCAACTAGATCGAAGAGACTCGAGACCATGCCATTGCAAAATTAGGGCAATACCATGATACCCTACGAAAAAGCGTACAACAAGAAAGTAAGGAAACACACAATCGACATCGGTGATCTTATCCTTCAACGAATCCAAGATAGTACTCGACCAAAAAACAATAGAAAATTATCAAAAAATGGGGATGGTCCTTATATTGTAAGTGACAAAGTAGATAGTGGCACATATTGGTTAATGACCAAAGATGAATTATAGCTCGAATTCCCATAGAATACAGTGCATTTGAAGATGTTCTATAGATAAGAGTTGTAATCTATTGTATTTTCCTTTAATAAAAAATTTATTTTTCCAATCAATATATCATCTATTATACATTCTTTCTTTTGATAAAACTTAACAAGTATTTTTCCACCTCAATCTTATTTCTTTGACAAACAGATCTCCAACTAAAGGAAATTCCATCTGCACATCATTACTAAATTCGACAACTCAGGACATAAATGTCTTATCAATCAAACCAGATATCCCATAGAGGAAATATACCAAGCGATCCTTCCTACACTTAAAGGAGCCATAACATGGCTCTTCTATCATTATATTCAGATATCCCTTCAACGGGAAATTTCTTAAATATCTAACACAAAGTAAGTTGTACTTAATTCAAATAAGTTAATTATCCCAAATATAACACTTAAACATATACAACAACATATCCATTAAGGTCGAGTACCTCTCCATCATTTATCAATGATTCAAAATACTCTATTTTGCAAAGTTAAAACTGTTCTCCAAATCATTCAAATATCAAAAAATCAAAGTTTCAGGTTCCATCGACCACTTATACGAACAATTTTTAACAATTCCAAGAGATATACTATATTGTTACCTACTTCTCCGAAGTTGTTGTCGGGGTAGTCATCTTCACTGGGAGCCCAGGTGTCAGATCATTGAGAGGCTCCCCTCCTGTTTATTCTGCGCCATCGGCCACGACAGGGAAAATGTCTTAAGCATTGGCACCTCATCCTAGGCATCAGATTCGATAAAGCTAGCCCCAACGGCAGCAGTAAGAATTTTGTAGAAGTCCTTCCTATCTTCCATCACCTCTGTTTGGCCAGAGAATTTGGCCTTCATATACAAAGATTTGATAACATATAGATATACTTATGCGGCAGCCTATGCCAGGGCCCTTGCCTTCTCTGCCTCCATCGACTTCTGAATAGCCAGGATCTGTTTGCGAATGCCATTTTTAAAATTTGCCTTTTGAAGGGACAGGGCTTTCTTTCTCTCCTTCGCTAGATCAGCCTTTACTTTTTCCATATCCTTCCTTCACTTACTTTCCCATATCTTTTTGGCCTCACAGATGGCAACCTCCTTCAACTTCACCCATCGAGCTTCAACTTTTCCAACTTCGCCTCCAGATCTTCCTTCTCCCTCACCAGCTCATCATTTTCTTTTTCAAGCTCCTTCATGATATTCTTGGAGACAAGGAGCTCATTTGCTAAGCTTTGCCCCCATAAAAGTTGAGGCTTCCCATCGAGTAACAACTTCGTAATCTTCATTAAGATCATGATATAAGATCTCGAAGATGAAACTAACTTCGTTAATCGACACAATGCATTAAAATTACTCACCTAGTTCATCATACGATATCCCTTGATGAAGAAGGTGGAGATACTCTCTTCCCCAACCAAGGTATCACCAAAGTCCAACTCCGTGGACCTCAACCCAGCAGCAAAGGACTTAATGGTCCTTTGGATATCCTCTTCAGAATCTACCAAATTTCCAGTGTGCTTGAACTTGAGAGAGGCAGGAGATGTCTTCTTCGAGCCCTCAACCTTCTGCTGAAGCACCTTGCTCACCTTCATTGGTTGAAATTATAGGACACTCTTCATCCCCAAACCAGAAACCTCTTTTTTTCCTTCCTTCGTGATGAGGTGTTGTAGAGCCAACCTCTTAGCAGGTTGAGCAGGAGCAAGAGGGAGAGTAGCAGGTCTCTTATTTAATTTCTCCTTCCCGAATACCCAATCAGCAGAGATTCTTTCTCTGCAGTAGTAAAGTCAGTAGTATACCCACTCAACGCAAGGTTCTCGAGAGGGAGACTGGTATCAGCAACTCTCTTGTTCTTGGCCAACATTTTCCCGTTAATTTCACAAACTTCGTCTCCTTTTGTTCGAGATCAATTTAGTCCAACTACCTTGAACAATTCTTCTACAGCTCATTGATCTTCGACAAGGGAATCCACTCGACCAAAATAATTGGTTCTTAAATTATATAGCCTTTCCTTAACTTTATAATTCTTATCGACCTCCTTCAAAGCTGCATGAAAGGATAACATAAGTTAGCATCTGACCAATAATTAAGATCTATGGCACAACAAAAACAAAAGAAAATGACACACAAGTTATACCACTAACCTAAGTAAAAGTTTGTTTTTACTTCAGAGGTTCCCCAAGATCCTTGTGG
Organism: Kingdonia uniflora; assembly: GCA_014058105.1. Taxonomy (NCBI): domain Eukaryota; kingdom Viridiplantae; phylum Streptophyta; class Magnoliopsida; order Ranunculales; family Circaeasteraceae; genus Kingdonia; species Kingdonia uniflora. Next base: position 3,231,397 of record JACGCM010001272.1, read on the forward strand.
TCAAACTAATAATTCCAGACATAAGGAGTTGGTCAGCAAAATACTTTTCCCCTGTAGAAACCATATCGTAAAATGCAGGCCTCTTAAAGAACCTGGCAAGATACTTATATTCCACCTTACTTTGATTCTGTTTAAGTATATTGTACACATACAAATTGTCTACAGAAATCAACTGCTCTCCTTTTTCCTTGAGCCGAGCATTTTTTTTTTGGGCGAAATTTTGAGTTATTGCAATATGGAAAAAAAACTATACACGAGGAGGACTACGAGCCTTGCCTCATGCGCAAAACTAGCCGCCTATTTCCGTAATACAGCTAACCCAATTTATCAGGATTATAGTAGCTCTAGTTTGTCTTGGTAGAGAAACCATAGTACAGTATTCTCTGGTAACTTGCCCACTTCCCATCTTTACAAAGCTGTCGGCGCTGCCGTTTGCTTTGTGGAAAATATGGCATAACCAAATGACCAAATCAGTACCGAGAGAGAGGATTTGCTGCCAAACTCTATTGTACTTTGGGGACACAAAACCCATATTATTGTACCAATTAGCGATCATGAGCGAGTCGACCTCGATTACCAAAGGGTACCAATTGTATTTCTGACATCGTTGTAAAACAATAAGGAGAGCATAAAGCTCTATTGTGTTATTCGATCCAGGGCCGAGGCCCACAAAATATGCGTATACTAGGTCGCCAGAGTGATCACGTACCACTCCGCCGCAGTCGCATAAGCCAGTGCTTCCCCTCGTTGAACCATCAGTGTTGAGTTTATACATATTGAGCGTGGGTTTATACCAACGTACAACCGTCACTTTCCATCGAGTGATGTGTATCTTCACTATGCGCAGTATGTGGAGAGAGAGGGCTGCAGAGAAGTTGCAAGGGGCAGTAAACTTTAGTTTCCGAATCACCTGCTGAACCCACTTAAGAACTTTGAGGATAATGCCTTCCGCAGACATAGGGACGTTGTCGAACTGGGCAGCGTACCAAGCTCTCCATATTTCCCAGCCAATGAAAGAGGGCAGTAGCCCTGTTATCGCTCCAACTTGCGAGTGCTTGTTCGCATTCTTGATCCATGCCCCTTGTAGCGGCCAAAAGGATTGGTTTGGAAGGATAGATATGCCACACGCCGAGCTAAAAAAATTCCAGATTGTCCGAGCTATCTCGCTGTGTACAAGTAGGTGATTAGTGGTTTCGATGTTACCCATATTGTAGCATATACACTTGGAAGGGAAGCATATCATTGTTTGTATGAGGCTGTCGACTGCAATGATGCCTTGCCAAATTTTCTAGTTAAATACTTGCACCTTCTTCGGGAGAACTGCGTGCCAAATCCAGTCTGCCTGGCAGAATAATGGGTCTTTAGTTTGCCAAAAGGTTCACGCTGATTTGGTGGTGAAATTGTTGTCAATAGACTCAGCCCATATCAGGTTATCCGCCTCCTCCTGAAGCATATACTTGTGTGTTAGCGAGGCTTTCTAATTGACCTACAGCTCAGCCTCTAACCTCTCCCAGTGCCAGATACCATGCGCATCTAAAACCTCACTGACTGTAATCTGTTGTTGTACTTGTATGGCTATTTTTTCGCATAGCGCACCATCGCTAGTCCAATTTGCAAACCAAAAACTGATATCTCCCTTTCCCAAGACCCAGGCTGTCTTTGCCTTGACAGTGTCTATGAGACCATAGATGCCTTTCCAGAGTTGGGATGCAGCAGCACCTCCGAGAAACACACCATTTCGGAGGTACTTTCTCTTGAAAAAATCATTCCACATGGACTGTTTGTAGAGTTTGCGCCAACATTTTTTGAGAAGAAAGCTATCCCTGATGTCCCTGAGATTGCGAATACCAATCCCACCTTCGTCTTTGGGTTTACAAATTGTGTCCCAAGTCACCCATTTTCGCTTTGGATGGCCGTCATAGCTTCCCCAGAAGAAATTGGCAAAAAGCGTATCCAACCTCTTTATGATAGTTTGCGGTACTTGTGAGCTAGAGAGTAAGTGAATAGGCATGGAGTTCAACACATGGTTGATGAGGATTAATTTTCCACCTGCCGGCAGGAGCTTTCCCTTCCAACCTTTGATTTCATTTAGACACGATGGATTAGGCTATCGAAATGGGCTATCCGCATTTTCCCGTAACATATTGGAGCCCCGAGATATAGGAGGGGAAAAGTCCCCATTTGAATACAACAGTGCGTCTGGATGATCGCTTTTCGAGTAGCTGGAGTAGAGTGATGGAGAAAGATCCCACTTTTTGCTTTGTTAATAAGCTACCCTAAATATGCCTTGATTGCCGAAGAAAGTCCATAAGACCTGTGATCGAGGTTATGCTCCCATTCAGAAACACAATGAAATCGTCCGCGTATAGTAGATGCGTTATGTGCATACATCCTCTGGGTACCTTGAAAAAGCCTATATTGCCATCCGTAAGCCATTTTATTAGGCCTCTGGAGAGCACCTCTTCTGCCAGAATAAACATGAGCGGAGAGAGCGGGTCACCCTGTAGTAAACCCATGGATGACTTGAAATAGCCTTTAAATACCCATTGTAAGACCACTGAGAACCACAGAGTTTCCATACATTAGGCGATAAGCGCCACCCAACGCTCGCAAAAACCAAACCGAAGCAGGACCGATCGTAAGAATTTCTAATCCAACCTGTCGTATGATTTGGACATATTTATATTTATCATAACATTGCTTCCTCTGGTTTTGCGCCCAAGATCTCTCACCATTTCCTGGGCTAACGTGATTGTCTCGCTGATGTCCTTACCCAACACATATGCGCCTTGAACACCTGAAATGAGCTTAGGCTAGATAGAACTGAGTCGTGATGCTATGATTTTTGTAAAAATTTTGTACACCACCGAACATAAACTGATGGGTCTGTAATCATTCAATCCAATCGGTTTCTCAACTTTGGGGATCAGCGTGATAAACGATGTCTTATAACTTTGCGGCAGCGGTGCACCATTGAAGAATTCCTTGACTGCCCCAAAGAGGTCTTCTTTAATTGTTTCCCACACTGTTAAGAAGATACACGACGTGAAACCATCACAACCCGGCGCACTATCAGTCGAAATTGATTGCAAACTTGCCCGTACCTCTTCCAAGGTTGGTGGAGCTAGAAGCATCAAGTTGTCGAACTCTGTAACCAACTTAGGAATGCAGTCTAATAGTTCCATATCGACAACCACCTCATCCGCAGTCAGCAGTGTTGAGCAGTAGGCTATTGCTGCCTCATGGATAACTCCCATATCCTGTGTTATAGATCCATCCGGCATGTTGAAAGTGGATAAAACGGAAAATTTCTTGTTGGCCTGGGTGATCATGTAAAAGAACGATGTGTTGTTATCCCCCACCTCCAACCATCGAATTTGAGATTTCTCCCTCCAAAGCACCTCTTCCATATGTAGCATGTCGGCATGTAACGCTTGAACTGCCGCCAACTTTTGGCCTATGGTATCATCCCAACCATCCTGTAACCGGAAATTCAGTTCCGTTATTTTGTCTTGTAGTTGAACGATGTTCTGATCAATTTTCCCAAAGGTTTTCACATTCCAAATTTTGAGGGCCTGTTTAATCTTCTTAAGCTTGAACATAAGTGATGTGAGGCAGTTACCATATACTTCATCCAACCAGTTTGTTTTGGTAAATTCGGCAAAATCTGCGTGGAGAGACCACATATTAAGGAATTTGAAAGAGCGCGGATCATCATATCTGTCATCCTTGAGTATGAAAAGGAGCGGCGTATGATCAGAACAGACCCTATCCAAATGCTGCACTTTCATAGCCAGAAAAGTCGCTAAAAAAACTGAGTTGTAAAATTCCCTATCGAGCCGCACATACACTCTCTCGCTGCCCTATTGGTTATTGGACCAAGTGTATTTAGACCCAATAAAATTAGCCTCTAAAATCCCCGAGCTTTGCACCATGCCTTCGAAGTCCCTGAATGCTGCTGGGCAGGCTGCCTGTGTACTAAGTTTCTCGGTGGAAGATCGTATAGAATTGAAATCACCAGCTACCATCCATGCTCCCCGAACCGAGTTGGACAGCAGTATAATGTCATCCCACAGTTCCTTCTTTTCGCTCATACTACATTTGGCATAAATGAACGTGATGTCCATCTTCCACAAGTTATTGTAATATACTTCGCAATGTAGAAAATTATTTGAGGAACTAATGAGATCCAGTCAAAAATTACTTTACCACATAACCAAAATTTTGCCGTTGTAACTCGTATTTGATAGAGTGGAACAAAAATTTATTCGTCTAGTGACATGGACTAACTGATCAACAAAAAAAAAAGGCTCAAGCAAAACTACAATTGCTATCCTGTGAAGCTTCACAAGCTTTGTAAGGTGATTCACAGTCTTATTATTTCCTACCCCCTCCTGCAGTTCCAGACTAAGAGCGTTCAAAACTGCTATTACCCAAAATTAATCATCACATTTGGGTTAAACTGACCAGGAGAAACATCGTATAATTTTAAAAAATTTCTTCTGGTTCACTCGAAGGGGCAACTTTAAACCCTTTTTTATCTATTCTAAATGATCAAGAATCCCCTCCATAGGGAGTTCTTGATCCGTTAACTCACCAACATACTCCTCCAACCTAACATCTTTGAGGATGCCATACCTCTGTTTGAAATTTAATATTTCTTTCATTTCATCGACATCCCCATAAGACTCACCCTCTGCATCTAAATCTAATTATGACTCCTCTCTAGCCCTACCCCCTCCAGTGCATTCACCTCGACCACTTACTTGAGGCTCATGTTCCACGTAAGTCTCTGCCTTCTCTCTATCAAAAACCTTAGCAACCCCAGCCTCTAACCTCGCTTGATTCTCCTGAGCAACATCAACACTATTATCCACCACCCTGTAATTCCAACCCAATTCTTGTACTTAGGTAGTCACATCGATTATTATTGGTTCTACATCGACAAGATTATCAAAAATTCCTTCTACACCAGTATCAGGACAATTAACATTTTGAACTGGTTCAACATTTTTTTACCTGAAAATAGTAAAAAAAAATTAAGTTAGTAAATATCATATCTAATACAATAGATATTCCTATTTGTTATTATAAAGACTATTATTGAAGGCTAATCTCCAACGCATCCTTCTATCTGCTACAATTTAGTTTTTGGCCAAAAGAATAATTAATTTTTATCAAGTGTTATTAACGACATTTATTTTCTTCATCATTATTTCATTAATTCTCGACTTAGATGAATACATTTCACAAGTTCTAACATCAACATTTTTTCATTCAAAAAATATTTAATTTACTTATCAAAGTTTATCGAAGCTATTTTAACAAATACTTCATCAAGCTTCTCAAAGAAGACACAATTTCCTTACAAAAACGACCACAATCCAAATTTAAAATTTTACGGCATCTCCAGTACCATTTCTGGCCCAATACACCGTAAACTCTAGCCTTCCAACTTCCTCAATTGCCTCAATCTCCAAAATACCCTTTTTTTAGGTGATAATACCCCAAAACTCCACCGTAACACCTATGGTACCAAAAAATACTCCTCTCCCTACATCACACCACCACAACCCCAATCCCTACACCCCAATAACCTTTGAGTACTCACAAATATCAAGCCACAATCAATCACCTCCAATTTTATCCCAAAACAATAAAAATAAAGAAAAACTCTAAATAGTTTTTTCCTAATTTCTCCACAAATACCAATTCCTACTCAAAATTCTTCATGCATATTATACGTACAACTACAATCTATAATGGATTTCAAGCAATCATCACAAAATACAACCAAAAACATTTAATCAAGGATAATGCTCAAAGCAGACGAACTAACCTTGGACACAAGCAGCTTCAAAATTCTTCCTCTTTGCAAGCTTAAACCTATTAATAAGAGTAGAGATCCCCTCAGTATCAATGATGGAAGAAGTGACAATAGAAGGGGACAATGAATCAGAAGGATTTAAATAATTTTTGGCTAAAACAAAGTATGAACAGTCGCCACCCGAAGGGGTATTTATAGGCCTCAGACAACTGTCAATGCACTCATTTGAGACCTTTCAGCTAACCGTCTAACAGTTTTCCTAGTACATCTCTTATTGAATTCATCCACCATTTGCCTTCTAAAGAATCACAAACTCTTACAATGTTGCTCTAATCCAGCTACACACATCCCAACCACCTCTATGTTTTCCATCTTTACCAGTGCAGTTTTCACAATCACAAAAAGAAACGGCGCATCCAATTCTTTAGAACTTACTAAATCACCTAAAGAGATACACCTAGCTATTGTTTTTTGCAAGACTAAGCCATTTCTTCCCTTTTTATCTACCTCCTATTTTAATGGGACAGCTGTAACTACATTTTAAATTACAAAATGTATTTAACAAAAATGTTGTTACTACTACAAACATCGAGATACCAATCAAATACTCATTTTATTACCATCGAGAACATTACAACACTTATTCATATGTTGTTACACTTAAAACAAGGAACATGATTCACTTTTCCACATGGAATCAGCAATCCTCCAGCAGCAAGAATATCTTCTTGCCCAAATTCCATCCTCTGCGATATTCCTCAGAACATCACGATGATGGTTGATCTCAATCACTTCATCTGCAATAAATACCACAAAGGTTCCGAATGTTCTTCTCGCCACAACAAGTAATTGTATTGAAAATAGGGCGATTGTAGTAGCATATTCCCCATATTCGATAAGGACGAGCTAGCGGAAACATGTCAAATGTATTTGATCATCCGAGAAGGCATCAAAGACCACAACTACAGATCTCCACCTTTCACAAATAACTGTTACACTTGGTCAAATAGAGCTGTTATACATGATCCATGAAGTTTTCTCACAACCCATAAAGATAGGAAATATACTTGTAATTGCTTGTATCTATCTATAAATACAGGCATAGCATATGTTAATACTCTCTCGAAAATTTCTACCTAAATTTTATTGCAAAATACTACTCAATCTTTCTGTAAATGTAATAGATTAGTACATAGTGGATTCAGATCACAAAAATCCTCCTCGAGGTCATGAATTTTCTCAAGTTTTACTGAGTTTCCATGTAAAATTTATTGTATTGCAGCCTTTGTTTACATCTAAGTAGTATTCCCTTTTACAAAAGTATTGGCAAAGTTTACCAACCGAAAAACTAGCCATTACAATTTCTACGCTAGAAAGTTACACTGAACTGTGGACGTAGAACTGACTTCACTTTTGGAAGGACACTTCTACCGAAAGTTATCTTGCGCACTCCTAAAATGTGGAAGAACTTGGTTTCTGGGTTTCTTCTCAACAAGGCTGGATTTTTGTAGATACTATAGGATTGGATCAGTACACGATCACTAAACACAGTATATTTGCTGGCAAAGGATATGCATGTGGTGGAATGCTTAAGATAAATGTTAAAATCAATAAAATTGCTTATTTTTACTCTTTTACACTTTAAAATTTTGGCATGCTAGACTCTGTCATGTTAATAAGAAACTTATTAAAAATATGGGTAATCTGGGGATGATTGATAAGTTATCCTTGGACAGCTTCGAAAAATGTGAGTCTTGTAGTCAGGTATATGTGAACTTCACACATAAATCTCTCCAAAGGGAAATGGAACCTCTAGATCTTATACACTCAGATTTATGTGAACTGGATAATGTCTTAACTAGAAATGGGAAACGATACTTTATTATATTTATCGATAAATATTCGAACTATACTTATGTTTACCTTATGGCACATAAGAGTGAAGCTCTGGAAATGTTTAAAATCATTTTAGTAAAAATTAAAAACTAATTTGAAAAGAAAATTAAATATTTTTGTAACAATAGAATAACTGGATATGATTCTAGTGTTTTCAATGATTTTTACAAATCAAAAGGAATTATACATGAAACTACTACACCATATTCTCCTTAAATGAACGGTAAAGATGAATGCAAAAACCGTACCCTTACTGAATTTGTAGTTACTATTATGGTTAGTTCAGGTGCAGCCCTACATTGGTGGGGAGAAATACTTTTAACTGTATGTTATGCATTAAATAGAATTCCTAACTCTAAGATACTTATTTTGCCACTCAAGTTATGGAATAAAAGAAAACTAAATATTTCATATTTTATGTTTTGGGGATGCTTAGCCTATGTTAGAATTTCTTAACCTAAAAGAGTTAAACTTGCTAGTCGTGCGTATGAATATGTTTTTATTGGTTATGCTATTAAAAGTAAAGCGTTTAGATTTTTTGACTTGCAAAAAAAAGTTATTATGGAGTCTCTAGATACTGATTTCTTTAAAGATAGATTACTTTTAAAATATTTAAATTGTGGGGGTTCATCCTCCGGTAGTCCTGTACCTAGGATAAAATAACCTATAATTGTGGAGACTAGAGACACTAATTCAGAACCTAGAAGGAACAAGAGAATTTGTGTGGAGAAGGACTTTGGTCTTAATTATGTTGTTAACACTCAAGAGGTTGATCCATCTACCCTTTAAGAGGCTCTTAGTTTTATAGATGTTTATCTTGGCAAGAGGCCATTAAAGATGTGATGGACTCTCTAAAGTCTAATAGAACGTGGGTCCTTTCTGACTTACCTCCTAGTTGCAAGATAATAGGTTCTAAATGGATCCTGTAGGGACCTATCCCTCGATCTAACCCAATTCGAACTATTTACAATTCAAACTACCTCCATATCAGACTCATGCATTCTACATGTGACAGAAATAGTTAGCATTGGCACCTACGCCACGAACTGATAAAGAACGTAGATCGGCCACAATAGAAAAGCATGAACAAATCAAATATACCTGTCTCTCACGAACTCAACAGTTACTCAGTCAACCGCCACTTCCCATATTGTCTGAAGAATGTGCTTCAATACAATAAAGAACTGCGGATAAGGCCAATATAAAGATAAAGTTCCTGAAGAGACAAAGACCAGAAAAATATACGAGAAATCACCAAGAAAACTATGTTTTTTATATTCTAAAACACCAAAATTGTTATTTGCAAAATCAAGTATTTCTAGTTCGAGAGATTACTTGTAATAAGATATTAGCCTCAAGCAATAAAAGTTACTGTTGCTAAAACCTTCAACTCGAGGTCGGGTTTTTTTTACCTATTCAGAGGTTTTCCACGCTAAATCACCTGTGTCATTTTGTATTTTACATTAGCTTTTATCACAAGAACATTAGTGTAAGAGCTAATTCTGAGTCATCTTGAGCTTACGAAATTAGGCCACTATATTTGACACCGTCTGTGGGAAAAAAATCATCTCCACGATATCTTAAGGCATATATTCACTATACTATCAATTCCAATCATGATCACTTCCAGACGACCAGCAACTGAAATCTAGCTTGATTTTTTGGTTAAATCTGAGCAGCTTACAGAACTACAGGCGAATATTTATGCCGAAATAAAGAAGCGTAATGAGCTCGAACGTCGGTTAACTCTTGACCAAGAGCTTCGTGAGAAGGAGCTCAAATATGAGCAACAAGTTCGTCTGACAGCGTTCAAAGGACATGAAAACCAGGTGACAACCATGCAGACTGTATTACAAGCCCTCCAGGATACTCAATTGGATCACCAAACAAGGGATCAGACTTATGTGCCAGAAACCTCCCAGGTTTCATCGTGGGACAGATTGGGACTCTGAGGAGCCACCAGCAAAGCTATTTCCAGAAATATTTTGCACAAACATCAACCTTCCATTTGTAGTAGCCTACTCGCAGGCTTCTAGCTCCAATTGAACACTTGAAAGATACATCGAAGCCTAGATGAATACCTTAAATCCCAATCAATCCATAAACAAGCCTTTCGTGACTACACAAACTTCGACTATGAACAAGCCTCGTAGACAAAGGTAGATCTGTCAGTACAAGAACCCCACATCAGCATCATAAATACTTTGACCATAGTCGTACATGGTCGAAGGCATACATGTAAGATAAGCCAGCTCACCAGGCAAGAACGGCAACATTGTTGGTCCTGACAACTACAATGACAAAACCAATAACGGCTATAGTGTCAGAGTATAGTGCCAGACTTAACATTTATGGTGTCAGCACCAACTCTGGGATACCTGCCTGATACCCGGAGGATACACCTGTAATTTGATTTTTCTTGGTGACTCAGCCCTTCTTATATTCTATAAATAGGAGAGAGGGGGAACCAAGGAGAGGTTACGAAATCTTTCCCCAGAACCCTTACAATTTACCTTCAATCCCTCTTTAAATTACCCAGTACTCAAAACTTCGACTACTCGACAGTTATATCAATTCTCTTAAAAATCCTCATCAGAGGTCATGGAGTGTCCCATTCTAGGCCTCCACACAAGTATATTGTCAGTAGATTATTTGTATTATTGATTATATTCTTGACCCCTTTGATAGAAGATAAATCTCGTGGTATAAGAGCCAACTTCCCCTCCTTGTGAAGTTAGGCCTCTACATTTGGCATCGCTAGTACTTTCCCACCCTCCCAGTCTCCCCCTGCCTTGCACTTTCCTTTTCCAATTCCTACAAACCACTTCCAATGGCCCCCACCCTACACTCCACTTCCACCCATGCTGGCAACTTTGCCGACTGAGTCACTGCCCAGTTAGCCCTTTTTACTCTGTAATTCGCTCAGGCTGAGGAGCGACACCGAGCGTAATTGCGTGAGGAGCGGGAAGAACACCAGAAAGAGTTTGAACCCAAATGACAATGCCATTTGGATGATGCTGACAGACAATACCGTGTCATCGATGACCTACCCAACACAGTTTGGGAGTTGCAACGACTACAGCCCCTGGACGCCCCTCTTCCATCTTGAGCACCCATCCTATCACGCCTGACCGCGCTCGATTGGAGCCCCTACCATATCTAGAACTACCCCCAGTCCATCTTGGTATCGAGGGTGCTCCCCGCACAATCCCCCCTATTAGCTCCATCCATCTTGGCATCCACCCCATGGAGGACTCCTCTGATTCCGCCCTGCTCGAGAATGCCAGAGCCGAGCACACGCCGAACACTTGGACTCATCACCCTTAAACCCATCGATCCCCACCTCATCCTGCCTATCTTGCACAGCAGGAGCTCGACTACAAAATCTACCCTACCATTCGCATCAGTGCGAACCCAACACCAAACTCATGTAGTCGGCTAAACAATCCCCTCTACCCCAAACTCCTCGCTATCGAGGTGCCTTCAAATTTCTGAGCACCCAAAATTAGTAAATATCGCAACACCGATCCTCAATCCCACATTCTCAAATTCCAAAATACTCTAAGCTTTTATTCCATGGCTGCCCACCTGATGTGTCAACTTTTTCCCACAAGCCTCACAGATAACCCTCTTTATTGGTATCATAACCTTCCCAATGGCTCGATTTGAAGTTTTGAGCAATTATCTAGCCTCTTCATCGCCCAATTTGCCTTCAACAAGGACCGTGAAGTCCGAGTAGATACCCTCTTCAATTTCAAAAAATCCCCCAGTGAAACCCTTGAAGCCTTCACCAAGAGGTTCATCGACGAGTCGCGCAAAGTTGAAAACCTCGACTGCGCGAATGTCGTACTCGCATATTCAAACACTTTGCTAGATAACAACCATCTCAAAGAGTACCTGGTCCTCCACAAGCTACGAACCCTCGAGGAGATGCTCTCAAAAGTTAATGGGTATATCGATCTTGAGCACCTTTGCGAATCAAAAAAATAGGGGCAGCCTTCGACCACCAATCCAAATAAACCTCGACAAGGCCAATCTTCTACTCCTACACCCCTGATTGCTCCTGTCTCACAGAAGACTAAGAGCAGCAAATGTCCCCACATTGACAGCACTATCGAAGCCCGTAAAAAATGACTGAAGACGGTCCTCCCCAAACTTACTGCCCCTATCAGCACCCTTCTACCATAGATCCAGGCAGACCCCATTTGGCGTATCCCTTTCCCCATCGAGGTTAAACTAGGCGAACCTTATTGCGCAAACCACAGGTGTAACTGTCACCGAAGTACACATCTACCAAGTTCATTTCATCGAGGTAAATAATATCTACAGCGGCCGTTCCAAGAGAAAGCGCAAGAGTGTCGTAGAATACTACAAAGTCACTTATCAGGAGAAACTACCCGCCCTCTTGCCAGAGTCAAGTCAATGTCCTCGACCTGAAGGTATCTCATTTATTGACTGCGATACATCACACATTCGTTTTCCCCATTCCGGCGCTTTAGTCATAATGATTAAAGTTGAACACCTCGTCCTCCGCACCATGCTTATCGATACAGGAAGTACAACCGATGTACTTTTCCTTCAAACCGTCCAAGCCATGAACAAAATAGACCTCATCACTGCCTCCAATGTTGAACTGAAAGGTTTTAATGGGTACCGAAGTTGTTGTTGGTCAAATTAGCCTTCCTGTTACTTACACTGCAAACCTGTTTTCTTGTCATCGATAAGAAATCTGAGTACCTCAGAATCCTTGGGCGCGACTAGCTTCATGCCATGAGCATCATACCTTTGACTTATCATCAGACCCTTCGTTTCAATACCCCCTATGGAACGTGGAACTTAAAAGGTTTTTAACATCTTACCCGTTCATGTGAGCATCCAGAGATCGATCTGACCCAGAAACTCATCAAACTACCATAACAATCACTGTCTCCCTCTATCCCTGTACCTTCGACACCTACCATATCACCCATCGAACCCACTGTTTATATTGAACGCGACGGTCCTGGTTGAGGTACATTCATCGGAACCTTTCTAGATTAGGCTGAGCACATCGAACTCACAAACTTCCTTTGAACAAACAAAGACGTCTTCGCATGGACATTTTTGGAGATGCCTGGTGTCGGTTCTAGTTTAGCATGTCATCACCTCGGTCTTATCCCTCACTCCATAGCAGTAAAACATAAGAAGCGTACCTTGGCACCGGGACTTCGAAAGGGTGTAAGCCTAGAGGTCGATAAACTTATAGTTGTGGCTTTCATCAGAGAAGTCAAGTATGCTGACTGGATATCCAACATTGTTGCAGTTCCTAAAAAGAATGGGAAGATCAGAATTTGTGTCAACTTCACAGACCTCAACATACATACATAGAAGGATAGCTTCCCCCTCCCAATCATTTCAGTACTCCTCGATGCTACTGCTGGACATGAGCGCCTATCGATGATGGACGCGGCATCTGGTTGCAATCAGGTACCCCTCCTCCCCGAGGATCAACTTAAAACTTATTTTATCACTGAACAAGGCCTTTAGTATTTTAACGTCATTCCCTTCAGCCTAAAAAATGCAGGTATCACCTACCAACGCCTGGTTACAACTATGTTCAAACCCTTAGTTGGCAAGTCAGTCGAAGTTTACATCGACGACATGTTATGCAAGAGCCTCCAAAAATAGACCCACGTCCAAGACCTAACCAAAGTCTTTTTGATACTTCGAACATACAACATGAAGCTTAACCCAAACAAATACCAGTTTGGTGTCTCGCCTGAAAAAAATTTAGGCCACCTTATCAGCAAATGAGGTATCAAGATCGACCCTACTCATATCCGAGCCCTCATCGATATGCCTTCCCTTCGAACCAAAAGAGATGTCCAAAAGGTGGCTGGTATGATTACGGCCCTCAACCGTTTTATTTCAAAATCCTCATACTGTTGTGCTTGGCTCTTCTCTCTCTTACGCGACCAATACATCCACATGGCTAAAAAGAAAAATAACCCTGAGATCAATTGGACACCCGGCTGTGAGCAGGTCTTCTTCGAACTTAAAACATACCCTTGTCGACCACCCATCCATCAACACCCCTGTCAAAGGCAAAATTCTTTCTTTATACCTCGCGGTTACTGATACTTCTATCAGCTCAGTCCTCATTCAACTCGAATCTAACATTGAGAAACCTGTATATTTTATCAGTAAAACTCTGACACCTGCAGAAACTCGATGCACAAAACTTGAGTGTTTTCTCTTCACCCTCGTCTACACTTCCCGAAAACTTAAACCATATTTTTAAGCTCACCCTATCCGTGTTATAGCAAGTTATTCCCTTCGAGAAGTTCTTAGCAAGAAAGAAAAATCCATACGAGTACAACAGTGGTCCATTTATCTGGGGGAACGCGATATCACATTTGAGAAGCAAGTATCCCAAAAAGGCCAAGCAGTCACCGATTTCCTTGTAGACTTCCTGACCGAAGATACCGACTGGGAGGAACACGAAGACAACTAATCAGAAGACCAGCCTGAACAAATAGACCCATAGAACCCCAACACAGGTTGGTATCTCTTTATAGACGGATTCACTGAACCTAACAGTTCGGGGATTGGTATTATCCTAGTCACACCCGCCAATGATCGAATTGAAAAGGTAGTTAAGTTAAACTTCGAATACTCCAACAATAAGGTTGAGTACAAAGCCTTGATCCATGGCCCCGACCTCGCACTCGACCTCGGCGTCCCTAAACTTACAGTTTTCACAGATTTCCAACTCGTCCAGAGACAATACTCTGGTAAAAATCAAGCTAACGGCTACATGACCGAATATGCTACTCTCGTCCGCCAGCGCATGGATCATTTCTCTGAAAAATCTTCTATTATTCACTATCCCAGAGGCAAAAATAGACACGCATATTCCCTCGCCTACATAGCAGCTATGTTAGGCCAGTCTGAATCCCAAACTCTTCATATCGAAGTACTCGAACCCCCAAGTATCGACCAGATAGAAGTCAATGTCATCAATAATGGGGGTGAGAGTCTCGATCCAGACGACTGGCAAATACCATTCCTCGATTACTTCAACAATGCTATCTTCCCAGATGATCCCAAAGCTAAACGGTCATTATTAGAAAACTGCCGCAGATACACTATTCTCAAGCGCGAGTTATATCGAAACCCCCAAATAGCGTCCTCCTTCGATGTATTTCTCAAAACGAAGCCTCTTCAATTCTTACCGAACTCCACGAAGGTACCTGCGGTGTTCAAACCGCTGGTCGATCTATGGCCCTTTGAGCCGTTTCCCAAGGTTTATTCTGGCCTAATATGAAGAGGCAAGCCGAAGAGTATACCAAACACTATGATAAATGCCAGTGCCATACCCACGACATCCATAGCCCCTTACAAGACCTCCACTTTAGCCAAGTCTATTGGTCATTTAAACGATGGGTCATTATTGATGTGGGTCCTTTTCCCAAAGCTTTAGGAAGCAGAGAGAATATCCTTATTACAACTGATTATTTTACCAAATGGGCCGAAGTCGTACCTTTGTGTCAAACCAGAGAAGAAGAAGTCATCAAATTCCTATGGGAGAATATTATGACAATGATCCACAATTCGTCAGGAATAAAGTTAAAAATTTCCTCAAGAAGTACAACATCATCCTCTCCCCCTCAACACCTTACTACTCCCAAGGGAATGGTTAGGTCGAAGCAATCAATAAAACAATTATCGACGGTCTCAAAAAGTGTGTCGACGCAAAGAAAGGATGATGGGTTTAGAAATTACAGCATGTCCTCTGGGCTTACCGAACAACACCAAAAAAAGTGACCGGCTACACCTCTTTTCTCCTAGCCTATGGTACTGAAGCAGTGTTCCCTACTCAATTTAAAGCACCCACACAAGATCCTAACCTTCCAGATGAAGAGAATGAGTTCGAACTCGGGTACAATATGCAATGAATTGATGAAACCAGAGACCGAGCCATCGCCAACCTCGGCCGTTACCATCTATCCCTCCAAAAGTTATTTAACAAGCGAGTTCAACCAGGAAGTTTCAATATTGAAGATCTTGTACTTCGACGTATCATACAGTCTTCGAATCCTCGAAATGACAGCAAGCTAGCCGAATCCTGTGAAGGACCTTATGTCATTTACGATAAAACCGACAAGGGTTCATATTACCTGATGACAGAAGACGAAGAGCCTCTACCAAATCCATGGAATACAATACAGATAGTATCATACATCAGGCCACGACCTTCACATTGCTCTACTGATGTAAACACATTATAATCAGTGAACATCTTCTTCCTCTGAACTTCGTCTCCCATTATCTAGTAAGTTTCTAAGTTTACCCTAAGTATCATGTCAACCCTTCGACCCGACTAATACTTGGGGGAGACCTTGAAAATTTTCAAGTCTCCAAAATTCAAGCAAACTCGAGGGACATGAATGGTTGAGAGACCAGACCCTCGAGAATGTATGAGGACGACCACATTCTACTTTGATTAGGCTCAGGCCTTCGAAGTCCAGGGAATTTTTTGGTTTGCCCTAAGTATCATGCCAACCCTTCGACCCAACTGATACTTGGGGGCAACCTTGAAAATTTTCAAGTTTCCAAAATTTAAACAAACTCGAGGGGCATGAATGGTCGAGAGACCGGACCCTTGAGAATGTATTGGGGGCAACCACGTTCTACTTTAATCAGGCTCAAGCCTTCAAAGTCTAGTAAATTTCTTGGCTTTCCCTAAGTATTATGTCAACCCTTTGACCCGACTGATACTTGGGGGCGACCTTGAAATTTTTTAAGTCTCCAAAATTTGAACAAGCTCGAGGGGCATGAATGGTCGAGAGACCGGACCCTCGAGAATGTATTGGGGGCTACCACGTTCTACTTTGATCAGATTCTGGCCTTCGAAGTCTAGTAAATTTATTGGTTTACCCTATGTATCATGTCAATCCTTCGACCCGACTGATACTTGGGGGCGACCTTGAATTTTTTTAAGTCTCCAAAATTCGAGCAAACTCGAGGGGCATGAATGGTCGAGAGACCGAACCCTCGAGAATGCATTGGGGGCAACCACGTTCTACTTCGATTAGGCTCAAGCCTTCAAAGTTCAATAAATTTCATGGTCCCACCCAAGTGTCACTCCATCTCTCGACTGACACTCGGGGAACCATCTCGAAGCTCTTCAAGGTTCGATAATTCTACAAGTATGCTACACTTACAACATATGGAGATACAACTATGCAAGGACATCAAAGCCTATATGACACACAAGAAACTTCAGTACAACATATATCAGAGAATCAGGTTCAATACAAATTAACAAACAAATTCAAGTCAACTTCAGCATCCATCAGCAAGTTAAATCAATCACAAGTTCAAAGCTCAAATGCAAAGCAAGCTCAACATTGTTCAAATATTACAATACAATAGAAAAATTGGAAAAAATATTTTTGCACGCCTAGTACAATACCTCATATCGGAGTGGCTACACCATCTCCTTCTACATGTTCCTCCTCGCCAACACCTTCAACGCCCTCAGTCGAAGGGTTCGACACAGTAATATTCGCGACTTCTTCAGTACCAGTCCCAGCAGCAGCTACTCCCACACCTACACAAGCAACATCTACTTCTACCCCTTCTGTCTAAACAACATCGTCAGCAACAGGATCATTGGCTCTGGGTAACATTTTAAAGTTTTAGGATCATACCCCAAATCTTTGATGAACTCCTTTAGCCAGACATTAGTCTCACATTCATCATCAAACTGCCCTTGGAAGCTCTCCCTCTGTTCTTTTATTGCCTTAACCTTCTCAGCCAGCTTCGACTCTAGCACTCACGTATGGTTGAAATACTGGGCTTCGAGTCTCCTCTTGTATTCACCTCTGACAGTCCCTTGCTCTCGCTTTAAAATGTTAATCTCAGAAACCAGTGATGTCTCGGTCCCTCGAGTGAGCTCTAGATTTTCAACTGCCTATTTCAACTGCCACGATGTTACCATTTGGTCCTTGATGAAAACCTGCGACCAAGCATCTGTCTGCTAAAATAATTGACCCATCAGTATCTCTTGAAGTATGATGCACTTAAGCAAAATTTCAGAATTTCAAAAGTAAAACAGTTACCTGATACATCGTCTTATTCATCCTCCTCCCAGCTCCACAGAGTGTTACCATCAAAGCAGCCATGGCTCGAGCCGGATCCTCTAGCTCAATCTCTATCAGTTCTTCGTCCACATCCTCTGCATCATCCTCCCCCACCGTTCTACACCTCTTCCGCTGAGATCCCTTTGGCTGCTGTACCTTTGGAGATTCAGGAAAGACCTTCCCCTTCCCTTATCAGCCTGCGTCGACGTCTGCTTCGACGCTTGCCTCGAGGCATCACGGGCTACTTTGCGTACTGGTCCTGCCTACTTCGGCACATGCTGCCCCTTGGGAACATAACTTACCTTCTTCACCAACTTCACCTTCTCCATTCCTTTGATCCCTTTCGATGAACCTTTACCCCCCCCCTCTTCTTTGATGGCTTTGGCGTAACGGGTGCGTTTCGGAGCAGGGAATCTGTCCCCTTCTACCTCTTCCTCTTAATACTCAGTTTCCTGAAAACACATTTTACCTACTCCTCGTCCGCGATGATCAGCTCGTCAATATAATTCCTCGGGTTTGTCAATACTCGGTTCATTGGTACTGCAGAACAAACAAAACATGGTTATCAATCTATTCAATCAATATGTCAAAAAAATCTTCGACCATCAATTTATCTGGATTATAAAGCCTATATTATAACTGATAAGGGTCCTCCCCTTCAGCATTCTCAAAATTACTCCGCACAACTACCAAGTCTTTGTCCCACCCTCGATCTGTCGAGCACATATCAAATAACCAAGGCTTATCTGAGTGACATTGGATATGGTATATGCCCACCTTCTGGTTTGCTTTCCTCGAGTAGAATGATGCAATATCATACCACTCGATCAAACCCCTCCCTTCACGCCTCAGTTCAACATTCATTCCCTCCACCACCCTCATCATTTCATAAAAATTTCCATTCATCTGGCAAAGGGCAACCTCCCAGAAGTTCAACACCTCCTTTACCAGCCTTCGAATGGGCAGTTGCATCCCTAGCCAAATCCGGCCCCTGAATGCCATGAAACCCTCTCGAGGTCGAGACTTGAAGGTATACCCAGATCTCATTGAATATAATACCACCCCTACCTTCGACAACTTTAGCTTAGACACAAATCGACCCAATCTCAGTTTCTCTTCTTCTCTTTAGCTGAGACCAACCCCACAGGTTCCCCCGACTCAGTAGAACTATTACTATAACCACTCTGCTCCCCCTCTTCCCTTTCATCCCCCAAAGGCTCAATACTACCTTCGTGTCCCCTTCTTTCTCCTCCCATCTACCCATTCCCCTCCCCCTTCGCGATTAGTTAAGCCTTTCGACGGCTCAGACTCGAAGCCCCAGTTTCAGGAACCACCACGGCTAATAGGGCATTTTTTGTAATTTCTAACTCCTCCAAGTTGCTGTTCTCATCCACGAGAGAACGACCAGACATACTCGGTTCATTTTCTTCAATCTCCTCGTCTATTAGCCTCAGCCTCGAAGAAGAGACACAGATTGATATATTCGACTATTACGTGTCAATAACTTATTTTTACCGACCCTCTCCAGCCCAAACTATCATAGTCAAATGTTCGACTCCAATCCCTGTCACACCATCAATACCCTCAGAACCCCAAAAGGCTTGACCCACAGATACATGGTTTCCTCCCTCGGTCATATCATCACAACTATAAACCCTAGCAGCCTCTACCTTAATATGTACTCCACATAAAAAAATAGAAGACGAAGCAACAAGATAGAAATAAGACGACATACCTGTTTGAGTAGAGTATTCTTCTTTCCTTGTAGTAAATCAGATGATCCCACAGCAATGACCAAACTCTATGGAACAGTGACGTATGTTCTCCTCCTCTAACTCTCTAGTTTTTTTCTATAAGTGGGTAAACGGGAACAGTAACCTTGCTCTTACCGTTATATATACCTCCTCAAAATAATAAACAACCGCCTTGATTTTCAAAACCGCTATCATTACCACTACCCTTCTACCCCTACTTTTCGGCTGAGATGTGTTTTGTCGACTTTACCCTCCATTATCCCCACGTGCGCGTCTCACGTTCACATTCACACAATTTTATATATAAACCAAGTCGAACCTTCTGATCCTCACTCAAAGCTGTCAAATCAAATCCTTACATCAAATCAACATTTTTTGTAATCCAAGAAAACCTCATGATGCCTGCAGGGCACTCTACCCTAGGCTCAGTATAGTTTCTGACATGCCAGCTATTTGGACTGTCAGTTCTGACTGTCGAAGCCAACCTACCATTGAAGCCCCTTCTTCCCGTCTACTAATAATCATCTGCATCATGTCTCAAACATTCATCTGCAGATAATCTAATATTCAATTTCAAAATGTGCCAGTCATAGTACAGTGCCAAACACGACATTTACTGCATTAACACCAACTCCGGGATACCCGCCTGATTCCCAGAGGATACTCAGAGGATGCACCCTCTACCAGTATGCATAGGGCATCCCACAAATGGGTTCCCCTGGCTCCAGTTCAAACAAATCTGGCATAATCCAATCAAGGCCTCGATCACCAAAAAACCTTTGCTTCAGCTCGAGCGTCTTCTCCCATATACGAAGCCCCCTTGCCGCCACTTATTTCTAGTACCTAGTGTTAAGAGTATCTCCGCTGCTTTGGGGTGAAGAAGAAGACATGATTACTCAGAGAAAGTGTAGCCGTCTGATGTTCCCTCAATACACCCTACTTATACCCGAAAGCAGGTGCATTTAAACCCTCTTTAATAAGAACCCGCATTTATCACAGTCTTAAAAGGTTTCCCTCAAAATTTTAATACCTTTTCAACTTCCCATACTCAACCATTTTATCAGCAAACGCACTCAATACCTATATCCGAGGTTTTACATTGACACATCCCCAGTCTCAAACCCTCTACCCCTATATATGCTTTTTCCCACAACCCTGTCAATATATACATTGAGCTTTGAGAATTCCAAATCAATTATTCATTCCAAGTCAAATATTAACCAATGCCTTCGATAACTATGACAATTCGAAGTAATTTTCCCCTCGTAGAGTATTGTTTTACCATTTACTCTTAATTCGAAAGCCTAACAGTCTATTCGCCTACCATACTTATCTGATGAAAAAAATGCATTATTCCATGAAAATACCTTTTTCATATTATTACTTCATTCATACAAAAGAAGAGAGAAGAGCAGAAGAGAAAAATATATAGACTTCAACAAGGGCAAAACATAAAAACTTTGAACACCCCCATACAAAACAAAACCCATCACCACCTTACGAAGAACTCGCCCTATTTTTAAATGGACCAGTTCTTCCCGCCGAGCCCTTCCCATCCTCCAATAATTGATCCTCAACCTGCACAATATACTCAGCCAAACCCGACAGAAAGAGGTAGCGCTCATTGGCAGCTGTAAACCTCCACTGCATCATCCCCCACAAGTACGCATAGGAGTATCCGTTGATTGGCTCCCCAGGTTCCACCTCCACCAGGTCTGGCATGTTCCAGTTGAGCTCCATGTCACTAAAGAACTTTAGCTTTAGTTAAGCCATTTTCTGTCATATTGGACAGTCTTTGGAAAATCCTATCCTTCTCTGATAACGCGTGTTGGGAGTGGTATCCATGATTGTTTTCACAAAATACAGAGGAAGAGAGTGAAGATGAAGAGTATACAATGTTACCCCCTCACAAGCCATATTTATATCCTCATTAACATCATTTATTACTCCGTAATCTCCATAACTTCATAATTACCCTCCTTTATTACCTTCCTCAGAAACCCAATATACATCAGTCAACCGTTCAACTTCCAGCAGCCGACAATTTTTCTCAGCAAACGCCTCTGCACCTATTCCCGAGACCCTTGCTGAGAGGGGGCGAATGTAGTAGCCTACTCGCAGCCTTCTAGCTCCAGTCGAATACTTGAAGGCTACATCAAAGCCTACATGAATACCTTGAAGCCCAATCAATCCGTTAAAAAGCCTTTCGTGACTGCACAAACTTCAACTATAAACAAGCCTCGAAGAAGAAGATAGATCCGTCAGCACACGAACCCCACATCAGCATCAGAAATACTTTGACCATAGTCATACATAGTCGAAGGCATACATGTCAGATAAGCTAGTTCACCAGACAAGAACGGCAACATTGTTGGTCCTGACAACTACAATGACAAAACCAACAATGGCTAGAGTGTCAGAGCACAGTGCCAGACCTGACATTTATGGTATCAACACCAACTCTGGGATACCTGCCTAATACTCAAAGGATACTCGGAGGATACACCTATAATTTGACTTTCCTTGGTAACTCGGCCCTTCCTATATTCTATAAATAAGAGAGAGGGGGAACCAAGGGGAGGTTACGAAATCTCTCCCCATAACCATTTTAGTTTACCTTCGATCACTCTATAAATTACCCAGTACTCAAAACTTTGACTACTCGACAGTTATATCAATTCTCTTAAAAATCCTCATTAGAGGTCATGGAGTGTCCCATTTTTGGCCTTCATGTAAGTATATTATCAGCAGATTATTCGTATTATTAATTATATGCTTGACCCCTTTGATAGAAGATAAATCTCGTGGTGTAAGAGCTAACTTCCCCTCCTTGCGAAGTTAGGCCTCTACACCATTTATTTCGGTGGTGAAGTTCAGTCCGAAATCAGCAGAGGTCACCAATTTTCTAAACGTCAGGTGATAGAACAACGACCTCAACCTCAAATTCTAGTACGAGATCGTTTGAGTGAGGGTACCGGTACTCATAATCCTCAATCTCCTCGTCAAGCCACTCAATCGACACGTTAATATGGCACACAAGAACATATGGATCAGCGCATCAAAGATTTAATTGAAGCATAAGTTCTGGGCACTACAGACGACCTTACAAAGTTACAAGGAAGTCTGATTGCCAAAGAACTATTCAATATGAAAATACTTAAAGGTTTCTATACTCTAAAAATTAGTAAATACAAGGGCACCGATCAAAAGAGCACATTCAAAAATTTCGTGATTCATTGGGGTTGTATTCCAATCTCAACCACATCCTCTGCCATTTATTCGTAACAAGTCTATAGGAAGAATAGCTCTGAAGGCTCCACTCTTTACCTGTAGATTTTATACTCACATTCGATCAGCTACAAAAACAATTCATCAAGATGTATGCTCACAACAGAGAAAAAGAAGAGAATTTATATTCTTTTATTAGTCTTAAACAGTCACACAGAGAGAAGCTCGAAGCTCTTGCATAGAAGTTTTTATAGCTGGCGCGTAAAGTAGACAATCTCGATCAGAAAATAGTTGTAACTGTTTTTACCAACCCGCTCAAGCTCGACTGCAAGGCCAAAGATCACCTCTTCCTCAATAGACCTGTGACCTTGGAGAATATGATCACCAAGGTCAATGGTTATGTCGACATCAAAATGATGATGTCTGAAAGGTATAAATCTAATAAATCCGTCCTAACCACGAAAGGTCCATCTGTAGATTGAAACACTAAACGAAAGGAGGATAAGGGTGATCAAAAGTGTTCTAAGGGCAATACTGGCAACCCTCGGAAAGGCAGTTCACTACCCAAACCGATTCTCCCAAAGATGAATGTTTGAATCTTCGCAATTTTTCTAATCCTCTCCAAGGATAAGCTATACCGTCCCTCTCAACCATTGGATCCAATCAATAGCTTCCCGTACTTCCTGCATCATAAGGTAAACCATCATTCTACTAACAACTGCTATGCTTTACAGAGGTTGCTGGAATTCACTTTCAAGGAGGGACGAATGTACGAATACATTATCGACCAGGAATCATACAAGGATGACAGTTATAAGAAGCAGCTCGAAGTAGTCCAGGTCAAAGATTAAGCTGAGGGGAAACATATATACCGTATGTACCACAGTAACATGATTAAAATCCATCAGATCACCATCTTTTGCTTATTCAAGCGCAGGAGGCTGACAGAATACTGCGATCTCACACTTCAAGATAAAAAAAAGCCAAACTTCTACTTGAGCCAAGCAATCGCCAGCTTGGGATCTCAATCGAAGATTGGGACATTAGTCATAGAAAATTCCCACATCATAATGCATTAGTCATAATGCTCAAGATGAAGTTGTTTGTCATGCACATAATGATGATCGATACTGGAAGCGGTATTGAGATTTTCTTTCAAGGCACAATCAACCAAATGGGGTTGGCCGATCAAGTTATTCCAAGCGGCAACAATATCAGTTTTAAAGAAGAGTGAGTAGGCAAGTTTATCTTACCTATTACCGTAAGACTAGCCACCATCGATGTCATCTTCTACGTTATCAACGCTAAATCTCGTTATCTCAGGATTATGGGCCGCTGCTGGATTCATAACATAGAAGCATTCGCTTCTGGGCCCTGAAGAAGAACCTTCATCTGTGATTTCCAGATCTACTGTTTCTTATTCCTTGCAGCATGGGATTAGAGTTTTGAAGTTGGTTCAATTTTGCATCTTCTTCCTCGTTGACTGTCGAGAGGCATTTCAAACTATTACTTGATATAATTTTGAAAGTAATCTATATATTGTCTGTAATGATAGTTTATCTGTAATGTAATCTGTAAAAATAATTGAACTAATGAAATGTCATCGACCTGTTATCTTGATGTTGTCTATCAAACTTCATAACTTCTATGTGTAGGTTTGGGTTGTGAAGTATAGGTCTGCAAGTACGGGGAATAGTAGTTTGTTACTTGGTCTTTGCTGTATAAATCGAACTATATGGATCTCAGTGTGTGTACCAGTAAATGGTAGTGATAGGTGAGGATTGAAAAATTGGAGAATCTCAAAAATGTGATGATTGGAACTAGATAAATTCTGCAAGATGGCTCAGTTGTTGTAAAGGTATATGGTATTTTGCGATCTGTGTATTCGAACTAGCTAAAAATTGTCTCGACCTGTGGAAAGAATTGATATTAGTCTGTAAGGGCTACCGCTGGATTTGCTTGACTGTATGTTGTCATCTTCATATCTGTGCGTATAAAATCTGAGGAGATATTTCATAATATGGAAAGAATGACCTGTCACAATAATCGGGATTGTCTGTTGATATTCTTCTGTCTTAAAAATTTTCTTATAAAATATATCTTCCAGCAAAATCTTGTGGAGTGATATGGATTCTCGAAGATCTTCTTGGTGTCTATATAAAGTAGGGATTCTTGGCTTCTATGTCTTGTATCTTCTGTAAGGATAATTTCTTGTGCGAGTAACCATGGTGAGGACGCGTTCCTAGCGTGCTCGTCATGGAGCAGACGGTAGGTTCCATATCAAGGTTGCTAAACTTCATGAGCGATATTTTTGTCGACTTCCTTATGATGCAGTGTTACTGGAATGGCCATTGAATTTGATCGGTCTAGATGATGAAGGCAGGTGTGCGGAGTATGATCACCTTTTTTGGTACGATATACTTCGTAGGTCTCTACTGGATGACATGGTACGAGAAATGACTATTCGACAGCTCGCATGTAATAAACTTGTTGAAGAGGATTCAAGGGCAGCAAGAGGAGAGATAATTCCATGTGGTGAAGTGAACCATCCAGGCTACTTTAAATGTAATTATAGAAGTATGTAAGATCGAACTGAGGAAGTTCGTAATAAATAAGTAATCTGTTTTGTAGTAATATGTTTAGGTTATCTGTTATATGTTGAATGGGGCATAGCTGTTGCATCGATCTGAGATAAATAAGAATAAAGTATTATGTTTTACTGTTTATGTGTAGATATTGTGGGTGATAGCTATATGATTTTACCAACTGTATAGATATCTTCGAATTTTGAATATTGAACTTTTTTAGGAATGTCGTACGATCTTGGTATAATATAAAAGTAAGGTGATTGGTTGATTGTACTGCGTTGGGGAAGAGGGGCAAATTTTTTTAATGGCAGACAATAGAGACAAACATAGTGAAAATAGACATTATCACCAAAGTCATGATGATGCTGTTAACCAAAAAGATGTATCTAGAGAGACAGTAGGGGTTACTGACACGTGTCTGAAGGAGCTATTATTTCATAAACCGAGGGAGAGTATAAAAGCTTGTATCTCTCTCCCTCATAAATTATCAACAGTTGGAGAGAGAGAGAGAAAAGTTATGCAAATATTATCTCCAAAGAGAGGAAACATTTAAATTCTAAGTATAATTTGAGAGGAAAAGGTTCATCGGGTAATATAAAACTGTTGGACAAACGACGGGAGTGGTCATTTTGGGTAAGACGTCCGGGTAAAGCAGAAGATTGTTGTTCTTCAATTACAGGTCTGTGATATGTGCCTCTGTTTGTTTGATTTGTTGTTGCTAGTAATCTGTATGATATTGTCTATTTATCATTTTTGATTGAGGGATACATAAGTTTTATAATGTAGGGGTTTTAAGATCTTTGAATAATTGATGAGAGAATTCTATAGTGTAGAAGGTTTGGTATATGAATAGACTGTAGAGAGAGAAAATGCTTGTTTAGAGAAGTAGAAGGAAATTGGAAATGATTGTTTTTTTGTTTTGGGAAATTGTAAAGTAAACGTGTTAACTGGGTAGAAACATGGGTGGGGTATTTTTACTGTATGTAGGGTGTAATATGTAAAGAAGAGATAATAATAAAATATTTAGTGTATCTGTAGGTTCAGTATACATTCCAAACCTAGAATTCCCATGAGTAAATCTGTAGTATCTTCAAGTTTAAAGGAAATATCATCGCCGGGGAGGGGAGGACGAGCGTAATACCATGGAAGAAATTGTAAATAGTATAAAGGTGACTGTAGAAGTTGGGGAAACCAATAAAATAGAGAAAGTGATAGATAAAGAGGATTCAAAAGAGAAAGATAAATTGTTTATCATATACCCGAAGGGAGTAGATGAAGGAAAGGAATTTTTAAAATACAAAAAGATATTACAGGGAGAATGGGGAAATTATCTGATGGACCAAGGTCACCGGTTTAGGGCCTATATCCTAGGAAAAGGGGAGGAGGCGGTATACTACAAAGTCCCTTGTTTGGAGAAGTAGAAAAAGGAGAGAGGGATTAGTGAGGATGTTGATATCTTGTACTATAATGGGCTAGTACGCCCGAATGATGGGTTTTTCTATTACTTGAATCAGGTCATGTATGGCATTAGAATTCCTCTGACCTTCTTTCAAAAAGGGTTTATGAATGTATTGCAATATTGCCCTGCCCAGCTGAATGGGAATCTATATGAGATGATGAGGGTATGTAAGGCACTGAATGATAAATGGATAAAGGAAGGGCCTGCTAAGCTGTTAGAAGCTAATGATGTGTTAAAATTTTATAAATGGAAATATGTCAAAGGCCGAAGTAGTGGTTACCTGTATAGTAATTCTTCTAGGAAAAAAAAATTGACTTTGAATCTGCGGGTAGACCATGGAATGATCATTTTGTATGGGTAGGTGATAACTGTATGCAGATTCCAGATAAACCAGCGGTAATTTTGAACCATAAATATTATAACCTGAGTAAGTAACGTTGATCAATCTTTGACTAACCATTATCATGTCTTCGAGCTGTTAATTAATGTTTTGCTCCTTGTTTTGTTAGAACCCAA
Source organism: Kingdonia uniflora (assembly GCA_014058105.1). Lineage (NCBI taxonomy): Eukaryota > Viridiplantae > Streptophyta > Magnoliopsida > Ranunculales > Circaeasteraceae > Kingdonia > Kingdonia uniflora. Next base: position 3,258,792 of record JACGCM010001272.1, read on the forward strand.
TCCTTCATCGGCGCTGATAATACCAGCTTTTTCGACTGCATTGCTCGTGATCAGGTCGAGTTAAAGCAGGTACTTGGTGGGCTAGGTATTCGCAGGGATAAGAAGGTAGATTCCATAGTACCCAAAGTTTAGCGAGCTCACGAGAAATGAGCTATGGCTGAGGAGAAAGCTCTTTTGACTGTTGATGATGTCCTTAGTCTTCCACCTCCTGCACCTGAAAACATGAAACGGACTACCCGAAGGTCAAGAAAGTTAGCTCTGCAGTGTATGCCTACTACTGGGGTGGTGACCACAGAACTAGATATTGCAAAAACTATATCTGGGGATGTCAAGGAGAGACAGGAAGTGAGTGTTGTAGGGGACTACCCCTCGATCTTACCTAAATTGAGTTGTCTCTAGTTCGAACTACCTCCATGTCAGACTCACGTATTCTCCACATGAATTTTCCAATCAACATTGCCACATACTCCTCGAACTGATAAATTACGTGGGTCGAGCTCAAGCTGAAAGACCTGAACAAGACAAAGCCAACTGTCACTCTCGAACTAGGCATTTACTTAGTCAACTACCACTAACCATATTGGTTGGAGAACGTGCTCCAGCACGATGAAGAATTACAAAAAAAGCCTATATAAAGAAAAAGTTCCATAAGAGACAAGGACAATAAAATTATAGGAGAAATCACCAAAAAAACTATATTTTTTGGATTCTCAAAAGCTCTAAACATCTTATTCACAAGGTCAAGTATTTCTAAGTCTAGAGATCACTTGTAATAAGATATCAGCCTCAGCAATAAATGTCACTATTACAAAAATCCTCAACCTGAGGTCATGGTTTTTAACCTATTCATAGGTTTTCCACACTAAACACCTATGACATTTCATGTTTTTAATTAGATTTTGTTATAGGTACATTGGTGTAAAAGCTAATTCCAGTCCACTTCAAGCTTACGGAATTAGGCCATTACATTTGGCGCCGTTATGTGAAAGAAAATCCTTTCCACGATATCCTAAGGCATTCAGTCACTCTACTACAAATTTTAATCATGGTCACTTCCAGACGACCAGCAGCCGAAAGCCAGCTCGACCGTTCAGTTGAGCCATAATAACTTACCGAGCTACGGGCGAATCTCAACGTGGAGAAAAAGAAACGCAACGAGCTCGAATGTCAGTTAACTCACGACCGAGAACTCTAAGAGAAAGAGCACTAAATTGAGCGACAAGCTCATTTGACAGCGCTCAGATGGCACAAAGACCAAATGACATCAATGCAGGCTGCCTTACAAGATCTGTAAAACACTCAGCAGGCTCCTCCAATACGAGATCATGATCAGGTGCCAGAAGCCTCTCGGGTCTCTACAAGGGAAAGATTGGGACCTCAAGGTGCCACCAACAAAGCTATATCTAGAAATATTCGGAATGAACCTCTGTAAAGCCTCTCGGGTCTCTGATAATTATTATGCTTTACAGAGGTTGCTCGAGTACATTTTCAAGGAGGGACAAATGTTATAATATATTGTTGACCAAGAATCATACAAGGATGGCAGCTATAAGAAGCAGCTCGAAGTAATCCAAGTCGAAGATAAAGCTGAGGAGAAGTATCTCTACCATATGCACCATAGAAACATGATCAAGATGAATTAGATCACCAACTCTAAACGATTCAAGCGCAAGAGGCTGTCTGAATGCTGCGATCTCACACCTCAAGACAATAAAGCTAAACTTCTGCTTAAGTCGAGTAATTGCCGGCTCGGGATATCATTCGAAGATTACGATACTAGCCATGTCAAATATTAACATCATGATGCATTGGTCATAATGCTCAAGATGAAGAAGTTTGTCATGCACACGATGATGATCGATACTGGAAGTGGTATTGAGATTCTTTTTTCAGAGCACTATCGACCAAATGGGTTTAGCCGATCAAGTCATTCAAAGCGATACCGATATCAGTGGATTCAATGGTTCTAAAGAAGTGCGAGTAGGGAAGATCAACTTACCTATTACCGCAGGGCCATCCAGAATCGACGTCATCTTCTATGAGATCAGCGGCAAATCTCGTTATCTCGGGATTATGGGCCATTGTTGGATACATGACATGGAAGCAATCGCCTTCACCTATCATCCAGCGCTCTGCTTCAAGCACAACGATGGTATCTATGAGATAAGGGGTAGTCAAAAGCTTTCTCGAGCTTACGAAAATATTGTCTATGCAGTTCTAGATACCTCTAACAAATATGCTGCATAGCAATTACTGTAAGCAGATCATTCTAATGATCAGCCTTTCACGGAGGAGCCCACTGAATATATCAACATTGATGGACTCAACAGAGGTACTTTCATCGGTACTAAGCCGGTTCAGCATAAAAAAGATACTATAATTTTTTTCTTATGACTAAATCGAGACATTTTTGCGTGGTCTTTCGAAGAGATGCCTGGGGTCGATCCGACCAAGGCATATCACAAATTGACCATCACCATCTACGCCACGGCAGTCAATCAGAAATAGTGACGCCTATCACCACGACTTCGAGATGAAGTTAACATGGAGATCGAGAAATTGATCAAAGTGGGATTCATTCGAGAAGCCAATTATCCCGATTTGATATCCAACATCGTTGATGCCCCAAAAAAGAATTGAAAAGTCTGAGTTAACTCCTATCTATGATGGATGATACTTCGGGATACAATTAAATTCCACTCTTGGATGAAGATCAAGAAAATACCACTTTCATCACTGAAAGAGGGTTTTACTGCTATAAAGTCATGCCCTTAGGACTCAAGAACGCAGGTACAACTTATCAACGATTAATGACTACTATGTTTAAAGCACAACTCGGGAATGTTGTGGAAGTCTACATTGACGATCTCTTGTACATGAGCGTGCAGTCCATTAACTTCATCTCTGATCTCAACATAATATTCAATACTCTTCGATCTTATAGGATGCTTCTCAATCCTGGTAAGTATGAATTCGGAGTACATTCAAGTCAATTTCTAGGCCACCTCATCAGCAAAAAGGAAATTGAGGCTGATCCAGATCAGATTTGGGCTCTCCTTGACATGCCACCTCCAAAAATGACGAAAGATATTGAGAAACTTTTCGGCAAGATTGCTGTTATCAGCCGTTTTGTTTCAAAATCTTTATACCGCTGTCGTTGGTTGTTCCTATTACTCTGCGGGTGCACCAAATGAGCAAAAGTTTAGCCAAACACAGAGGTTCAATGGACATCAGAATACGAAGCAGCTTTTCAGGATCTCAAAACCAATTTGGGGAAGTATCCTATCATGAGTACCCCAGTAGATAATGAGAAACTGATTATCTACTTAGCAATTGCAAATACTTCTCTCAGCTCGGTTCTCATTCAACTTGAAGGGAAAATTGGGAAGCTAGTCTACTTTATCAGCAAAACCCTCACTTCAGCAGAAACGAGGTACTCAAAAATTGAGAAACTTCTTCTTACTCTTGTTTATACTTCACAGAAACTCAAGCACTACTTCCAAACTCATTCAGTCAAAATCATGACGAACAACCCACTTCAGGAGGTTATATCAAAAAAAGAATAATCAAGGAGAGTATAAGAATTGTCAGTCAGTTTGGGAGATCATTATATCAGGTTCGAACAACGCCATTCAAAAAGGGGCAGGCCATCGTTGATTTCCTCATGGATTTTCTAATGGAAGATCCCGAGTGGGAGGGGCATGATCCTGACCTTTCAGAGGAAGCTATATAAGATCCACCCCCAAAGCATTTGACGAACGAACTAAATGGGATACGAGAAAAGGGTGGAGATTTCTTACAGATGGATTAGTAGGACCCGCAGGGTTAGGAATAGGAATCATATTAATTACCCCTTCTAACGACATAATTGAGAAATCAGTCAGCTTAGATTTTGAGGCCTCAAACAATGTCACCGAGTATGAAGATCTCATTCACGGACTCGATCTCGCTCTCGAGCTCAGCGTCCCCGAACTCTCAGTTTACACAGATTCAATACTCATCGTTCACCATTACTCCGAGCAATACAAGAAGAATGGCAAGATTATCGAATACGCAGCCCTCGTTGCAGATAGGATGTGGAAGTTCGGGCAAGCAACCCTCGATTATCTTCCTCAAGGAGAAAATAGATACGCCGATTCCATGGCATATCTAGCTGGGGTCTTAGGTACAGAAGCTCAATATCTTCAGATCGAAGTGATTTCAACCCCTAGCATTGATCACATTTTTCTATGCACGATCAACACTGGGGGTGATAAAGGGGGAGACAGCCATTGGCAAAAGCCTTTCTTAGTTTATCTCGGTATCAACAACAAATGTGATGGACCACTTCCAACAGATCCGAAGGAGCGCCGACAGTTGATCGATAATGCAAAGTGCTATAACAATCAAAATGGTACCTTATACCGCCGTTCAGCCACGGGGCCTTACCTCAAGTGCCTCTCCAAACAAATAGCGGACGAGATGCTCCGCGATTTACATGAAGGGACTTGTGGCTCCTATGCCGCAGGTCGATCATTGGCAAATAGGGCCATTACACAAGGAGTATTTTGGCCCGGCATGTACAAGCAAGCAAAAGTGTACTCACGCAAATTGGATGCATGTCAATGTCATAGAAATATGATACGCGCCCCTGCGCTCGAACTTTATGTAAGCAAGGTGTTTTGGCCATTCAAAAGATGGGCATTCAACCTTGTCGGAAAATTTCCTAATTCTCCAGGTAACCACTGCCACCAACTCTTAGTTATCGATTATTTTACAAAATGGGTAGAAGCAGTTCCACTCTGTCGAACCAGAGAAGAAGAGGTCATCTCTTTTATCTTGGAACACATCATCACTACCTCATGACAGAAGAGGGAGCCTGCATTTTGAGTCCTTGGATCACTAGGTGGCTGAAACGATACTATCGTTAGGTCCTTCACTCCTCCTTTTCAGTTTCTTCACTTTTCATTCCAGAAGTGAGATTTCCATCTCTATCCAATGTACATTCTTTTTTGGAATTCAATGAAACTTACAAGTTTTTCCCCCATACATTTCTCTACTTCGTAGACAATACATAGATTAAAGCATAGATAATACTAGCTTTTAGTCAACATCATATCAGTTAAATCAAGAATAGACTTGGTTTGGCTGACTCTACTAAATTCCCTTCGATTAGAACAAGGTAGCACTTATTTTTCAATCAAAGGACTCTACCATACATAAGATAAGGCAAAGGTAAAACTAGTTTTTATCTCTTTCAATATGTTTGCGACATCATATCAGTTAAATCAAGAATGTACTTGGTTTGGCTGACTCTACTAAATCCCCTGTGATTAGAACAAGGTAGCACTTATTTTCAATTAAAGGACTCTACCAGACATAAGATAAGGCAAAGGTAAAACTAGCTTTCACCTCTTTCAATATGTCTACGACATACTACCAGTTAAATTCAGGTTATGCATGGTTTGACTGATTCTACTCAACTCCAAGATTAAAACAAAGGTCATGCTAGTTTTTAATCGAAGAGCTCAACCAGACATAAGATAAAGCCAAGGTAAAACTAGCTTTCATCTCTCAACATGTCTGCAAAACATATTGTTTCTTTTCAGGTTTACAAAAAGCCACTATAATAGATTATATTCTACTGTTGGGATGTCAGCTACGCTTACCCCTACACAGAAGGTTGACTAGCCATAAATTCTTGAGCTCGAGCAGTCACAACAATCCTGCCCTCCACTATCAACTCAGTAGGTCGAGGGCCTAGATCCATCCCCATGGAATTTGTATAATCTCCTCGATCTATATCAACCTTGCAGACATATTCCTTTTTTGACTTACAGTCAAACAAGGTATCTCTCTCTAACTCTAGTCTTTTTACCTCTTCTACAAAATAAGTAATCACTGCCCTCAATAATTCTGAATGCGAGGCCTAAGTTACAACTGAGTGAGAGAAAATCATCCTCTACCTCAGAAGGCGATCTTCTAACCTCCTGTACCATGCTTTATGACACTCCATTTCCCTGTCTATTTGATCTGTAAAAGTAATATTCTCTGCAGATTTTTTAACAGCTTTAGCTGACTCATCTCGATTAGTCGCCTCCAAATCAACAACTTGAGTCTTAAGTATCTCGATCTCCTTGTTCAGTTCTTCCACATCTGGAATTTTCTTTAACAATTCCTCTTTATCCTTTATCATAATCTCCTTCCCTCTGATAACACGCCTTAACCCTTTTTCCCTGATAAGAACAGGGTCCAGCTTTATTTGATACTCCCGTAGTTGCTCAACACCTTTGCGTACACGTCTTTGAATTCGAGCAACATCCCCATCCAGATCCCTTATTCGAGCTGATAAGCTAACAACATTCCCTGGAATAAGAGAAACTCTGGCATCATTTTTATTCTTCTTCAAGCGCTCCCCAGCCTCGGCATTTCTGACATGCAAATTGGCCTACGCCAGATCAATTTTTAATTGAGCCACTCTCTCATTCAACTCATAACACTTGCGTTATACCATCCTAAACTCCATATCCTTTGCAGAGAAAGATGCAGTCAATTGTTTAGATACAACTTTAGATGCAGATAGATCGTCTCGAGCTCTTTTTAGCTCGCTATCTTTATCAACAAATTTCTTCTTCAATCGCCCCAGCTCGTTCTTGTTATTTGCTAGATCAGATCAAATTTGCTCTTACTCATGCGCTTTCTTGGCCAAATCATCTCTTAAACCAGCCATCGACCGATTTAAACCTTCCTCCGATCTTTCTAGAGCATGTATACAGTAACGGGTCATGTTGGCCTCCCTGTTCTTTACCACCAATGTACCATTCTGGCTTTTGAGTTTCGCTGCATGTTCTTTTAACTCCTCGAGCTCTTTTTGCCTTTTCTCAATTTTGGCATCCTTTTCCTAGATCTGCCGAGTTAGGTCGATAAGTTTGTGCTGCGTCAACAAACTTGAAGTGCACCTTTACATGTTAATCTTCTCAATCTTCATCTGCCTCTCTCATCTTATCAAACTCCTCTGCAAACTCTTGGCTACATTGGCGAGCCTCATCTTCGCGCAAGCGAGATGACTCCAATTTAACCTGCACATGACAGTTACATTCTATCAAGTTTGATTTAGAACACTTAATCACTGCAGAAGACTCAATTTTAATAAGATATCTACTTTTTGACATCTACTGTGTAAACTACTTCTGAACGTAAGGCCGAAGTACAATCTTGGATGGATGCTCCATAACATATACTTCCAAATCTAAGGTATACATTCTCTATATTTCAGTTTACCAACAAACCTATTTTATGTGTACCATTCCAGTGCCGTTTGCACCTGAATCGGCAACGGGTTTTGGTCTGTCTCTATACTCTATATACTACTTTGTAACTCTATATTAATAAAGCATACAAATCAAATATTTTTTGCTCTATTCAAACCAGTAGCTCCGCTTGTGAAGATGACAGGGACGTTGAGGCCTCTCTCTCCATAGCTAGCTCAACCTCTAAATCTTTTATTCTGAGGCGTATGTTCTTAAGTTCCTACAGCAAGGTTTACGAAAGGCACTTAGCCTACAAAATACTATCCAAAATATATCCAATCAGTTTACAAACATTTCAAAATATTCATACAATCACAATTCTATCACACTATCCTACTTTCTTATTTTCCAACTCTGGGCGTTCGTTGTCATCCTCTTGGTTGTCTCTCATCATCTGGGGAGACACACCATCCAACCTATCCGCAACGCCAATGGCAGCATCTTCAGCCTCTTCATCCTCCTCCACATAGGTGTCAGCCCTAATGGAATCCACCTTATCTTCATAATACTCTTTGGACATAAGGTGACACCCAAGCCTGTCACGCTCAGCTACAACCTCCTCCAAGTCCACTTTTGCCTCCGCCCGAAGCATATAGATCTCTACTACTTGGGAAGCCTTCAAGGCCTCCTGCTGCCTCTCCTCCTTGCTTAAATTAGATTTCAATCGAGCTACGTTCCTTTCGTGCTCGACCTTCTTCCTCTTCAGCTCAACTCTCTCCTCCTCAACCCTGAGCCATATTCCCTTCATCAGCCGAGCGGCCTACAAAAATCAAATAGAATCGACCTTATTGATGAGCTCGAATCATAATACAAAAATTTATTACAATACATATTCAAACTTATGAACATAACATTTTTCTTATCTCTTCATCCCTGTAGAAAGCTGCCAACCTGGTTTTTTCCTCCACCTCTTTCCAATCATCCACTACCATAGGTCGATCCCCTATGACCTTTACCCCTAACGTTTCAGAAGGTTCAACCCTTCTCCTTTATTTCACGGCCTTGCCACTTCCTGTGGTCCCAGAAGACGAAAGATGCTTCAACATTTGCCTTTTGGGGAACATTCGAGCTAATTTGCTCATCGTAATGAACTCAGGTAATCTTGGGCAGTCCGCTCCAGGGACCTTAGGCAAGTTCGCTCACCTTTCCCCATCAGTTCCCTTTTTCTTACTGTTGTCAGCACTCGTCATTAGCCTTGTCGACTGAGATTTCAAAACTTTATATACTCGGCTGTTAACATACTTTTTCTAGCTAATGCCAAGATCTTCTAGTACAACCTCAAACTCTGTCTCCTCTTGAATGACTGTATCCAACAATGACTCTTTCCTTGTCACCTGTGATTTAAGACCTGTCATACACAAAATATTAACATCAACAAGCATCATACAATTTCAACTATCAATCTCATATATTTTACAATGTTATACTTACTTTGTTTTATAGTTTTAAACTGAAGTTTCATGGGTTCTTCATCATCTTTCTGAAGGCAACCACCCTTCACCCATATTACATTATCATTCCATGGTTGACCTGATGAGTTCAGATCGAAGAAGCGAGGTCGAGTTACGCTCGCACAGAAATATGCCCCTCCACTTGCAGAATAGTTTTTTACACCATAAAACTGTAACACATCCTCAGAAGATATCCTCCTCCTTCTCCCATCTCCTTCCCACTATATATTCAAAGATTCATAAATACTTATTACCTTCCACATGTTCCCTTTCATCTTAATGGGACAGGCCCCGATGAGATTCATAATCCCTTTCGCCAGATTGCTAAGGGGAAGACTCAACCCATACTCCAACTGAGACAGGTAATATAAAAAACCCTCTGAAAGTTTAGTCTGAACATCCCCATCAAACTACTCTAAAGAGATCGATTCTAATATACCCTTATCCATTTCCTCCTTCACCAAATCAGCCAATAAATAAAGATATTCCTCCCCCGTTGCTATAGTACAACCCCTAAATTACCTGCCGGCATAATCAATACAGTTACCCTATCTACCTCCAATACAGGCCCTGGCTTTACAAAACTCTTTGAATACATCCGAATGAGGAGGATAGGATACCAATCTTCTAGGGAAACCTAGAAATTGATCAGCACCTACTTCTTCTTCACTTCCAGACGTTCTAATCTTATACTCAACTGACCAACCAGAGGTCGATGCCTCACTTACAGGGGAGCTCCTCATATCAACTATAGGAAATGATTTTACCATACACAATATGTTCAACCTACACACAGATCCAAGTATCTATCATTATCTTTTAATATAGGTTAGCCACATTCAAATATCCTTTATATATCATATAACAAAAGATTTTCATAGATTACTATAAATAGTAATTTATCATTTTTCCTAGCAATACCAAATGATCTTCAATAATCACGTATACACATCACAAATCCTCTACTAACTATTTATGTCAAAGTGTGAATCCGAGGCAGTGCCGAATCCTTCCTTCACCACGTTGTTGTACAACCACATTCGCGACCCAGTTTTAGCGACTCTCTCACGCCTTGACTAATGATCCCTTTCGCTTAAATCTCCCTGAGTTTTTATGTTATTTGTGCCTCTCTTTTTCCTTCCTCTCTCACTGCTCTTCAAGTTTTCAAAAGTTGAAAAATGTTTGATTGACGAAGATGAAGCAGTATTTATATTTTTTCTCTCTAACTGCTGGCAGTTATTGAGCCTCGCACGAGCTATCCTCGATTTTAGAACTGAGGCATCCCTTCCACTATCTATGTCAGACGTCTTGTACCTTTTCGATAAAAACACCTTCCCATCATTGCCTTTTCCCTTATATTTTATTTTATTTCTATACCTATTTTCCAAATTTCCCTCTGACCTCACCACATTCATGATGACTCACTATTACACACAATCAAGTTTTCACTACTTTGGCATAAGGGACAAAATTAGAAACTCCCTCTATTTTCTGTATTTGTTTCTTCTTCTACTCTTATAGCAACAGTGACATCATTTCCAAAGCTCCCTTTAACAGAATTTTAAAATATTTTCAAATTGGTTTTTCATAACAGTCACAAACATCATTCACCAAAATAGAGGATCTATTCAACAATAATTTCTTTCAAATTATTCAAACTCAAATAATTACATTTTTAATACCCCTATTTTACGTCCGCTCCATTCGCCTCACATATAATACATCTAAAACAACCTTGATGACCTGGGGAACCTCATCAAATCAATAAACCTATGACAATCCTCATATCCTCAAAATTAATCTCTTCTTCAGCAATCAACACTACTACCTCTTCTCGATCTGTGGGATCCACCACCAGTTCACAAAAAAACCCCTAATAAAAAAAATGTACATACTCAAGTTCCCTACCCATTGAATCTAAACCTTTGAACTGACAGTCCCTCACTGGCAACTAAGCATCATAATCCAACAGTCCAAAAATTCTCTCCCGCACTTCAGCGATCTTTATTGCCAATCGTCCTTCAGCGGCATAACGGATTCTCTGGGATCGAGTCCACACCATTCTTATCTCTTCTCCCAGATTCAAAAATCATTCTACACTTATTTCTACATTTATACTACCAATCCCCCGTAAGTTGTGATATTATCCTTTTATCTCGTAGTAAAAATCCCATATCTTACGAGAACTTATTTGAACATATTTCTTCCTATCGGGCTCAGTAATTCCAGACTGTTACATATCGAATTTATTCTTTCCAGATCAAATTTTCTAAAGCGACCTCTACAAGATCGATTCTTAATTCTAAAAATCCTATAATTTTTTTTGCCACATTTCCAGCTCACAGATCGAATAATATTCTCCTCTTAAACATATTTTCACAGATAAATGTATAATAGTTCAATTATTACAAGTATTTTACTTTCTGCCCTCATACATTTCATTTCATACAAAGTCTTCATACAACTCGATTTCTAGAGTTATTCTATTTCTATATCAGCACGAATTTGGTTAACAATTTTTTTTCATCTCGAATATATTACAAGTGCTTTTACAGATAACAAGTCTTTGAAGTACTCGACATCAGGTACTTTACAGATAAGAGTTATGTCCAGTACTCAGCTTTAGGTTCTTTACAGATAACAAGTTTCTTAATGCTTCTACAACTAACAAGTCTTTCAGTTACTCCAAAATGTCAAATCCTTCAGTTTGTCCTGCTTCAATAATTTTCACCCTGATACAAAGCAGACATTGGAAACAGCGAGTATCATCCCTCCCATGAGTTTAGTCAAAGTCAAGACGAACTTCAAAGGGAAACTATAGGAACAGGAGACCCGGTGCTTGAACCAACCCTTCAAACTGAAGGTCTTCTCAGAATAGAGTAGCGATAGAAATGCAAAAGCAGACTCCCTTTCTCTGTCTTCCTCCTCCACTACCATCACCGCCTCCCCTATAACCATTAACCCCTCAGAGTTATTAGAAATAAAGAGGGCCCAACCTTATAATCCATTGTGACGATGGACATCAGTGCAACTTGACCGCAGTTATGCCAATCTCTGTATTTGTCTCCCCAACCTTATCTTCTGCAAGGATGCGAAGACAAACCCAATGTTGCTCGCATGTCAAGACAATGTGGTGAAACCTCCATCTACAGTAAAGCTCTTCTTCAACTTCAGCCGCTTCATTTTTTGATATTCCTTGATACGTCAGAAGAATAGGAGCAGGAATAGGATTCTCCAAGGACTAATCCCTGAAATATTTCAACTTCAACCTCTACATTTCAGAAGTAATTCTCTCTTTAAGAACCATCCTACTAGTCTTCACCATCTTTAACACTTGCAGAGAATTTTGTATCAGAACAAGAGTACTTGGACACCAACCTCGGTATATGTACTATTTATATTACCCTATATTTATTATAGAGCTACGTTTTCCCAAGCGTCATCATTCAATATAGATGAGACTCTTCAAACCCTAACCATCGCATACATCAATATCTCTATCAATATTCAATGCACGTACTTACGCCTTGACACGCGCATTTTTCATGCAGTTAAACACCATCATTGCCTCCTTCCTCATTCAAATTTCTAACCCGTATATCCAAAAAAAATCTTAACCCAAACCACTCGTGATTTTAGTTGCGAGGGGGCGATTGTAGGGGCCTACCCCTCGATCTTAACTAAATTGAGTTATCTCCAGTTCGAACTACCTCTATGTCAGACTCACGTATTCTCTACATGAATTCTTCAGTCAACATTACCACAAACTCTACGAATTGATAAAAAATATGGGTCGAGCTCAATCAAAAAGACATGAACAAGTTAAAGCCACCTATCTCTCTTGAACTCAACAGTTACTCAATCAACCGCCACTAACCACATTATCTGGAAAACGTGCTCCAGCACGATGAAGAATTGTAGAAAAGGCCTATATAAAGAAAAAGTTCCTAAAAAGACAAGGACCAGAAAATTACTGGAGAAATTACCAGGAAAAATATATTTTCTAGATTCTTAAAAGCTCCAAACTTCTTATTCACAAGGTCAGGCATTTCTAAGTCTAGAGATTACTTGTAATAAGATATCAACCTCAAGCAATAAATGTCACTATTACAATCATCAACCCGAGGTTGTGATTTTTTAACTTATTCATAGGTTTTCTGCGCTAAACACCTGTGTCATTTATTGTTTTCAATTAGATTTTGTTACAGGTACATTAGTGTAAGAGCTAATTCCATACCACTTTTAGCTTAAAGAATTAGGCCATTACAAGTGCGGTTACTCCTGCAGAGGTTAAGAAGATCTTGTTAAAGAAAAAGTTGCATGAGAACGAGGGTAGCTTTCGAACTAATCCTTATACGGCGGTCAAGATGAGAGAGCTGGAGCAGAAATACTGCCTGATGGCTGGGACCAATCCGAAGCAGCTTGATAAAGAGTATCATGTACACACTTTGGTAGTATATGTTTAAAATCTTTAATTGGCTGGTATTCAGACTAAGAGCTATTGTTCTAAACTTGTGTTTGTATATTTTTTGCACTGGCAGATGTCGATGCTGCTGAAGGGGGTAACGAAATGCCTTGATAAGAGGAGCCAGGAGTTTGGAGATCTTACCCAAAATTTTGATGCTCAATCGGCTCGTATTATGGAGCTCAAAGCTGAGCTCGAGCTAGAGAAAAAGTAGAGAGCTGAAGACGTCAAGGCTGCAGAAGAGCGGTATAGAGTATTGTCTGAGCATGATTATGTGATGTCACGATTATGCAAGGCATTGAAGGTGGAAATAAATTATTTTGTTCAATCTTATTACACTTTTGGGTTGACTCGTGCTGATGTCGAGCTGGGTTAATCTAGCAAATACGATGAGATAGATTTTCCTGCAGAGGAAGAAAATGAAATTGTGGTTGATGTTGTTTATCCAGCCAATGTACTTGTTACACCCACTGAACCAGCTGTAGCTGCTGATAAGGCATTGGATCCACCAGCAGAGGTAGACATTAGTAAGATTCTTTAAACAATATGTAGTATCCTGCTCCGAACTATGTAGTTTGCTTAACTTTGATGGGATTATACTATGTATGGTTATAAAACTGTTAAGTTTGATAGAAGCCTTTAATATGCTTTCCCTGAATGCTTGTATGATAACGAGATATTTGTAATCTGTGTAGGAGATAGAGGGATTTCGTGGCTCGTATTCAACAGGTACTTAATAAAACTGAATATAAGATAAGGCAATTTAAATTTAATTCAGAGAAAACTTTTAAAGAGTTATATGACCTCTAGTGTAGATATGCTAAGATAAAAATAGAAAGGGATGAGGTGTTAAGAAAGGAGGAGGAAAAGGGACTATTAGTTCGAAAGCTAAAAGAATTGACCTATTTTAACGACCCGAGTACTAAGGCTAAGTGTCAAAGTATGTTGATTGCCCTGACATTGTATTTCGAGGTCGAAGTAGATAGTGAACGGGGTTTAAAAGAAGCTTATGTAGAGCTTTTGAAGGTAAAAGGTATAGTTCTGGACCCAGCTCGAGTTATGTTTTTAGCTCAAGAAACACGTAATCATCATAGTTTAAAGGCTAGAAAATGTTCAGCTCGATGTGTTTGGCTTTATGTAGAGCATTTATCTGATGTGTTTGGCTTTATGTAAGATCAGAGGGCCATGAAAATTATATTTTTCTGGATAAGAAAAGAGAAAATAGAGGTTCAATAGCAATTAGAGGGTGAGTTAAAGGAGTTGTAGGATGCATTATCATAATATGCGCGAGCAAAAAATGTTTTTAGCGACGCGATTGTCAAAAGAAGTGACTGTTCGAATAAAGGTAGAAGCTGATGTAAGGGCTTTAGGTGTATTGCAAAAAATAATGCGTAAGAGGCTACATAAGGCGTATATACAGTTGAAGGAACATCTGTATCCGTCGTAAGCAAAAGTCATAGCTCGAATAGAACATGAGCATCATATAGAAAGTATCATTGATTATAATGGAGGAGAACTGGCGAGGGTAAAGAATGAATTTAGGAAGTTCGTAACAGAATGTGGGAAGGATTTTGATCTTGAGAATGCCAAGGAAGAAAATATGCAGTTTACCAAAGATGAAGAGTAAATTGTTGGTAAAAAACCTATTCCTAGATCGAGGGCATTGTCATCAGAAGAGGATGAGTAGGAGGTTGAGAGTATGATACCCCAATCGCGGCGTAAACAACGCCAGCAGGAGGCGGTGACCTTTATAGCTTCTATAGATGTTCAAGTAACGAATAAAAAGAGTTCGAGAGATAAAGGGCAGTCCTCTTATATCTCAAAGAAGCAAAAATAGGGTATTCTAGCTTTTTACCGGCCTTTCATATGTGTTAGATCTTTGTATAATATTTTTTGATGATAAAATGAAATCTATTCTCTGTGAAGATAAATAGAACAATGTATCGATATTACTCAGATATTATGTTCCTGATTAAACATGTTAACTATGATATGTAATCTATTTGTATAAGCAAACTAATATAAATGTGAGCTGTCATGACATGTAGAACTGGTAGCTGTTCAAAGTCAATATGACATGTTTCGTGTTCGAAACGAACATTTGAATGCTAAACTAAATTTGTGTCAGGGGGCACTAAAGAGTACTAGTAAATTAGAAGAAAAAATGAAGGTAAAGAAATTAAAAGATTGAAATACAGTAATTCGTTTGACTGACAAACTACAACAGAAAGAAGTTGAACTAGCCAGTTAACTGAAAAAGATACAGGGATTAAAGGAAGTTATACAGAAAAAGGATGTTGAATTGTTAGGTACTTCGGGACAAGCTAGCCAACAAGGGGCAGAATTAACATTCGCTCAAACTCAAATTACAGAACTATTGACAGTATTAGAGGAGGGAGGAAGTAATGTGAAAGATTTATAATTTCAGGTAAATATGCTGGAGGCAGAGATAGCTGATATGTGAGTAACTGTTAGAAAGACAAAAGCTCGTGCTCAAAAAATGTGAGGTATTGAGGTCGGTTGATAACATGATGATAAAAGGTGGAAGAAGCCCATAGTCATCATAAAAAAAACATAAACAAGACTTGGGATAAGGTATATGTGCTAGAGCATACTATTCAGTCGCTGGAGTTAAATATTTTAAAGTATTAAACGGAGATCGTAAAATTGTGTAATGCGAATATTAAGTTGGATGTAGATATTTGTAAGGTTGAAATAAGTCTTGACGAAAGTAAGGTAAATAGAAATTATCGTGAGGCTGAGATGGAGGGATCAATGTCTATGATTTGTCATTTGGATGAATTCATGACAGTGCTAGAATCTCGGAATGCAGTGACGTTGAATGAAAAATAAAAAGTAGATGAACGCTTCCAAAGTTTAAAAGCTATACTGAAGGAAACTCAAGGTAAACTTAAAGAGCTAATTCTTTTTAAAAAGGTAAAAAGTGAGCTGGGTGATGTATACAAGAGAAATATGGCAGTAGTTATTTCATTATTTGTATCCGAGTTCAATAGATTGGAAGCAGAAAGTAGAACTGTATATGACAGTTTAGTTGCCAAAGGTGTACAGTGCGAAATGAGGCTGGTTTGACAAGAGTACCTAGATCCCATGCTGTCAAGAATTAGAGTTCTTAAAGAGAGTATGATTAGGGAAGGAAAACAAATTGTTATTGGGAGAATGCCAGAGTTTAAGCGTGTTCGTCTGTATGGGGATAGTTCACGTAATGCTGGGAGTCCTTCAGGTGATAGCTCAAGTGACAACTTGAGTGAGCAATGAGGTATAATGATTGTTATAAGGGATTACTTGTACTATACGAATGAGAATATTATGAATAGAGTATAATAAGGTCGGACTTGTTGACAGAAAGAATGATCTGTACTAATCTTGCGATGAATCAATTGTGATGTATGAGTTGGGTATCTATTTTATAGAAAGATTCCCCATGTTATCATACAGTAGAGGGTTGGTTTGGCTGATGCTACAAACGTTAAAGAAAATAGAAGATCGGTTTAGCTGAAGTAACAAACGATTTATAATGTAATAGAAGATCAATTTGGCTAAAACAATAAATGATCAGTAATGTAATAGAGGGTCAATCGATCTATACTGTATTAGAGGATCAGTTTGGCCAAAGCAACAAATGATCTGTTATGTATTGGAGAATCAATTTGGCTGAAAAAATAAATGATTTGTAATGTATTAGAGGATCAGTTTGGCTAAAGCAACAAATGATTTGTAATGTAATTGGGGACCAATTTGGCTGAAGCTACAAACAATCTGTAATGTAATAGATGATCAATTTGGCTATAACAACAAACAATCTATAATGTATTGGAATTGGGTTAACCCAATGGTAATCTATAATGTTTAGAGATGTAATCTGTATATAGAAGTACTTGTTTGATATATTAGAAAAGTACTGTAATGTAGGGCAATCAACACAAGTATTTCATTGTGGCAAGATTGCCGAACAAAGAATGTTAGATGGAGTACTATATGAAATATTAGAAAGTACTCAGATGTATGGTGATCGAACATAAGTATTTCATTGATGTGAGATCAGCATACAAGATGATAGATTTATTTAGAAAAGTACATTGTGATAGATTATCATCGTCGATATAGCTTCAATCTTCTCGTATTCCAAGGATTAGGCACTCGTTCCCTACGTTTAGTAGCGAGATCGTAAGAACCAAGGCAACTTTTGCCAACAATGATAAAATGACCTTCCTAATTTTTGGCCAGTTTCCCAGCATTGACTTCTTTTATGTGTTTGGGGATTTCTCGAAGGATGAGATCTTTTATTTTAAACTTTCTATGACGAGCTCATTTATTAAAAGATTGGGATAAAGTCTGGTGGTATCTTTGCAAGTTCGTGATTACTCTGTCTCTAGTTTCCTCGATCCAATTCATGTTACATGCCAACTGGAATTCATTTTCTTTATCTGTCATAGTATGGTCGCGCAATGGGTGATGATATTGAGTGGGGATTATTGCCTCAGTACCATATACTAATAGGAATGGCGTACATCCAGTCGATACCCGAGGTGTTGTTCGATTTGCCCATAATACATGTGGTAATTCTTGGACCCAATTACCCTTCTTCTCATTCAAGCGCTTTTTGATTCCATTCACGATAGTGTGATTAGTAATTTCAGCCTGACCATTTCCTTGTGGGTAATATGGATTGGAAGGAGAGTGGATGATGTTGTATTGATTGAGGAACTCAACGACTCTAGAGCCAACGAATTGAGGTCCATTATCGATTCTGATGAGATGGGGGTAGCCAAACCAGATGATAATGGTTTCCCATATAAACTTGATGACCTCATCTTCTCATGTGTGACATAGAGGGACTGCTTCTACCCATTTAGTGAAGTAATTCGTTGCTACTAGGAGGTACTTCCTTTTGCCTAGTGCAATGAGGAATTTTCCTATGAGGTCGAGGGCCCATCTTCTAAATGGCCAAACAACGTCGCTGGAATGGAGTTCCACGGCTGGAGCTCAAATTTGGGGGCCATGTCATTAGCAGACATCACACTTGTTTGCAAGTTCAATGACATGAGCTTTCATTTTAGGTCAAAAAATTCCTTGAGTAAGAGCTCGATTGGCTAGAGATCGTCCTGCTACATGGGAACCGCAAGTGCCCTCGTGAAGTTGATACAGGAATTTTTTAGCCTCGTTGTTCGATAAACACTCGAGATATGGTCCTGTGATCGAAAATTTGTAAAGGAGACTATTGGCCATGATGTATCGCTTAACATTATCAAGCACGCGTCTTCGTTCAGTAGGATCTATAGAGAGTTAACCGTCAAACTTGTTTTGAGGTCCAATATATGTAAGGAAAGGTCGTCTCCAATCGTCCTCGTCCTCTTCAACTCCTCCAGTATTAACAAAATTTGAGCTTATGATGTTAATGCTGGGAGTGGATAGTATATTGATCTTGAGATATCGGGCTTCTGTGCCAAGGACTCCTGCCAGGTAGGCAAGGGAATCATAATGTATATTATCTCTATACGGCAAATGTTCAATGGTAGACCTCTTAAATCAGTGTATTCCGTAGGCTACTGGTACTGCATAATCAATCATTTTTTTGTTATTTTAAAACTTCTCTGTGTAATGGTTTACAATTAGTAAATAGTCCGTATACACAGATAACTCAGAAACTCCAATCTCGAGAGCCATATCTAGATCATGAATTAATGCCTCATATTCAGTCTTATTATTGGTAGCTTTGAAATTGAGTCTAATTGTTTTTTCGGTCCTGTCATTGGAAGGTATGATAAGTACGATTCTGATGCCTGATCCCGTAGGTCCTGCAAAATCATCAGTTCAAAGGCGTCATCCCTTTTGAGTTATCCAATCTGACTTTTTCTCGAACTGTACTATCTTCTTCCTAGTTAGGATCTTTTATGGGAAAGTCTACGAGAAAATCTGCTACTGCTTAACCATTTTTAGAATGTCATGGTTTAAAGCAGATGTCATGTTCGCCAAGAGTTACCGACCATTGTTGTACTCATTTGGATTTTTCTCGTTTAGATAAGATTTCTCACAAAGGATAATTTGTCATTACTCAAACTGAGTGGGCTTAATCACTACAAGAAAAATGGGCAGTTGCCACTGATGGCTGATGGCTTTTAGTTTTTGCCACTATTTTATCGGTGACAGACAAGCCACAATTTTTACCGTGGGTAACAATTCTTAGTAGTGGCCAAAAGGTGGAAAACTAAAATTTGCTAATGTTTTTACTCCCGCCTCTGTTTCCCACTAGAAATCCATTTTTTCTCTCCACTCTCTGCTCGATCCTTCTCTCCTTCACCTCTTCAATCCTTCACCGATTTTTTGAGTTTACTTCATCACCATTTTAGAGAAATCAATTTTGAGTTTACTTCATCAATTCTGAGTTTTCCATTGACGTAGAGATTCATCAATTCTGAGTTCTCAGGTTACTTCATCACCATTTTAGATAAATAAATTTTGAGTTTACTTCATCAATTCTGAGTTCTCCATTGACGCAGAGATTCATCAATTCTGAGTTCTCAGGTTACTTCATCACCATTTTAGAGAAATCAAAATTTTAGATAAATCAATTTTGAGTTCTCAGGTACAACAATTCTGAGTTTACTTCTAAAATTGATTTCTCTAAATCAATTTTATTATGTCATTGAAGAACCACGAACTCCATTGACGCCAGGACATGCTTATCTGTTGAAAGAAAATCTTAAGAACCTGTAAATAGCTTTCCAAAAGTGTATTTGTTGCAGCAATAGTACTCTGAACTGGTAACCTGCTACAGCAAATATAACTCCGGTTGGAAACAAAACAACGACTAGTATCACTCCGTTCAGAAACAACAACAGCAGTAGCAAGTAACAAGTATTACAAACAGCAAGGAGTAGTTTTGTTGTATCAGCAAGAAGAACTATTGTTTAGACCAGCAACAGCAGCTGAAGTCAAAAATGGCAGCAACTCAAACTCATGAACGGCAGTAGCTAGTTCCTCGATTAAAACAGTTTCAGAGCAACAAGCAGCAACAACTAAGGAAGAGCAACTAGCAGCAATATATGAAACTCAATTACAACATCAATATGAACTGAACAGGGTAATAACAAGCGCAAGAATTAGTCAGAGTAGCTCGAGGCGTGGGTCTCACTCTCTTTAAAGAGTATCTCACGTACTCTCCTAGGATACAACGAGCATAAGTATACAGCAGCTTCACTCAGGGGAAGTCTACGTAAAAAGATCAAAGGTTTTGCACCTTAAAGTTTAAACCGTATAGAGAGAGAAAGAGAGGAGACGATGAACAGTATTTTAATTTTGTTCTGTGTTTGTGGTGGTGAAACGGAAGGATTATATAATGAAGAGATAACGGCTCTTTTCCTATCTTTTAGTTTGATGGAGTACGTGTTCGTGAAGATGTTGTCTTCCTGAATAATAGCCGTTGAGTGCATGAGAAGAAAGACCAAGTTTGAATGAGATAAAAGACCAAGTTTTAATGGGGCCCAATCCCATACCCAAGCTTAAGCCCAAGCCCAAGGCCTAACAAAGGTTTTTGAAAAAATCTAACAATCCCCCACTTTTTTAAAAACTTTCCGACGGAGAAAAGATACGAGATAACCGTTTTGATATATAGAGATGTACATAAGTAAAGGTATCCTTAGACTTGAACCTTTACGTAGTGGACAATCTTCAACGTATAAGAATAATAAGTGATCAGAGACTTGAACTTATTATTCGCTTTTATACAGTGAAGAAAACCACATACAACCCTACCAGGTGCAATTCCAAAATGCCAGCACATTTCGGCCATGTACTTAATCCCAGTATAGGTAAAGGCTTCAGAGAAGTTAGCCTAATTTCTCATAGGAAGCGGCCGCACTTCCACAATCACCTTGGTGAATCTATGAAGAGTGTTCTTGTAGCTAGACACCCCACTCAAAAAAATAAGATATAGAACTCAGCCTAACATTCGCTTCAAGATATCATGCATATTTACATTTATGTACTGCGAGATGAACTCTGGAGTGACAAGCTCCTTATTTGCATGATTCTATATTACAGTGATTTTTTTTCCCCGTTGAACCTATTTCTTGGGATTTCCAGTCATTTAGGTTGGGTTCCCACCACTTGTGATTCTATAACAGGCTTTAGCCCCATCCCTAAGGATGTGCTCTACACTTTGTCACGAGACAGTCCTTTCGACAAAGGATCTGCCAAGTTGTTTTCCGATCTTACAAAATCTACTGTAACAGTACTAGATGTGAGGTAACCTCCCATCGTACTGTGCTTGCGACGTATCGCTAACTTCTTACCATTATAGTAATTGTTTTGTACTCTGGCTATCGCAGCAATACTATTTGAGTAGATCAGTATCGGCAGTATAGGCCTACTCCATAAAGGAATATAAGACAAGAGGTCTTTCAACCAACTTGCCTCCTCACTAGCTGCAGCTAGTGCTACTAACTCAGACTCCATAGTTGACTGAGCTAGAATCGTTTGTTTCTTGGATCTCCAAGAAACTGCCCCTCTAGCTATACTAAACACATATCCGCTGGTGGCTTTGGAATCATTCGAAAATGAGTTCCAATCTGCATCGCTAAATCCATCAAGGACCGCGGGAAACTTTTGATAGTGTAAACCCAAGTTCATTATCCTTTTCAGGTACCACATAACTCTATCAATAGCACCCCAGTGCGCCAAACTTGGTTTACTCGTAAATCTACATAGAACCCCTACAGCATAAGCTATATCAGGTCTAGTACAGTCTGTAGCATAGAGAAGGCTTCCAATAATACTTGCGTATTCTTTCTGTCTAACTGCCTCCCCCAAGTTCTTTAAAAGTTTAACTTGTGGATCACAAGGAGTACAAGCAGTTCTACGGTCAAAATATTTGTACTTCTTTAAGATCTTCTCAATGTAACAAGATTGATCAAGAGTAATACCAGTTTCTGTGCGTGTAATCTTCATGCCTAAAATAACACTAGCCTCGCCTAGATCCTTCATATCAAAGTTATTGTTAAGCATATTTTTGGTCTCTAAAATGATATCAAGTGTAGAACCAAAAATAAGTAGATCATCAACGTATAGACATATCATAATACAACTTTTACCAGATACTTTATAATATAGACATTTATCAACAACGTTAATCTTAAAACCATTTAAAAAAAGTAATTGGTCGATTCTATCGTGCCACTGTTTTGGAGCTTGCGTTAGACCGTATAAGATCTTGTTTAGCTTGCAGACTTTGTGTTCCTCACCAGGTACCACAAAGCCTTCAGGCTAATCTATATATAATTCCTCTTCAAGCTCTCCATTTAAAAATGCAATTTTTATATCCATTTGGTGAATAAACAAATCGTGCACGGCAGCAATGGCCAATAATACTCTAATGGTAGTCACACGAGTAACTGGGGAATATGTGTCAAAGAAATCAATATTTTCTTTTTGCACATATCCCTTTGCTACAAGTTTTGCCTTATATTTATCTATAGTACCATCTGGTTTAAGTTTTCTCTTTAATATCCATTTACACCCAATAAAGCGACTACTAGGAGGTAAGTTAACTAAGTCCCAAGTTTCATTTGTAGTAAGAGAATCCATTTCATCATCAATGGCCTCTTACCACAAATCGGTATCACCTGAGGTTAACGCTTCTCTAATAGTATTGGGGTCCGATTCTAAGGTATGTACAACAAAATCGTTACCAAAATCTTTAGCAATCTTTAAACGTTTACCTCTACGAAGTTCTGGGTCTGTATCATGAAAATCAGCAGCTCTAGGAATATTTACATGAGGTACATTAGGGGTCGAAGACGTAGAAGGTTGAGAACCCCCACTACTACCCCCATTGTCCCTCAGTAAGTAGGGAAACTTGTCCTCATAGAAATCAACATCTAGTGATTCAATTATTATATTATCCTTAATATCAAGAAACCTATAGGCTTTACTGTTAATAGCATAACCAATGAAAACGCATTTTAAAGCTCTACTAGCTAGTTTTATCCGTTTGGGATCAGGTTTACGAACATAGGTTAAGCAACCCCAAACCTTAAAATAGCTAACATTAGGTTTTCTTTTTCTCCAAATTTCATAAGGTGTTAATTCAGATGTAATATGAGGAATACGGTTTAAAACATGGCAAACAGATAATAAGGCTTCACCCCATAAAGATTTGGGTAATCCAAAACTAAGTAAAATAACAACTATTAACTCAGTATACGTTCTATTTTTGCGTTCAGCTTTGCCGCTAGATTCTGGAGAATAGGGAGCAGTAGTTTCATGTATAATCCCTAAGGATTCATACAAGTTTTGAAATTCATGTGAATCAAACTCTGTGCCTCTATCACTACGAAATTTTTTAATGTGTCTATCAAACTGATTTTTCACTTCGGTTACATATGTCGTAAACATATCTATAGCATCAGTTTTGTAACGCATCAGATAAACTTGAGTATAGTTTGAATGATCATCTATAAAAGTTATAAAATATCTTTTACCATTTCGAGTTAATGTGCCGTCCATTTCGCATATGTCAGAGTGTACTAAATCCAAAAGTTGTAATTCTCTTACAACACTTTTATGTGAGGTTTTAGTAATCTTAGCTTGACTACAAGATTGACATTTATTAAAATCATTTAAATCTACTTTTGGGATCATACCAAGTTTACTCATATTGTGTACTAACTTTTTATTAACATGACATAGTTTAGAGTGCCAAATATTAAAAGAAGACAATAAGTAAGCATGAGCATATTTATTCATTTCAATACTTATTTTGAACATTCCATTACAAGCAAAACCCTTTCCCACAAAAATCCCACCCTTAGTCAAAATGTACTGATCTGAGCCAATGGTCTGCTGAAATCCTGCCTTGTTGAGAAGATAGCCAGAAACAAGAGTCTTCCTCATTTCAGGAGTGTGCATCACATTCTTTAGAGTCACTGTCCTTCCAGAGGTAAATACCAGTTCAACATCTCCAGTGCCTAGCACTTTGGTGCAATGGGAATCCCCAAGTAGCACCTTCTGGTCTTCAGTTTCCTTATAGGTCTTGAACCAATTGCGTTCATAGCATACATGCCTAGAAGCGCCCGAATCAGTCCACTACCCGTCAGTTCCATCGACCATGTTGATCTCCGTGATCATAGCCACTAAGGGCTCTTCGATAACGTTTGCCTGAACAATAGGTTTGCGGTTCCGGCAGTTTCTAGATATCTGTCCAGGCTTGTTACAGTTGAAGCACACAATAGAAACTGTTCCGTTATATGGTGGGGATTGTTGGTTTGTTCCCTTATTAGGATTCTGGTGTCCATTTTTCTAACGGTTATTTGGATTACCACCGTTAGGGCGGTTGTTCCGATTACCGCCATTTTTAGCCTTGAAAGGTTTCCCTTTAGGTTTCAGATGGACCTTCCCTTTGGCTTGAACCAAAAGGATTTCCTCTTTCAGGTCTTGTTTTTTAGATTTTTCTTCAACCCTAAGACGAGTAATCGAGTTCTCCATGGTAAGTTCCTTTGACTTGTGTCGCAGGATATTTTTATAGTCTTTCCAATTAGGCGGTAATTTGTCAATCATTACGGCAACCTGAAATTGTTCATCAAGAGGTATCCCTTCGGACACGATCTCATGTGCAATTCGTTGCAACTCATGTGATTGGGAAATTACTGGCTTATCGTCGTCCATAGTGAACTTGAGATATCGGCTTACGGTAAACTTTTTAGAGCCTGCCTCTTCCGTATCATACTTCCTCTGTAATGCTTCCCAAACGGCTTTTGCAGTTTCGGACTGTAGATAGTAATCATACAGTTCGTCTGCTAGACCGTTCAGAATGAAATTACGGCATTTGAAGTCAGCCTCAGTCCAATTCGAAATTTATTCTAAGGTTTTGTCATATTCGTTTGTAATCAGGTCAGGGTCTATCATAGGTACAGGAACAGGAGGTTCAATTGGGCATTCTTGTTCTAGAACATATGCAACTTCCTTAAGTGTGAGATAGAAAAACATTTTGTTCTTCCATCTCTTGAAGTTAAGACCATCAAACTTAGAGGGTTTGTTGGAATCAAACTTCAGCACTTCCGAGGTAAGAGACATATTACAGGAGATAGGTACTCTTTAAAATTCTTGAAAGAAAATCTTAAGAACTTGTAAATAGCTTTCCCAAAGTGTATTTGTTGCAGCAACAGTACTCTGAACCGGTAACCAGCTACAGCAAATATAGCTCCGGTTGGAAACAAAACAGCGACTAGTATCACTCCGTTCAGAAACAACAACAGCAGTAGCAAGTAACAAGTATTACAAACAGCAAGGAGTAGTTTTGTTGTATCAGCAAGAAGAACTATTATTTGGAACAGCAAAACAAGTAACAGCAACAGCAGCTGAAGTCAGAAACGACAGCAACTCAAACTCATGAACGGCAGCAGCTAGTTCCTCAATCAAAACAGTTTCAGAGCAACAAGCAGCAACAACTAAGGAAGAGCAACTAGCAGCAATATATGAAACTCAATTACAGCATCAATATGAACTGAACAGGGTAATAACAAGCGCAAGAATTAGTCGGAGTAGCTCGAGGCGTGGGTCTCACTCTCTTTAAAGAGTATCTCACGTACTCTCCTAGGATACAATGAGCATAAGTATATAGCAGCTTCACTCAGGGGAAGTCTACGTAAAAAGATTAAAGGTTTTACACCTCAAAGTTTAAACCGAATAGAGAGAGAAAAAGGGGAGACGGTGAACAGTATTTTAATTTTGTTCTGTACTTTTGGTGGTGAAACGGAAAGTTTATATAATGAAGAGACAACGGCTCTTTTCCTATCTTTTAGTTTGATGGAGTAAGTGTTCGTGAAGAAGTTGTCTTCCTGAATAATAGCCGTTGAGTGCATGAGAAAAAAGACCAAGTTTGAATGAGATAAAAGATAAAGTTTTAATGAGGCCCAATCCCATTCCCAAGCTCAAGCCCAAGCCCAAGGCCTAACAAAGGTTTTTGAAAAAATCTAACAATATCAGAATTGAAACTTCAAAATCGAGGTATTTATGATTTGGCTATTATTTGTTTCTAGTTAATTTGGGAATTTAGAAACTTGTGTGTATGATTTCAGTAATAATGATTTGGTTATTATTTAGGTTACTGATTTGATAAGAGTTACCAATTCCAATCAACCAATTCAAGTTCTCCTTCACCAATTCTTTGCTCTAGGTGATTCTCAGGTACACTTCTCTCTCTCTCTCTCTCTCTCTCTGGTGGTAGAGAATAGGGGTGGGGATTAGACTCACAAGCCACTAACAGTTTAGACTACTGTATAGTTCATTGTTAAGCTCTTACTCATATGGAACACATGCTTATACGCATATATAACATCAAATCATTTAGGATTTTGGGTTTAAAATGGAGGTAAGTATTCACGGATGAAACAACGACTACTAGACGGGCTAACCACGAATTAGTGAAGAGGCATATCTGTTGTCATTTTATCTTTATGCATGTAAATTTAATTTTACATTTTCTTTATAGGGAGAGGGATGTGAGCTGAATAGTTGAAACATTGGTTCGCGTCACTGTTAGAGATTTTCAGGTGCCCTTGACTGCTTTTGTTATTTGTCTGTATTAAAAGGAGAAACATAGATTATATATATGAGAAGAAAGAAAAAAGTAATATTCAGGACTGTGTATAGATCTTTCTTTTTCTTACCTGAGAATGAAGCAATTGATCAGTTTCTAAACACTACTGTTGTTTTAAGGGAAATCCTTCTATATAAGTTTTCAGATATTAGAAGCATCTATAAGCCCCTGGCTTCTCCATTTCTTTCTTCGGTTTTTGTGACAAAGCTACCAGACCAGAGATTAAGGCATAGTTATATATTGTGCTCTTTGTGTTCATATTTTGGTATCTTAGCAAAAGAAAAGAAAAGAAATGTCCTTTGCCCTTTTATGGAAACTTGAGAAAGACTCATCAATATATTTAATCAATATTACTCTGTGGCATAGTAGTGAATATATCCAAACAACCGACTATTATCTTTGCGTATTAAATGCTACCTTCCATTCTTTGCCCTTCACAGTGAAGACATTAGGCCATTTTAGCTTTAGATACTCTTAAGCATCAAATATTTGTTGTCTGAAAGTGTCACAGGTTTCAAGAGGATAGTCGATATTCATAGTGTTTTTTTTTTCTCAATGAGTGAATGTCAATTTCATTTTTCGTTTATTTAATGAATGTAAATTCATTATTGTAAGTAGTTGCCAATTGTTATGGTAATGAAACTTTAATCATTATAAAGTGTTTTAATTGTTCGTGTTTATTAATTTGTTTAGAATGAAGTAATATACCATATAATTATGTCGTATCCATTTTGTAAATGTTTATGATATTTTGCAGTTCTTAATACGAAAATAGATGTATGGCTCATTACAATCATTTTGATAACTTGCAATCATCGGGTGATGACTCAAATACTGCGTATACAGGTTAGATTTATTATTTCTTATCATTTTAAAATCAATTCGCATTTCGTTAATAATATTACTCAATGTTGAAATTTATTTTATTTTTCAGGAAATAATTCTTCATCTAATGCATCTTCCAATAAGAAAAGAGGATTAGCACGAGGTTCAAAACCCCTACCAAATGGAAAGAAGAAAAATATTCGCGTAAATTCATGGGGTCAACCGAATCAAGCAAATTCGGAAACGAATACCTATTCTTCAGATATAGGATTCCAAGTTCGTATGCACCTCCCTATTATTTACGAAAGCTTTAAGGATGTCCCTAATGATCGTATTGCATTAGTAGTAAATGGGCTGGAGTTAAACTTTTATAAGTTCAATGTTATAATTTTTGAAATGGTTACCAAGATCTTCACCTTTTAGTTAATTTGATTGTTTGTTTTTCTTGTATCTGTAGGAATGTTACGACATCTCTCATGTTTCCTGGTTTGATTTAAAAGAAAAAATTATAAATGCTTGGAAGAGGTATAAGTATCGCTTAAATACCACATTGATCGTAGGAAATAATCCAGGAGATGTAAAAGCTTCTCCAGCCCCTGAATTTGTTCCAAGAGAGGATTGGGTGAAGTTTGTTGATTACTGCAATTCGGAGAAGTTTCTGGTATATGTTTATGTTATATGTACTTATCCTTGTATAAAAGGTTTTTCTTTTTTTCATTTGAGCGATTATCGTGATATTTATACTTCAGTTATATTTGACTAATTTCAGGCTAAAAGTAAAAGGAACAAAGAAAATCGGGGGAAACTAATAGCGTCATGCACTCTTGGTAGAACTAGTATGCCAATTACTCGTCATAAATTGGTAAGACACACATATGTTTATGTATTTACGTTTTCTACTCTTTTGTTTAAGTAATAATTAAATACGTTTTAAATGGATAGGCTGAGGAAAGAGGTGTTACAGATGAGGAGATTGGTAGGGTTGAAGTGTACATACCAGCCCATACCAAAAAAGATAAGACCATTCAGTGCCCTGATGTTATTGTAAGTATATCTCTTTTAACTCTTAAATACTCTTAAAATATTGCTTAGAAATGCATGTATTGTTAACTTTGTTATTATCTAACGAACGAAAACATTTGTAGGCGAAATTGCAAAATATTATGCAGAAAAACCCTAAAAGCATTCGAACGGGACCCAATGATGCCATTGCTCAGGTTTTTAATGTGATTGAATTAATTATAGAAAGATACTACTATTTGTCAATTTATAGTTATATTCATATCTACGCAGAAATTTGGCAAAGAGAGGAAAGGTGGAACTCGGGGTATGGGTGCGGGCATGAGCATATCCTTGGTGGAAAAAGTTGGTCATATTGTCAACGAGAATGAAGAACTGCGATCTAATAACAACGAATTGAAGTTTGCCACTGAGAAGTTAAGAAAAGATTTGGATGCACTGACCAAATATGTTGGAAACATCCCGGTAAGTTATGTATTTTTTTGAGTTTTTTTTAATGCTTCAACTGTGTCACCCTCTCTCTATTCTTTTTTTACAGAAGCCTTTAAAGAGAGGTTTTCAAAAACGCAGAGCTATCGCTAAAAAAAGAAAGCGTGAGCCTAAAGAAGTAGGCGGAACGAATGGCGCTATTTTTTAAACAGGCCGGTAGTGGAATACCTATTGAATCGCATACCCATAGAAGAAAAATTCCTATGGAGGAAGATCCTGACAGCGCAATTAGAGTGATATTTGAGTAGAGCCATTAGAGCGATAGTAGAGTGATAGTAGCTTTAAGAGGGTATTTAAAAGAGGCCCTCTCATTTCAAATGGGGGAGAGGTTAGGGGATGCGTTAAAAGGGCTTACCCCCTAACTACTTGGCATAGCTTATAAGGATTTTGCAGAACTACACTTGCGCCTAGGATCCTGGTTGAATCAACTTTGGCGCAGAACAAAGGAAAGCATAGGTCACGACTGCTCCCCTTTCGCATAGGCCTTTACCGCTTGCTCACACCGAAAAGGCTCATTCAGTTCGGAGGTTCTAGATGTTTTTCCACTCGGAGCCTGTCACGATGTTTCAGTCAGGTACATAGTCTAGGCTTAAAATACTGTCCTACGTAACGTCATCTACTACGTAGTTAGCATTAAAAGAAAGAAGATAGGAAAGAAGCTTGGTTGCATGTGAATGCCGCGCAATGGAGCTGCGCAAAATACCTGAAGAATAGCCAGCACTGATCCCTTGAAACAGGCTTCTAGCTCCTGCTACCTCTACTCCTTCTACCTCTCCTTCTCCTTGCAACTTAGATAGTGCTTCTTTAAAAAGGAATTGCTCGAAGCCTTTTCTTTGCTTTTATAGCCTAGTGGGTTATTTCTGTTTGATCTGCTGCTGCGAGTTAAGAACATTGGCGCTCTTGCCCAGGTGTGCTGAAGTAGCCTTTAAAAGAAGTAGCCTAGGTGTAGGTGTGTTGAAGTAGCCGCGGAAGTATAGCAAGAGACTGACGAAGCGAGGATGGGTGAATCGGATCTGAGTAAGCAAGCTCTCTAAACTACGAGAAGAAGGGTATGGGCTAGACCTGCACGAGACGTAAGTGATAGTGCGTCTTTGAGTTTTGACTACGAGCTCTTCTCATCAATCTTATAGAAGCGAAATGGGTGATTCTGCTCTGATCCTCAAGTTCTAGGTCAAGTGACGCAATGGGTAGTTGCTATCGCTATGAAAAGAAGGTAGTGAAATGAATAAAAAACGTTGCTAAAGCTAGTGGTGCAGGCTGCAAAAACAAATCAACTACAAGCCAGCCCTTAAATAAAGGCCACTCGGGTTTTTTTGCAATCAAATATAACTGGAGTTTGACTCAGCTCTGGTGACTCTGCCGGAGTGAAAAAGGGTTAGAGGTAAGACGGAGGTACTAGAGAGTCAACTAGAGGTGGGAAGGCTTCTTCCAATGAAAGGAGGCGAGAACTTCGAGTAGAGAATCAAGACTCCAATGCCCAGCAGCCACTTTGATGCAAGAGAAGGGAACGACCTACCTCTAAACTACTAAATAGCTCGTCGAAAATGGCAATTATACTATCGCGTCGTCGTCTTTCTCAAGCAGACCGTTTTTTTACCTTGTCCACCTCTAAACTACAGCTGAACCAAGCCTCCTATTTCAGTTTTTGAAGCTTTAAAGGCTTTTGACTCCACGCGCTTTACTACGCTTCTAAACTACAAGCGCTAGTGTCCTACTAGTGTTTAAAAAAGCGAAATCAGTTAGTCTTGAGTTGTTTAAAAAGGCGAAATACTCTAGCACGCATGAGATATCTTCCACAACTAGAGAAAAGATATGCCTTTCTCCTTGGCGTCGACTTTCAGCGTAAACGAATCTATGACGTCGACAACTTTTTAAAGGCCTTCTTTCCTGGTCTAAAATATTTGAGCCACCGTACCATTTATTCATTTCACTACCTTTGTTCCTGGATTGTTTGCCCATCAAGAGATCTGACAGACACGATGAGGGCATTTCTTGCAGCTGATCTTCAACTTAGGAACTACCATTTAGCCCCAAGAGTTTGATTTGAGGCTTGAAGAGAGTCCCAAAAATCTAAACCATCTAAACACCTCTTCGTAAAACCCTTCCGCTATGTTATGTTTCTAAGAAATAAAATCCACGTGAACACTCTTAACTCGGGAGACAAATCGCTTTTAACTAGTAGGTATATAATAAATATGAATTTGTGGAGTATAATATAATGAGCACTCATCAAGTAATTTTATTTCTAGAATATTTACCTCCTATTGATTTTGAAGTTTATGTTAATTGCAATACTTCATACAAATCTACGAATAGTGTCACTTAATAGTATGTCAC
Source organism: Kingdonia uniflora (assembly GCA_014058105.1). NCBI lineage: Eukaryota > Viridiplantae > Streptophyta > Magnoliopsida > Ranunculales > Circaeasteraceae > Kingdonia > Kingdonia uniflora. The sequence goes on from JACGCM010001272.1 coordinate 3,290,283, forward strand.
TTAATATTAACTTTCTAATATTTTTGTACTCAGGTTATATCACCGACGGATAACTTGCCTTCTCAACAAGCAACTTCATCATCACAACGTGAACAGATATTAAATTAGTTTTAGCTGATATAGAGTATTAGTAAATTGAGACTTAAAAACTCACTCTATGAAACTTTTAAACAGCAGGAAAAACACTAACATATTGACAAAGAATGTAGGTTGGTGGGTTGCCCTTGGAGGATAGTTGCGCATGGTGTCATCGTTGGTGTTGATCCAACTGACATGTGTCATTCAGTTACCTTGGGTGACGACTTTAATAAAGTTGCAATCCATGATATTGTTGATGGTAATGCTTTGTTGCCCAACAGTAATATTAAGCGACTCTTAGATGTGGGCATCGGAAGCTTTGTTGCATGGCCCAAAAGCATGATTACTTTTTAAAATATGAACTTTTTTAGTTAATTAGATCTTGTTAGTTTTCTTTTTTGTAAGCATGGGATAGTGTTAGTTACTTTTGCATAGATGTAACTAGCTTTTGATGCTTATAATCATGTTTCTTAGTTTCTTTTCTATTGAAAGATATGAATGTCAAGTATTAACATATATAAAATTACCTATTTTACGCAATTAGCTAAACCTTTTTTAACTCCGCCTATGTGTTATAGCTTTGCATAGCCAGTTCCAAGCCCGGGTAAAGGAGGAGGGAAAGAGGTGAGATTATATGCTTCAAACATATAAGTGCATGGTTACTTCACACGTAATCTTTGATAAATTATATGCTTCAAACATGCAAATGCAAGACAATTATGGGGCTTCTGGTTACTTCTTGGAGACAGGAGGAACTAACAAGAGAAAACATGTGTAGGCTTCTTTAACCTTTTGGTTTATCTAGGCTTGATATTTTCCCAAAACTCCTTAGACCTGCTACTGAGTTTTACTTTATTGGTGTGACATATGGCAGGGAAACCTTGAAGCTAACTAAAGTGTCTGCAAGTGGCAAGTAGAGAATTTCCGGGCATCACAAGAGGTACTTGATCTATTACTTCTTTTATTGATACACGTGGGTTTTGCTTCTTAAGGCTCATCAAGTTGTGGGTTGTGTTTCATTTTATGGATTTGGCAGAGTAACTTTACTCATTTTGGTAGCATTTGTATATATTTTCATGTTTGGTGTGCTTTTCTTGGATTTGATCTTGTTGGTGCATTCTTCTGCATCATGCTTTAGCATACTATCTCATCTACATTAAGTTGTATTGTAGTGAACCCACAATTCAAATGTGATAATGGGCACAAAAATTAGTGAGTTTATCTAAATCCTAAGAGATGAGGGCATTTATCTCACCACTCAGTTTTATTGTTACAAAGCTTATTGATTCACTTGAAGTTGTAGTTTGAGGTTACTGAAGGAGTTATCAGTCATACATACGTCTGAGTGGTGTTTCAGGATGCTACATTGCGGGAAATATCCGCAAATCCCGTCAGATATTTGACCAAGTCTGGCGCAACTTCTCTGGCTTGGGTCAGATCTCCAGAACCAACACTGATGACACTCTCGAGTTCCCCATGTGCGAGTTCACCGTTCCTGGCGCACAAAACACTACTGTCTTAGTAGTTGGTGCCACCAGTAGAATTGGACGAATTGTTGTCCGCAAACTCATGCTTAGAGGATACAATGTCAAGGTACCCTCCCTTTTTTTTACTTTCATCTTAGTAATTGATTCATGAATATGTGTCATGCACCATTCAAATGATGCTTCCATTTCGTGTTGTTCACATAAAAATATACTAGCCTCAATATTTTGACACGAGAATCATGAATGAATCAGGCTCTAGTAAGAAAAGCCGAGGAGGAAGTGATAGACATACTTCCAAGGTCAGTCAACATTGTAACTGGGGATGTAGGAGAACCCTTAACTCTCAAGTATGCAGCAGAAGGTTGCAACAAGATCATTTATTGCGTCACCGCTCGCTCCACTATCACTGGAGATCTCAATAGAGTTGATCACCAAGGAGTCTACAATATCTCCAAAGCATTTCGAGTCTCCTTCCTTCACTCTGTATTTGTATCCAAAACTGCCCTTAGAATATCTTTAGCTTCATTGAGCTCTTGTTCTTCTGATTGCAGGATTACAATAATAAACTAGCACAGATACGAGCTGGTAAGAGCAGTAAAAGAAAGCTCCTGCTCTCAAAATTCAAGTCTGGGAAATCATTACAAGGATGGGAAGTTAGTGAGGGAACATACTTTCAGGATGTAGTAGCCGCTAAGTATGATGGTAGCCGCTAGGATGTAGTAGCCGCTTCTTGGATCAGGTGCTCTTTCATAATCATTTTCCCATTAAAAACTTTTTACTTCTTGTTTCTTGTGTTGCATAATAACTGCAACTCATCCCTGTTTTGCTATTTTGGAAGCATTTGCTAATTTTTCTTCCTTATAATGCTGGTAGTTCTTATCAAAAAATTATTCCATGCTTCTAATCTTCTCTTTCCTCTCCAAGTAACATTAATGGTGATATCTTGCATCTTTTTTCCATTTGTGATATCTAGACATCAATAGGCTTATGGGGTAGCTATACTCGTAAGAGAATTTGCTTGCAAGGGAGTGCCTAGTTTAAGGATGCATAGCCAAATTAGGTTTGCCATCCACAAAATTATTTAAGGATGCGTAGCGACTTCCTTTTGTTCCAACCTCCCACAACATTGCAGACTACTAGAGTGGTCTCGGCCCAATCTGCAGATATTCACTAGGAAATGCTTTTGTAGGCATTTTGGACATAGTTTGCCCTATTTTTTATTCATTGAGCCTCATATGATTACAATTAACATTATTTAGTTATTTTAGATGTACGTCTATGATTGTGGTTCGAGCCACTTCATATGCTTCTATTTGGGCTTGAGCTTAATTGTACTTGGTAAATCTTGCAGTATTTATATGTTAAAAGAAATTTCCTCGCAGGAGACCAGGTCAGAGCAAAATAACAACCCCAAGAAAAGAAACCGATACTTGTCGAATATATTCTGGAGTTGCTGATGGTTAGTTCTCAATGCCATTATCCTTGAGAGTTCAGAATGTTTACTTTCCCCTTTTAGGCCAAAATATTTACAATACAAAATAATATAATGCATATGTAGTTGATGCAAAAGATACTCATACAAATTACATTTATATGCAGAGTTACGACTGGGTCTTCCTTTCACGTAAATGTTCCCAATACTGATCAGAGAGAAAATGTGAGTCTGAAAATATTTGGGGCTTGCATAGTGAATTTAAATATGATGGATTTTGTTTCAGTTAAACTTGTCAAATTTCCTCCCACATTATAGTTGAGTTCTTATGTTCTCATTGTGGTGCTCAAAGTTTAATAATTTGTCTTATTAATGTTTTCCAGGATTACAGCGAAATGACATTAACATATAGAATGACAACATTTACGTCCATCTATTGGATGAGCTTTCTAAAGTGTTAAGGGAGCTAATCATAATTTTCTACAACCTTTGTATTATCGAAATGGCACAACTATACGGTTTTGTTTGATCTCTAGATTTTAAATTTGGCTTAAACTGTTTTAATTCAGTAACGTTCTAGGATCAATTTCCATCACAAACACCTTCAAAAAAATAAAGAAAGAGAAAAACTAGCTAACAGATATAGACTATCTCGCAGTTCTAGCTTCAAATCTTATTGTTGGAACTATTTTCTTTCTTTCTTCCAGGTAGAAACATACATATCTTTTATGTACTAATAGATACTCTCTTTTTTTTCTTTTCGTCCACGACTCCACTTACTTGGCTCTTTCCATATTGATGCTGTGATTTTTTTAGGGATACTTAATATAGGAACTGATGTTGTATTTCTGTAATTATTGTTTCTTTCTTTTTTCATGCCCTATGATCTAGTTTCGGCTTAGACGGGTGGTCAGCCACTTTGTTGTTGTCTATATATTTCAAAATGCTAAAACTGACTGATAGATAACAATTTTATTGATATGTTTCCCTAACCTTGTAATCTTTTGCTATCAAGTATGTTTACGTTATCTTCACCTTTTTGCTTTGTTTCATTTTTCTCCATTAACTTGCAGCTCTTAGTATAACAAATCTATTAATGCGGCATTGATTTGATAAACTTTTTGCTGATAATCTGCCTGACTTCTTGCAGCAGTATATCATGTCCTCAAATTTTATGGCATTTTTCTTATGATCAAGTGGTTCTTCTGGGCAGAAATCCCAAAAGGTGCCTCTTTAAAGTTTCCAGTTGACAACATTCTGGCAAAAATCAGTGTGCAGTGCAGTTGAGTTCTTCAATCTGATGAGTCCATCGCGGCTTCAGCCTTCACTTTGACAAGGTCTGGACTTATTGTCACTTTGACAGTTGAGTTTGGCGAATGGTCATCATGACATTGAAGAGCTTAAAGTCAATGTAATTTGGAACAATAGCTTTTTAGTTGTTATCTTTTGTCTGGCTTGGGCTTATATTGTTTACTTCTATATTCTAACCATTTATGAGATGTAGTTGTCTCTTAAGGAATCTCATAGCGTTACACCCACTAAAAACACGGGCCAAAATCAGAAAACATGTTAAGGAGATTCCATATTGAAAGACAGCATGTATGTGACATAGAACTGCAATTTAATATGCAAGTTCTTTTATTGGGTTGTCTTAATTCTTTCTTGTTGTGGAGCTTTATTGGGTGTTACGTGTGCAGGAGAGTGTGGATGCTCTTATAAAATGTGTGATGCAAGAAATTGCTTTTAGTCAAGGAAAACCAGTTGCAGCATTTACCATTTACAAATGTCTTCTCCACTGGAAATCGTTTGAAGCTGAAAGAACTAGTGTCTTTGACCGTCTTATCCAGATGATCGGTTCTGCAATTGAGGTACGTGTTTCTTATACTAATTACATGGAAGCCAAGAATAATGTGAATGGCATCTAAGTCTGTAGGGGCTTGTGTAACATTTAGCTTTTCATCTTCCCAGGAAACTTGTTATTAGACATTTTGTAGAAAATCATCTCAATGTTGTCTATAACTGTTAAAATTTTGTCTACAAACTCATCTGAGTTTTGTTTCCATTTTGTGTAGTTCTTAAAGCAAGTATAGTATATATGTCTACTGAAAAATATAGTTGGTAATAATTTAGGGGTTGTGAAATTGCAATTCTAATGTGCTATACTGGAATCCCAGGCACCAAGAACATTAAGGGGAAGTGGGTTGAGAACATCAGGGAGGTCCTTTGGTACCAATTCTCCTAATAGCCATTGGTAGAGCATCATTGAGACCCTCAATAACGTCCTTGCTAAATTGAAGCAAGACTTTGTATGTGATTCTTTACCTTATTGAAAATTTTATAGAAGCCATATAATTCTCAATATGGTTGTTGGTGTTTAATTTAATGATGGCTTCATTTCAGGTACCTCCAGTTCTCGTTCAAAAAATATGTACCCAAATTTTCTCTTATATAAACGTCCAACTTTTTAATAGGTAATTTATGTTTAATTGATGTGTTTTAGCATTATGTACCAATTTGTTTATTAGTGGATGTGAACTTGTGTTGTGCATGCTACATATTTATTGGAAAGAATGAGTTCCATATGCCTGTAGGGAGTGGCAAACATCATTTTGGTTATTTTGGATTTATTGTTGTAGTAATGATGTTGACCTCAACAAATGGTTTTATATTGCCGCAGTCTCCTCCTACGCTGAGAGTGTTGTACTTTCAGCAATGGTGAATATATAAAAGCTGGATTAGCTGAACTAGAATTATGGTGTGTTCAAGCGAAAGAAGAGGTACAGTAACTTCCTACTTCATCACCATATAACCTCTCTATGCTAGTATAATACTGTCCATACTAGCCTCTTCCCAATCATATCTTCTCAACTGAAGGTTGATTACTTTTATCAGGGTTTCTTTTTCCCTAAGGTTTTTGGGGTCTGTATGTATTTGTAACCCTCGCCTCTATAATAACTAAAGGGAGTAATTGTGAACTTCTCTGCTATATATTTTTTAGGTTTACTTTGCACTTGATCTTTATTTTTATACATTTAGTTATGAAAATTTCCATTTCTGCAGTATGCAGGTTCATCTTGGGATGAACTTAAGCACATTCGGCAAGCTGTTGGGTTCTTGGTATGCCTCTCAGGACTTTATTGAACCATACTGTGCTAAGGTTATTACGCATATATGTTAGAACAAGCTATGCACGTGTTTATCAAGATTTACCCGTTAAGTTGAATTGCAATTTAATCGCTGCTCACTATAATAAGCTAAAGCAAAACTATCATTTGTATTACAAGAATAAACTTGCTAAGAACAATCCAAAATATTCAAAACTTTCATATGTGAAATCATATGCACTAAAATTGCGGTGAAAGTAGGATTTTGTTAAGAACAATCTCATTTTTCCGTATATTTTTGAAATTAATATTTATTATTTATTATTTATTATTTATTATTTATTATTTATTATATGTTCAATAATGCGACCCCCTTTAGGATATAGAGACCAATATGAAAGAACAAGGATGATGGGGGTGGGGGTGGGGGATCACATTGTCCTTGCCTTGCATCTCATGGCGGTTATTATGCTTATATGACTTACAAAAGCAACGGGCTCTGAGAATGCCTATATAAGCATATTTAACTATTTTGTGAAAGTGTTTAGTTGCATCTTTAACTGTTTTGAGAATGCCTGGAGAGCTTGATTCAAAAAAGAATGTCATTGTATTTAAGGTGGCTATCCCAACCATTTTCTGAACAAACTTGAAGTGTTGGTAGGTAGCTATTTTGTTGTTTCCTTTTGCTCAATTTTTGTTGAGGTTCTGAACATGCTTTTGTAATGTTGTAGCTTGAAGCTCTGCCAGCGATAAGAGGCACGGATCAGTTAAGCAGCAACTTCAAAATTTTCTCTATCCATTTTCTAAACAAAGATAAGCGCTTGAGATAACTGCTTCTGCATTCTTTTCCATCCATTTTCTGGATAGCTCGAATCTGCTGGTGTAAGTCTGTTACTTTCTTTTGCCTGAATACTTTCTCTCTCTCTCTCTCTAGCTATCTATACTATTCATTATTTCTTGTGACGCTCTGCTGCATAGCAAATTCTCTGGTAGGGGTATGCTTTGAGTCTGTCCCATATTCATTTGGAACATATCTTCATTTTCTATATATTTTTAAAATAAAATATATTTCTTTGAAATTTTTTTTTTTGTATTATATGTTTGTGCCACAAATTTTGTAGTGGTGAAAGTAGGCTTTTGCCACGGATTTTTCCGTGGCAAAAAAATTATAATAATAATTATTATTTATTATTTGTTTTTGCCACGGATTTTGTAGTGGTGAAAGTATATTTTTGCCACGGATTTTGTAGTGGGGAAAGCAGGCTTTTGCCACGGATTATGTAGTGGTGAAAGTATTCTTTTGCCACGGATTCTGTAGTGGTGAAAGCAGGCTTTTGCCATAGAATTTGTAGTGGAGAAAGTAGGCTTTTGCCACAAAATTTATAATGGGTAAAGTAGGCTTTTGCCACAAATTTTTCAGTGGCAAAAAATAACTTTTTGCCTCGATAAAAATAGTGCCAAAGCTTTAGCCACCCCATCAACGCCCACGACCCTAGCCACGGTAATAACAGTCTGAAATTTCGGTGGCAAATACCATTTATTCTTCTAGTGTAAAAATATTGTTTCAACTTTTGTGACGTGTACACGAGAGCTAAGAGCAGTTTGTCGATCTTGGTATACTGGGATTTTGCTGGAGTGAGAGTTTTGCTGATGAAGTAGACAAGTTTCTCCATCTTCTCATTAAGTCAAATTATAACATAACTTAATGATTCGTCGGTAATGGCAAGATATATGGTGAGTTCTTCCCCTTCTGTTGGTGTACTCATCACTAGTGGTTTATCCAAATAACGTTTGAGTTCCTAAAATGTGGCTTCACACTCTTTTGTCCACTCGATCTCAGGATCCTTCTTAGATTTATTTTTTGTTGTTCCTTCACGCAATAGGTCAAATAACCATAGACATCGATCTGAGGACTTGGAGACAAAATGATTTATTGCAGCAATCTTGCCTGCTAATTTATATATGTCTTTCTTTATTTTTGGAGAAGGCATAGACAACAGTGCATGGATATGATCTGGATCAACTTCTATGCCTTCTTACTGAACAAATGTCCCAAGAATATGCCTGGCTGGACCCTGAACAGGCACTTATCAGGATTGAGTCTCATCTTGTAAAAACATAGAATTTTGAAAGTAGTGCGTAAATCTCTAATATGGTTCTCTTTTTTGATACTTTTACACAGCATATCATCAATGTAGACTTCTATTATTTTTCTGAGGTGATCTTTGAATATTTGTGTCATCAATCTTTGATAAGTGGCTTTAACATTCTTGAGACCGAAAGGCATAACCTTATAGCAATACAAGCCATGCTCTGTAATAAAAGTTGTTTTCACTTGATCGTCATGTAGCATAGGTATTTGATTGTACCCTGATGCGGTATCTGTAGGGACCTATCCCTCGACCACACTTATAATCGAGTTATCACCAGTTCGAATAACCTCCATCTCAGGCTCACGCATTTTTCAACATAACTTCTCCAGTCAACATTTCAACATACTCTGCGAACTGGTCAAGAACGTGGGTCGAACTTAAACCAGAAACCCTAAACCAATCAAAGACACATGTCTCTCATAAACTCATCAGTTACTCAATCAACCATCACTAACCATATTGTTTGGAGAACGTGCTTTAGCACGATGAAGAGCTGCGAAGAAGGCCTATATAAGGAAGAAGTTATAGAAGATATAGGGACCAGACAAATTACACAAGAGATCACCTAGAAAATACATATTCTAGATTCTCGATCAATCATCAAAGCATCTTAGTTACAAGGCTCAAGCATTTTCTATTCTTAGAGATCACTTGTAATAAGATATCCGCCTCAAGCAATAAAGATATTTTCAACAAAAATCTTCCACACAAGATCATTTTTTTTTACCTATTCATAGGTTTTCCACGCTAAAATTACATGTTTCATTTCTTAATTTCCATTAGAATATTGTTACAGGTTCATTGGTGTGGTAGCAAATTCTAAAACCATTTCGAGCTTACAAAATTTGGCCATTACATTTGGCGCCGTCTGTAGGAAAGATTGCATGTTCACAATATCTTAAGTTAATCTTTCACTACAACTTTCAATCATGGTTACTTCCAGATGACTGGCAGCAAGAACTCAGCTCGAAGTGTGCATGGAGTTGGGGAAACTCACAGAGTTACGGGCGAATCTCAACGCCAAAATGGAGAAACGCGCCAAGCTCGAACTTCAGTTAACTAAGGATCGAGAGCTCTGTAGGAAAAAGCTTTATACTGAACGACAAGCTCGTTTGATAGCGTTCAAATGATATGAAGATCAGATAACAATAATACAGACTGCCCTGGAGTCTCTGTAAAATACTCAGCAGGCTCTACCAACCAGAGGTCACGATAAGCTTCCAAAGACCTCCCGTATTTCTGCAAGGGAAATGTTGGGACCTCGGGGAGTCGCCAGTAAAGCTATGTCCAAGAATCCACACCGCGAACCACGACCCTCCATACATTTGGGGGGTAAAGTTCAGTCTGAAGTCAGTCGAGGTCACATAATTTATGTCTGTCATGAGGAAGAACAGCGACCTCAACATCAAGTTCCAGCATGAGATGACCTAAGTGAAGGTACGGGCACTCATCATCCACAGCCAGCTTGTCCAACAATTCAACCGATACATCATTACGTCATAATAGAGCAGATGGACCAACGGATTAAGGAGTTGATTGAAGCACAGGTTCTGGGTACTACCGGCGATACCACAAAGATACAAGGAAGTCTGATTTCCAAGGAACTATTTGATATGGAGATACCAAAAGGTTTCCATACTCCCAAAATTTGCAAATACAAAGGTACTGACCCAAAGGAGCACATTCAACAATACCGTGATTTATTGGGGTTGTACTCCAATCTCAACCACATCCTCTGTCATATGTTCGCCAAAAGTCTACAGGAGGAACCACTCTGATGGTTCCACTCTCTCCCTGAAGAATCCATCTACACATTTGATCAGATGCAGAAGCAGTTTATCAAGACGTATGCTCACAATAGACATAAAAAGGAGAACTTGTATTCTCTTATCGGTCTTAAACAGTCACATGGATAGAAGCTCAAAGATTTCTCAAAGAAATTTTTAGAGCTCACACGAAAAGTGGATAACCTCGATCTGAAATTAGTTGTTACTGCTTTCACCAATGCTCTCCGGTTCGACTGCAAGGCCAAAGAATACCTCTTCCTTAACAAACCTACAACCTTAAAGGAGATGATCACCAAAGTCAACATTTACGTCGACTTAGAGAGGATGATCTCTAAGCGACAAAAATCTACTAAATATGTCCTCTCCACCAAAGACCCATTTACAGATCGAGCCAGTAAACCCAAGGAGGAACAAGGAGATCAGAAGCCCACCAAGGGCAACGCTGGTTACCCTTGGAGAGACAGTCCACCAATCAAACCCATCCTCCCAAAATTGAACGCCTGAATCTCCATAATTTTTCTATTACTATTGAAGGATTTACTTTACCGCGTCTCTCAACCGCTGGAACCAAACGATAGTCGACCATATTGCCTGCATCATAAGGTAAATCATCATACTACAGACAATTGATATGCTCTACAAAGGTTGCTCGAGTACATTTTTAAGGAGGGACGGATGCCCGAGTACATTGTCGATCTGAAGTCGTAATAGGATGGCAGCTATAAGAAGTAACTTGAAGTTATTCAGGTCAATGATCAAGCTGAGGATGACAACTATAAGAAGCAGCTTGAAGTTATTCAGGTCAATGGTCAAGCTGAGGAAAAACACCTTTACCATATGCACCACTGTAACATGGTCGAAATCAATCAGATCAGCAATTCCAACAGATCAAAATGCATGAGACTATCGGAATGCTTCGATCTCATACCTCAAGACAAAGAAGCCAAGCTTCTCCTAGAGTCCAGCAATCACCGGCTTGGAATTTCATTCGAAGATAGCGATACCAGCCATGTCAAATTTCCACATCATGATGCGTTAGTAATAATGCAGAAAATGAAAAAGTTTTTCATCCACACAATGATGATCGATACTGGAAGCGGTATTGAGATTCTGTTCCAAAGCATAATCGACCAGATGGGATTGGCTGACCAAATTATTCAAAGCGATACCGATATCAGTGGGTTCAATGGTTCTAGAGAGGAATGAGTAGGCAAGATCATCTTACCTATTACGGTAGAGCCAGCCACCATCGACGTCGTGTTCTATGTCATTAATGTCAAATCTCGTTATCTCAGGATTATGGGCCGCTGCCGGATTCACAACATGGAAGTAATCGCTATTACATATCATCAGGCACTCCGATTCAAACACGACAATGGTATTTATGAGATCAGAGGTAGTCAGAAGCTTTCTCGGGCTTGTGAAAATAATGTCTCTGTTATCCTAGATACCTTTGACAGATTGGCTACATAACAATTACAGGAAGCTGATCACCTCAACGATCAATCTTCTACAGGGGAGCCCACAGAATACATCAACCTCGATGGACCTGGCCGAGGTACTTTTATTGGTACTAAGCTGTGTTAACAGGAAAAAGATCCTCTCATTCAGTTCTTACAGCTCAATCGAGACATTTTTTAATTGGTCTTTCGAAGAGATGCCTGGGGTCAATCCGACCAAGACATGTCACAAGTTGGCCATTGATGAGCATGTAATTATGACATTTTTAATATACCCAAACATGTATTTTGGTCATCCATTTTATTTAATTTTGGGTATTTATGCACGTTTGTTTGATTGCAGCTATTGGAGATAGATATTTGAAACCAAACTCTTAAAGTCAAGTAAAAGTGTCTCTAGCAGTCCATAGCACAAAAAGTCAAAGACACAATATATTTGGTCTCAAGATTGAAAAAATATGTACACAAATATTCTTGGAGAATAAGATCAAAGAATATATTGCATCCAAGATTCTTGAAGATATTTTATATTGAAGATATATGCAAGAGTTTCCATGAAGAAATATCTCTACATCACTTTCATCTTTTTCAACTTGTTTGGGTCATTTCTAACGGCTAGATTAAGGATAACACTTGGTTCGGCTGACTCTACTAAATCTCTGCGATTGTAGCAAGTGTAGAAACTTGTTTCATATCAAAGACTCAACCAAACAAGAGATAAGGCAAAGGTAATACTAGTCTTCATCTTTTTTAACTTTTTTGGCTTATTTATAATGGCTTGATCAAGGATAACACTTGGTTTGGCTGACTCTACTAAATCTCTGCGATTATAGCAAGTGTAGAAACTTGTTTCATATTAAAGACTCTACCAAATAAGAGATAAGGCAAAGGTAATAATAGTCTTCATCTTCTTCAATTTGTTTGGGTCATTTATAACGGCTAGATCAAGGATAACACTTGGTTCGGCTGACTCAACTAAATCTCTGTGATGGTAGCAAGTGTAGAAATTTGTTTCATATCAAAGACCCTACCAGGCATAAGATAAGGCAAAGGAAATACTAGCTTTCATCTTTTTCAATATGTCTGCAACATTTATATAGTTCAATCAATTTTCAACTTGGTTTAACTCAACCCATTTCTGCAATTGAAACAATTAAAAAACTTGTTTTATATCAAAGACCCCACCAGACACAAAGATAAGGCAAAGGTCATACTAGCTTTCATCTATTTCAATGTGTCTGCGACAGATACTATTTATTTTTCAGGTCAGATTCATATTACAAAGAATTCTTTTTTTGCTGATGGGATGTCAGCCGTGCTTCCCCCTTCAGTATGGATGTCAGTCGTGCTTCCCCCTACAGCAAAAGGTCAAACATTCAGTTCACAGATTACAGAAGCTCTACCCCTCCCTATCAGGTCAGCAGGTCAAGGGCCCAAATCAGTTTCCATGGAGACCATATAGTTCCCTCGATCTATGCTAACTCCGCAGATGCATCCCTTATTTGACAGACTTTTGTACAAGGTATCTCTATCTAACTCAAGTCTTTTTACTTCCTCTACAAAATGCGCAACTATTGCCTTTAGAAGGTCTGAGTATGACGCATCATGTATGACCATCCTTGCAAATTTTGCTCTCACCTTCTCAAGGCGTAACTCCAATCTAGCATACAAATTCTTCTGATGAATCATTTCCATATCAACTTTAACATCATGTGCTACATTTTCTTATAACTTTTTTATATATATTTAGCTTATTCAACCAGGTTCATAGCCTCCAGGTCTACTACCTGGGCTCGAAGTATCTTAATTTTTACGTTCAACTCTTCCCTAGCCGGAATATCCTTTAATAATTCTTCTTTCCTGTTTATCACCATTTCCTTTGCCACGACTTCCCCTTCCAAAACCTTCTTCCTGATAAGAGCAGCATCCAACTTCTTTTGGTATTCCCTTAAGCTTGCATTACCCCTCTGCACACGAGCCTAAATTCGAGCTACGTCACCTTCCAGCTCTCTAATTCATCCTGATAAACTCCCCACATCCCCACAGACTAGAGGAACTTGAACATCCTTCTTACTCCCCCACGAGCGCTCTCCAGCCTCTGCTATCCTGGCACGTGCATTGACTTGTGCCAGTTCAGCCTTTAATCGTGCCACCCTCTCATTTAAATTATTACACCTTCGTTGCATTTCCCAAAACTTCATATCCTTGGAAGGTAGAGCTATATGCAAGTGTTCAGCCACGGCTTCTGAAGCTGATAGATTTTCTCGAACTACTCTCAGTTCGTTGTCTTTTTCAATAATTTTTTGTTTCAGTCGCTCTATCTAATTTTTACAATTCTGAATATCCGATCGAGATTGTTCCTTCGATCTATCTAGTACTGGAATATGGTACTGAGCCATTTCAGCCTACTTATCCTTACCCATCAACGTGTCAACCCGACTTTGGAGCTTCGCAGCATGTTCTTTGATCTCTACCAGCTCTTTTAGCCCCTTGGCTATTTCAACATCTTTTTCTTCGACCTTATGAGTCAGGTCAGAAATAGCCTGGGTTACCTTCACAAGTTTAAAATGCACATTTACGTGTTGGTCTTCTCGGCACTCATTCGCCTCCCTCATCCTATCCAACTCCTCTGAAAATTCCCTGTTACATTGGAGTACATCATCCACACTCGAGCGAGCTGAATCCAATTCAATCTGTACGATTTAAAAATTTTAGCACAGTTCAATCCAGAACACAATCAATGTGCATCTATATTTCATTTCCAAACTTATATATAATTTCTAACATCTGCGGTGTGTAAATACAACTAGAATAAAGGTTCAGATACATTATAAGATAAACGCTCCATGAGGTATATTGCAAAGTCTAAGGTATATACTTTCGATATACTACTTTGCATAAAGAGCGTTGAATTTTTCTATGCACTATATTAGTGACATTTTCATAAAGCTAATAGAAACATTTACGGCCTGCATCTACATCCTATTTACTATGTAGCTTTATATCGATATAACATACAGGCCAAAAGGTCTTTTTTAATCTAACATGCAGCTCCGCTTCCGAAGACAATGAAGATGTGGAAATCTTTTTCTCCCTGACAAACTCAGTCTCTAGGTCTTTTATCCTGAGACTCATTTCTCTAAGTGCCTGCAAGAGGGTTACAAGAAAAAAACTCAGCCTAAGAGTCTATTCGATGTACACAATCCAACAGTTTACAACACCCATCTAAAATGTTCATACAAAACCAAATCATTTCTCTATCCTACCTTCTTGTGCTTGCCCTCCGGGAATTCATTATCATTCCCTTGGTTATCCAACACTGTCTGGCGGAAGACACCGTCTAACCCGTCAACTACTCCCACGGTGACCTCCCCCATCCCTTCATCATCTTCATCCTCAATGTAGGTATCCACCTTAATGACATTCACCTCCTCCTCAGAGTATCCTTTCAATATCAGGTGGTCCCCCAGCCTGTCGCGCTCCTCCACCATCACCACCAAATTGGCCCTCGCCTCCACCTGTAGCTGACCAATTGCCACGGCATGGGAAGCCTTCAAAACCTCTAGCCGTTTGGCATCCTTAACGGCATCAACTTTAGCTCGAGCTAAATTTTTCTCAAGCTTGATGTTTATCCTCATCAGCTCAGACTTGTCTTCCTCAACTCTAAGCCATATCCCCTTCGCCAGCCGAGCAACCTGCAGAACAAAAACCGACCTCAACATCAGCTCGAAACACAATTCATAATCTTTTTTGCATAATCAGTATAGACTTACCATCTTGCTCATATCTTCTTCTTCATGAAGGATCGCCAATCTAGCCCTCTCCTCAACCTCTTTGAGGTCGTCCACCTCAGCCGATTTCTCTTCAGCGACCTTTTCCCCCGATTTCTCTGAAGGTTTGACCCTTCTCCTTTTTTCTTTAGCGACCTCACCACTTCCACTGGTACCAGAGGCCGACGGAGTTTTTAACATTCATTTTTTTGGATATTTCTGAGCTATTGTGCTCGACATAATGGGTTCCGGCTGAACCGACCTATCTGTTCTAGGGGTCTTGGCTAAGTTGGTTCGACCTTCCCCACTAGTTCCTTGCCTCTTCCCTTTGCCAGCACCCGCCATCAACCTGGTCGATTGAGCCTTTTTAACCTTCTTCGACCTGCTATCTATCCTCTTCTTCCTACTAAGCCCGAGTCCTTCCAACACAACTCCGAGCTCAGTCACCTCCTGCGCAACTTCGTCCAATAGTGACTCTTTCCTCTCTACGTGAAACTTCACACCTGCCATACAAAACACTTTTATCAGCAACTACATACATAAGTTCAAACACATCAGTAATATTTTCTATGCATGGTCATACTTACTTTGTTTTACAGTTCTAAACCGAAGGTCCAAAGGTTATTCATCATTTCTCTGAAGGCAATTACCCTTCACCCATATGGCGTTATCATTTCAGGCTCGACCTGCTAAATTCAGATCGAAGAAGCAAGGCCGAGTTACGCTCGCACAGAGGTATGCCCCACTACCAGTGTGATAATTCTTCACCCCATAAAATTGTAACACATCCTCAGGAGATATCCTCCTCACCTTCCCCTCATTCTCCTACCTTTCATTCAGGTGGTCACAAACGCTAATTACCTCTCACATGTTCCCGTTCAATTGAATGAGACATGCCCCAATTGCATTCATAATCCCCTTTGCCAAGTTGGTAAGGGGAAAACTCAGCCTATACTCTAATTAAGACAGGTAACACAGAAAACCTTCTTCAAGGTCACTATGAATACCCTCATCAAAGTACACTAACGAGATCAATTCATCTATGCCCCTATCTCGTTTTTCCACCTCTAAATCCACCAGCAAATAAAAATATTCCTCCCTAGTTGGTACCGTGCAACCCATAAACTGCCAACTGGCATATTCTACATAATTACCCCATGTCCCTCCAACAGCAGCCTTGGCTTTATAGAATTCTCTAAATGCATTTTAACCAGGAGGATAGGACACCAATTGACCAGGAAAACCTGGAAATGGTTCCAACCCTACTTTAACCTCATTATCAGACTCAATCCTCTGACCAGAGGTCGACACCTCGGTAACAGGTGAACTATACATTTCAACTACATTTTCTACAGGCAAGTTTTTGACCCTATACGACTGCCTCTCACGCTCGACCTACATACAGGTTCAGGTATCTATTATTACTTTATACAAATCAACCATTTCAACATATAGCATATCTTTTATATATTTTATGTATATGTCAAAAGTATAGAAAATTGCCATGTATAGTTGTTAAGATTTGCTTCAAAAACGATTTGCACAAATACATATATACTGCGTACGTCTCTACTAACCTTTAGAATCCGAATCAGAATCTGCAGTAGCGCCAAACCCTTCCCTCACGACGCTGCTGTATAGCCACCTGCGTGATCCAATGTCTTTCACTCTCTTCAACTGTTGATCACCCTCAGATAAGTTATTATCAGGTCTTCTAAAAAAATTTTGAGCCTTTTTTCTTTGCTCTCTAAAATTTTAGAAGCAGAAAAACATTTGAATGATGAGGAAGAAGCACTATTTATCTTTTCTCTCTCTAGCGACTAGCAATTATTGCACCTCGTACGACCCGTCCTCGGCTTTGGAACAGAGGCATCCTTTCTGCTATCCATGTCAGACGTCTTGTACATTTTCAATAAAACAGACTTTTTATCATTACCCCTCCTCTCATATTTTAACATATTTTTCTCCCCTGTTTCCATATCTTTTTCTGACCTTCCCACACTCATGATAACTCACCCTATATGATATCAGATCTCTGCAGCTTTACATACAAAACAAAACTAAAAGCTTCTGCATTTCCTCCTTTTTTGTTTCTCTATCCTTGTCTATCATATTTATAGTGATAGTGACGTCATTTTCAAAGCTAAGGAAATTTTCAAAATTATTCAAAATATTTATCACAATAGTTTTAACAACATTTGCAACTATAGAGGATCCCATTGATGTACATAATTTTTGGTTAAAATTCAGCAAACTTATATTTATGCATGATAAACACGTTATACATTATTACATCTAAACAACCTAAATGACCACGTCGGTTCACATTACCATTCAATCAGCCATCTTCGAATTCAATCTCGACCTCAAAAATCAATTTAACCATTTCTTCTCGAGCTGCGAGATTTAGCACCAATACACGAAAGAATACCTCAAAGAAGTACCTGGCATACTCACGTTCCCTGCTCCTAACATCTAATCCTTTGAGATGACACTCCCTCACTGGTAACTCAGCATCATAACCAAACACAACAAAAATCTTCTCCCGTACTTCACCTATTTTTATAGCCAATCGTCCCTCCGCGGCATGACGTATCCTCAGAGATCGAGTTCGTACCATCCTAACCTCTTCTCCAACTTTGCAAATCATCCTACTCATATTTATACGTTTTCCACTAGCTTTCCCCTCAAAATGTGATTTTTACCTTTTATCTCGTAACAGAAAACCCCAGAATCTTGAGTAAAATATTTAAACTTATCTCTTCCTTCGAGCTCGTCCTTTAAATTACTTTCTAGTTCGAGTTACCCTAACTAAAGTTATTCTTCCATCAAACTCTGTTAGAACAAATTTTTGAATTGCTAAATTATTGAAGTTTTGTGCTCTAACTTTTCAACACACAAAACAGAATCTACTTACGTCACAACATACATTCTCACACATACTCATCTCTGCTCGAATAAAGCGAGGCAATAATTGCAATATTCATACATTCTATACATTCTACATAATAATTTACTTCGATTTTTGCATAATCTATATCTACAACAACACAAGTAATTGAATGACCAATATTTATTCATATCAAAAACATTACAAACGAATTTACAGATAACAAGTTTTTCAGAATACCAAACTCCAGATACTTTACAGATAACAAGTTTTCCACTATTTTTTAGAGCCACAGGTAATTCAGGCGCGTTGACGCATCAACTTCTCCAGTTCTTCTTACTTCAGTGATCTTTCACCTTTATACAAAATAGAAATTGGAACCAACAGAGAGCTTCCCTGGCATGAGTTTAGTTGAAGTCAAATCGAACTTCAAATGGAAACTATGCAAGCAGTAGACTCGGTACTAGAACCAAATTCTTGAACTAAAGATATACTGAGCACTAAAATGTAATGGAAATACAGAAGTAGACTCCCAATGGTTGTCTCCCTCCTCCATTACCATCACCCCCTCTTCTGAAACCACCACCACCGGAGAGTTGGTAAAGATGAAGCCATGGTGGTACAAGAAATCAGCATAACTGCCCCGCAGTTATGCCTATCCCTGCTTATGAATCCCTAACCCAATCCTCTGCAAGGATACGAAGATGGGCCCACCGGTCTTCGCCTGTCAAGACGACGACATAAAACCTTCACTTGCAGTAGAACTCTTCCTCAACTTCAAATGCTTCGTCTTCCAACATGCCCTGATACGTTGGAGGAACAGGAGCGGGAATCACCATCTCCAAGGATTGATCCCCAAAGTACTTTAATTTCAATCTCTGCATTTTAGTCACAATCCTCTCTTTAAGAACCATGTTACGAGTCTTTACCATTGATAATTTTAGAAAGAACAAGCATGCACTGCTCCAAAGATTTGCTACAGGTACTATTTAAATAATACTACATTTAGTGTGCAGGTACGTTTTCCCAAGTGTTAATATTTATTACAGACACAACTTTTTGAGTCGTAACCGTCATATACATCAGTATCAACATCATCATTTAATACCTATTACCTCCCAATAACCGCACAATTTCCAACACGTCAACACCATCATGACTACGTTATTTATTCACAATTTTCAAACCCCAATACCCGTTAACCTCCGATACTTTCTCAACCAAAGCCACTCGTGACTTCGGTTGCGAGGGGGCGATTGTGGGAACCTATCCCTCAACCTCACTTGTAATCAAGCTATTACCAGTTCGAATAACCTTCATCTCAGGCACACACATTTTTCAACATAACTTCTCCAGTCAACATTTCAACATACTCTGCAAACTGGTCAAGAACGTGGGTCAAACTTAAACTGGAAACCCTGAACCAGTCAAAGATATCTGTCTCTCATGAACTCGTCAGTTACTCAGTTAACCACCACTAACCACATTGTTCGGAGAACGTGCTCCAGCACGATGAAGAGCTGCGAAGAAGACCCATATAAGGAAGAAGTTTCAGAAGAGATAGGGACCAGAAAAATTATACAGGAGATCACCTAGAAATTATATATTTTAGATTCTCGATCAATCATTAAAGTATTTTAGTTATAAGACTCAAGCATTTTCTATTCTTAGAGATCACTTGTAATAAGATATTCTCCTCAAGCAATAAAGATACTTATTCAGAGGTCGTGGTATTTTTACCTATTCAGAGGTTTTCCACTCTAAAATCACCTGTTGTATTTCTTAATTTCCATTAGAATATTGTTACAAGTTCATTGGTATGATAAGGAATTACAAAGCCATTTCGAGCTTACGGAATTTGGCCATTAGAGTATCCATCATAGATAAGAGTTTGTGTCCCACAGTAGAATCGAGTATATGGTTTATGATAGGAAGTGGAAAACTATCATTTACAGTATGTTTAATGAGGTCCGTAAAATCCACGCACACCCTGATCTTTTAATTTTTCTTTGGTATTTTTGTAATGTTAGAGATCTATTCTGGATAATTGGCTTTTCGTATAAAATCAACTTTAATGAGTTTATCGATCTCTTTGTTGACTTCTTCTCTGAGTCTTGGTGCTAAAGTCTACTGCCTTTGTTTCATAGCTTCAACTTTATCTTTCAAATTAAGCTTATGGTAGGCCAGATTTAGATTAATGCCTGGCATTTCATGAAACATTCAAGCAAAGACGTCACTGTTGTCTTTAAAGAACTGGATAAGAGCATCTCATTCTGCTATGGGCAAAAGAATGTCAATGTATGTTCCTCGCTTGTCCCCACTAATTTTAACGTACATTGTAATTTTTGTACTTGGCAACTGGTTTTCTGTAGAGTTCACTACAAAGTTTTTTGTAATGTTCCTTGTTGTTTTCTGTAATTGCTATGCGAGCTGTGGTTTCGATAGCTCTGGTACGATGGAAACAAAATTTTCATATACTCGAGCTAACTTCAGACTTCCTTTGATTTCCTAAATGCTGCCATTCCATTCAAATCACAGCGCCAAATGATAGGTCGATGGAATGGCTCGCATATTAAATAACTAGCAATATCTCATTATCCCCAAATAACGGGATTTTGCATTGATTACATAAAATACAACGTCAACTGTTACAGGTCTTACCGTAATAGGAAGTATAATCTTTCCTATACATTCTTCTCCAGAGCCGTTGAATTCACAGATATCAATGTCACTGGGTTGTACCTTTTCAGCTAGTCCCATCTAATCTATCGTACTTTGAAATAGTAGTTCAATACAACTACCAGTATTTATCACCATTATGTGTAGTACAACATTTCTCATTTTAACATGATTACCAAAACAACATTGTGAGGAATGTTGACATGAAGAACATCACAATCATCAAAAGAAATCCATGTCCAGTTGGTTATACTCCAGCAGGATGTACGCCAGTTGGATGCGGGCCTTTGTTCTTCTGTGTTGCGACCTATTAATCCTCCAAAAAATTTAACTCTTGTTGAATGCTTGTCAGCTGCTATTCCAGAGTGGTTCGCCTTTCAGTTTCAGAGTTCAAATTAGCTCGTAATTCTGCTAGTCCGGCGTTCCCTTCTCCAGGAGGAGTCGGCGTGCTCTTGCCTAGAGGAATCATTCTGTATAGAGATAATAAACTATTTTCTAAGATAATAAATTTGAGAACTTCGGTTCCCACAGACAGCGCCAAGTGTAATAGCTAATTTTGAAATTCAAACTTAGCCTTTACACCAGATGTATTTAGAATGCTCAAGAATAGTAAGTGATATCTAACAAGATAATTTAGCATAAAAATCCTTTGAATAGGTTAAAAACCATGACATCTCTTGAGGATTTGAAGAAAAAAAAAGTGATATTATTGAGATTACTAGTTTATTACAACGAGCGTTCTGAGTATATGCAATATTAGAGTGTGAATTCCTCCTTCGTTCATCTAGAATTCACATGTCCTATTCATAGGTCTTCTAATATGACCGGTTGATGACCATTAAGATTCTTAATGATGGACGTTACAAAATATATGTTAGATCTTCTTTGACCAGACTGTGTAACATTCTGATCTTTGTAACTTCGTAATAGCTTTGTGAATGATTGTACATTTGCTTAACTCAAACTACTGATATAGAGGTTGAAAGTGATGTCTATAATATAGGGATACTGAATATGTTGATAAGGTTGAGAGTTCGTGTATTGGTCGAAGATGAAGAATGAGTCTGAGATGCAGAATAAGCCATTACAACTGCCCCACCTAGCCAATAGTACGGGAAACATTGTGGGCGAGTGATGTTTATTGAGAAGTGTCATCAATACTGCAGTTAATATATGAGAATCATTTCCAGCGTATAATCTTGAATATCTGCTTGCGTCTTTTAAGTTTTCTAGAACCAATGGTTCTAGTCAATGTTGTTGCATGGGAAATCTTCCTGAAATTGGGAATTTGAAGAATTGCTCATCTACCTAGCAGTTACAGATACTTCTATCAGCTCAGTTCTTATTCGACTTGAAGGGAAGATCGAGAAGTCAGTCTACTTCCTCAACAAAACCCTCACTCCAACGAAAATAAGCTATTCTAAAATCGAGAGACTCCTTCTAACTCTTGTTTATACATTACAGAAGCTTAAACACTACATCCAAGCTCATTCAGTCAAAGTCATAATGAACTACCTACTCTGGGAAGTTTTTTCCAAGAAAGATAAATCCGAAAGAGTGCAACAATGGTTAGTCAGTTTGGAAGAACATGATATCAAGCTCGAACAACGACATTCAGAAAAAGGTCAGGTCGTTACCAATTTTCTCGCTGATTTTTTAGTAGATGATCTAGAGTGGGAGGAGCACGATCCTGACCTTTCTAAAGAAATTATTGAAGATCCACCCACCAAAGCATTTGACGAGCAAGCTGAATGGATTACAAGGAAAGGGTGGAAACTTCTTACAGATTGTTCAACGGGACCGGCATAGTCTAGAATTGGAATCATATTGATTACCCCTTCTAACAAAAGAATTGAAAAATTAATCTGCTTAGATTTTGAAGCCTCCAACAAAGTCATTGAATACGAAGCTCTCATTCATGGACTCGACCTCGCACTTGAGCTCGGCGTCCCAGAACTCTCAGTCAATATAGATTCTCTACTCATCATCCACCATTACATTGAGTAATACAATAAGAATGGCAAGATGATCGAATATGCAGCCCCCATTGTAGATAGGATGAGCCAGTTTGCAAAAACAACTCTCGATTATCTTCCTCGAGGTGAAAATAGACATGCCGATTCTTTGGCTTATCTAACCGGGGTCTTGGGTACAGAAGCTAGATATCTCCCGATCAAAGTGATATCAACCCCCAACATTGATCGTATTTCTATATAAACGATCAATACTGGGGGAGATAAAGAGGAGGACGACAATTGGCGAAAGCCGTTCCTTGCCTACCTTGGCACCAACAATGAATGCAAAGGACCCCGTCCAGCAGATCTAAAAGAGTGCCGACAGCTGATCGAAAACTCAAAGTGTTACACAAATCAAAACGGTTTTTTATATCGCCGTTTAGTCACATGGCCTTACCTCAAGTGCCTCTCCAGAAAGAAAGCAGATGAGATGCTAAGAGATTTACATGAAGGGACTTATGGCTTCCATGCCACAGGTTGATCACTCGCAAACAGAGCAATTACATAAGGAGTATTATGGCCAGGCATGGGCAAGCAAGCAGAAGAGTACTCACGCAAATGCAATACATGTCAATAACATAGACAAATGATCTGCGCCCCTGCGCTCGAACTACATGCAAGAAGGTGTTCTGGCCATTCAAAAGATAGGTGCTCGATCTTGTTGGAAAATTTCTGAATTCTCCAAGTAACCGCCGATACCTACTCGCAGCTACAGATTATTTTACAAAATGGGTAGAAGCAGTTCTACTTTATCATACTAGTGACAAAGAGGTCATCTCTTTTATATGGGAACACATCATTACTCGGTTTGGATGCCCTTACCTAATTCGTATTGATAATGGGTCATAATTCGTTAAAAAAAAAGTCGAAGCTTTCCTTAACAAACAAAACATCATCCACTCACCATCCAATCCCTACTACCCTCAAGGAAATGGCCAAACCGAAATTACCAACAAAACCATCGTGGATGGACTCAAGAAAAGGCTTTACTCACAGAAAAAAGGAAACTGGGTATGAGAGCTTCCTCATGTCTTATGGGCATACCGTACCACTCTACGTCAATCTATCGGTTGTACCCCATTTCTCCTCGTCTATGGCACCGAAACTGTTATTCCAACATAATAAAATCATCCAGTCAGAGATCACGTGCTAACTGACAAAGAAAATGAGTTCGAATTGGCCTGCAATATTAATTGGATTGATAAGTCTTGGGAATGCATTATTGCCAACCTAGGTCGATATCACCATATGCTGGCCAGTTCGTACAACAGACGAGTCCGAAGCCATAATTTATAAATCGATGATCTCGTCCTCAGATAAATCCCTCCACACAGAAAAGAGGCACATGTCGGGAAACTGCCAAAAAATTGGGAGGGTCCATTCCTAATCACTGGTCTCACTGGCCTGGGATCATATTATCACATGACCGAAGAAGGAGTTCATATCTCAAATCCTTGGAACACTAGGCGACTGAAACGGTACTGTTATTAAGTCCCTCACTACTCCACTTTCTAAATCGAGTCTAAAGCCATACTTTCCAAATCGATGATCTCGTCCTCAAATAAATCCCTCCACACAGAAAAGAGGCACATGCCGGGAAACTGGCAAAAAATTGAGAGGGTCCATTCCTAATCACTGGCCTGGGATCATATAACCTCATGACCGAAGGAGTTCATATCTCAAATCCTTAGAACACTAGGCGACTGAAACGGTACTGTCATTAAGTCCCTCACTACTTTACTTTAATTATCACTCTTTCCATTCCAAAAGTGAGATTTTTATCTCCATACAATGTACATTCTAGCCTATTCGATGAAAACTTTTAAAAAAATTCCCATACAACTCTCTACTTTCGTAGACAATATATAGATTAAAACAAATATAATACTAGCTTTCAATCAGCCTTTATTCCGGTTAAAGCAAAGGTAAAACTAGTTTTGATCGAACTTTATACATACTCTGCGATTAAAACGAAGGTAATACTAGTTTTCAATCAATAAACTCTGCCAGACATATGATAAAGTAAATGTCAAACTAGCTTTCATTTCTCAATATGGCTGTGACATTATACCGGCTAAAGCAATGGTAAAACTAGCTTTAATTGACTTTATACATACTCAACGATTAAAATGAAGGTAATACTAGTTTTCAATCAAAGAAATCTACCAGACATAAGATAAAACAAAGGTCAAACTAGCTTTCTTCTCTCAATATGGCTGTGAGATTATACCGGTTAAAGCAAATATAAAACTAGTTTTGATCGATTCTATACATACTCTGTGATTAAAACAAAGGTAATATTAGTTTTTAATCAAAGAACTCTACCAGACATAAGATAAAGTCAAGGTAAAACTAGCTTTCATCTCTCAATATATTTGGGAAAGATACTTTTTCAGGTCACATATACAACCACTACAAATGATTCTTTTATGCTACTGGGTGGTCAGCTACAGTTTCCCCTACAATAGGAGGACGATCAGCCATAAATTCTCGAGCTCAAACAGCCATAGTGATCTTGCCTTGCTCTACCAATTCAGCAGGTCAAGAACCTAACTCTGTATCCATGGAGTACATACAGTTCCCTCAATCTGTATCAGCTTTACAAATACATCCTCAATCCAACAAGCAGTCGTGCAAGGTATCTCTCTCTAACTCAAGTCTTTTTACCTTCTCTACAAAATAGACAATCACTGCCATTAACATCTTTAAGCGTAATACCTCGGGCAAGATCGCCTTAAAAAAATTTGCTCTCACCGTTTGAATACACTCTTTCAGCCTCTTGTTCCATGCTTCATGCCATTCCATTCGACTTTATGTGTGAGACATTTGATTGATATGCTCCATCGCCTTCTTATCTGCTTTATCTAACTCAGCCTGGTTCATCATTCTCAATTTTGTTACCTGGACATAAAGTTCCTCAACCTCCCTGTCTTTACCTACACTTACCCCAGCAGGAGATTTCTTTAACAATTTATCTTTTATCTTTATCAAAATATCCTTACCTCTAATCACCCGCTCTAACTTCTGATTCCTGACATGAGCAACTTCCAGTTTACTTTGGCATTCCCTTAACCGCTCAATCCCTTTTTGTACGTGACCTTGAGTTCGAGCTACATTCCCCTCCAGCTCTCTGATTCAAGCTAATACGCTAACCACATCCCCTTGAACAATGGAGACCCAGGCATGATCTTTATTCTTCTTCGAGCGCTCTCCAGCCTCTGGATTTTAAGCATATGAATTGGCCTGAGCCAAATTGGTCTTCAACTGTGCCACCCTCTCATTCAACTCATCATATTTCCTTTGCACCAACTAGAACTCTATATCTTTTGCACGTAAAATTGCAGTCAACTGCTCAGCCGTAATTTTAAAGCTAGATAGGTCATCTCGAGCTCTCTTCAGCTCATTATCTTTCTCAACCATTTTATTCTTCAATCGCTCCAGTTTGCTCCTAGTATTCACTAAATCAGCTCGAGTCTGTTCTTGTTCGTTTGTTTTGCTGATCATTTGGTCCCTTCAGACTGGCCAGAAAATGGCATGATTCTTTCTCTGACATTTTTAACGCCTGGATATGGTATCAAACCATGTCAACCTCCATACTCTTTACCATTAGTACATTATTCTGGCTTTTGAGTTTCACTGCCTTTTCCTTCGTCTTCGCGAGATCTTTTTGCCCCTTATTAATTTTGGCATCTTTCTCCTCGATCTGCCTAGTGAGGTCATCAATGTTTTGTATTGCTGACAAACTTGAAATATACCTTTACGTGATGATCTTCCCTTTCTTCGTTTGCCTCTCATTCTATCAAACTCTGCCACATCTCTTGGTTACATTGGCGTGACTCTTCTTCGCTCAAACAAGTTAACTCCAATGCGACCTACACATCACGGATACAATATATCAAGTTCGATTCAGGAAATTCACTCAATACATACATCTTATTTCTAATGAAATTTCTATATTTTGACATTTACTATATGAAACTGCTTCTAAACTTAAGGTCAAAGTATGATCCCAAATCGATAAACAATAACATATACTTCCAATTCCAAGGTAGACATTCTCTATATTCTAACTTTTTCAACACTTAGATATTATCTATACACGATTGAGTACCATTGCCCCTAAACTGTTAGCAAGTTTTTGGTCTGTTTCTACGCTTTAATTTTTACTTTATAACTCTAGAGTAATAAAGCATAGAAGTTAAATATTTCTTGCTCTTTTCTAGCCTGTAGCTCCACTTGCGAAATTAATAGGACGTTGAGGCGTCTTTCTCCTTAGAAAGCTCATTCTCTAATTCTTTTATTCTGAGGCGCATATTCTTACGTTCCTACAAATAAAGTTTATAAACAGAACTTAGCCTACATAAATTTATCCTAGATTGATCCATATAATTACAGTTCACAAACCCCTCATAATCACACAACCAAATAATCAACAATTTTACTCTACCTTCTCATTTACATTTTCTGGGTTGACGTCATCATCCTCTACATTCTCTCGCGCAGTCAGGGGAGAAACTCCATCCAACCCTCCCACAATGCCAACTCTATCATCCTCAACCTCCCCTTCTTCAACATAGGTATCCTCCATAATGTCATTCACCTCAATTTTGGAGAACCCCTTTTTCTGAAGGTGGTGCCCAAGTTTATCACGCTGAATTACTACCTCCTTCAGATTCTTTTCCGCTTCCGCTGTCAGCTCGCTTATCTCTACCTCTTGCGCAGGTTTCATGGAGTTCGCTTCCCCTCCCTAGCTAAATTAGTTTTTAAATGAGCTACCTTCTTCTCAAGCTTAACTTTCCCCTTCTCGAGCTCGGCTATATCCTTCTCCGTCCCGAGGCAGGCCCCCTTCATCAAATGAGCAGCCTACAAAAACAGCACAATCATTTACCATATTTTTTAGCTCGAATTACAAAATAGAATTCAAAAAATATTCAAATCATCAAACTTACCATTTTGTTAATTTCCTCCTCACCATTGCGAGCTGCAAGCCTCGCCTTTTCATTTACCATTTTCAACTCATCTTCCTCACCAGGTCGATTCTCTGCGACCTTCGCCCCAATCAGTTTAGAAGAAGGACCTACCCTTCTCTTCTTCACCTCGCCCTCGGCCTTGCCACTCCCCGTGGTAATGGAGGTCGAGCTACGCTTTAACATTCTCTTCTTTGGAAATACTCGAGCTTACTTGTTCGACGAAGTGGACTTAGGCATATTTGCAAAATCTACTCCAGAGGCCTTTGGCAAAACTACTCATCTCTCTCTATCATCTTCCATCTTCTTATTGCCACCAACACCCGCCATTAGCCTCGTTGCTTAAGACTTTTGAACATTCTCGGACCTACTATTAGCTCGCTTTTTTCTACTAATGCCAAGGTCTTTTAGCACAGCCTCGAGCTCAATCCCTTCTTGAGAAACAATATCTAATAGGGACTTCTTCCTCTTTACCTTCGACGTAGGACTTGTCAAATAATAACGCATTATCAACAACAGAGCAACATTTAATTTTACTGTTTTAATATTATACGTTATTATAGTTAGTTTGCTTCATAGTTCTACACAGAAGTTCCATGGATTCCTCATCATCTCTCTGAAGGCAATCACCCTTCACCCATATCGCATTATCATTTTACATTCGACCTACTAAATTCAGATCGAAGAAAAGAGGTCGAGTCGAACTCACAAAAAAGTATGCCCCACCACTTGCAGAATAGTATTTCACGCCATAAAATTACAAGACTTCTTCAGGAGATATCCTTCTCTCAACCTCATCTTCATCCCATAACTTATTCAAAATTTCACAGACATTTATTACCTCTTATATGTTCCCGTTCAACTGGACAGGACATGCTCTAGTGATATTCATAATCCCTTTTGCAAGATTGCTAAGGGGCATACTCAACCCATACTCCAATTGAGACAGGTAACACAGAAAACCCTTTTTCAGGTTGCTCTAGACATTTCCATCATAATACTCTAAGGAGATCGATTCGTCTAACCCCCTATCTAATTTTTCCTTCTCTAAATCAACCAACAAAAAGAAATGTTTCTCCCCAGATCCTACCATACAACTTATAAATTGCCTACTGGTATGTTCTACGAAATTGCCCCTTCTTCCCCCTACAAGAGCTTTGGCTTTACAAAACTCTTTAAATACATCAGAGTTCATAGGATATAATACTAGTTTTCAAGGAAAATCTAGAAATAGATTAACTTCTACTCTGCCCTCCCTCTCGGATACTATACTTCTAGACTCAACTGAACGACCGGAGGTCGAGGCCTCTAGAACAGGCGAAGTCTCCATATCAACTCTATAGTGGATTTGATTCTACATAAAGATCCTCACGATGGACCTACATATAGGTCCATGTATTCTATCATTATCTTTTACATATACATCATACAAATACGTATATCATTCGTATCACTTTTTTATAAATATATCTAACAGATTTTTATAGATTGCTATAAATAGTAATTTTTAGATTTGAATACCACAAAAAATAATAAACTTTCAAAAGAAGAACATTCACAGTATAACAAATCATCTACTAACCTTCGATGTTGGAATATGAATCTGATGCAGCACCAAATCCTTCCCTCAAAATGTTGTTATATAACCACTTCATTGCTCAGTCTCTACAAGTCGCTCTCGCTTTAATTGTTGATCACTCTCGATTAATTTTTCACAAAATTTTCTACCATTTTTTTCTTTTCTCTCTCACTGCTCTTTAATTATTCAGAAGTTGATAAATGTTTGAATGAAGATGATGAGGCATTATTTATTTTTTATCTCTCTAACTACTGGCAGTTATTGGGCTTCATATGAGCCACCCTTTATTTTGAAACCGAGACATCCCTTTCACAATTAATGTCAAACATCTTACACCTTTTCGGTGAAGATACCTTCCCATCATTGCCACCTGCCCTATATTTCAATATATTTTCATCTTTCTTACCCAAATCTCCCTCTGACATCCCCACACTCATGATAACTCAACACTTACACGCAATCAAACTTTCCTTGCAATTACACCAAAAACAAAATCAAAAGCTGCTTGCTTTTTCTATTTTTGCTTCTTCAACTTATAGAAGTGCTGACATTGCTTCCAAAGCTCTAAATATTTCAAAAAAATTAAATTCATTTTTCACAACAGTCACAAACTACATTTGCATCAAAAGAGGATAGATTCAAACTTCATTCTCATTAAATTTCTTTGACAGTTATTCAAACTCCTATAATTTACTCCTTTACATATAATTATACCTGAAACATCCCAGATGTCTTGGGGAGCCACGCCTGATCAGTTTACCTCAAGCAATACTCACATTTTCCAACTTGATCTTTTATTCCACAATTAATCTTACAACCTCTTTATGAGCTGAAGTGTT
This sequence comes from Kingdonia uniflora, assembly GCA_014058105.1. Taxonomy (NCBI): domain Eukaryota; kingdom Viridiplantae; phylum Streptophyta; class Magnoliopsida; order Ranunculales; family Circaeasteraceae; genus Kingdonia; species Kingdonia uniflora. The sequence continues at coordinate 3,320,523 of JACGCM010001272.1, forward strand.
CACAATCACTTCCCGGAATGGCTCATTGTAGAAGCGACGTCCTAACTCAAGTTCCTTACCTATCCAGCCTAAACCTTCAACCTGATACTCGATCACAGGTAACTTAACATCATAATCTAATAAGCCAAAAATCTATTCACGCACTTCAGCAATCTTATTGTCAGCCGTCCCTCAGCGGCATAACGAATTCTCCCAGATCGAGTCCACACCATTTTTATTTTCTTCCACCTGTTTAAAGCTCATTTCCCCCTATTTATGCAGTTTTCTAGATTACTTCAAATCCCCCATAATTCATATTTATATTATGTTCTTTCACAACAGAATACCCTAGTACATGAGTAAAATTATTTAAACTTATCGATCCACATCGACCTCAGTGAATTCGGCCTACTCTATCTCAAACTTTTTTTTTCCAAATTCAATATTTTAGAGCGACCTTCCTGAGCTCGAATTTTCAACTCCTAAATATTTTAAATCTTCTACAATTATCTCTCTTTCCCAATAATTCAAAGTTATTCAATTCGAAAATAAATTCGTGTACATCTTGTATGTTACAAACACATAGTTACAGCTCGATCGTTATAATATATTTTGTATGTCCAATCTTATATAATATATTTTATCCTCTATTCGTAAATCTTCGAGTTACTCAGAGCTCAATTTCAAAAGTTATTCTATATATCAGCATAGAGTTTAAATAACCAAATTTTATTAAGCTCGAATATAAATTACATGTACTTTATAGATTACAAATCTTTCAGGTACTTTACAGATAACAAGTCCTTCAGGTACTCAGAAATCAAGTACTTTACAGATAACAAGTCTTTCAGGTACTCCAAAACAACAAATCCTTTAGTTCATCTGACTTCAGTAATATTTTACTCAAAGAATCTTTTAAAGCAAAGTAGGCATTGGAAGTCACTAGACGTCCTTCTCCCTTTATACCAGATTACTCTAACAAGAAACTGGGTTTGGAGGAAGTCTGGACATAAAAGCAGAAAGAGTCGGTACTTGAACTAACTCTTCAAACAAAAGGTCTTCTTAGAACCAAGATACGATGATGGTGCAGAAGCAGACTTCCAATCTCCATCTCCTTTCTCCACTACCACCGTCGCCTCCTCAATAGCCACCACCATCAAAGAGTTGGAGGAGATCAATAGGGCCCAACCTTAGAATCTAATCCTACGCAAGACATCGGCAAAACTGCCCTGCAATTACACTGGTCCCCCACATCTGTCTCCTCAACCTTGTCTTCTGCAAGGATGCGAAGACACCTCCAACATTGCTCGTATGTTAAGACATCGAATAAAATCTCCACATACAGTAAAAATCTTCTTCAGCTTCAGACGCTTCTTCTTCCGACATACCCTGATACGTGGGTGGAACAGGAACGGGAGTGGGTATCTCCAAGGACTGATTACCAAAATATTTTAACTTAAACTTCTGCATCTCAGTAGAGACTCTCTCTTTGTAAACTATCCTCCAGAACTTTACCATCGTCAATCTAGACTTCGAGAGAATTTTACAACAAATCGTACTTGGCCAGAATCTTTGGTGCAGTTACTATTTATATAACCCTAATATTAAATACCCAAGTATATTTCCCAAGCGTTATCATTCAAGATAGACAAAACTCTTAAAACCCCAAGCGCCGCGTACATCAATATTCCCATCATCATTCAATCCAAAAATATCCCCCCATAAAGATATATACATTTTCCATACAGTCAACCCTACATTAAAAAATTATTTCTTTTCAACTTCCAAAACCCATATAGCCACATATTCTTTCTCAACCAAAGTCACTCATAACTTCAGTTGCGAGGAGGCGATTGTAAGGACCTATCCCTTGATCTAACCCAATTCAAACTATTTCCAATTTGAACTACCTCCATATCAGACTCATGCATTCTACATGTGACATAAACAGTCAACATTAGTACCTACGCCATGAACTCATGAAGAATGTGGATCGAGCATAATAGAAAAGCATAAACAAGTCAAAGATACTTGTCTCTCATAAACTCAACAGTTATTCAGTCAACCGCCACTTTCCACATTGTTCAGAGAATGTGCTTCAGCACAATAAAGAACTGTGGACAAGGCCTATATAAAGAAAAAGTTCTAGAAGAGACAAGGACTAGGAAAATATACGAAAAATCACCTAGAAAACTATATTTTCTAGAATCTCAAATACCAAAATTCTTATTTGCAAGATCAAGTATTTCTAGTTTGAGAGATTACTTGTAATAAGATATTAGCCTCAAGTAATAAAAGTCATTGTTACTAAAACCCTCAACTCGAGGTCATGGTTTCTTACCTATTCAGAGGTTTTCTGCGCTAAATCACCTGTGTCATTTCTTATTTTACATTAGTTTTTGTCACAGGAACATTAGTGTAGGAGATAATTTCGAGCCATCTTGAGCTTACAGAATTAGGCTACTACAGATCCTTAAATGTAAACTTAAACCTAATGGCTCAGTATAGAAATTTAAAGCTCGTCTTGTGGCTAAAGGTATCAGAGAAAGAGAAAATGTAGATTTCTTTGACACTTATTCTTTAGTAACTAGAATTACTTCCATTTGAGCTTTAATTACTAGTGCTGCTGTTTATAATTTAGTAGTTCACTAAATGGATGTAAAAACTACTTTTTTAAATGATGACTTGGAAGAAAAAATATACATGAACCAACTTGAAGAATTTATCGTACCTAATCAGGAGCGCAAAGTCTGTAAATTTGTTAAATCCTTGATTGGTCTTAAACAAGCACCTAAACAATTGCATGAAAAGTTTAATAACTTAATTATTTCACATTGTTTTAAGATTAACGAAAGTGACAAATACATTTACTACAAGATAGCTGAAAATGTTTGCAATATTATATGTTTATATGTTGATGACTTACTTATCTTTGGTTCCAACATATCAGTTATGAACCAGACCAAAAACTTCCTAAGTCAGAGCTTTGACATGAAGGATCTTGAAGAGGCTAGTGTTATTCTGGGAATTAAGATTACTAGGACAAAAGATAGTATCTCCTTAAATCAATCTCATTACATTGAGAAGATTTTAAAGAAATATCATTACTTTGACTACGGATGGTAATGGGGTAGATTTTAGGCAGGGGAGTTAATCCTATTCCCATCCCCGCCTAACTTCCCCACTCTTATCCCCGCCCTAATACCTATTTAAGTTAAATGGGGATCCCCATCCCCGCCCCTACATTGCAAAACTAAATCCCATCCCCACCCCCACCCCAATTTAACTAATAAAGCTATTTTTTCAATAAAAAAACTCTTTTATATAAGCTTTTATTCATATATTTAAGGGTAATAATAATAAACTATTTAAATGAGGCGGGGCGGGGTAGGTATGAATTTTTTAAGACAATCTCAAATCCGCCCCGCTTCCCCACAGATTTATATTATACTTCTTGTACCTGCCTTATAGCCGTTTAATACATCCCAAACCCGCCCCATTCAGAGCGGGGCAGGGCGGATCCCCATCGGACCGGTCAAATTGCCATCCTTATTTAACTCTGTAGACTCATGTCGACCCTAGTATAAAGTTGTTTAAGAACACTGGAGACAGTGTAAGACAATCCGAGTATGCTGGCATAATCGGTAGTCTTCGATATGCAACTGATTGCACTAGACCAGACATTACTTACGCAGTGGGGGTACTATGTAGGTTTACTAATAAACCTAGTATATAGCATTGGCATACTATAAAGAGGGTCATGCATTATCTAAAAAGAACCATGCACCTAGAAATATACTACCAGAGGTTTCCCATGGTCCTTAAAGGATATTGCGATGGCGATTGGAATACCCTTTCGGAAGATTCCAAGCCTACTAGTGCTTATGTTTTCCACATAACAGGTATGGTAGTTTTTTGGATGTCCAAGAAACAAACCATCTTAGCACAATCAACGATGGAATCTGAGTTGATATCACTAGCTATTGCTAGTGAGGAGGCAGAATAGCTAAGAAGCCTAATGCCAGATATCCTTTTATAGAATAAACTAATACCAACCATACTTATTCACTGTAATAGTATTGTAGTTATCGCTCTCATACATAGCCGTTACTATAATGCTAAGAAACTTGTGATTCGTTGTAAGCACAACTCAGTTAGAGGTAAGCTAACTGTAAGAGTTGTAAGAGTAGATTTTGTTAGGTCTAAAGTAAACTTGGCTGATCCTTTGACAAAAGGACTATAACGGGAAAAGGTATAGAACACCTCGAAAGGGATGGGGCTAAAACCAATTTAGATTTGTATACTATGAGATGGTAACCCAACCTATAGACTGAGGATCCTAAGAAATAAGTTCAAAGGGAAAAACATGTCATAGAGTGATTGTTGAGAATCATGCATTAAAGAAAGGAGTTTTAACTCCTAGCCTATCCCTATGGAGTATGGCATCCTGTAACAGGTTAAAGATGAGTTATTTAAATCTAAATAAGGACTATACTCCATTTGGAGTGGGTTGCCTATAAGAGCATCTCTGATAGACTCATCTTGATGATTGTGGAACTGGGGCTGCTTCCTATGGGAACTTGGGTAAGTTCTCTAGAGCTTTCATTATGACTGGGATACGAGCGCAAAGCTATTAACGCGCTAGCTTTAATAACTTTGTATTATAGAACCTGTATGTGATATAATTTCTTTGTACCCTCAAGAACTTAGAGTTCAAGACGAAAATTACTCTATATTCTAGTCCCTGATCTAATATTCAGGTTCAAGTTGAAAGACATCTCTACTTAAGCACAGTTGTGGATTTTTACTCAGATATTTTCTCGTATACGTTTTTATCGATATTGTGGGGGATTGTTGGGTATATCTCTAAAAATGGAGGCAAACCCCATGAGGGTTCGACCCATGACCTCTTGGTATGAGTAGCTTATTTTTTAATATTTTAACATAGTCCCACATTGCTAAGGAATTGGGAATTTGAAGAGATAGATACCCTCTTACTTAATCGTTGGTTGTAGACATGAGTAAGTGGGAAACATGTGAGCGTGTGAGTGTATGGTAGGCTTTTATTCTAACACCTTGCACATACCCACTCTGGTGGCCTGGTGGGTAGAGCCAGCTCAGGATTTAGGATTTGGGCAATTGGCTCTTCCTGGCTCTGGGGCCCAATGGCCTTCTATTCTTTTAACTAAAAAGTTCGAGTTGGGCTTGGGTTTTTTTTATTAAACCAAAACATTTACTAGTTATTTTAATCTATCTGTTGGTTAAGATAACTCAGACTTATTAGATACATTTTTTATTGCATATTACTCATTCCCACTATACGTTGTGGAGGACGCGTCTCCCCATTTTTATCTCCCCCAACGGCTCTCTTTTGGCCTATAAAAGAAATCCTTCCATGCATTATTTTATAACACAGAACATACAGTTAAGAGTTTTCTCTCCGCCTCTCTCTCTGTTCATTCGAGTTCTATTTTAACAAATATACGAATCCGAGTATTATATAAGTGCAGAGTACAGAAGGATTCTCTCCCTGCAAGAGGGAATCCTGTTATCCTAAACCACCATTTTATCCTAGGGGCGACCGTGCGGTGATAAACTATTTGTTGGGCAGTGCGTGGAAACGTTAGAAAGCGATATTGTCCGCGACTTGACTCTACTCCTATTCCAGGTTTATTCTTTGTTCTAGTACTGCTGCAACTTCTCTCTTCAGTTATAGTTATATCTTTTTGGCTTATTACTCATTGCAGGAAACGAGGTAACTGTAGTAGCTTATTCTACATCTTAAACTCATGCGTCATCTTGGACCAACATTTGAATTTTTGACTTCACCAACAGAGCACGTGGTACAAGCAGAAACAAGAAAGCAACATCAGGAAGCACATGCAATACAAGTTTCTCAACCAACACTACTCATCCCTGATGCTACTCATACTATTGGTTGAGAGCCATCTTATAATAGCTTATTTCGAATCTTGGACTCAAGCTTCATCCTCGACCTCATCAGCATACAGGAAACACTACTAAAGACATATTCAATATTCCTCAGTTTGAGTCATCGCTTTCGACCTCCATATAACCAGTTCAATTTATGCAAGTGTGCAGTCATCAATAGAGCCATTGTACAGCAACAGAGGTCAGGACGTTACATTATCTGGCCAAAGAATATCTTACATATACATTGTAGCGTCCACCATAAGAATCTTAATGGTCATCAAACGGTCATATGATGAGACCTATAAATAGGACCTGAGAACTAAAGATTAAGGACAGGTAATTTTATACAGAAGAATCCCTACTCTGAAACTCTGTATACTCAGAGTACTCATTGTAATAAGTTAGAAACTTTAATAAGATCATCTTTTCTTTCTCAAAATCCTCAAGAGAGGTCATGGTTTTTAACCTATTCAAAGATTTTTCACGCTAAATTATCTTGTTGATTATTATTTACTATTCTTGAGCGTTCTAGATACATTTGGTATAAAAGCAAAGTCTGAATCCTGGAATTTGGCTATTATATTTGGCATCGTCTGTGGGAACAAAGTTCTCAAACCCATTGTCTCAAAAATTGATGATCATCTCCTTTTATAATATCACCTCCAATTCAGAGCACGTCGATAGTTCAAGCAGAAGAAAATACCGATCTAAGAAATCTGCGGGCCACCTTAAATTCTAAAACAGAAAAACGTGCTACTTTGGAGCAATAGCTGGCGAGTGTACATGATGCATTGAAGGTTCTATATGGCCAGCAAGTCACCACCCAGAAGAACAAAGCCATGCAACCTGAAGGCTCACAAATTTTTGTTCATGACATAATAGGACCTCCTCCGAAAGGCAATCACGCAGGAGGTGCGCTACGATCTAACCATCATCAATAGGAAATGTAACCCATCCCAATTTAGGAGGCTTACCAAGAAGTAGATGGCAGCCTAGCGAGAGTCAGACAGATTAAAATCTACTTCGAAGAGTTCGAGTCCTAACAAATGAATGTCTAAGTGAAGGAAGTGGCGACCATAATCCAAGAGAATGACGTGTCACCCCCCCCCCCCCCCCCCCCGACCACCACGGCTCGACAATACATGACTCGGGAACATGTCGAGAGATGAATCAAAGAAATGTTTAAAGCTCAGACCCCGGCTAAAGGAACCCATAACAGATTACAGAAAAACCCGATCGCACAGGAGCTATTGGATGGCAAAGTCCCTACCGGATTCCATACTCCGAAGATCCGCAAATACAAAAAAACATATCCAGTGGAGCACGTCAAAGAATTCTAGGATGCCTTAGGCATACATTTCACATCCAACCACATTTTTTGCCGGCTCTTACCTACCAGCTTGTCCGGAGAACCCCTGCGATGGCTCCACACACTACCTAAAGGATTCATCACAACTTTTAAAGAGCTGTGAGCACTCTTCAACAAGAATTACTCGCACAATAAAGACAAAGAAGAGAATCTCTACTCCCTTTTCAGCCTTAAGCAGATACCAGGTAAGAAGCCCGAGACGTTCACTGAGAAGTTTTTGGAGTTAGCTCAAAAAGTAGATCGGCTTGACCAGAAGATTACCATTTTGGTTTTTACCAATGCGTTACTTGTTGATGGAAGGGCAAAGGAATACCTTGCCCTCAACAATCCAACAACTCTAGAAGACATGATTAAAAAGGTCAACGGTTATATCGACCCAGAAAAAATGGTGTCTGACAGACAGAAACCCCATAAGTCAACATTAATAGCTCGATATCAGTCAGCCAACCAGGACTTTAATCGTACTACCGATCAGGGAGGAAATAAGAACCAGACAAAATCTAACGACAAGTGACCTCGAAAGAGGAATAACTTGCCCAAACCCTACCTTCCCAAGATAAATGTGACCATAACCATCATTTATCCTATACTTCAGAAGGATCGGTTTTTTTGTAATGCACAATATCTCCAACCCATTGAGAACAAGCCATATTGTATTCACCATAATGTCAGACATCATGAAAAAGAATATTATTTTGCCTTACAGTGGTTGTCAAAGTATATCTTTGCTGATGGAAGAATGCATGAGTACATTGTAGACGTTGAAAGCTATAAGAACGGGAGTTACAAACTTATTATAGATGTCGTACAAATCGAATAGCCAGTAGGAGAAACATACTTATACCATATGTCGTTCTGCCACTTTATTGAGACTTAGATCGTCAACCAATCGAATAGAATTAAGAGACGACGGGTCAACTAATGTCATGACCTGTCCATGAAAGATAAAGAAGCTTGTTTACTTCCCGTTTCTAACTCTCAATGAACATAAATTTCTTTTGACGACTGTGATGTTTGTCATATCAACTATCCTCACCATTATGCTTTGGTGATCATGCTAAAAATGTGAAATATGATGCTTCATACGTTGATGATAGATACTGAGAGTACTATTGAATTACTTTTTCAAAGCATGATTGATCAGATGGGACTGGCCGACAAAGTATAGCCCAATGATATTGATATATGTGGATTCAGCAGATCTAAAGAAGAACGTGTAGGAAAGATTATACTTCTTATCACGGCAGAACCTGTGACACTCGACGTTGTCTTTTATGTTATCAATACAAAATCTTGTTATTTGGAGATAATGGGGCGCTGCTGGTTACACAATATGCGGGCTATTCTATCCACCTATCATTTGGCATTACGATTTGAGTAGAATGGCAGTGTATATGAAATCAAAGGAAGTTAGAAGTTCACTCGGGCATGTAAAAATTATGTCGTCATCATTCCAGAATCCCTAGAGCCACAACTCGCATAGTATTTATAAAAAATAGTAGGAAAAGTTACAAAAAACTATACAGTAAACTCTGTAGAAAACCATCTGCCAAGCGCATAAACAACAGAGTACGTCAAAATTAGTGGTGAAAAGTGAGGAACATACATTGGCACTCTTTTGCCAATAGAAGAACGTGATGACCTCATTCAGTTCCTTAAAGAAAACAGTGATGTATTCGCTTCGATATTTCACAAAATACCGGGTATTGATCCGAATCTAGCTTGCCACAGCTCAATTTAAACGATAAAACCGAAGTTGTCAAACAAAAATAGAGGACCTTAGCTCCGAGATTCTGAGAAGAAGTAAATTAAGAGATTGACAAATTCATCAAAGTTGGCTTTATCAGAAAGGCTAATTACCCAGAATGGATCTCAAACATTGTGGCAGCCCTAAAGAAGGACGGCAAGATCAGAGTGTGCGTAAATTTTATGAATCTCAACAAACATACTCTAAAAGATAATTTTCCACTTCCAATCATAAACCGTCTGCACGATTCTACTACGGGGCATGAACTCCTGTCCATGATGGATGCCACATCAGGATACAATCAAATACCTATGCTACCTGATGACCAAGAGAAAACAACTTTAATTACAGAACATGGTTTATACTGTTATAAGGTCATGCCTTTCGGTCTCAAGAATGCTGGAGCCACTTATCAACTGTTGATGACACAAATGCTCAAAGATCACCTCGGAAAATTGATGGAAGTCTACATTAATGATATTTTGTGTAAAAGCCTTAAAAAGGAGAACCATATTACAGACCTACGCAATACTTTTAAAATTCATCATTTCTACAAGATGAGCCTCAACCCTGAAAAGTGCCAATTCGAGGTCCAGTCAAGTAAATTCCTAGGACATTTAATCAGTAAGAGAGGTATAGAAGCTGATCCAGATCGTATTCGCGCTTTACTATCTTGCCTTCGCCGAAAATAAGGAAAGACATACGGAAGTTAGCAGGCAAGATCGCCATAGTAAATCATTTTGTTTCAAAGTCTTCAGATCGATGTCGATGGTTGTTCAACCTTTTACATGAAGGGACAACAAAATTGAAGTCTAAAAAGGATCCTGAGATCGAGTTGACAACAAAGTGTGAAGCAGTATTTCAGGAGCTCAAACTTTACTTGGGATCACCTCCAGTGACGTGTACACCTAACGAAGGGGAAGAACTCACAACATATCTTACGGTTACCAAAGAATCTTTAAGTTTTGTCCTCATTCAACTTATTGGAAAGACAGAAAAACCTGTATATTTCATCAATAAGACTCTCACTCCTGCAGAGTCCCGGTATACCAAGATTGAGAAATTGCTCTTAGCTCTCGTGTACACATCGTAAAAGTTGAAACAATATTTTCAAGTACACTCGGTTCGAGTGGTAATAAATAACCCTTTACGAGAGATCTTATCTAAACAGGAAAAGTCCAGACAAGTACAAATATGGTCGGTCCCTCTTGGCGAACACGACATCCATTTTGAACTACGACACTCAGTAAAAGGTCAAGCAATAGCAGATTTCCTCACAGATTTCTCAGTATAAGATCTTGACTGGGAAGAAGACAATACGGATAACAATGAGTAACACTTCGAAGAAAAGTCAGACTGGATAACTCAAAAGGGATGGCATCTTTTAACTGATGGATCTTCCAGACCTGCAGGATCAGGTATCGGAATCGTACTTATCACACCTTCCAAAGACAAGATCGAGAAAGCAGTCAGGCTCAATTTTGAAGAAACTAACAATGAGGACGAGTATGAAGCAATGATTCACAGTCTAGATATGGCTCTAGAGATTGGAGTCTCCGAGTTATCTGTCTACACTGACTCATTACTCATTGTGAACCATTACGCAGAAAAGTTCTAAAAGAATAGAAAGATGGTCGCCTACGCAGTAGCAGTAGCCGACAGAATGAGTAGATTCAAAAGAATTACTATCAAATATTTACCGCGCGGAGAAAATTGACATTCGGACTCTCTCGTGTACCTGGCAGGAATACTTGGTACGGAAGCGCGTTATCAAAGGATTGAAGTATTATCCACCCCCAACATTAACATCATAAGCTCTAATTCTATCAATATTGGGTGTACTGAAGAGGATGAGGACGATTGGAGACGACCTTACCTTAATTATATTGGGACTATAAACACATTTAACGGCAAAATCCCTTCAGATCCCACGAAGAAGAGACACATACTTGATAATGTTAAGCAATACATCGTGGACAACGGTCTTCTTTACAAAATTTCAGTCACAGGACCATACCTCGAATGTTTGTCGAACAAAGAAGCTCAAAAGTTCCTACACGAACTCCATGAGGGGACTTGTGGTTCCCATACAGCGGAACGATCTCTCGTAAATTGAGCTCTCACTCAAAGAGTCTTTTGGCCCCAGACGAAAGCTCAAGCCATTGAACTCGTAAGCAAGTACAATGCCTGCCAAAGACATGGCCCCCAAATTCGAGATCCAACCTTGGAACTCCATTCCAACAATATTGTTTGGCCATTTAAAAGATGGACCCTCGACCTTGTAGGAGAATTCCTTACGGTACCAGGCAAAAGTCATCAAATTCATCTGGGAAACTATCATCATCTGATTTGGTTGCCCCCATCTCATCTCAGTTCGTTAGAGCAAGAGTCGTTGAGTTCCTCAATCAGCATAATATCATCCACTCCCCTTCAAATCCATATTACCCTCAAGAAAATGGTCAGGCAGAAATTACTAATCGAATTATAGTAGACGGGATCAGAAAGCTCTTGACAGAAAAGAAGGGTAATTGGGTCCAAGAACTACCACATCTCATGTGGGCATATCGCACAACACCTCGGGAATCAACTAGATGCACGCTATTCGTAGTAGCGTATGGTACAGAAGCAATCATTCCTACTCTATATCATCACCCAATACGTGACCATGCCATGACGGATGAAGAGAATGAGTACTAGTTGGCATGTAACATGAATTAGATAGTGAAGACTAGAGATAGAACAATAATGAATTTAGGAAGATACCACCAAGCTCTAGCCCGATCTTACAACAAGCGCGTTCGTCACAGAGAGTTCAAAATCAAAGATCTCGTCCTACGAGAAATTCCCAAACATAGAAAAGAAGTAAGCGCTGGGAAACTGTTTAAAAATTGGGAAGGCTCTTTTATTATTGTCGGAAATAGCGGCCTTGGTTCTTACGACTCGCCACTGAACATGGAGATCGAACCCCTAATCTTTAGAACACGAGGAGATTAAAATTGTATCGCCGATAAAAATCCATCACAGTGTACATTTTTACAGATCAATCTATCATCTTGTATGATGATCTTACATCAATGAAAGATTTATGTTCGATCCCCAAATATCTGAGTACTTTCTACTATTTCATACAATACTTTATTTAACACATTCATTGTACGTCAATCTTACACCAATGAAATACTTGTGTTTGATTGCCCTACACTATAGTACTTTTCTAATATATCCAACAAGTACTTCTATATACAAATTACATATTGTTTGTTGCTTTGGCCAAACTGATCATCTATTACATTACAAATCGTTTGTTGCTTTGGCCAAACTGATCATCTATTACATTGCAGATTGTTTTTTACTTTGGCTAAATTGATCATCTATTATATTACAGATCGTTTATTGCTTTGGCCAAACTGATCATCTATTACATTATAGATCGTTTGTTGCTCTAGCCAAACTGATCATTTACTTACATTAAAGATCTTTCGTTGCTCCGGCCAAACCAATCACCTCTTACGTTATGAATCATTTATGGCTTCAACCGAACTGATCTGCCATCTATGCTCCTCTACGTTTGATAACCTCTGGGGACCATCTTATACAACAGATGTTCGACTAATACGGTATCGTTAATTTAAGTAAAGGTTAGTATAAATCATTAATCTAGACATTCCTATTTTCATACATTATATGCTTTAGTATACAGAGCGCATCCTCACAATCGTTACTCCTCACTAGAGCTATCACTCGAGCCATCACCTATATTATAAGGTCCCACAACGTCAGGTTCATAATCCGTGTATAGTCGTTGATGCATGAACTCTGGCATTTTCCCCATAACAATTTTCTTTCCATCTCTAACTATACTCTGTCTTAGAACTCCAATTTTGGTTACCATAGGACCTAGATACTCACACCGTATCGCCGCCATATCACAGTACACACTTTTTCCAACTACAATATCATGCACCAATTTGCTCAGCGAATTTTTCAAATGATCTCAATGCTTTTCTACTCGTCGTTTCTTATCCAGTACAGCAGAATTCTGAGACTCTAGCATTGTCATAAACTCATCCAATGATAAATTAGAGACATTGACCCATCAAGTTCCGCTTCACGATTATCCCATTCTACCCTTCTTTCATCAAGACGTATCTTCACCTATAATAGGTCAGCATCTATCTTCTTATTTGTATCAAGCAATTTCGTATTCTCATCCAGGTGCTCCTAGAAATTTAACTTCAACCCTTGTATGGTATGCTCTAGAGTGACTACTTTGTTCCAAGCCATATTTATGTTTAAATTCTGTCTATTACAGGCCTCTTCCATATTCTTTATCAGAACGTCAACAACTAGCCATAACACTTCATACTTAGAAGTGCGCGCTCGCGTATCAGTTACCTCCGCTTCAAGCACATTTACTTGGAATTATAAATCTTTCACATTCTTACCTTCCTTCTCTAATTTTGCCAATAGTCCTGTAATACGAACTCGAGCAGATGTCAACTCCTCTCCCCGATGGCTCACTTGCCTCGAGCTACCTATAAATCCAACCTCTTTCTTTTTTATAATATCTCTTAACTCCTCTATCTTTCTTAGTCCGTTGGCTAGATCTGCCTTTTTCTTTTATAGATCCTTAGACAATCAAGCTCTAACGTCTCACTCTTTCACCATCTCCACCTTCGTTCTTTCTACTAACCCAGTAGCAGCTTTTAGTATGACCTGACTCGAACTTAGCTCAGCATTCAGTTGTATGTTTTGGGCGCGTAACGCGTCACACTAACTTTGAATAGCTACCAATTCCACCTGTCATCGCAGTTTACATTCATAACAATTTGATTATACCAACATATTACACATCACATTAACAAGTTTAAATCAAGAACATGGTATCTGAGTAATATCGATAAATTGTTTCATTCATCATCACAGATAACAAATTTTATTTCTCATCAATAATAGTATGCAAAGATCTAACACATATGCAAGGCCGGTAAAAGAAAACCGAGAATACCCTATTTTTGATTCTTCAAGGAATGAGAAGACTGCCCTTTATCTCTCGAACTCTTTCAGTTTAATAATTGCACATCTATCAGAGTGGTAAAGGTCACTACCTCCTGCGGATGTTATTTACGCTGAGATTGGGATATCAAGCTTTCAACCTCCTCCTCACCCTCTTCTGATGACAGTTCCCTCGACCTCGGACGGGGTTTGCCAACAATAATTTCCCCATCACCTTTGGTAAACCACATATTCTCAGTCTTGGCGTTCTCTACATCAAAATCCTTCCCACATCCCGCCACAAACTTCCTAAATTTGTTATCTACCCTAGACAGTTCTCCCCCATAAAAATTTATAACATTGTCTATATGACGTTAATGTTCTGTTCGAGCAGCGACTTTTGCTCGCGACGAATATAGAGAATCCTTCAATATCATTTGCGTTTTGTACAGCCGCTGACGCGTGTCTTTCTGTAATACACCTAAAGCCCTTAAATCTGCTTCTACCTTCATTCGAACAACCACTTCTTTCGATAACCGTGTTGCTAAAGACATATTTTGCTCTACGTGTTGCAATAACTCATCCTGTAACCCCTATAATTCACCATTTAATCGTTTTTGAACCTCTAGTTGCTATTTCCTTATCCTGAAAAATATAATTTTCATAGCCCTCCGATCCTACATAAAGCCAAATACATCAAATAAAGGTTCTGCATCACCCTATACAACAGATACACCAGCTCGAGCAGAACACTTTCTCACCTCTAAACTATGACAACTACGTACTTCTTGAGCTAAAAAGATAACTCAAGCTGGGTCCGAAACTATGCCTCTCTCCTTCAAAAGTTCTACATAAGCTTCTTTTAACCCTCGTTCACTATCTACTTTGACTTTAAAATACAATGTCAGAGCTATTAGCATACTTTGACACCTAGCCTTATCACTCGGGTCGTTAAAGCAGGCCAACTCTTTTGGTTCTTGAACTAATAACCCCCTTTCATCTTCCTTCCTTAACACCTCATCCCTTTCTATTTATATCTTAGCATATATACAATGAAGATCATATAGCTCTTTAAAAGTTTTTTCTGAATTCAACTTAAATTTCATTCTCTCATATTCAGTTTTATTTACTTGTTGAATACAAGCCACAGAATCCCTCGTTCTACTCAACGATTTCTCTAATTCAGAGTACATTTTTCTCAGTCACTCTATCTCCTACACAGAGTACAAATATTTTGTTATAATACTGATATCCAAAATAAAAATGTATCAAATCATCACTCTAACTACAGAGTACTATCACTTTGATATCACACGAACTGCATTAAATCAAAAATAGAATACCACAAAAGGTTTAGAGATTCTTGCTGGTTTTTACCTCAGATGGAGGATCCAATATTTGCCCAACCAGCTGACTCAGACCAACACGTTTAGAAGGAAGATCCAGTGTTTTTTTAGCTACTCGGACTGGTTCGACACTTTCTGATATAAAATCCAACACCTTCTTAGAAGAAACACCAGCGTTCGCCATCACTACCTCCGGAACCTCTGAAGGGAACTCAATTTCCTTGTACCTTCCGACCCGACCTAGCTCCACATCAGCTGGACTTAATCCAAAATCATAATAGGATTGAATGAAGTGATTTTGTTCCACTTTAAGGGCCTCCACCGATTTCAAAATCACATCATCATGCTCTACCAGATCTGAATACTTTTCTGCGAGCTTTACAACCGCTTTAGCCTCTTCAGCTCTGTTCCCCTTCTTCAGCTTGAGCTCAGCTATTCGAGCTCCTTTACACGGGCAGATTGATCTTCGAACTCCTTCATACGAGCATATTGAACTTTGAACTTCACTGTAAGATCCCCAAACTCCTGGCTCCTCTTTTCCAAATACTTTTTTGCCCTCTTCAACAACATTGAGAGCTGCCAGTACAAACATACAGAGTCAAAGTCAACACAATATTTTTCAGTCCGAATACAAAAAAGGATTTTTAAAAAAAAGTACTGCAAAAGTATGTTCGTAATACTCCGCATCGAGCTGCTCCGGATCCGTCCCAGCCATCGAGTAGTATTTCAACTCCAGCTCTGCCAACTTAGCTGTGGCATGAGGATTAGTTCGAGAACTACCCTCTTCATCATGCCTTTATCTTTTCAGCGAGGCCTTCTTGACCTCAGCAGGAACAACCGCACTCACTTCAAGTTTCTCTGCCACATCGCCAGAAATAGACTTTGCGATCTCTTGTGTCGTGGCCTCCACCCCAGTGACAGAAGTACTCTGCCGAGTTGGCCTCACGGGCCGCCGAGTATTCTGTTTGGCGCTCTGAGATACAGGAGGTAGAACACTAAGAACATCAGCAATAGTTAAGATAGCTTTTCCCTCTACCATAGCTAGTTTCTCCTGAGCTCACTGAACTTTGGGAACTACAAAATCTACCCTTTTATCTTTGCGGATACCCAACTCATTGAGCACCTGTTTTAGCTCACCTGAATCTCAAGCAACACAGTCGAACAGGCTGGCCTTGTCTAGCGTAGATAAAGGCTTAGGCTCTGCCAAAATAAGGAACACAACATTCAGTAACAGATCGAAGACAAGTTATAGTTTATTTGAAGATTGGTCAACATTACTTACTCGGATTATAATATATATGGTTCAATCCGAGTGCTGGTTTATCTGGAACCTGTATTCAGTTACCCTCTACCCAGACAAGGTGATCGTTCCATGGTCTACCCGCAGATTCGAAATCAAAAATTTTTGGCCTAGCTGAATCACTATACAGGTAGCCATTACTTTGACCTTCGACATATTTCCATTTATAAAACTTCATCACATCTTCAGCTTCAAACCGCTTCGCAGTCCCTTCCTTCCTCTATTTTTCATTCAGTACCTCGCATACCCTCATTATTTCATAAACATTCTCATTTAATTGGGCAGGGCAACACTGTAATACATTCATAACCTCTTTCTGAAAGAAGGTCAAAGGAATTCTAAGGCCATATACGACCTTATTCAAAAAACACAAAAACCCATCCCTCGGGCCTGATAGCCCGAGACCATTATAATATGAGAGATTAACCTCCTCACCAATCCCTCTATCATTTTTCTACTTTACCAAGCGTGGGACTTAGTAGTATACAGCCTCCTCCCCTTTACCGGGGATATAATCCCTGAACCATAAACCTTGTTTCTCCACATAACCTCCCCATTCTCCCTATGATTTCTTTTTAAATTTCAAGTGTTCTTTCCCTACATCTACCCCCTCTGGGTATATCACAAGGACTTTCTCCTTCTCTGATTTATCCTCCCTTTCTATCACCTCCTCAACCTTACTGGGTTCCCCACCCTTTATGCTTCTTTCTATATTATTTACAGTTTCCTCCATCACACTACACTCGTCCCCCTTCCTGACGATGATGTTTCCTTAGAACTGGATGATACTACAAATTTACTGGTGGGAATACTAGGTTTAGACCACATATTAAACCTACAATTTACGAAAATATATTTTTTATCATTTTCTCTATATTACATACATACAAAACAAACGTACCTTTTACCCAGTCAACACGTCTTTTTTATAAATTCCCAAAACAAAAAGCAAAAATCAATCATTTCAAATTTCCCCCTTCTTCTCCAAACTTATATTTTCTCCTTCTTTATTCATATACCTAAACTCATATCCTCCATTTTTATTCAAACATCCCAAACCCCCTACATTATCAGATACACATATCAAACAGGTTACTCTACATATCAAAAAGATTACTACCAATATCATCCAGATTACTAAACAAATCAACCAGACAAAGCTTTATATTACCAGCCTGTACTTGAAGAATAACAATCCTCTGCTTTACCCGGATGTCTTTTCGAAAATGAAAGCTCTCGTCGCTTCTCAGACAGTTTTCTATCATTTGATGAAGATTTCCTTCACAAATCACACTCAGTGCTCAAACGTATCCTCTCCTTTGAAATAAGATTGACTCAACTTTTTTCTCTCTTTGAAACTGTAGATAATTTATGAGGGAGAGAGAGGGGCGTTTTTATACAATCCATCGGTTTGTGAAACGACGGATCCTTTAGACACGTGTCAGTCACCCCTATTGTCTTAGCAAGTATGCCTTTTCGATTAAAGGCGTCATCATAACTTCTGTGATAACGTCTACCGTCATCACGTTTGTCCCTATTGTCTGCCATTATACAATTTTGCACTTCTTCCTCAAACACAGTACGAACGACCAATCACCTTACTTTTATACCCTACCAAGGTCGAGCAAATTTCCTAAAACAGATCAATATTCAAAATTTGAAGATATCAATACAGTTGTTAAAATCCTACAACTGTTTCCCACAATATTCCTACACAAAGAGTAAACCATAATATTTTATTTTTATTATTCAATCAGATTGAGACATCACATACTTTATTCTCTCAAGATCATTCATATTACATTTATTCAAACCCAACCGCAGAATACTTCAACAACAGATTACTTAATACGAGCTCCCAGACTTCGAACTTACCGAGCTCCCCAATTACATCTAAAGTAACCTCGATGGTTTGGTTCCCCACACATAATTATTTTTATATTTGTTGTCCTTGCATCCTCTTCAACGATCTTATCACATGCGAGCTGTCGAACAGTCAGTTCCCACATCGTGGCACTCAACAATGTCCTCCGAAATACATTACACCAGAGAAATCGGTCATACTCTACACGCTACTTTTCCCCATCTATCCCGGTAAGAGTCAATGGCCATTCCGGTAGCACAGTATCATACGGCAATCGACGAAAGTATCTCTCACAAAGTTCAGCAACCTTGAGATGAAATTGACCATCTGCTGCATATTGAACACGTTGAGCATGCTGAGCACGAGTCCTCAACATGGTTAGTCACACCACCTCCAGAGCAAAGTGATCCCTGCAGAAGATACAAATCAAAACAGCCAAGAAGATCTTTGCAAATATCACCCCACTAATTTGGCCGAAGGATATATTGTTCAAAGCAAATTAACATAACAGCAGAATATCAATATCAAATGTAGAATATTGTGACAGGTCATTCTTTCCATAGTATAAAAACTTATGTTTACTATGTTTTGAATGTCAAAACTTATGTTTATTTTTAGTCCCACATTGGATAAGTGAAAAGAAAATTTTTACTTTATAATGGGTTGCACACTACTATCATATATAATATGTGTAGGTAGGTGGTGCCCTCACGCGTATGTGAGGCGAGTGTGTAAAGGCTTGCTATATGGGGACTCCCATGGGCTTGCTTGCACGACCCGACCCATGACCCACCTGAACTATTTTATAACTCTATGATTTGGCCCTAGGCCATGGGCTCATGGAGATTTCTAGTTTACACTTAGTCATTTTTTGGGGTATTTATTCAGGAGTTGGTTATTCTCTCCAAGAGTTATAACTCTTCACAGAGGTGCTTTTTGGGGCACAACCCTGCCAACAGGTGCTTCGATTAGTCATCTTCTCCTCTATAAACAGCCATTTTTTGCATTATTTGAGGACACGGTAAAATACCCGAATCTCATTTCCTTTTTTATTGCTTCTGTCATGAAAGTAATATCACAGAAAGTTCAACATGTGCAACGACTTGAGTGCTTCAAGTCTGTACGATTCGATCGTTGTATCTTGGGAGACAGACATTATTATCTGTGAAGCACACCATACGCAATATGAAATCTGTCTTAAGGAAATTGCAGTGACTGCAAGCCTCGATCTTCAGTTTTTCATTTCCTTTTCATTCATTTTCGTTTCATTTCTGAATACATGTGTAACACAAGATACTTATGAATATACATTGGAAATGAATCTCAGATATTAACTAAAGCAATTAATGTCACTTCTCAACCAACACCACTCGCCTACAATGTTTCTCGTACTGTTGGCTGAGAGGGGGCGGTTGTAGTGGCTTATTCCGCATCTCGACTCATGCGTCATCATCGACCAACATTTGAACTTTCGACCTCACCAACAGAGCACGTAGCACAGACAGAAACAAGACAGCAATATCAAGAAGCATATGCAACACGAGATTCTCAACCAACACCACTCATCTCTGATACTACTCGTGCTATTGGTTTAGAGTCGTCTTGTAATAGCTTATTTCGTATTTTGGACTCAAGCTTCATCATCGACCTCATCAGCATACAGGAAACACTACTAAAGATATATTCAATATTCCTCAGTTCGAGTCATCGCTTTCGACCTCCACATCAACAGTTCGATTTATACAAGTGTACAGTCATCAATAGAGTCATTGTACAGCATTTAGAATCTTAATGGTCATCAAACGATCTTATGATGAGACCTATAAATAGAACCTGAGAACTACAAATTAAGGACAGACAATTCTATACAGAAGAATCCCTACTCCGAAACTCTGTATACTCAGAGTGCTCATTGTAATAAGTTAACAACTTCAATAAGATCATCTTCTCTTTCTCAAAATCTTCAAGAGAGGTCGTGGTTTTTAACCTATTCAAAAGTTTTTCACGCTAAATTATTTTGTTGATTATTGTTTACTATTCTTGAGCGTTCTAGACACATTTGGTATAAATGCCAAGTCTGAATCCCGGAATTAGGCCATTACAGTAACGAAGTTTTATTTCTCACATATTGACTCAATGTATTAGGTACATTGATCCTTAGACTTGGTGAAAATTATCAAATGTTAATCACGCCCCTTAAACCTCCAAAAATCATTTCTTAGCTTCTTCCGAGAAAAATCATAATTTTCTTCTTGCATTTGTTTTGGACAAGTTGACTCTCACACTCACACGTGCACAGACCATCCCCACTTGATTATTAATAATTAATTAAGATACTTTAGTTTTATTATAAGAAGTTGATTAGGTGCTTAATTACATCCATCATTGTCATCATCATAATCCAAAAAAGATATGAAGATTAAAACGCATAATCGAATGTTGACTTTAATCACCGCAATCCATGGCATACTCCCTGGCCATCAAAAACAAATTCCTCGCCTTCATTTTCACTAACTTTTAACTATGTTAGGTTCTCGAGGGAGCCAGTGATAGTGTTTACTAGGCCCTGTGCGAAAACTAAAAATTGGGCTATTTTTTCCAATTTGTTTTTTTCTTTTTTTGGGGGGTTGGGGAGCGTCTAGAGTTATGGTAGATGTGAAATGAATACTTTGTGGTATGTCTTTGTCATAAGTCACGACCTTTACATGACAAAATAATTGAACACCGCCAACCCACATACAAGATAAAAGCCACCTCATCCCTAGCTTTAAATGAATGTTGATAGCAATGAAGATAATCTCGCTCAAACTCTACATATCTTCTTCAAATTTAATTGTGATCTATCTATAACAATAGTGCCCTAGAATGGCTCATTGTTTATGGTCGTAATCACCTACATAGAGCGGTCGTAAATGCATACTAAATGACAATTAGAAGCCCTTATTAACGTCACATTGTCACCCGACCAGACCGAATATGAAGAGCTTGTTGTAACTTCTTCACGGCTAACACATCTCGAGGGTCGATGGATGGATGGCCGAAACTACAAGTTCCAAGTTTAAAATCGATGCATTGGAGCATTTCTTTTCTTTTTTTTGTATCTTTATTATACATGTTCTTCATGCCAAGACAGTATACCAAACTGTAAACATTTGTTTAATAAACCATAACCCATAACCCACTTGAGCATGTGCTATGCTGGTATGGCTTGTGCCTTGTAGGACCATTAACCAACTGGCTAAACCACCTTACAAATGGTTCTAGGTGTGAAAATAAAACACTAATGGCATGACCTGGTGGATCATGTATGCCCTCCTGGACATCACTAGTTCACAACTCTACCAAACATCATTACAAATCATACTATACTTAGAGCATCTCCAACAGATTGGTATGGTGTTACATTTTTAGCATAATCTTGCAAAAATCACTTCCAACAGGAGTATGGGGTTCAACATACTCACCCCCATACCCCTCCAAAATATGTGAATCCTGAACTTGACGAGGAGTATGCGCATACCGCCTAGGCGCTGAACCGTTCAGCGCCCAACAACTTTTTAAATACAGTTGTCTAAGGGAAAAATAATAATTAATAAATGCTAGGCGCTGAACCGTTAAACGTCCAACAGAAAAAACGTAATTTTCTGTTGGACCAAAACAGTATGCGATTCTGGAATACCGGTATGGTAAACCGGAACTGCATACTGTTCTGTTGGAGATGCTCTTAATATATACTATTTTCACTAACAACTAGGGTACCAACCTTTTTGTTACATTGTTGTTGGAGCTACAAAGTAAAAACCTTTATACTCCCTCTAAAGTTTCATTATGGTGAAAAGTTAAACACACTTGTGGGTTAAATATCAATCTAGGATACTTTTTCTTTTCTTGAAAGGTTAGCTGTTTGTGATGGGAATTGATCGCAAGACCTTTTGGTTTTTGAAGCACTAGCTCTACCAACTGCCTAGGCCTGAGTTAGTCAATCTAGACGCAGTGTGATCAGTCTTACAAGCACCATTGATATGGTGACGCTATGATATTTTTAAGTTTCCGAGAGAGACGGAGAAAGGTGTGATAGCAATTATATTAAGGGGGGGGGGGGGGGGGGGGGGGGGCAAAAGCTAAAACAAAGAGGTGGTGGGGGTTGTGAGATATATCATTGTCGCAAAGTTGGGGGAAGGGGGAGATGAACCAATCGTGCAAGTTAGAGTTAAAATAAGGGAAAGAAATACAATGAAGGGAAAGAGGGATGACAAACCTTATCTTACACACGAGGGGGTGAGAAGAAAAAAACATCATCACATCCATCTCATTACCACTTTCCTACCTATATAAGTGTGAGAAGAATCAACACACATGCATGTATGGACAAATGCTTAACCTTTTTATTCTTCTATAATGGACAATAATAGCCTTCGCACCCACTAACCCTACATTATTTTTCCTTCTTCAAATAATGTAATAAAATGCAAGCGTTATGTTCTCAACCTCTCCTCTCCTTTTCCTATATTACTCCTCAGCTCTTCAAGCTTCAACATTGCTCGAGATAGTCATAAAGTTCCTCAGCTCAAGCACATTTTCCAGTCTTCCAGACTCCAAAAGTCGTGAAACATATGCGCTTTAAATATCATTTCGCTAATATTAGCCAAAACATTCATAAACGTATTTTTAATTTGTCAAAACCCCCAATCTCATTTTGGACCACTTTGCAATGGTCCCTCACACACCCATTCGTGCACACAAGATTTCACCTTTATTGGTTCAAAACAAATCTTTTTCTTTTTAATTTTACCATCCAAGGCTATTTAGGTAAATCACACCATATTATATTACGGATTTCATAATCACCCATAAGTTTGTGATCAAGTGGCTTATTTATAAATCATGTAATTGCCGTGTTTGGCCTCAACACAATAAAATTAAATTACAGAATAATTCACTTTCACAGAGAGAAGAAAGAGTTTTAGAGAGAGAGAGAGCTATAAGTTTCACCATCTCCAGCAATCTTCTCCTCTAAGTTTCACCATCGCGATCGAAATCGAGCTCAGATACTTTGTTTTGATCGGAGAATTGCAATTTATCCGGTGTGATTTGATCGGAAATAGTCGAATTGGGAGGTTTTCCGGTGAGATTGGACGAAATTAGGTTGTTTTGGTGTTGATGAGATGATGAGAGGTGTGAATAGTAGTGTGGAGACTGTGAACGCTGCGGCGACAGCGATCATTACTGCTGAAGGTCGAATTCAACAAGCTACAGTTGAGGTAATGATTTGTTTTTGATAAATTTGAGTTTTTTGATTGGTTTTGGAGTTTGTTTGGTTGAAAAAGGTTGATTTTTGATTGAATTGATGCGTTTTGATGTTGGGTATGTGTGATTTGGTTCTAAGATTCAAGATCTAATTGTTTTGAAGTCGTTTGGTGATTCATTAGGTGAATTTGATGGATTTATGATTGGAAAAGCTTTGTATTTGGATTCTTGATTGGGTTTGGATGCTGATTTTTAGTATACATCTGTGATTTTTTCGTAATCGATTTGGTGGTATTTTGTGAAATTATGTGAGTTGACTTGAATTATTAGGATTTACTAGGAAGATCTGAAGCTGATTGGATTTGGGTTTGGGGAGAAATTATGGAATAGTTTAGTGACTTTAGTCTATTTAGGATTGCTTAAAGTTGGAAAAAAGTGAATAAAGATGAGTCTTTCTATGAGGGTTAACAAGGGATTAGATCGACGTGCTTATGATTAGAGGGTACTTTTCAGCTGGAATGTTATTAATTTCTGAATTATCAGCAATACAATGTTCACCTAGAAAGAAGATCTAGTTCAAATTGTAACTTGAACTTAAATGAAATGATATGCTAATTAAGACAGTAGTTTCAAGGTTACCCTGAAACGCATTTTCTTGAGGACATCCTTCTTATCCTGTTCTGTTTTTTTCAGTTTTTATGCCTTCGAAAGAAACATTGCATTTTTAGATGTGAATACTATTATCACTGTTATTTGGGACTGTAGAATGTGTACTTTCTATAAAGGAGGGTCTGGGAGCTTATGAAGACTAAATTATTCTCCAAAAGTTGAAAGAATCTTCCGTAGCTTATCTACTACTAGTGACTTAGGCGATCAACCTCAGTCAAATACCTTACTTTGTAGTGAGTCTTGAACATTTTATACCCGTAGAGTCGTAGACCATAATGAGTGTCTTGTGCTTTTACAATTATGGCATGATGCACTAAGTTTACTAGTTGAATTTCTTTAGATATCCTTTGTTCTTCCTATAGATATATACCCTATTAAGAAATCAAAATACGGAAGCATGAATGAGTACTAGATCTCTCAATGTACAAAGTGTTTGCATTTTCTCCGTGTTACTGGGTAAGGACAAAGGTTTATGTCGAAACGTGATGGTTATTGGATATGGAGAAAGAACAATATCGATACATGCCTGATTTAGTTATTTGTGGGACTAAGGCAGGACCTGTGGTTTATATAGTTTCTTTGTACCCAAGGGGTCATCTTAATCCCCACTCATCAAAGACAGAAAAAAGAGAGAGAAAAGAATAAAGAAGAAAACTGTTACTATGTCCTTCAATCTGGGACCTTTTGGGAAATGGCATAAGTGGAGTGCACAAAAATGAAAGTCATCCCGCCCTCCAAACAATTTCATTGAAAAACTAATATTTATTCCACTTTTTACATTGAAAATTTTACTTTTAAACCGTCGGCATCCACACAATTTACCCAACATGGTTTTTGGATTCCAGGTGGATGTCATCGGACACTCCACTTATTCCAGATTCAAACACCACCTTAGTACATTGCCTGAAGTCGATGCTAAATTGGATGATAAAAGTTAATGTCTTTTCTACTACTATTGCCATCCTCTGTAACATTCCGCACTTCACCTCTCCAGTTTGTCGTTGTACTCTACTGCTTGTCACCGTTTCTGAAAACTGTGAACTATCTGAAGTTGTGACTGCTCCATTGGTCCTATAGGTGTTGGATTGACTTTTTCTCACTTAGACAGCCTTGGAGCTTACTCTCTTGCTGGCTACTTATATAATGCCAGCTAATGGAGCTGATAGTGTTGTGGAACCATGGCCAATCCCAAAATTTTCCAAACTCTTTCTACTAAAGTAGCTGGAATTTGATTAGTGACTAATCTTTTGGTTTTCGATTGACACAACAATCATGGACATCCCTAAGATACATATATAGATATGTTTTTTAATCAGGAAACCACCTCATCTGTTATTCTCTATGTACTCTAATTCTTCTTTTCTTTTCTAAGTACTGATTTAATTATGTATTGTAATCTTGTTATATGTTGCTGAACATTACAGAAGAGAAGATGGGCAAGTTGTTGGAGCGGATACTGGTGTTTTGGTTCTCAATCTCATAGACACGGGAAGCGAATTGTCCATGCTGTCCTTATCCCTGAACCTACTATGCCAGGATCTGGTCCGATCCCTATCTCAGAAAACCAGACCCATGCACCCACGACTGTGCGTCCCTTCATAGCTCCTCCCTCTTCTCCTGCTTCATTCCTCCAGTCAGAACCTGCTTCTTCTACCCATTCACCCACTGGATTACTTTCCTTCACTTCTCTCTCAGCCGACATGTACTGCCCTGATTCCAATCCCATTTTTGCCGTCGGCCCTTATGCAAACGATTTACAGTTAGTTTCTCCCCCTGTTTTCTCAACCTACACTACTGAACCAAATACTGCTCCAGTAACTCCTCCTTCTGATACCCCACATTTTACAACGCCACCATCGCCAGAAGTTCCGTTTGCTCGGGTAATGTCTTCTTCACTTGACTGTAACAACAGAAACAGCGGATCCTGTCAGAAATTCCCACTCTCGCACTATGAATTTCAGTCATATCATCTTTACCCAGGAAGTCCAGTTGGTAACCTTATCTCGCCTAGCTCTGTAATGTCAGAATCTGGCACCACTTCTCCATACCTAGATCGCGAGTTCAGTTCTGGGGGCCACTCTCTCCTCGAGTTTCGTACTGGAGATCCCCCGAGTCTCTGGAATTTTAAGGGACTTTCTTCTTATAAGTGGGTTCCTCGACAAAGTTCTGGATCTCTTACGCCAGATGGCGCTGGACCCAATTCTGGAGATAGTTTCCTTTTGGAGAACGGTTTCGTCAGTAATGAAACTGTGATTGATCACAGGGTTTCGTTTGAGTTAACTGCTAAAGAAGTTATACGCTGCATGGAAAAGGAATCCGTGAAGATAGCCACAACTGAAAGAGATGGACTTTCTAGCCAAGCAGAGAGTGATGAGTACCCCGCAGGGGAAAATTCGAGCAATGCGGCTGAAACATCTATTGTAAATGGAGAGCCACGGCATCGGCAACAGCCATCACTCACTACAATTGGATCAGTCAGAGAATTTAAATTTGAAAATACAGATGGTGGAAACTCTGATTGGTGGGACAATGAGAAGGTTGTGACAAAAGAGGTAGGGCACCATGATAACTGGACTTTCTTTCCAATGATTCAGCCAGGTGTCAGCTGACGGTATAAAAACCAACTGTACTATCTCATTTATGATTGAATCATCAAAAGAAATTGCTGGCATGATTGCAAATACACGAAAAATCAAAGTGAAATGCAAATACATGGAGGAAAGTATAAAGACCTTGGATAAAAGTATAGGATGGCCAAATTATACGGGGAAAGGCAAAGTTGGAGCTGTTTTATGGGTCCTCACCTGAAAGAAGATACAGAGGAAAGGTTGTAACTTGTTTTGGTAATGTATTTAGCTCAGTTTTCTGATTTAGAAAATAACAACAATTATCTGATAATAATTTGTTATTTTGTCCTTTTGATATGCAATACCAATAAGAAAAAAAAAACTGTCTAGACTTCTTGATGTGTTGTTGAAATGTGTTTCTAGACTCATGCTTTGCCCCGTGTATTTTGTTGCAAATTTGATCTCCAATGCAAAGAAAAATGTTTGTCCACTGTTCTCGAAATTTTATTTATGTATGAAATATAGATTTTCATCAAGCTAAGCTAATGTTGTGTGTTTTTTCGGATCTGATAGTCGAAGAAATAATATCAGATTATGCTTTTGTTTGGCAGACCTATTTTAAAACAAAGATAAACTGGAATTTCTGTCTTGTATATAGTCAGTTGTGGGAGAGATCGAAAAGCAGAGATTTCGCAGGACCACGGTCTCTCATTTCAGGTTTCTTCGTTTATTGTATGATGGTGTTAATGTCCAAAAGAGCCTATGTTTGTGTAGCCATTATCACTAAACTATAAATTCATCATCGTAAACCAAGCGTGGTCCAGTTACAAAAAGAAGGCAGCTTTTAAACATCGTGGTACACATTACACTAAGATTTTGCGAGCATGTGGTGAAGTCGTGGCGGCCGTTCAATGTACCATAACAAACAAGTTTAATAGTCAAACAACCGTCTGAACCGTAGGTTGAATTATATGCAAGTTTTGGTGAAGAAAATTTGGAGATACAGGAATCAAATTAGGTACGGAATTTTCATCATCCTTACTAGTCGTAAAAGTGGAGGATGTGGAAATTTCCCCCTTAGAAACACTTGCAGATATTGCCTAGACACAAGAGAGCGGCCTTTTGTAATCCTTCCCAAGAATAGCAATGAGTCATCTGCGAGATTGATCATATTTCTCAGCAAAGTATTAACCCTTGCGGCTTATGCGAAGACTTAAGAGCCTGATAATGAAATACACGATAAAGTTTTTATATGTCAATGGTCGGTCCCCCTTATAACGTCAAACCCGGACCCAAATTACAAATTGTTTAGTTTAAGCTGACCACTTTTGTGTTTAGGCTACTTGGCCTCTGGTCACTACTATTATGCCTTTTGTTTTTGGAAAAAATTATGTGCATTCTCAATCAAAATCGCCTTGACTGCGTAAACAAAGAAAAGAAAAATAGCCTTCACCAATTGAGTCAATGTCAAAGGTCTACCAAAACAAAGTGGACTTTTGGTTAAAAGGTCAACTCTTCACAAGGGTCCGAGGGCGAACTCACGCAAAAAAGTTGAATGCTTGTAGCTGATCAGTACAGGACCTGCACGGGAATTATTATGTTTATCGACTTTGAAGAGAAGAGGTGCAAGATGCAAAATGCAAAATGCAAAATGCAAAATGCAAAATTTGCATTTCTTCCGAAGCCATCTCGAAGAGTTAGTACAAATGCAAGAGCTGCACCTTATACCTCAATTCAGATGCAATATATTTGCACCACAAGCGAGAGGTACAAGCACCTAAAATTTCAAATATACCCATCTCATTTTTTTCTCGAGATTTATGTCACCTTGTGACTTACTTACATGCCCTAACTTGTGCAAGCCTCTTGGACATGCTCTAAGAGCATCTCTTAAAGTGCATCACTACCTTGGAATCCAAGGTGCCGCCTAGGACATCCTCCAACAGTGCCTCATTGACTTGGATTTTACCTTCCAAATCCAAGGCTGAGTTTTGGATTTCAAGACTCAGCCTTGGAATTTAATGTCGTGATTGGGCGCCTAAGTGATGGGCGTCTGTTATGTTTTTAAATAGGCGCCTAACTTGTGCAAGCCTCTTGGACATGCTCTAAGAGCATCTCTTAAAGTGCCTCACTACCTTGGAATCCAAGGTGCCGCCTAGGACATCCTCCAACAGTGCCTCACTGACTTGGATTTCACCCTCCAAATCCAAGGCTGAGTCTTGGATTTCAAGACTAAGCCTTGAAATTTAATGTCATGATTGGGCGCCTAAGTGATGGGCGCCTATTATGTTTTTAAATAGGCGCCTAAGGTTTGGGCGCCCAATTATTTTTTTTAACAAAAATTCAAATCGGGCGCCTAAGACTTAAGTGCCCAATTTTATTTTATTTTTAAAAATTCAAATCGGGCGCCCAATTTGACTTATGAAAAAAAAATAAAAAAATTGAAAAAAAATAAAACAGGCGCCCAACACTTGGCGCCTGTTAAAAAATTCAAGTTAGGTACTGTTGAAGAAAATAGAGTCTGACTGACTTGAATTTGGCTTTTTTTCCAACCAAGTCAGTGAGACACTTTAGGAGATGCTCTAAGAATCATCATTCATAATCAGACCGACAGAAGAGAGGTCTCTTTATGCTAGGAAGAAGTTATTTGGTTTGTCTGTCTGACTTTCAATGCATAAAATAATACCATCTCATTTATTTCTCACGATTTATGTCACCTTGTGGCTTACTTACATGCCCTAACTTGTGCAAGCCTCTTGGACATGCTCTAAGAATCATCATTCATAATCAGACCAACCGAAGGAGGTCTCTTTACGCTAGGAAGAAGTTATTTGGGTTGTCTGCCTCACTTTCCGTGCATAAAATAATACCCTCCATTATTGGATCTTAATATTCCCCTTGCCATGGGTTAGCCACTTGCAGGAATGTGAGGACCCCTGTCTTTCGAGATCGATCGTGGGATTGGTGTCTCTTCACCAAAGGTTACACCTTAGGACACACCTCATCAAGTTGGTGTTTATTGATAACTCAACTCAGATTTTCTAGGTCGTCGTGGGACAACGGGTTTTCTAGGTCGTCATGGGTGCTCATGCACCCAAGCTAGTTTGCACATATTGGTCGCACATGCGCATGCGTGTATCCCACCAACTCTTGCACACATCACAATATGTTAAGTAAGGCTATATCACTTATAACGTAGAGTTGCACATCCCACATAATCAATGTGGGATTTAACACTTAATTTCACCATTCAAAACAAAAAAAACAAAACCAATCTCAGTGTATTTTTTCTAACATCCTCAAAATCCAACCGTAGGTATCTTATCTCTAAAATTTTAACATTAGTTAATTTCCAATTATTTTGTTTCCCTGCAAATCACCAAGATTTTTTCCTCCATTCGCATTACAGACAAATATCAAGATGATTTAAATTCATAAAATTTGAAAAAGATTATGCTTTCAAATCTCTCGTTATCTCACTAAAATTGATCTTAGCAGTTGTTCTCAATGGTTGCTTCTTCGCTGTTGTTGCGATTCGGAGAAGATCACATTAAAAGTAAAGCATCTGGTTAAAATTTGAATGCCATGGAGTTTAAACAACTTTTCGTGATCTCTCTTCATGGGGATTGTTTTTCACTCATCTTTTGTCAACAACATGGTGAGTAATATTGGTGTTATCGAAAATAACTCATTTATTTTAATTGCGTTTGCAGAAAAATTCAATAAACCAAATTTGTGGTCGGTCCCACTAGCACCTAGTTTTATTTTGTCCTCCACCTTTTTCGCTTTAACCAGAGCCCCAACTGAAAACTGAAAACTGAAGTGCCTAGAGTAGTTGCTCAAATTTGGATTTCATGCTCCACATAAGCAAAAACGCTCCAACAATGCTTGAAACGTCGTTTTTCGTGCTTGCGTTCATGCTAAGGAGCACGAATTGGAACTTAAACCACCAATGGGGTACAAATATGTTATCTGGAGCATTTAAGCCACTGCTTGGATCTAAAGCTCTAAAGCCGTGTTTGACGGTCTTAGAGCTGAAAAATCAAGTGACTTGAGCTCCAAATCCACCAAAATGTGTGCTAGATAAGATGAATCAGAAAAGGCCAGTCGAATACTCTGTTCATTAAACAGACAGGGCGCTTCAGCTCCAAGCACCACGCTCTAGTTGAATCGGGTCTTTCAAATCTTGACTCAGACTAGACCAGATCATACCAGAACCATAGGCGGCAGTATCTACTTAGAGCACAAGTTAAACAAGGGCATATAATACAGGTCAATAACAAGCACCACAGCAAGACAAAGTATCTCCCACCACTTGAAAGTTGAAACAGGTTGGAAGTTTCTCCTCTAAATAAACGGATCTATTCTAAGCATAACTTCTCTTCCTTCCTTCCTGCTCTATTTGACCACACTCAAAACCACGACTTTGACCTTCTAGATTCCCCAACCCCCCAAAACATTTCCCCTACAAAACCCCCCAAATCACTAACTAACATTTCCCCAAATCAAAATTAGGTTTTCTCTCCCAAAATCAAAATTAGGGCTTTTCAAAGTATGCCTCCTTTTGTAAATCAAATCTCACCCCCTCCTCATCCTCCTTCAATGTTGTTTCCCCAAAAGAAATCAGAACTTAATATCATCACCATTAACGTTGGTGGTCAGCTTTTCCAAACCACTAAACAAACTCTAGCTTTAGCTGGTTCTAACTCTCTTCTCTCCAAAATTGCCCAATCAAATGGTGTTCTTCATGGTGTTGGGGGTGTTTCTTTTATTGATAGAGACCCAGATATGTTTTCGATTCTTCTTTCGTTACTAAGAACTGGTAATCTTCCATCAAAATCGAAGCTTTTTGATCTTCAAGACTTGATCTTTGAATCCCAGTTTTACGGTATCGATAACCTAATGGTTTCGTCGCTGTCGAACCCTTCGCAGTTCGAGGCGTTTAACCTTCAAAAGACTCAAGTTTTGCCTTTAAGTGGGAGGGATTCACCTTCTGCTGTTTCAACAACACCCTTTGGGTCAATCCATGTTGCTCATGGGAGCAAGATTACCTCTTTTGATTGGAGTTTGAATCGAAAATCGACAATTCTTACTCAGTTCTCGGTTGTGGATTCGTTGCTCGCGCTTTCTCCTTCGCTGGCGGCAGCGGGCGCGACAGACTTCTCGGGACTTCAGATACTTGACCTTGATAAAGGGTTTGTGAAGGAGACATTGACTTGGGAGAATCAGACTAGGTCAAGTTCCACTGTTCAAGCAATTGGGGCTTCGCCCCAGTATTTATTTACTAGTTTTGAATCGGGTCGTAGGAATTCGAATACGATCATGGTTTTTGATAGACAGGGGAGTTTTCGCCCGGTTTCAGAGATTGGGCAACGGGAAATTTACGGTGTGGAACTTGATTCTGCGATCCCAGCGACGAAGTTGAAGTGGGTATCTGGTTATAATCTACTTATGGCGTCTGGGTCTCACGGAGGACCCTCGGGGTTATCAGGTAATGTAAGGCTATATGATGTGAGGTCTGGTGCGACACAATGGGAAGTGAAGGAGAAAAGTGATTGTTTTTCGGACGTTACGGTATCGGATAACTTATCTGCGATTTTAAAAGTTGGGGTGAATTCAGGAGAGGTTTACTTTGCGGATTTGAGAATGTTAAGCGCCGAGACACCATGGGTTTGTCTTGGTGACGAAAGAAAAGGGGTTAGAGGGAGGAAAGAGGGTGTTGGGTGCAAGATTGAAAGCCATGGAAATCAAGTGTTTTGTAGTAAAGGCGGGGAATTGGAGTTATGGTCAGAAGTACTAATTGGAGCTTCAAGAGCTAGTGAAGATGAGTTGGAGGAGCGAGTTTTTAGAAAGAATTTGATGGGGAGAACGAAGGATTTGAATGCAGGTAGGATTACCCATTTGTGCTTCGGAGGAAACAAAATGGTTGTAGCAAGGAAAGATCAGCAATGTGTCGAAGTTTGGCAGAGTTTGGTTAAGGGGTTTTGATATGAAAGTGACTAGTTTTTGTGTATCATACTAGGATTTAGAGATATTAGATGAGATTGATTGATACAAGATCATCAGTTTCATAGTAGAAATCACAAATTCTTTGTTCTTTTTTTAAGTTTTATTCTTAGTGTTGTAAATGACTGTAAGAAAAAATCAAAGGGTTATATATGATTTGCGCCATTTTATCATTTGCTGTGTCTTGTTTTCTATAGTGACTTTGTTTTTGGCGGTGTTGTTTACTTTCCAGGGAAGAGTGGTTGAAAGGATTTACTGATTATGTTTAGAAAAACAGAGAAACTAAAGATTTGTTGTAAATGATTGTATGAAAAATTCCAAGTGTTAGATATGATTTGCTGATTTGCGCCATTTGATCATTAGCTTTGTCTGATATATTGTGGATGTTGTGTATAGTGACTTTGTTATTGGGGATGCTGTTTATTTTCCAGGGAAGAGTTGTTGAAACTTGAAAGGGATGATTGATTATGTTTAGAAAACTTGGGAATCAAACAACTAAAGATTCCTTTAAGTTGATGAGGTAAAGTAAGCTTTAGATGCCAATGAAATTATCCCTATCTTGCCTTGTGGTGATGATTCATTTGGATCCACCCTGTATGGAACTAGTTTTGTGACCAAGAAACATTAGTGATGAGACAGCGATAGAATAGAAATGGAGTATAACTTTTGTTAACCGATCAACAAATAAATCAGCAATAAAATTTGTTTTTCTATCTGGGATGTGTTGATTGCATCCAATGCTAGCTAGGTATTGCTATGCTAGATTGTTAGCGATCCAAATCGCTTTAAAGGTCTATTTTTCAGAATCACTATCGTTCAAATTGCATTTCAATTCATGCAAATATTCTTTATATGTGGTGATGAGGTACCAATAAAAAATAATCGGAAATTATCATAGGCCCACTACACTTCTGTTTTGTATGTCAATTTACGTTAATACGTGGCGATGAGGTACCATTAAAAAATAGTCAGAAATTATCATACCACTTCACTTCTGTTTTGTATGTCAATTTACTATGCGCGGCTATTCACTAGCGTGTAGTTTTTTTTGTTTTTTTGTTTTTTGTTTTTTGTTTTAATGTTTTCATCCATTTTCTAAAAAAATAATAATGTGCCAATTCAATTGGTGCGACCTTTTGGGTTTGAAACAAAAAATCACTAAAAATGATAATACGTGTAATACGAGAACTAAAATCTGTCTTCATCTTCGAAAAGTAACCTTTTCTAGCCACTCACGAAATATGTTACATGTATAACTAAGTATTCTCGCTTGGCTACAATAAATATGTCGATGCAGTGAATTTGCAACCCTGTTGCTCTCTTACATCGGTGTGGTGTCTGTAAGAGCCTAATTTCGTATCTCGAACTTAGTATCTCACACCAAATACGATCAGAACGCTAGCAATAACAAGTTATCACCAACACACAAGAATTACCGTGAAAAACTTTTGAATAGGTAAAAAACCACAACATCTCTTGAGGATTTAGAACAAATGATCTTATTGATTGAGTGACTATCTATTACAACGAGTGTTCCGGATAGCTTGGTATAGACTTCATAGATAGAATCCGCTGTCTCTAATCTGTTGTTCTTTGGTCCTATTTATAGGTCTCATATTATGACCGTTTTATGACCATTATCTTCTTTAATAACAAACGTTACAACAAAGTTTTGATGGACCTTCATAATAGTTGTGTAACGGTCTGACTCTTTTGTCTTGTAACGGCTTCTTTTAATAACTTCGTGTGGTTATGGATTCGAGCTGTTTGTACGGAGATCGATATCCAAACTCCTGTGAGATCGAGAGTGGGAATAAGTCCTTTTAATCGCCCCCTCTCAACCAAGAGCACGAGTGTTGTTGGTTGAGAAGCTTATCTCAGGTGCATTAACTATGGTATAATCATTTATAATGTATATTCTCGAATACTTGTCTTGACTTGACTAGACATTTAGAGTTCCAAGGTGTATTGATGACATTCTCTTTGACTGTTGGAATCTACAACATAAACTTGGTAGGCTATAAATACCATATTATAACAAAATGTTTTACTTACAAGTTAATCCTCTCTACATCATGGTGAAGATACAATCTCAGACCTGTTGTGAGGTGTTTGTTGCGCGTGTGCAAGTTAAAATAGAAAAGTTATAAACTTGCTATTTTGGACAACAATCGTTGGCAGACCCTACTCCCATACCTGTGAAACTGACTTACTAGGGGATGACTGAGGAGGAGGTAAAATCTGCTGAGCATGACTTTTCTGGCTCTGCCAGTTCTACTATGTTCTATAGTTGGAAGGCGATCGCATGGACTGTCTTCGTGAGCTAGTTGAAGAGACTGTAGAATATGAAGACAGGGTGACTGTTATGGACGCGAAAGAGGCCCATCCTTGTCGCCGTATTGGTTGTAGATAGGTTTTCTTCGATAATACTTATTTGTAACCGTCACTTTTTTTTTTGGAATAAATGTCCTTTCTTTTGCTGTCTATTATACAATTTACCTTATGTATGTTCCTTTGGCAATATGTTGAACTCATTTGTAATGGCTGTGAAATGCTAGATCTAAACTGTAAAGAAATAGCTTCGAACTTGTTAAATTTGAACTGGACGGGACTGCTTCGAACTGTTACATGTGAACTAAATCGGATTGTTTCGACCTATTATAGTTGCAATGTATAGGATTAATTCGAACTGTTACAGTTGAACTGATTCGACCTGTTATATTTGAATTGTATACGTGTGTTTCGAACTGTTATATTGTGAGCTTCAAAAAGTATAGCAGATGGGCTCATACTATGTGAGGAATATGAGTCAGAGACTTGGTCAAAGATAATAATATAAGGTGACTGCATGCTGATGTGGTCAATTTGTCTTCCTATTTTTGTGTGGACCTGATACATATTCTTCTTTTCTATGTTGGTATCCGTGCATATATGTTTCCAAAATAGTTGATTCGCAGAATATATATTCCCCAAAAATCTATTGAGCAGAAGATGTAGATTGTCGAAAAAGATTCATTTCTTGGCTATATATATAACTTTATCTTTTGGATAAGTTCCATCATATTCTTATTCTCATAAATTTCTTCTTCGCCGCTTGGAAGTTATCATTGTAAGGACACACTCTCAAGGTGTGAAACATGCTGTGGAAGGTAGATTAACCATTAAGGTGGCTGAACTACGTGAGCGTTATTTCCGTTTGTTATCCTATGATGTTATGCCAGAGTGGCCGTTACAGTTAGAGGGGTTGAGCGATGAAGATACACGGGTAGAACTGGATTGCCACTTCTAGTGTGATGTTTTTCGTACTCTTACTTGGATGTCGCATTTCGAAAAGCTGCTGTTCGAGAAATTGCACTAGATAAACTTATCGAAGATGATGAAAGGGCAGTAGGTGGGGATATAATTCCATGTGGTGAACCAACCCCCTGAGCTGCTTTAAATGTATGCACGAGTATTTACAACTCAATTTTAATAAATAAAAAACTTTTCTTGCAGAATTCTAGAATTGCCAACTGCTTTATTGTGATAAGTACGTATTTATCTTCGAACTGAATGGTAGAAAGAGTACTTGTGTTATACCACTTATAGAGGCAGTTATAACGGGTCAAATTGTGGCTATTTAAAGTAAGAAGGGTAGGGTATAGTACGAACTGTGTGAGGCAAAAAATAGTGAGCAATCGTGCAAGCTTTCTTGGGAAGGAGGAGTTGAATTATTTAATGGCTGACGTGAAAAACATGCGTGATAACACAACTCGTTACCTAAGAAGTAATGATGAAACTGTGTGGCGAAAGAATGCGTTTGTACATGAAGCATGGGTGACCGTCACTTGTCTGAGGGAGCCGTCGTTTAAAAAACTAAGGGAGATTATAAAAACTTGTCTCTCTCTCTCTCTCTCTCTCTATAAATTGTCTACAGTTCTAGAGAGAGAGAGAGAAAAAGAAGAAGTATGGTAAACAGTGCATCTAGAGAGAGGAAGTGTTTAAGTTAAGAGGATTGTCCACCATTGTTAACAAAATTTTTGTCTGGTCTTACAACTACGTTTGAAAAGCAGCATAAATGAGGGATTTCTTTAAAGGTTGCTGGTAAAGCAGAAGATTGTGGGTCTTCGAGTGCAGGTTAGTAGTATTTCTTGATTATGCATTTTTGTTGTTGTAAATAGGATTATATATTTGGGGTTGTGTTGGATTTTTTTTCTATAAATTAGATTGTGGGGTGTAATTTGGGAATTGTTGTTGCCTAATTGATATACTGAATAAAATGACTCTCTAATGTTGGATATTGTTTAGGAGATCACTGTACAGTTTGGGGGTATGAATTCTCAATATTTTTGTGTAATTGTATTTGGGTTCTTTAACTATTTGTGGAAGAAGGGGGAAAGTTTGAGTACTTTCTTGAAATTTGAAATGAGGAAATGTTTGCTGCAGGGGTTATTTGGTAATAACAAAAAAATTGTGGGTGGGATTTCGTTATATGTATTGTAAATTATTGTGTAATATGTCAAAATGGATCATAGAGATAAACTTAATAAGCGCCAATTTTTTGACTTGCAGGTCGAGTATGTGTACTAAAAATTTAAGTCTTAGGAGTAAATTTGTAGTTTCGTCCAGCTCGAAAGAAATATCGTCGTCGGGTAGAGATGATGATTGTGGTAGTATGGAGGAGGTTATAGATAGTAGGGAAGCATTAATGGGTACAATAGAAAATGAGCCTATTCAGCTCGAGTACAGAGTAGTGAAGGACGCCAAAATTGAGGCAAGGGCTAATGATGTAGAATTTTATATATATCTGGGGGGGGGGGTAATTTTTGAAATATAAAAGGAAACTAACAGGTAGGTGGGGGGAATATGTAGTGGAGGGGGATTTCTGGTTTAGGACGTTTTTTCCAGTTCGGGGAGGGGGGGGGATGTGTTACCAAGTTCCTAACCTCGATCTGTGGAAGTTAGATATAGGAATTTAGGACAATGTGGAAATAATGTACTATAATAAGTCAGTGGAGCTAGGTCCAAATGATGGCTTCTTATGTTATCTTAACCAGTTGGTGTATGGCCTCAGGGTACCTCTGACCCATTTCTAAAAAGGGGTTATGAATTTATTACATTGCTGCCCAACGCAGCTGAATGAGAATGTCTATGAAATGATGAGGGTTTATGAGACTTTGAATGATAGATGGAGAGTGAATGATACTGCGAAGCAGTTCGTTGCTGCTGACGTGATGAAATATTATAAAATGAAGTATCTGAAAGCCAATAGGAGTTGTAACCTATATAGTGATTCGAGACCGAATATTTTTGATTTCGATTCTGCTGGTCGACCATGGAACGACCACCTTGTATTGGTTAGGGGAAACTATATGCAGGTCCCAGAGAAACCAACGTTCGAGTCAAAATTTATATTTTTTTAATCCGAGTAAGTGGCCTCTTCTATCTTGAGTAAATGTCTGACTATCTACGAGCTCCTAATCAGTGTTGTACTTGATTTTTAGGTCCCACAACCGTCGCTACTCCTAACGATTAAAGCTTGTTTGATCGTGTAGTATGTGAACAGAACGAGCTGAAGCAGGTTCTCGGGGATCTAAACATTCGGAGAGACAAAAAGGTGAACTCAGAGATTCCCAAGGTTCAGAGTGTTAACCAGAGACACGCTATGGCTGGTCGAGGGGAGTCTGTGAACAAAAAGAGTTCACCAGTGAATGTTGTGGATTTGGATCTCCCTCCTCTACCTGACTTTGTAGCTATCCCTCTTCCTGAAAGTTTGAGCGGCCTTCAGAAGTTTCGGAGGTTGAGAAAATTGAATCAGGAGCTTTCTCAATCTTCTACATAGGTTCCACAAGTAGCTAAAGGTGGCAACTTTTTGGTGCATAAAACTTATGATGTTGAGGTTTCAAGGAAATAAAAAGCTGGTGATATGATCTCCCATGAGAAGGAGAAGTCTGTGCTTCCAAAGTAAAAACATCATGAGCTCGAAGGAAGTGACCAAACTCGGGGTGATGTAGTGACAAAGCTAAGGTCAGTAGAGAGCCGCTACTTTGCTATTGCTGAGAATGACCCATAGAAGCTCGAAGAAATATTCCCAGACCAGGTGGCATAGGTAAATGTTCTTAGAATTTGATGTCGTTGCTTGATGTTGTTCTGTATTACTATTCCTGATTCGACTATTGTTGTACAACTGTCTATGCTTGTGAAGAGGTCTTCTTAATTTATCTTGAAGAGGAACAAGGAACATTTGGAGCTCTCCCGCAAGGTCGAGGGTCAAATAGAAGAAAATGTACAATTGAAAAGTAGTTAAGTAGATTGGGTACTAAGTTCGAGCGATAAAAGGAGATAGTAGTGGAAACTGCTAAGGCGGAGGTAAAGATGAGCTTCAAATGCAGTTAGCAGAGCGCCAAAAGCAAATGGAGAGCGCGGTGAAGACAGTAAAGGTAGGGCGGAACAACCTGATCCAGTCCTATCATTTCTTTGGGTTATCTAAGAATGATATAGCTCTCGGTCTGGCAGACAAGTATGAAGAGATAATTTTTCCTTCAGAAGGTGAAGACGAGCAGGTCGAGGAAGATCGGCCAATTGATAATGCTGCTCCTGAAGATGTGGCGAATGTACCACCTCCCCAAAAATCTGACCAAGCTCGGGATGCTGCTGTTGGATCGAAGTCACCCCAAGAGGTAGAGCATGTTAAAAGTTGTTAGTTCTAGCTTTTTTTGTTTAGTTTATCATTATGTGTTGTATGGTTCTCCAGATTTTGAATTTTTGATATGTCATGAGATTATTAATTGTTTATTGGGGGAGATTGTAAGTATTGATAGGCACGTGTGATTTTGTTATGTGGATTTGAATTATGGTAATAATAGAAAATTTGTAATCTATGTAGGACGTAGAGCGTTTGAGGGCCACTGTTACCACTATGAAGAGGTCGTTGAGTTGAGCTAGGGACTCCGTGATTTGTACTTTACAGGTATTAAATAAAACTAAATATGAGAGAAGACATTTTAAATCTGTATCAGAGAAGAACTTTAGTGAATTATATGCACTTCAGGGTAGATATGCTAAAGTGAAAATAGAGAGAGATGAGATTAAGAGAAAAGAAGATGAGAGGTTTGACTTATTAAAAAAACCATAAAAGAGGTTCATTTTGCTGACAAGGGTGAAAAAGCCAAGTGTCTAAGAGCATTGCTATCTTTGACATTGTATTTTGAGGCTGAAGTGGATAGTGAATGAGGGTTAAAAAATGTTTTCATACACATTTTAAAAGAGGGGGGGGGGGGGTGTGCTATACCCGATCAACTCGAGTTTAATTATTGGCGCAAGAAGAAATAAATCATCATAGTGTAGAAGCGAGAAAATATCAAGCTCGAGCTAAGGTATTTATTATTTGGGGTAGTATAGGTGTACCAACTGATGTTTTCAGCTTTGTGTAGGGTCGGAGGGTGATGAAGATCATATTTTTCAAGAGCAATAAATAATAGAGGGTGATACAAGCTAATTTGGAGAGTGAGTTTAACAAATTACAAGAAACGCTGAAGCTGTGTACCGAACAAAATGTACATCTTGCAGCTCGAGTGACAGAGGAGATATCACTGAGATAGAAAGTAGAAGGGAAACTAAATGCTTTGGAAGTAGTATAGAAAGAAACTCATGAGCGATTATATGATTCAAATAAAAGGATGAAGGAATATTTGTATCCTAAACGAGTACAGGTTATAGCTCAAACGGACCAGGAGCGTTATATAGAGGCAGTGATTAGTTTTTATGGGAGTGAGTTAGACAAAGTAAAGAACAAATTTAGAAAGTATATCACAGACAGTGGAAAATATTTTGATGTAGAAAACGTGAAGGATGGGAATTTATGGTTTGTAAAAGACGAGAATGGAAAAGGTTTTGAAAAACCAGTTCTTGTACCTGTATAAAATAGGTCATAAGACGAGGAGGAAGAGGTCAAAAATTTAGTTCCTCATTCTTGATGGACGCGCCATCTGCATGATGTTGTGAGATTCCGTTCGTTTGTTGCTGATTAGGCAAGTAGCTCGCAGTGGGGAGGGAGGAAAACACAGTCCCCTCATCCCGCAAGGACAGAAAGAAAAAAGTAATTTGTCCATGTATTATGTGTTTATGTTTTATATGGTCTTTTATAGACTGTTTCATAGTAGATTTGAGTTATCTGTTGAAATCTATAATAAATGTGTGTTTGTTTGTACAATAGATGATTAATATGTATAGTAGATGTGTATGTCGGTCAAACATAAGTATTTCATTGATCGTAGATTGTGACACATCCTTATCTGCGATATAACTTCAACCTCCTTGTATTCCAAGGATTTGGAATGGTAACTCATGACTCTATGATTAGATTGTATGAACCGAGGTTGCTTTCGCCAACGATGATGAAAGGTCCTTCCCAATTTTCTGTGAGTTTTTTGACATTTAACTCCTTTATGTATTTTAGTATTTATCGTAGAACGAGGTCTTGGATATTAAATTCCCTATTTTAATCTTGTTTGCTATAATATTTTGCCAATGCTTGATGTTATCTCCCCAGATTCGTAATTGCTCGATCTCTTGTTTCTTCGATCCAGTTCATATTATATGCTAACTGGAACTCAGTTTCTTCATCTATCATTTTATGGTCATGTACGTGGTGATGATGCTAAGTTGGGATAACTGCTTTAGTTCTGTGGGCTAACAAGTAAGGTGTACACCCCATGGACACTCATTGTGTTGTTCGATATACCCATAGTACATGTGGTAACTCTTGAGCCCAATTGCCCTTTTTCTTCTTCTTCTATTAAACACTTTTTATCCCGTCAACTATGGTACAATTGGTGATCTCGGCCTAACCATTCCCCTGAGGGTAGTAAGGATTTGAAGGTGAGTGAATGATGTTATGTGTATTGAGAAATTTGACCATCT
Source organism: Kingdonia uniflora (assembly GCA_014058105.1). Taxonomy (NCBI): domain Eukaryota; kingdom Viridiplantae; phylum Streptophyta; class Magnoliopsida; order Ranunculales; family Circaeasteraceae; genus Kingdonia; species Kingdonia uniflora. Next base: position 3,362,447 of record JACGCM010001272.1, read on the forward strand.
TGGCACCCACGAACTGTGACTCATTATCAATTCTGATGAGATGGGGACAATCGAACCTTATGATAATGTTCTTTCATATGAACTTGATGACTTCTTCTTCTCATGTTTGACACAAAATGACTGCTTCTACCCATTTAGTGAAATAGTCAGTTACTACTAAGAGGTGTCTTATTTTCCCAGGTGTGTTTGGGAACTCACCCATGAGATTAAGGGCCCATCGCTTGAAAGACCAATATACTTTGCTAGAATAAAGCTCTAATGCTGGAGCTTGAATTTTAGGGCCATGTCGCTGACATGCTTCACATTTGCTCACATATTTGATGGCTTGTGGTCTCATTCAAGGCCAAAAGACTCCCTGAGTAATAACATGACTTGCTAAGGATCCCCCAATTATATGTGGTCCACAAGTGCCTTCATGTAAGTCACGTAAAAATTGAGGGCTTCAGTGTCAGACATACATTTAAGAAAAGTCCCTGTGACTAACTTTTTATAAAAGAAGCTGTTAATCATAGTATATTATTTGGCATTGTCTATCAGTCTTCTTTCATTAATCTCTTCAGGGAGTTTGCCAGTAAAATCGTTATCTGGTCTGATGTACTTAGGGAAAAGTCATCTCCAATCATTGTCTACTTCTTCGTCGCCCCCAGTATTAATGGAATGTGATTGAATGATATTAATGCAGCAGGTAAATACTATTTCGATTTTTAAATAGCGAGCTTCTGTTCTACGGACTCCAGCGAGATAAGGAAGAGAATCTGCATGTTTGTTATCTCCTCGAGGTAAGTACTCGATTGCTGCCTTCTAAAATTTGCCCATTCTGTCTGCTACCACTGCTGCATAATCTACCATTTTTCCATTTTTTATGATATCGTTGTGTATAATAATTCACGATCAATTAGGAATCTTTGTATATAGAGAGTTCAGGTATTTTGAGTTCTAATGCCATATCCATTTCGTGGATTAACGCCTTACATTCTTCTTCATTGTTGGTGACATCAAAATTAAGTTGGATTGACCTTTTGATTTTGTCATTAGAGGGTGTGATAAGAACAATACTGATTCCTGAGCCTGTATGTCCAGCGGATCCGTCGGTTAAAAGTTGCCACCATTTTTTTGATACCCAGTCTGATTTTTCTTCGAATTGCTCTTCTATGAGATCGATGTCATCCTCTTCCCAATCAGAGTCGTTGACTAGAAAATTTTCCAAGAAGTCTGCTACTGCCTAAACCTTTTATGAATGTCTTGGTTCAAAATAGATATCGTGCTTTCCCAAAGTGACCGACCACTGCTGTACTCGTCTAGATTTCTCCCTTTTGGACAAGACTTCTCGTAGGTGGTAATTTGTTATGACCTAAACTGAATGAGCTTGAAAGTATTGCTTTAACTTTTGTGACATGTAGACGAGGGCTAGAGTAACTTCTCAATTTAGCGTACCATGTCTCTACTGGGGTAAGAGTATTGCTGATAAAATAGACGGGTTTTTCTATTTTGTCATCAAGTTAAATGAGCACAAAACTGATTGAGTTATCTGAGATGGCAAGGTATACTATAAGCTCTTTGCCATCTATGGGGGTACTTATGATTGGTGGTTTGCCCAAGTATCGTTTTAACTCCTAAAATGCAGCTTTACACTCTTTGTTCTACTCGATCTCTGGGTCTTTTTTAGTTTTGCCTTTCTGTGTCCCTTCTCGTAGTAGGTTAAATAACATCTACATTAGTCTAAAGATTTTGAGACAAATCAATTTATTACTGCTATTTTCCCAGCTAATTTTTGAATGTCTTTCTTCGTTTTTGGTGAAGGCACAAATTGTAGGGCGCTAATGCGATCTGGGTAAGCTTTGATTCCTTTCTTGCTAATTAAATGTCCCAAATTGTTTTTGGATTGGACTCTAAAATGGCATTTATCAGGGTTGAGCTTCATCCTATATGACCGAAGAATTTCAAAGGCTCTGTGAAGATCCGCGAGATGATTTTATTTTTTGAGACTCTTACATAACATGTCATCGATATAAACTTCCATTATTTTCCCAAGCTGATCCTTGAATATTTGGGTCATCAATCTTTGATAAGTGGCTTCTATATTTTTGAGTCTGAAAGGCATGAACTTATAACAGTATAACCCATGCTCTGTGATAAAAGCTATTTTTTCTTGATCATCAGGCAAAAGTGGTATTTGATTATATCTGGACATAGCATCCATCATGGACTTGAGTTCGTGTCTGGCGGTTGAATCGAGCAGATGATTAATTATAGGGAAAGGGAAGCTATCTTTCAGAGTATGTTTATTTAGGTTTGTAAAATCCACGCATACTCTGATTTTTTCATTTTTCTTCGGGACTGTCACAATGTTTGAGATCCAGTCAGAATATTTTACATTTCGAATTAATCTGACTTCGATAAGTTTGTCAATTTCCTTGTTGAATTCCTTTCGGAGTCGGGGTGCTAATGTTATCTATTTTTGTTTAACCGCCTCATTCTTGTCTTTTAAACACTGTCTATGGCAAGCCAAAAAGAGGTCAACACCTGACATTTTATGAAATGTCCATGCAAACATATCACTGTTTTCCTTTAGGAACTAAATAAGAGCATTTCATTTTGTGACGGATAGAAGAGTTCTAATATGTATACCTTTCTTTTCTCCATGATTTCGATGTATTATGTGATTTATGTACTTAGTGTTTGGTTCTCTATGGGTTTGGTGTTCTGTAATTGTTATGCGGCATATTCTTTGGAAGATTCTGCCATGATAGTTACTATAGTTTGACAAGCTCGAGCTAGCTTATGAATGCCTTTGATCTAATATATCCTGCCATTCTAATTGAACTATAATGCCAAGTGATAAGTTGATGGAATTGCCCCCATATTATGCAGCCAACATCTTCCCATGATTCCTAAATAATGTGATTTCGCATTTACAACGTAAAATGTTACTTCGATTGTTACTGGTTCTTCTATAATGGGAAGTATAATCTTGCCTACTCGTTTTTCTTTAGACCCATTGAAACCGCTGATGTCAATATTGCTAGCTTTGGCTTTATCTGTTAAGCCCATCCGATCGATTCTACTTTAGAATAGTAATTCAATATCGCTCCCAATATCTACCATTATTGTGTGCAATACAACATTCCTTATTTTTAGCATGACAACAAGCGTGTCATAATAAGGTAATTTGACATGGCTGACATTGCAATATTCGAAGGAGATCCCCATTCTCTTATTACTTGATTATAGAAGTAATTAGGCCTTCTTGTCGACCATGGATAGGTCGTAACACTGGAGACGATGTCTTTTGAATCTGACCGATATGTTAATTTTGTGTGCCTCGATGAAATGGATGAGGCGAATATGGTACAAGTATTTTTCCTCAGCTCTTCCTTTGATTAGGACGACCTCAGCAGCCAGCTTGTAACTCTCATTTCTGTAACTCTCCAGGTCGACGATATATTCATGCATGTAATATGTCATTTTTAAGTATATACTCCAAGGGTCTTTGTAGAGCATAGCAACACTCATTATCATGTTGTCGAATTTTATGATGTTTATAGTAAGGCCTTCCCTTAATGGGCAAGAGGGACTAGACTTTCTGAAGAACTTGTCTTTTTTAAGTGTAGGATAGAGATCAGCCAATGTAGCTGTTAATCTTAGAAGGCATGGCTTTGGAAGGTCGCTACCCTTATTAGGTCGATCGCCATCAGATTTAATTCATTTCCTGTCCCCTCCGGTATTTGTAGTGCGCTCGAACTCTCGTTCCATGGCTTGTCCTTTTGTTGTCAGGATCGATTTTTGTGGCTTCTACCTTTCGGACATCATCCTTTTAAGATCGATATAGCTGTTCACTTTTTCTATCATGTCCTCAAGAGTTGCAGGTTTGTTCAGGATGAGGTGTTCCTTCGCTTGGCTCTCAATGTGTAGAGCATTAGTAAATGTTGAAATGGTAATCTTCTGGTCCTGGCTATCCACCCTTCTTGCCAAGTCTAGGAATTTTTTGGTAAACATTTCAAGCTTCTCTCATGGCACTTGTTTGAGACTAAAAAGAAAGTAAAAATTATCTTCTTTATCCCTGTTGTGAGAATAATTTTTGACAAAAAGTTCTCGCAGTTGTTTGAAAGTATGAATAAACCATTCCTCCAATGAATGGAACCATCATAATGGTTCTCCCTGGAGATTGGTAGGAAAAAGTTTGCATAAAATGTGATTTGACATAGAGTGTAAACCTAAAGAGTCTTGAAACTCTTGATCATGTTCGACGGGATCAGTCCCTTTATATTTTCACATTTTTACCGTGTAAAAACTGGTTGGCACCTCACCGTTTAACAAATCTTGCGTTATCGGGCTCTTTTGTAATCTGCTAAAGATATTCTTACCTGCGCATGTTTGAGCTTCAAATAGCTATGTGACGTGTTTGTCCATATGCTCCTGAGTAACGATCTATCGAGTCATAATTGTCTGATGTTGGAGATGTTCCTCTCTGATATTGTGATCTCTACTGCCTTCATTGAGCCTTTCGCGTATAGGAACCAAAGTTCTTCCTCTTGGTAGTTCTTCTACTTGTCTTAGATCGATAGGGATTTTATCAACTTCTTGAGCAATAGTTGGTTTCAGTACGACGTTGAGTCCACGGTAATTATGATCGAGTTGAATATTTACTCCTTGGTTAACACCCCGGGGAGGTCCTAGCCTATCGTGAGCTAAAATTCTTGACGTCGGGTGTGCCTCTTTGTTCTTCAATGTTGTCATATGCTGCTCTTACAAGACTTTTAATGCTTTTTGGACTTTTGTCAACTATTGTTCCTGAATAGCTCGTCTTTCTGTTTCAGAATTTAGAGTGGCGCGCAATTCTATCATTTGACTGGCTCCTGTGCCAGTTCCTTCCATCTGTCAAACTTAAGGGTTTTGACTGGGACTCGGCATAACGTAACGATAAAAAAATATTGGATATCGTCGAGAACCGTGATTGATTGTTTGATTCCTACAAATAGCGCCAAATGTAAGAGCCTAATTTTGTATCTCAATCTTAATACCTCACACCAAATACAATTAAAACGCTAACAATAACAAGTAATCACCAACAAACAAGAATTTGTGTGGAAAGCCTCTGAATATGTTAAAACCACGGTCTCTCTTGAGGATTTAGAAAAAATGATCTTATTGATCGAGTAACTATCAAGTGTTCCGGATAGCTTAATATAAACTTCGTAGATAGAATCCTCTATCTTTAATCTATTATTCTTTGGTCCTATTTATAGGTCACATATTATGACTATTTTATGACCATTATCTTCTTTAATAACAAACGTTACAACAAAGTTTTAATGGACCTTCATAATGGTTGTGTAACGGCCCGACTCTTCTGTCCAGTAACGACTTTTTTAATGACTTCGTGTGGTTATAGAATCGAGCTGTTTGTACGGAGGTCGATATCCAAAATTATGTGAGATCGAAAGTGGGAATAAGTCTTTACAGTGTCAAAACTGTTGATTTTAAGTTTTGTTTTCTTTAATTCATGATTAAAAATCTGGCATTACGATAAAAATTGCTTATATTTTCCTTTACCCATTCTCGGGGGAGACATTCTTGCATGGGTGTTTCTCTTTTACTATTTGGTCCATCTAATATCTTACATTTTCAAGTAATGAACCCTAAAATAGGATAAATTATGTCGCACAACATCTGAAGTGTATTACTAGTAAGATTTTGTACACCTGTCCTTATTTGTACGACACGAGGATAAACAACTTATAATGATGCTACCGTGGAAACTCACAACTTTTTTACATAAAAATAGATCTTCATTAGTTCACCCAAATCACAATATATGGAATGGCAATGCATATGGTATGATCTGTGCATGGTAATTATATTTTTTATAGAAGCTAATTGCAAATTCTATCTGTAAGGGCCTAATTTTGTAGCCCGAATGGTTTTTACACAAAATATACTTGTGGCACAAATATAATAACAAAGAATATAAATTAATACATGTTTTAGCATAGAAATTTTTGAATAGGTAAAAACTGCGACCTCAGTCTAAGGATTTAGTAAAAGAGCTTTATTGCTTAATATTAATATATCTAGATTCTAATTTGAGATCTTTTTAGCTGGAAAAACTTCCTCCTTTCTCCTTTGAAACTTATTCTTTTTATAGACCTCATCCTTAGTTCATTTTTGTGGGTTAACACGTTCTCCCAAAATGGGGGAAAGTGAGAGTTACTCCTGTAACTGCTAGTTCGTAGGAGACAGGTGTCCTTGACTTATTTTATTTGGCTTAGAGTGTTATAGCCACATAATTGTTTAGTTCCTAGTCCTGGTGTCACTGGTGATAGGGTGTATGCTACGTGTATTTTGCGTGAGTCTGGCATGATACTTGGTCATTGCTACCCCGGCTCGAGGGAGAAGTCCCTACAATTGCCCCTCTCAACTGAAGGCATGAGTGTCCTGAGTTGAGAAGTTTCAATCGAGCTTGTCTTTGGAATGTGAATAGGTTTTATCTTACCAAGGTAATGATGGATTTTGCCGATGTGGATGTCTTATTCTCGGAATTGTAAAGCACTGTTGGGGATTATACTGCCGTAATAATGTGACGGTTGTAATTGGTTATTGGGTTTCCCAATAACTATTTCTATTAATGACGAATGTGTTGGGAATGCTTCATTTTATTGAATGTAGTTGCTCTATAAGTATTGTTGTTGGTGAACTGACGGTTATTATTTGGCAAGTACTATCGTTTCAAATCTTCTCCAAGTACTCTTCTTCTTCTCAATTTCTTTATAAGTGAAAAATGGGGACCACCAGGCTTCAAGCTTATGAGGGAAAAGTTTTGCCAAAGTGCAAGAACTTCTATTTTTCTACTTTGGAACCCAATCTCTTGATATTCCCACTCCTATCCCTGTCCGTCTTACCTACCAAGGAATGACAATCTATGAGGCAGTGGAGGCTGAAGAGGACTATTTCCAAAAGTTCCGCTTCCATTATATGTACATATCAGGACAATAGTGTAGGGAGCATCTTCATCTTCTTGTGGAGGAGGCTATGGTGAATGAGAATGAAGATGCTGGCGTCCGTGCCAAGAGGCCGCGCCGCTGCTGCGCTTATGATTGGTTTTCTTAGAAACCATTATATATATTTTTTTCTTTGTTATCTATATTTTTTTTGTAGTAGTACTCTTGTTTTGCTTTTTTAAAGATAAATAAACAAAAACTTCTTGAACTGAAAGTGTTAAATATTTAGAATTGATTATGCATTTTATAAGTTGTGAAAGCTTGTTGTACTGAAATGTGAGTAATAGTAAGCTCGTATGTCAAAATAATTACGTATTCCTGGAGCTGAAGTTTGTAGTGTGGATAAGTATATGTTTTGTTAGGGTGGATAAATTTGACAGCTATGATGGTTATCAATTAATATCTTTTTGGCGTAAAAGATGGGATTGCATTTTATCGTATTCTTTATTTATAAATTAGGTTGTTGGCCAAGGCGTAAATTAGTAAACATGGTGAGGACTCACTCTAAGAGAGTTTGTCATACAGTTAAGGGTTGTTTGGCCATAACAGTGGCAGAAGTTTATGAACGGTTGTTCGATCATCTCGGGTATGATGTCGAGCTGCTTGTATCTGTGTTACATCTCGAAGGATTGACGCTAAGGGAGAGAGATATCGAGGTGGATCATCATTTTTTGTGTAATGTGTTTCATAACATGATCATCGACCCTGAAGCTCAAAAGATTACTGTATGAGAGATGGCGCTAGATGAGATAACAGATGAAGATCTGATTGTTGACGACGAGTTGACTAAATGTGGAGATGTAGGTCATTTAGGATGTTTTAGATGTAATTACTTTTAAGAGCTCATTTGCATTATAAGTCAAAATTTGTAATGGGGCTCAATAAAAATAAAATCTATTGTTTGACTTTGCATATGTACCTCCTTGTTATGTAGATTTTGTTTGGATATTTTTGATATTTGAATTTGTGTGAGCATATGTAGTGTCGTTGATGCTAGTATAAATAAATTGAGTTGTGCAATTTGAGCTTTTGGTATCTATATTTTGTGAGAATGGATTGTAATTTGTAGTTTGAGTATGTTGTGTAGTGAGTTGTAATAATGAAATTGGAGAAACTTGAGAGGAGGACGATTAGGAGAAAGAGAGATGCATTTAATGAGAGGCGTGGTGGTAATGATAAAAATTTGTTTTTATCCCAAAGGCATGAGTGGACTGAGAGGAGCAATAGAAAAGACTCCTCGGTTGGAAAACTAAGGGCGGCTTACACGAGTTCCCAAAACTGCCATCGGTTAGAAAAATGTTATAAATACCATTTTTCTCTCTTCTGTCAAACGTTTAAAGAAAACATAGAGAATAAAATCTTGAGAGAGAGAAATAACTTTTAATAGTAGGGTTGTGAGTGAGAAAAGCCTATAGAAACTAACTTCTAGAGAGAGGGAAAGAGATCTTAACCGTTATTGCAGAGAGTACTCATTGTGTTTAGAGGGAAGAAGTTGGTATTTTTTTAGAGGAGAAAAAATGGCCATTATTGGTTTCTGTGGTAAAGGAAGAAACATTTGTAGTTCTAGACTTATTTTCTGTCATTGAAGGTTAGTAGTCTGTATGAATTTCTTACTTCCGTGTGGATTTGATTGATACTCTGTATTTTTTATGATTTCTTATATTGGGGTTTAAATTTTGAAAAACTCTATATATATTTTAAAAGTCTTATCACTTACTCTTGGTGAAGCAAGTGATGTTTAAAAATGTATTGTTCTACTTATTAGATGGATAGGTACTGTAGAAATATATCAAAATAATTAATTGTATGTTTATTTATTTATTTGAATTACAAGAATCAAGGAAAAAATATAAAATTGATTGAAATACCTGGCCCTTTATGTAGATGTAGATGCCTGCAAAGGAAATAATAAATAGATTTCCTTCTTTTTTGAGCTCTTCATTCGTGATGGATCCTTCTACCTCGGGTTGTTTGATTGCTGAGGAAAATGTAGGGATTGAGGGTGCAAACTCTGTGGGGGGCAAGCTTATAAATAGCTGATCGAATGATATCGTTTTGTCTGTTGAGGAGGGGGAGGTTAATTCGGAGAGGAGTGAAGGGGAGGAGCAGGTCAAGTTTCTTGATTTTACAGGTATACTTCATAGGTATCCTGAGGGTTTAGATGTTTGTTTGGAGTTTTATAAATTGAAGGGTAGTTTAAAGGGTGTATGGGGGGGGGGGGTATGATGGAACATGGTAGTAGGTCGTTTAGGGAGTATTTTGATGAGGAGGATGTTGCCTAATTTGAGTGGGAGAGAGCTCGTAGGGGTATTCCTGACTCTGTTTTCCTTGAGTATTTCAATGAGGATGGGTCAGAAGACCTTGATGATGGTTTTCTATGTTATCTTACCTAATTCAAATATGGGTTTACTGTTCTTTTGAGTAATGTAGCAAAATGTATTATGAATGGGGTTAATTGCTATCCTGCTCTATTGAATGGTAATATGTATGAGGTGATGGTTGTATGTAAAGCATTGAATGAGAAGTGGGCAAGTGAGGGGAAAGAAAGAAGGTTAACTACTTTAGATGTCTTGAAGTTCTATAATGTTATGTTTTTTGGCGCCACGGGGGGTGCTTATTTTTTTCTATTTCCTCTTGACCTCTTTTCTTCGACCTAAATTCTGGGGTAAGGTGTGGAATGATAATATGGATAGTATGGATTATACACGCTTACTACCCATATGTATATGTATGCATGTGTGTATTATACATGCTTTCGCAAATCTTCCTAATCATTATCTATTTCCTTATCTATCCTAAAAGCAAACTTCCGGTACCACCTTGGCTTCCTAAGCATAGATGACCTATGTTTTAGGTCCTTTAAAAATCAAGTCCATTGAGCGAAACTTGTAAACTGCATGACTGTATCTACCTACGAATTAAGTCTAAATCGTACTAAGCCTTATTAACACATTGGACTCGTAAAACACGTGAGATTAAGATACTACTACTACCTAGCCTATCACATGAAATGCTTAAAAGACCGAAAGAAAAAATAACTATCTCATGGATCATATCTTTCAAGATATCGAGAATGTACCTCATGTTCAGTATTGGGTTCTGATGGATTGAAATGTTTCCCGCTTACGGTTATGACCGTGATTTATACTACAATAACCCCCTTCCCCCCCCCCCCCCCCTCACACACACACACACACACGTATATCTAACCTTACAAATCGCCTAAGCTAATAAATGAATCATACAACATAATTGATGCTAAAATCCCCTAAAGACTTATTTTTTAAGCGAAGAATCAATATTTTGTACTAATGAAGCTTCATAATAAGTTATCTAATACAAGTTGGGAATTCAATAAGAAAATATACCATAAACAAACACAAGAATATTGCTCAATTGTCTCTGTAAGATCTTGGAAGTGATGTGATGGTACCTTATTTAAAGTTTTGGTCATACTTTTTTCTATCGAAGACGGCATGAGTTCCTTTGTAGAGCATAATTATGAGATGTATGCGTGGAAAGACTGAGTACAATGGCGATGTGCTTTATGAAGAGCTGGTTGCGTAGGACCCTTAGGTGATTTGTTATGCAAGACCGAAGTGTTGGAGCTAGCCATCAATTGCTAAACGCCATTCCTGCATGTTTTATGCTTTGTAGTTTACATCATTTAGTGTATTTGTTGCTTCCGTGTGAGTTTGATACAAATGCCAATATGACATATTTGAAGGGGCTGTTTGGATACCCAAATATAAGCTACTTTTATGCTTATTTAAGTTAAAAGCGAAGTAGGTATATTTGGGTGAAAAAAAAGCTACTTATTTTAAGTTAAAAAGTGACAAAAATAAGAAGCCCAAAAAAGAAGCTTATGTCTTTCGACTTAAAAGACTTAAAACAACTCTCCTACATCCCTAAAATTTTTAAAACTTTATCACTTCCCAATCCAAATTTTTTATGGTCTTTCCAACTTAAAAATAGTAATTACCATACTAACTTACATTTTTTAAAGGGTAAATAAACTTTTAGACCCTACATAATGACCACGAATTGGTCTAAACCCCATTGATTATCATTTTTAGTTATTAGACCCCTTTTAGGCCCTAAAAACTTAAATTAATATAAATTTTTGAGAATACCCTTCAATAACAATTCAAAATCACTCTTTCCTAATAAAAACCACTTAAACATATACCATTATTATCAAAACTACTCATCCCAATCAAAAATTACTTATCCCAAATTTAAAATTGTTAACTACTAATTGTAAATTGCTCACCACTAATTGTAAATCGCTTATCTCCAAGCCAAAATCAACTATCACTAACCTCTCTCTTCTAAAAAACTTTGTTTAACATTCTAAAATTACACTTAATAAATAGTTTTTAGTTAATAACTACAAACCTCTTTCACTATTATACAATAATTTCTTCATTTCCTCCTTATTTATAATAAACTCTGCATTTTAATGGTATTCAAATGTAGATGAGTGGTTTTGAGAGTGTTGGGGAAGACAAAGCATAAATGGCAAAATTTGTTTTTTTTTAAAAAATTGGTAAATTTTAAGGTCTAAAAGCTAAAAATGACAATCAAGAGGGGTTAAAATAATTCGTTGTCATTAAGTAGGGTCTAAAAGCTAATTTACCTTTTTTTTTAAAGATAAGTCTTTAAAGATATTTTTTGAAGAAGTCAGTAGGCAGTTGTATCCAAATAGGCATGAAGAGTACTAGGTGAATATCTCTACACGGGCTCATATTTAACAAGTTATAAAAACCGTACATTTTTAGTACTTGATCTTGGCCCATTTCAATATTATATGAACACGTTATATGTACTAACAGATCTTATCAATAGGTATAATCTCATGTGGTGAGGGGAAGAGAGTGGGGTAGCACAACATTATTTAGAGATAAAGTATGGTACATATATGCGAAGATCAAGATATCAATGTATCATTATATTGGCCATTTCGAAGTACTTAGAGGCTGCTTGGTTTTTTACTTAATTAACTTGTTTAACTTAATTGACCAAATAAGTTTGTTTGTTTTTCCATTTTATAAAAAGTTCTTTTTAGTAATAACACCCCACTTTTCATCACTTAAGATAAGTTTAAAATCCTAACTTATCAGAAATCCTTTTTGCTGATTTTTCCCCCGATTATACCCCTATTTTATCTCTATCTTTCTTTCTATATTATTTCTCTCTACAATTTTTTCCATCCATCTCTATTATTCGAATCAAAACTCCTAATTTTTTTAGAAAACTAGAACTGGAATGAGAACAACCAAGGCTTGAATCAATTTATAACTTGAAATAATCACTTCTAAAGACAGGTTTTGATAAGATTAACATTAGTAAGTCCCTTCAAGATTCCCAAATTATAATGACCCATTATGGGTTCAGTAATAGCCTAATTTTATAGCTCGAAATGGCTTGAAATTAATTCTTATACCAATGTACCTATGATAAAAACTGATGCAAAACAAGAAATAATACGGGTGATTTAGCGTGGAAAACCTTTGAATAGGTAAAAACCATGACCTCGAGTTGAGGGTTTTAGTAATAGTAACTTTTATTGCTTGAGGCAGATATCTTATTACAAGTGATCTCTCGAACTAGAAATACTTGATCTTGCAAATAAGATGTTTTGTGTTAGAGTATAAAAAATCTAGCTTTTCTTGGTGGTATCTTTTTTTGGTCACTGTCTCTTTTGGAACATTTTCTTTATATAAACCTTATCCGCAGCTCGTTATCGTGCAGAAGCATGTTCTCCGAATAATGAGGTAAGTAGTAGTTAACTAAATAACTGTTTAGTTTGTGGGATATCGGTGTTTTGACTTATTCACATTCTTATGTTATGCTCGATCCGCATTCTTCATCAGTTCGTGGTCTAGGTGGCACTTCTGACTGTTCACGTCACGTGTGAAATATGTAAGTCTAATAGGTAGGTAGTTCGTATTTGAGCTAAGTCGAGGGATAGGTCTCTATAATCGCCCCCTCGTAACTGAAAGCACGAGTGGCTTTGGTTGAGAAAGAATCTGTGTATTATGGTGTTGGAAGTTGAAAATAAATAATAAATTAATGGTGATTTGACTGGTTGGGTATTATGATATATTTCTTTATGAAGCGTTGTATCTGCATTGAATGATGATGGAAAGTATTGATGTACCTAACACTTGGGGTTCCGATAGTGGTTCTATTTTAAATAATGACTACTTTGGAAATGTACCTGCGCATTAAATACGAGGATTATATAAATAGAACCTGTACTGTGTATTATTGCAAAGTACTCTACATTTGAATTTTTTTTATAATTCTTGAGTGATAATAGTGAAGACCCGGAGAATGGTGTAAGAAGAGAGTTTCTGCCGAAATACAGAGATTCAAATTGAGATATTTTGGGGATCAATCTGTGGAGATGCCCACCCAAATTTCCCTTCTACAGACATATCACAGTATGTCGGAAGACAAAGTAGCTAAAGCTGAGGAGGACTTTGACTGTATATGGAGATTTTATTACGTTGTCTTGATAGGTGAGGCACGTTGGATATGTCTCCGTATTCTTGTGGAGGACAAGGTTGAGGAGACAGATGTGGTGGCCGATGTAACTGCAAGGCAGTACCGCCGGTATCCTACGAAGGACTAGATTCTAAGGTAGGACTTCTTTTCGTCTTAATCAACTATTTGTTGATGGGGGTTACGGAGGAGGAGGCAATGGTGGTGTAGGAGGGAGATGGAGATTAAAAGATTTGCCCCTGCACAATCATTGTCTTTAGGTGCTAAGAAAGCCTTCTATTTGAAGAGTTGGTTCAAACACTGACACCCTTGTTTCCATGTCTAGACTTCGAACAAACTCAGTTTCTTGTGGAAATAAATGGGTAAAGGAAGATGGATGCTCAGTGATTTCTAGTTCCAACTTTGCTTCAGAAGATTTTTAGAGTGAAACATCACTGAAGCTTGATATGATTTTGAGAATGAACTAAAATTATCTATAAAGTACCTAAAAGACTTATTATCTATAAATTACCTGAAAGACTTGTTATCTATAAAGTATCTATAATTAATATTCAAGCTTAATAAAAATATTTTATTCAAACTCTATCTTGATAGATAGAATTAACTCTTGTGATTGAAATCGAGCCATAAGAAATACAAATATGTATGAGTAGAGGACAAAATGTAATATATGAGATCGAACTAGAAAGCATATTTTAGCAATCAAACTGTGAAAAATGTGCCTGTGAAATAGTAGATGTGTAAAAATTATTTTTAAACTGAATAAATTATAAAATTATGGGGGGAGAATATCTTATAAGATATTAAATTTACAGGAATTGAAAGTTTGAGCTTAAGGAGTTCTCTCTTGAAATGTTAGATTGGGGAACAAATTATGATGAATAGGCAAAAATGAGGTAGGACAAAGCCATAGAGGTCGATGCAGACAAATAAGGTCAAATAACTTTTTATCAAGATTTTAGGGTTTCCAGTTATGGAAAAAAATAGAATTATATATACAAAATATAGGGGATTTGAAGTGATCTTGGAAGTTGTATAAATATGGGAAAATGTGATTGAAGGAGGAGGAAGAAAGAGAATATGGTGTGGACTCGATCTTTGAGGGTTCAGTAAGCTGCTGAAGGGCAGTTGGTGATAACGATAGCTGAAGTGTGAGAGAAAATTTTTTGGTTGTTAGATTATGATTCTGATTTGCTTAAATCTGAAGTACAGTTTGAAGACTTAGATTTGAGGGTGAGGGAAATCGAGATTACGCATCATTTTTATTCGGAGATATTCTGTGTAGTGATTCTGGAGCCTGCAGCTCGAAGAGAGGCTGTTAGGAAAATTGCTAAGGAAGAGATCGAGGAGGAAGATGTAAGGATTGCTGGGGGTGAATTGATTAGGTGTGTCTCCCCATGACATCTGAGATGTTTTATGTGTAATTATATGCGAGGGAGTAAATTGTTTGAGGTCGAATAACTATCATAAAAAAATGCAGGTCTAACATTTTGTTTTGAATCTATTCCTCTTTTGTTGCAATTGTTGTTTAGAGCTGTTGTAAATAAAGAATTTGAATTTAAAATGTGAGAGCTTTGGAAATAATGTCAACAGTTGTATAAATAGTAGAAACAAGAATAGAAAAAGCAGGTAGCTTTGATTTTTGTCTCTTGTGCAAGTGTAGGGAAAGTTTGATTGAATATAAGTGTGAGTTATCATGAGTGTGGGGAGGTCAGAGGGAGATTTGGGTAAGAGAGACGAGAAGATATTAAAATATAGGACAGGGGGAAATGATGGGAAGGTATTTTCATTGAAAAGATATAAAATGTTTGACATTATTTGTGGATGGAACGCTTTAGTTCCAAAATCGATGGCGGTTAGTGCGAGGCCTAATAACTGCCAGTAGTTAGAGAGATAAACTATAAATAATGCTTCATCTTTCTCATTCAAACGTTTATCAACTTCTAAAAAATTGAAGAACAGTGGGAGAGAAAAAAAAGAAGTAGAAATTCACCTGAGAGATTGGACAAGAGTGATCAATAGGCAAGGCGAGTGAAAGTTGCAGAGGCAAAGTCACAACGGTGGTTGTACATCAGCATTGTGAAGGAAGGATTTGGCGCTGTTTTAGATTCGTTTTCAGACGTTGAAGCTTAGTAGATGATTTGTTATATTGTGAAATTGATTTGTTAAAAGTTTTTTGTGGTTTTCAAATTTTGAATTTTTTTTATTTATAGTAATTTTTTCCAAAATTTGTTTGATATATGTGTGAAAAAGGGATATGATATGATATACGTATAAGATAATGATGGATATATGGTAAATATGTGCATGAATTTGTAAAAGATAATAATAGAATACCTGGACCTATATATAGGTCAAACGTGAGTAATATCTGTGTAGAATCAAATCTCATCCTTTGATTTGTAATTGAGATGAAGACTTCACCTAACAAGGAGGCGTTGACCTTCGGTCGTTTGGATAAGTTTGATAATGTAGAATTTGTAAATGTAGAATCTGATAGGGAGGATGAAGTAGTACAGCTTGTTCAATTTCTAGATTTCCCTGGACAATTGGTATCATATCCTCTAAAGTTTGATGTGCTTAGAGAGTTTTGTAAATCTGCGTCCCTTGTAGGTGGAGTATGGAGTAATGTTGTAGAACATGCTGGTAGGCAGTTCAGGGGTTGTACTGTAGCATCTGGGGAAGAACATTTATTTTTGTTACCTGATTTAGAGAAGGTGAGATTGGATAAGGGATTCAAAGAATCGATCTCCTTGGAGTATTATGATGGGAATGTCTAAGGTGACTTGGAAGAGGGCTTTCTGCGTTACCTATCTCAGTTGGAGTACGGGTTGAGTTTGCCCCTTAGCAATCTTGCGAAAGGGATAATGAATATCACAGAGGCTTTTTCTGCTCAGTTGAATGGGAACATGTGGGAGGTTATCAATGTTTGTGAGAGATTAAATAGGTTATGGGAGGAGAATGAGGTAGAAAGGAGAATATCTCCTGAAGATGTTTTTCAGTTTTATGGTGTAAAAATTTATTCTACAACTAGAGGTGCATACTTCTTTACGAGATCGTTTCGACCGCTTTTCTTCGATCTGAATTCATCAGGTCGAATGTGGAATGATAATGTGATTTGGGTGAAAGGTGATTGCCTTCAGGGAGAATATGAAGAACCTATGGAACTTCTTTATAGGACTGTGAAGAAAAGTAACTGTAATAGTATCTGTTGTAATATAAGGTTGTTCTATTGTTTGATAATGTTTTGTGTTTGTTTTACAGGTCCTCAGTCGAAGGTGATGATGAAGGAGTCCCTGTTAGATACTGTTACTCAAGAAGGGGTTGAGCTCGAGGTAATTCTGAAGAACCTCGGTATTATCTGACATTAAAGAGCTAACAGCAGATCTAAAAAGGTACAAAAGTCTTAGGCAAAGAGAATAATGATGGGGGTTAGAGGCAACAAGAAAAGAGTGGCTGATGGAGAGAAGTGCGTGATTTTACGAAAGGCCACGGAGTTAGATTTTACAGATGTGCCAGAATCTACTACGTTGAGTAAGTTAGCTCGAACGTTTCCGAAGATGAGGGTTGTGAAGTGTGGATCAACCTCTAGAACCTCGGGGAGTAGTGCGGTCGAGATAGATGCAAAAAGTGGTGGGCAGATCCTCCTGTTAAAGTGACTGGAGTGAAGGTCGTGGAAAATTAACCTGCGAAGGAAGACGAGCTGAGAGCTGTGGAGGATAGGGTAAGGCTTGCATCTCACAAGGGTTCTGAGGAAATGTGCAAAATGGAAAATTTTGAAGACTTGTATGTTTATGATTTTGTATTATGATTCGAGCTAGAAATATGTTTGATTTTTTCGTAGGCTACTCGTTTGATGAAGGGGATCTGCCTCAGGACCGAGGATGGAAAAGCTGGGCTCGAGAATGGGAAGGTGGAGCTGGAGAAGAAGGTGGCTCGATTGAAATCTGACCTGGCTCTAGAGGCAAAGAAACTGGATTCTGTAAAGGCTTTGCAGGAGGTGCAGATTAGCGAGCTGACAGAAGAAGCGCAGAAGAGCCTAGATGAGGTGGTAGTCTAGCGCGACGGACTTGTGTGCCAACTCCTCAAAGTTGGGTACTCCAAAGCTAAAATAAATGACATTATGGAGGGCACCTATGCCGAAGAGAACAAGGTAGAAGAGGAGGTGGTTGTTGTGGTAAGAGGGTTAGATGCTATCTCTCCCGGGAGTGAATTAGAGAATCAGGGGAAAGATAATAAAAAGTAGAGTAAAAGTGTTAAATTTTTGGCTGTATATTTATGTGGGGTTTGAGAACTGTAATTGTATGGAATGTTGTTTTGTAGGATAAATTTTTGTAGGCTTAGAGATGTTTGTAAACCATGTTTGTAGGAGCTTATGGATATGCACCTCAGAATAAAAAATTAGAAAATGAGCTTACTAAGGAGAAAGACGCCTTAGCGTCCCTGTTGACTTCACAAACGGGGCTACAGGTTAGAGAAGAACAATAAATATTTGATATGTATGCTGCATTACTGTAGAACTATAAAACAAAATTTAGAAAAATAGAAATAGACCTTAGATGTGTTAGAAATATTAGGGGCAATGGTAATCAAATATGTCACATAATACCAAAGTTTTAAGAAAGTTAGAATATAGAAATGTGTACCTTAAAATTTGATGTAGACTTATGGCCAACGAACTGAGATCATACTTCGACCTTAAGTTTAGAAGAAGTCTCGCAATGATAGAATGTCAAAAAATAAAAATCTGTTAGAATTTTGAAAGTCTTCTGAATTATGATATGAATGTACTTGTGCAGATATGTTGATTCAAACTTGATGTATTGTATCTGTGATATAGGTCGAACTAGAGTCAGCTCGGCTGAGTGAACAAGAGACACTCCAATATAATCAAGAGTTTGTAGCACAATTTGATAGGATGAGAGAGGCAAATGAAGATAGGGAGGATCAACATGTTAAATTTTATTTCAAGTTTGTCGAGGTAACATAAACTGTTGAAGATTTAACTTAGAAGATTGAGGAAAAAGATGCTAAAATTAATATGGGGCAAAATGATCTTGAGGAGGCGAAGCTCAAAAGCTGGAATGATGTATTGATGGTGAAGAATAAGAAGGCAGACATGGCTCGATACCGTATCTAGCCGTTAGAAATGACAGAGAAAGAGTTCTAAAGTTTTATGGCCAGTCTAAAGGGCCAAATGATTAGCAAAATGAATGAGCAAGAGTAGACTTGAGCTGATTTAGTGAGTTCCAAAAGCAAACTGGAGCGATTAAATAGTAAAATGATTAAGAAAGATAACGAGCTGAAGAGAGCTTGAGATGGCCTATCCAAATCTGATATTACGGTTGAGAAATTAAGTGAGTCTTTACCTGGTAAAGATATAGATTTTTGGATGGTTCAAAGATGATGTAATGAATTGAATGAGAGGGTAGCCCAATTAAAGGCCAATTTGGCTATAACCAATTCGCGTGTCAAGAAGGCCGAGGCTAGAGAGCGATTAAAGAAGAATAAAGGCGTTGTTGGGGTCTCTATTATAAAAGGGGATGTTGTTAACCTATCAGCTCGAATTAGTGAGTTGGAGGGAAATGTAGCTCACATTCAAGCTCACGTACAAAGAGAAAATAAGCGCTTAAGGAAGAGCTAAGGTTAGTTGGATATTGCTCATAACAGAGAGCGAGAGTTAGAGTGGGTGATCAGGGGTAAGGGTCAATTGACAAGGAAGAAATATGATTTGCTAAAGAAGTTTCCTGCTGGGGGAAGTGTAGGTAAAGGCAGGGAGCTTGAAGAACTTCATTCTCAGGTGGTGGTATTGAGGACGACAAACCAGTCAGAGTCATATAAAGCTATAGAGAAGGTAAATGAGCATAAGGATATTATGTCCCACGTAGATAGACACATGGAGTGGCAAGTTGCATGGTATAAAATGTTACAAGAGTGTCATCAGAGAGTGAGAGAGAATTTTTCCAAGGCAGTTATGCCCGAAGCAATGCACTCACAGATACTAATGGCTATTATTGCCAATTTTGCAGAGGAAGTGAGAAGAATTGAGTTGAAGAGGGATACCTTGTATGACTATCTGTCGGGAAGAGGATATATTTGTAAAGTCGATATAAATCGAGGGAACTGTATGAATGCCATAAAAACGGGGCTAGGTTCTCGACTTGTTGAATTGGTAGAGCAAGGCAAGATTACTGTAGCTACTCGAGCTCCAGATTTTATGGCTAAACGCCCTCCTGTTATAGGGGAAGGCATAGCTGACCTCCCATCAGCAGAGATGAACCTTTAGAAGTGTCTTGTATATGTAACCTGTAAAGCTTCTGTAGTTATAGATATATTGAGAGATAAATGCTAGTTTTACCTTTTGCTTTATCTTATATCTGTTAGAGATCATTGATTGAAAACTAGTATGACCTTCGTTTTCATTACAGATAAATGTATAGATGGGTGATTGAAAGCTAGTATTACCTTTGCTTTAATCAATTTAGAGGTCGATTGGAAGCTAGAATTATCTTTACTTTAATCAGTTTAGAGGTCGATTTAAAGCTAGTATTACCTTTACTTTAATCTGTTTAGAGGTTGATTAAAAGCTAGTGTTACCTTTGCTTTAATCTATGAAATGAAATAGAATCTACGTAAGTAGAGATTAATATGAGAAAAAACTTAGAAGTTTTCATTGAGTAGAATAAGACTGTACACTGTTTGGAGATAGAAATCTCACTTCTGGAATGGAAAGATTGAGAATATTAAAATGGTGGAGCCAGGGTCTTAACGATAGTACCATTTCAGTCGCTTAGTGTTCCATGGACTTGGGATTTGAACTCCTTGCTTTGTCATGAGATAATATGATCCTAGACCAGTTCGACCAATAATGAGAAATGGTCCTTCCCAATTTTCTGTCAGCTTCCCGGTATGTGCTTCTTTTTTGCATTGTGGGATCTCTTTGAGGATGAGATCATCAATTTGGAATACACGGCTTCAGACTCTTCTATTGTACGAGCTGGCATGTTTATGGTGATATCGACCTAGTTTGGCAATAACGCGTTCCCTAGTTTCATTAATCCAATTCATATTGTAGGCCAATTCGAACTCATTTTCTTCGTCTTTAAACTCGTGATCTCTGACGGGATGGTGGTATTCTGCTAGAATGACGGCTTCGGTGCCATAGGCTAGGAGGACTAGGATACAGCCGGATGATTAAAGTGGAGTAGTATGGTATGCCTATAAGACATGAGGAAGCTTTCGTATCTATTTTTTTTTCTGTGATTGAAGCCTTTTCTTGAGTCCATCTACTATGGTTTTGTTAGTGATTTTGGCTTGGCCATTGCCTTAAGGGTAGCAGGGATTGGATGGTGAGTGGATGATGTTGTGCTTGTTGAGGAAGGCTGCAACTTTCTCACCAATTAACTATGGTTCGTTATCGATCAGAATCAGTTGGGGGCATCCAAACCGTGTGATGATGTGTTCCCAGATAAAAGAGATGGCATCTTCTTCTCTAGTTCGACAGAGTAGAATTGCTTCCACCCACTTTGTAAAATAATCTGTTACTGCGAGTAGGAATTATCAGTAACCTGGGGTGTTAGGAAATTCTCTGACGAGGTCGAGCGCCCACCGCTTAAATGGCCAGAAAATCTTGCTTGCATGTAGTTCGAGTGCAGGGGAACAGATCATGTGTCCATGTCGTTGACATGTGCGTATTTGCGTAAGTACTCTTTTGCTTGCTTGCGTATGCTTGGCCAGAATTCTCCTTGTATAATTGCTATCTTAGCGAGTGTTCGATCTGCGGAATGGTAGCTACAAGTTCCTTTGTGTAAATCTCTGAGCATTCCATCTGTTTCTTCTTGGAGAGGCACTTGAGATAAGGCCCCATGACTGAACGGTGATATAAAGAACTATTTTAAATTGTGTTGCACTTAGTGTTCTCGATCAACTATTGACGTTCTTTCGGATCTGTTGGGAGGGCCCTTTCCATTTGTTATCAGGGTCAAGATAGGCAATGAAGGGATTTTGCCAATCGTCGTCCTCCTCTTTATCGCCCCCAGTGTTTATTGTGCATACAGAATGGAGATCATTATTAGGGGTTGATATCATTTCGATCTATAGATATCTTTCTTCTATAGCTTGAAATGACTCGGAATTAGCTCTTACACCAATGTTCCTGTGATAAAAACTAATGTAAAGAAAGAAGTGACAAAGGTGATTTAGCGTGGAAAACCTTTGAGTAGGTAAAAGCCACGACCTTGAGTTGAGGGTTTTAGTAACAATAACTTTTATTGCTTGAGGCTAATATCTTATTCCAAGTGATCTCTCAAACTAGAAATACTTGATCTTGTAAATAAGAAGTTTTGTGTTAGAGTATATAAAATATGGTTTTTCTTTGTGGTCTCTTTTTTTTTGGTCCATATCTCTTATGAAACTTTTTCTTTATATAGACCTTATCCGCAGCTCATTATAGTGCTGAAGCACGTTCTCCAAATAATAAGGTATGTGGTAGTTGACTGAATAACTATTTAGTTCATGGGAGACAAGTGTCTTTGACTTGTTCATATTCTTCTGCTGTGCTAGATCCACATTCTTCATCAGTTCGTGGTCTAGGTGGCACTACTGACTATTCAGGCCACGTGTGAAATGTATGAGTCTGATATGGATGTAGTTCAAATTTGAGTTAGGTCGAGGGATAGGTCCCTACAGGTTTTAAGCTCAATACATATGTGATTGGGTAATTATTTTTATCATTTGAAAGTAGTTGGGTTTGAATCTTGGGTTCCATCTGTAAGGGATAAATTTTGTAATAGCTTGAAATGCTATTACACCAAATGTACCCGTGACAATAAATAAAATAGAAAATATAAATTGATACGGGTTTTAGCATGAAAACCTCTGAATAGGTTAAAACAATGACCTCCACTTGAGGATTTTAGTAATTGTAACTTTATTGATGATTTTGTTAGCTAGAAAAACTTGGGTCCCTTTCTTCTTTGTATTCTATTCCTTTTATTGACCTCATCCTTAGTTTAATTTTGTATGTAAGCACGTTCTCCTGAAAATGGGAGTAAGTGGTAGGTAGACCTGTAACTGCTAGTTCGTAAGAGACAGGTGTCCTTGACTTGTTTTGGTTCATTTGTAGTGCTGAGCCACGTTCTTCTTCAATTCGTGGTCCAGTGTCATTGTTGACAGTGTATGCTATGTGTATGTTGTGTGAGTCTGGTATTGGATCAGTTCAATATTATCCCAGTCCGAGGGATAGGTCCCTCCAGTCGCTCCCTTGCAGCTGAAGGCACGGGTGGCTTGAGTTGAGAAGTTCCCATTGAGCTTGCTTAACCGAAATTGGAAAAGGTTTGCTGATGTGGAATTTTATCTTGGAAGTGTAATGGATTGTTGGGAAATGATATGTTGTAATGACTGTTGCTGTTTTAGTTAGTTGTTGGGTTTCTCAGAAACTATTCTTTGCATGATGACTGGTTTGGAAACCCTTCCCTGTATTGAATGTAATTTTTGTATATATATACTGCTGCTGCTATTCTTTTGGTTATTCTTCTGCCAGTACTTCTATTATTTCAAATCTTATGTAAGTACCTTTTTTCTGTGTAGTTCTTTGTTAGGGAAAAGTAGTAACTACCAGACGCCAATCATATGAAGTTAGGGTTCTTGCCAAAGTGCAGAAATTTTAGTTTCGTTATTTTGGGATCCAGTCCCTAGATCTTCATACTTCCATTCTTGTTCATCCTACATATCATATTATGATGTATAAGGAGGTAGTGGAGGCGGATAGTAACTACTATTAGATGGAGCAATTCTATTATCTGGTGGTGTCTGGGTAGTAACGTAGGGTGGGTCTGTATCTCCTTGCGGAGGATGCAGTTTCAAAGGAGAACGAGGTTGTTGGCGTTTGTCCCAGGAAGTCTCGTCGTTTTCCTGCAAGTGATTGGGTTCTGTTATAACCTTCTTTGTTTTCTTGCAGAGGTGGTAGTTTCAGAGGTGGAGGAGGCTGCTGGCTCTCATCCAAGGAACGTTATCCTACTAGTGACTTGGTTTTGTAGGAAGTATTTGTAGGGAATATCTATTCGCTTGTTATTTTATGTAATGTACTATGTGTTTGTTTTTGTAATATATTCTGTTGGGTGTATTTTTGAGATAATGAAAAGAAATAGTATTTAGTTTTTGGAGATAAATAAATATAATTTTCTCTAACTAAAAATGTCAGATTATGTGAATTGATTATGCGTTTGTATAATATTTGAAAACTGTGTATCGAATTGTATAACAAAAATAGGTATGAATTTGTTGAAGTTATTTTGATAGAAGTATAGTTTAAAAATAAATGTAACAAAAAGTTGACAAATAAGTAGGTATTTTCGACCTGAGTTGGAGAGATAAGTATCTATGGTTGTTAGGGTGGATAACTATGATAACTGTAATGTATATCTATGAATCTCTTATATGCATAAAAGGTGGGATTTTATTAATCATACTCCATGTTTATAAATAAGGTTGGTTGTTAAAGTATGAAATGAGGGAAAATGGTGAGGACTCGCTCTCAAAGAGTTTGGCATACTGTTGAGGGTTGTTTGGTGATAAAAGTAGATGAAGTTCATGAATGGTTGTTTGGGCATCTTAGGTATAACACAGATCTGCCGGTATCTGTGTTGCAGCTTGAAGGTTTAACTGCAAGGGAAAGAGATATTAAACTAGATCCACATTTTTTGTGTGAGGTTTTTCGTGATATGAAACAGACCCTGAAGCTCGAAAAATTACTATAAAAGAGATTTCTCTGGATGAGATAGCTGATGAAGATGAGCTAATTGTTGGTGACGGGGTGATCATATGTGGTGCTACAAAACATCTTGGATGTTTCAGTTGAAATTATTTTTGAAAAATCGTTTGTATGGTAGTTCAAAATATTGTAATGCATTGATATGAAAATAATAACAGTATACAAGATTGTTGTGGAGGCCATGCAGAGGATCAAGAAGGTGACTACTACCTAGGATAATCCTGCCCAACGTCTCCAGGATGATGGATATGATTTTGACAATGTAGTAGCTATAATGGAGGGTCGATCTTTGGACGTCGCTGGGTCAAACGAAGTGAAAGAGGCGGAGGTAGAGAGGACTCCGCTTAAAGAAGTTGTGTTAGGTTTAAATATTGTATCTCCTTTTACGCAAAAGGAGAACCAAAGGGCTGAGGAGTCAGAGAAGGTAGATTAAGATAAATGTGCAATGCTTGTAGATGATTCTATTATTGGTGTTGTCACACATTTGTACTGGAATATCTTTAGTAGAAAATCTTTTGAGTTGTTGATGTTGTTTGATATAGAAATTGTTATGTGTTGTAACTTAACGAACTGCGCACCACAATTGAGGCTTTAAAGAAAGAGTTCGTTAAGGAGAAAAATGCATAATATGTAGTAGCTCTAATTACTGTACATACAGAGTTTCAGGCTATAAAATATAAGGATCTTAGTGACGATCACTTGACAGATTTATCAGCTGCTCGTTTAGGATGAGCCAAAGATAAAATAGAGAAGGATGAGGTAGTAAGGAAAGATAGGAGTAGGTACCTAAAAGTTTGAACTTTCCTTTATGGTGGAATTGGAGAAAATACTCTAGAAATAATGAAAGATTTGATGAAGTTGACCCTCTTTTAAAAGCTAAAATAAATAGTGAGAGGGGGTTAAAAGAGGCATACCTTAAAAATATCAGAAGATCGGCGTATCTATTCAGATCCCTCGATCATAGAAGAATTGGCCACTAGAGCGGGAAACCTGCATAGCTTAAAAGGTAAAGAAGTATCAGCTCGTACTGATATGTCAATGATATATATATGACTGGACTAGAAGTCCTATAATCGATCACTAGGTGAACTGTTTATACATGCAAATTGTTTTCTATATGGTATATATATATTGCATAAATTTCAAGTTATTTACAATGAGTTATCAAACTGTTGTGTAAGTTGAATTAGAAACTGTGCGAGGTCAGAACAAAATATTCTCCAAACTCGTCAAAAAATTGAACTTCGATTTGGACCAGAGTCGTGAGTTATTGAAAAATACTGCCGAGTTAAACAAGAAATTGGAGGTGAAATTATTTGAGTTACAAGAAGCTATGGAGAAAAAGGAGGCTGAATTGGTTAGCGTTCAAGCTATGTTGGTGAGTACTCAAAGTGATGTAGAGAAGTTGAGTAGCACTGTAAAGAGAAGGGGGGATAGTATTGCGAGTGCGCAAAGTTGTGTTGATACACTCATTAAACGAGTAAAGAAATTTGAAGGAGAAGTATTAACAGCTTGTGGGAGTTGGACAAAAGTAGTACAGAGACTGAAGGGGAAGAGTAGTGATACGGATCACGCTCAATATCGTATCAGAGGGTTAGAGGCAGAAGCGATGGGTTTAAAAGGGAATCTTAATAATATTAGGGAGCAATTGAGGAAGAAGGAGGTCGAAGTAAAAACTTTAATCAAGTAGATAGCAATGTTGAAGGCTATTTTAGCTGATTCCCGGACTAGTGACGGGTTTTAACATAAAACAATGCAAAAATTAGAGGCAGATCATTTAGTATCACAATGGAAGCTTAAGGGAGAGATCGATGAAAGATTGTATAATCGGAGTAGACTGGATGAATTAATGGAGATGATGAGGCCGATGAGCGAGTTCACGTGCTAAAAGATGCCAAAGCAAGGATTATCAGGTTGCTGTCCCTAACAAAGACAAGCTTACAGTTGGTACAATGCATGAGAAAGAGATGGCAGTAGTGCTCATATTTTTTACGAGTGAGATTAAGAAAATTGAAAAAGGGAAAAATATTATACATGATAAGATTGATAAGAGGTTTTTATGGCCTCTACAAAATACCTGCTCAAAGTACGGTTGTCGAATTGTAGCACAGATGAGTGGGATCGAATCTACAGGGGGTTTGGGAAAACAAATACTTTCTAGGCCGAATTACGGTTTTATAAGAGATAAATCTAAGAAAAATAAATAAAATCTAATTATAAAACTTAATGAGGGAGAGAGCTAAGGTTCGGACTTGGCCTATACCTTTCAAAGCATTAATCGACATATAACAAGATCCTAATATCTCCAACCATCATATGTTCGTGTTAAGACACATACGATGTTATAAAATAAACCACTAAATCTATGGTCAAGCATTTAGTGGTTATGCTTTTTAAGTGATGGTGAAGAGTGCCTCAGAGAATTATCAATTCAATCAATGGTTAGGCTTGAGTGAGTTCTCTAGTGTTTCCTCTTGTTTATATCTCCAAATCAAGTCTGCGGTTAGTAGCACTTGTTTGTATCCAAAGTTATCGTACACCAAATCGAAGCTATGGTCAAGCCTTCGATATGATATACTAACTTATCAATTATCAAGTACTAAGAGAAAACTAATTAGAACCTAATTAATACCAACTATTGCTCATCCAAGAAGAGGCCTCATCCTAGCCTTAGCTAGGAGATTAACCACTCATCTTACAAAAGAAAATAAAAGAGAAAGAAGATAAAATAAAAGAGAGAGAAGATAAAATTAAAGAGAGAGGAGATAATTAAATAAAACTAAGACTTTATTTCTTCTAAACTTGCTCCAATATGAGATTCCCAATTACAATGGGGGGATGGTTCCTTTTATAGGAGAAGAAACCTAAATTTAGAAACTATACATTAATTTCTAAAGAATATTTGCACAATAATATCTTATAATATTACAACCAATTATCTAATATTCTTGCATATAATTTCCTTAAGTGATGTAGAGATATTTCTTCATGGAAACTCTTGCATATATCTTCAATATAAAATATCTTCATGGATCTTGGATGTAATATATTCTTTGATCTTATTCTCTAAGAATATTTGTGCATATATTTCTTCAATCTTGAGACCAAATATATTGTGTCATTGACTTTTTGTGCTATGAACTGTTGGAGTCACTTTTACTTGACTTTAAGAGCTTGGTTTCAAATATCCCTCTTCAATAACTACAATCAAACAAACATGCAGAACTGCCAAAAATTTAATATAATGGACGACTTAAATACATGTTCGGGTATATTAAAAATGTCATAATTATGCGCTCATCAAAGATGATCGCTCAGAGCGTACAGTGCGAGATGAAATTAATTCAGTCTAAATATTTGGAATGTTTTATATCTTACATTGGTGCGCTCACCCAAGAAATGGTTGATCAAGGTAGAGAGATTATTGCTGGCAGAGCACCAATATTCAGAGCTTCTGAAGTTGGTAGGAGTTCGGCTGATGTATAAATAAATCGATCTATTGAAGAAAACACTCGAACTGTTTTGGTTTTTGTATGGTAGATGTTTGGTTAGAATAAAACTATTTTTACCTTTTGCTTTATCTTTTGAGATTTAGTAGATAAAGATATATATGTAAGATAGTAGACAATAATGTGGGAAAAATTATAAGAGTTTTCATTGATGAGAGAAGAATGTATAAACTATTTTGAGATTAAATCTCACTTTTGGAATGTAAAGAACAATATTAGATGTATCCTGTGCTTCGAAAAATAGGGATTTAGCGATAGTATTTTTTCAATCTCCTAGTGTTCCAAGGGTTTGGTATCCTAATGCCTTCCTCTATCATGAGGTAGTACGATTCTAAGCTAGTTTAACCTACTACGAGAAATGGACCCTCCTAATTTTTTGGGAGCTTTCCGGCATTTAACTCCTTTCTGCTTTTGGGGATTTATCGAGGTACTAAGTCCTCGATTTCGAGCTGTCGATACCGAACTCTTCTATTGCATGAATTGGCTAGCATATGATAATATCGACCCAAGTTTACAACAGCTTGAGCTCTTGGTTGATCTATCCACTTCATATTATAGGCTAATTAGAACTCATTTTCTTCATTAGTGAGCTCGTCATCTTTGAAGGGATGGTGATATTTTGCTAGGATGACGGCTTCGGTTCCATAAGTAAGTAGGAAAGGGGAATACCTTGTTGATTATCTTTGTGTTGTGTGGTAGGCCTATAGGACTTGTGGTAGTTTCCTTATCCAATTAGCCTTCTTTTTTGATTGGAGTCTTTCTTGAGTCTATCCACTATGGTTTTGTTCATGATTTTGGCATGCCCATTTCCTTGGCGGTAGTATGGATTGGATGGTTAATAAATGATGTTGTGTATATTTAGAAATGCTACTACCTTCTTTCCAATGAACTGTGGTCCGTTATCGATCTGAATCAGGTGAGGATAACCAAATTACGTGATGATATGTTCCGAGATAAGTGAGATGACTTCTTCTTCTAGAGTTCGACAAGGGGGAATTGCCTCAACCCTCTTCATAAAATAATCTATTTCTACGAGTAAGAAATTTTGGTTACCCGACGTATTTGGGAATTTTCCCACAACATTCGGTGCCCACACCTTTTGAAAGGCCATAATACCTTACTAGCATAAAGCTCGAGTGCAGGCGCTCATATTATGCTACAATGTCTTGCTTGCCTTTTCATTCTGGGCCAAAATATTCCTTGTGTAATTGCTTTATTTGCAAGAGATTGACCTGTGGCATGGCAGCCATAAGTTCCTTCATGTAAATTTGTTAACATTCCATCAGCTTCTCATTTCGAGAGGCACTTAAGGTATGGTCCGGTGACCGATTGTCTATATAAGTTACCTTTCTGAACTATGTAATGATTACAGTATTGTACCAATTGTCTGCGTTCTTTTGGATCTTCGGGAAGTGGCCCATCACACTTGTTCTTTGGGCCGATATATGCAAGGAAAGGCTTCCTCCAATCGTCATCTTCCTCTTCATCACCCCCAGTGTTGATCACACATATCATCGGGAGATCAAAGCTGGGGATTCATATCACTACTATTTGGAGGTACCTTGCTTCTATACTTAAGAACACGACTATGTAAGCCATGGAATCAGTATGCCGGTTCTCTCCGCGAGATAAATATTCGAGCGTCGCTTTTTCAAATCTTCTCATCTTGTCAGCAACTAGGGCTGCATAATCAACCATTTTGCTATTCTTCTTGTACTGCTCAGAGTAATGATGAATAATCAGTAATGAGTCTGTATAGATCGATAGTTCAGGAACTCCCATCTCTAATGCCATGTCTAGGCCATAAATTAATGCTTCGTACTCTAAGACATGTTTCGGTGCCTAAAAATTTAATCAGATTGACCTCTCGATCATGTTATTTGAGGGTATAATCAGTGTGATTCCAATCCCTGACCCTACAGGTCATACTGATCCATTTATAAGAAGTTTCTACCTCTTTTATGTGACCAACTCAGCTCGTTCTTCGAAGGCTTTGAAGGTGGATCATCTTCGACCTCTTCTGTTAGATCAGGATTATGCTCTTCCCAATCTAGATTGTCTACTCGTAAGTCTACTAAAAAGTCAGCCACTGTTTGACCTCTTTCCAAAGTTCTTTGTTTAAATTTGATATTGTATTCTCCCAAACTTACTAACCATTGTTGTACTCCCCGTGATTTCTCCTTTTTTGATAGTACTTCCCGAAAGGGATAGTTTGTCATGAATTTGACCAAATGAGCCTAAAATTAGTGCTTGAGCTTCAGGGAAGTGTAGACGAGTGTTAGAAGAAGTCGCTTGATCTTATAATATCTTATTTCTATCAATATAAGGGTTTTGCTTATGAAATACATTGGTTTCTCAACTTTTCCTTATTTTTTTGTTGACCTCATCTCTGAGACGAGGTGAGTATTTCCTCTATTTTTGTTTGACTGCCATAGCTTTATGTCCGATGCTCAATTTATGGCAAGCTTTAGCTAGGCTAACTCCTGGCATTTTTAGGAAAGTCTAGGCGAACACGTCTCTGTTTAACTGTTGGAATTGAATTAGAGCTTCCTTCTCCTGTTGGACAAGCTTGGTACCAATATATCTTCCCCTTCTATGTCCATTGATCTCAATATAGTTTTTAGGTTCGACTATGGAAGGCTGATCCTCGGCATGACTAGCTTTTTATAATTGCTATGAAGAAAATTTGTCGGATGTGTCAAGTATGGCTGAAACTGTGTTTTTGCAAGATCGAGAGAGATTTTGACTTCTTTTGATCTCATAAATGCCATCGTTGTAGTTGAAATAAATTACTTGATGGTATGTGAATGGGATCGATTCTATTTTGTGTAACCAGCAATGACCCATTATCCTCAGGTATTAGGATTTTGCATTGATGATGTAGAAAGTAACGTCGAGACTGGTGGGTCTAGCAGTGATCGGTAGGATGATCTTTCCTACTTGTTCATTTTTAGATCTGTTAAAGCCACTAATATCGATATTGCATGGTACAACTTTATCTGCTAGTCCCATTTGCTCAATTGTTCTATGAAAAAGGATTTTGATACCACTACCTGTATCTATCATCATGGTATGCATGACAAAGTTTTTCATCATAAACCTAATAACCAGTGTGTCATGATGTGGAAACTTGACATGACCTATGCCGCAATCTTCAAATCAAATTCCAGTTTGTCGATTGCTTGATTCAGAAAGGAGTTTAGCTTCTTTATCCCAAACTGTGAGGTCTTTGGGGGTGTTTGGGTGATGGTTGTTAACATTCTTTACGTGGTTGGGATGACTGAGGATTTTTGGTTTGGGAGATATATTCATGGGTTTTGTGGTTTATGGGAATGGAGTTTAATCTGTATGTAGGCGGTACTCTTCTTATATATATGTACATTGTGGTTGCTGCACGGAAGTTGTTCAATGAAATGCCAGTTATAAATGCAGTTTTATGGATTGCATTGTTGCTAGTTATGTTTATTGTGGGTAGAGGTAGGCCCGTAGAGCGATCATATGTGAAGGTGGGATGAACTTGGTATTCGTGGGGGCAGAGGTTGGCCCGTGGAGCAAAACCGGAAGACTTGGTGATGTTCTTGGAGGCCTTCCACCAGCCATGGCGGTATGGATTATTTTCTCAATATTTTTGTTTGATCCATCAATGTACTTAGTTGAGATCTCTATTCTTTGAGTTTGAGATCAATTCGTATATGTAAGGTTGATGAGAACATAAATGACTGATTTGAATTATTAATCTATTCTTTCTAGGCTAATGGGCTTCAGGTTATGACAGATTCTCTGTATTACAATCAATACAAAGACGTTTGGAATACAACTGTTTTAGTTGAGGTGATTTCCTGGTCACTCTTGTAATTCATCTGCAAAAAATATATCATGAACGCTACTTATCCCAATCATGTGTGAATTTAATAACTAATGCTATTTCATTTTGGTAGATAAAAGTTGCGGATAAAATTGAAACTGTTCAGTTTTTCCACTGCTATAAGCGAGGAGTTGATCGTGTTTTTGTGGATCAGCCTATTTTTCTCGAGAAGGTTAGGGGAAAAATTGCATCTAAAGTCTATGGCCTACGACTATAAATGATTACACGGATAACAAACTTTGATTTAGCCTGTTGTGCCGGGTAAATTGAAAGACATTTTTTTAGTAAATTTTATTTGCTATCTTTTTGTATGTTTGAATATGATATCTAGGTAGCCTTAGAAGCTCCAAGGGTTTTAAGTCTCAACAGTAACAAGTATTTCTCGGGACCTTACGGCATAAGCTTTATTATTTGTCTCTTTAAGTTGGTGCCACAACTTTCTATAAGAAAATTTGCATACTTTAGCTTTTACTTAGTTATTAACCATTAATCCTCTTGTGCACAGGGGATGATGTTGTCTTCATTGCTAATGATTGGCAAACTACTCTTCTCCCATACTACATGAAGAGTATAAACAAGATTCAAGGGATCTACAAAAGTGCTAAGGTGTGTTTTCTTTTTAAGTTACTTTATATATCAGATCATATGGAGCCGTAAGGACCAAATTTGTTTCAGTTTACCTACCACATACCAAATTGGTTTCATATGGAGACACTTATTGATCCTTTTTCTCCGATGATTATTTTTGGTCAAGTATATTATATCATAAAGTAGTTACATTGTATTAGTCGTTTATGATATGTGGAATAGGTATATACTTAACATATGTATTTTTAAATTTTTAGCTAGTATTTTATATTCGTAAATATATTTACTATGAGAATTAGCCATATGCCTAAGGTATGCGACTTATGAATGAAAAATGTGGATAACATAGTGTCAGGTAAAATATGATGACTTGTGAATGAAAAATGTGGATAACATAACCATATGAGAATTACCTGATACCTTCGCAATATGTATGCGAATAACATAGTGTGAAATAGTAACATTTTCACATATTTTCTTATTTAATTTGAAGTTTATGTTATGTATCTATCAATATCTTGACTGTTGAATTCACCAAGATTCACATCCAGAACATACTTAAAATCGTTGGTGGACTTGGTCAGGTTCGTGGAGGTTGGAGCAATGCGTTGTCTGTTGTAAAATGGGTTTACAATCGGAGCAAATACAAACTTAAAAAAAGTAGGTATTTTTAATATCTGGTTGCTTTAGTGTATTTTTCTGATAAGTAAAATTACAGTTTTTCCCTTAGAAATATATCTGGCTACTTTAGGGAAATTATCATTGATGGAAGCAAAATTGTGTTCTTGATATGGTTGTTTCTCTTGTAGATTTGTTTATACAAAGCACTTTGCAGTTTCTGGGAAAACACGCATGCCAAGTGAAACATTACGCATTTTTATTGTTTGAATACCGCTATATTAATCCTTTGCTTTTGAAGCCACTGCGCTTCCTTTTTTTGTTACTCAATCCATGGTTTTTTTTAGATTTATTATAGAGAACATGTATATAGCTTGTAACCAGTGTACCTGGATTTTTTGGGCCAATATTTATAAATGAAACAAGATATTGAATTGTGTATTTTTGTTTATATATGTTATATGATGTATACAACAAGTGTTTTTTGTTTTTCTGAATTGCGTAGGCTTTGGCTATTTTTTAGATTTTTTTTAAAAATAAATAAAAATTAAATTACCGCAGACTAAAGCAGTGGTAAATATCCTAATTATACTACAGATATTATCCGTGGTAAAAAATTTGCCACAGATTTACTCCATATCAATATAAATTAGATAACCACAGACAAACTCTGTGACATTTTTTTGCCACAGATTTACTCTGTATCAATATAAATTAGATAACCACAGACAAACTCCGTGGTAAAAAAATGTCACAGAGTTTGTCTGTGGTTATTTAATTTACAAGATTAAGTATTTCTAAGTCGAGTGATCACTTGTAATATGATATCAGCCTCAAGCAATAAATATCACTATTATAAAAACCCTCAACTCGAGGTCATGGTTTTTTTTACCTATTTAAAAGTTTTCCACACTAAATCACCTGTGTCATTTTTTATTTCATGTTAGTTTTATCACAGAAACATTGGTGTAAGAGCTAATTCCAAGCCATCTCGAGCTTACACCGTCTATGGGAAAGAATGCATTTCCACGATATCCTAAGGCATACATTTACTCTACTACGAAATTCAATCATGGTCACTTCCAAGCGACCAATAGCTAGAATTCAGCCCGATCTTTTAGTTAAGCCAAATCAACTTACATAGCTATGAGTGAATCTCAATGCTAGTATAGAGAAGCGTAATGAGCTCGAACATCAATGAACTCTTGACCCAGAGTTCCGTGAGAAAGAGCTCAAAGCTGAGTGACATTCTCGTTTGACAGCGTTCAAACGATATGAAGACCAAATGATAACCATGCAGACTGTCTTACGAGCTCAACAAAATACTTAGGCTCCTCCAACAAGAGATCATGACCAATTGCCAGAAACCTCTCGGGTTTCTGCGCGGGAAAGGTTCAGACCTCGAGGAACCACCAGCAAAGCTATTTCCATAAAGAGCGAAGGTGGAGATGGTGAAAGAGCGAGACATTGGAGCTCGATTGTACGAGGATCTGTAGAAGAAAAAGGCAGATCTAGCCAACAGACTGAGAAAGATAGAAGAGTTAAGAGAAATTATAAGGAAGAAAAAGGTTGAATTTATAGGTAGCTCGAGGCAAGTGAGGCAGCAGGGAACGGAGTTGATATCTGCTCGAGTTTGAATTTTAGAACTATTTGATGATTTAGAGGAGGAAGGTAAAAATGTGAAAGACTTACAATTCCAAGTAAATGTGCTTGAAGCGGAGGTAGCTGATATGCGAGTACGCACTTCTAAGTATGACGTATTATGGCTAGTTGGTAATATTATGATAAAGAAGATGGAAGAGGCCCGTAATAGATAGAATAGGAGCATAAATATGAAGATACATCTCGAAGTTAGATGCTGACCAATTGCAGGTGGAGATACATCTCAATGAAAGAAGGGTAGAATAGGAAAGTCATAAAGAAAAACTTGATGGTTCAATGTCTTTGATTTATCATATGGATGATTTTATGACAATGGTAAAGTCTCAGAATTCTGCTGTGCTGGATGAAAAATGTCAAGTAGAGAAGCATTGCGATCATTAAAAACTTCACTGAAGGAAGCTCAAACTAAACTTAGCGAGCTTATTCTATCTAAAATAGGTAAAGGTCGAAGAAGGTGACGTGAATGAGAGAGATACGACAACAGTGATTTCATTTTTGGTATCAGAGTTCCAAAGATTGGAAAAGGAAAACAAACTGGTATATGATGTTATAGTTAGACAAAGTACGTAGTGCGACATGGAGGTGATACGGTGAGAGTATCTAGGTCCTTTGGTAGCCAAAATTGGAGTTCTGAGACAGAGGATGGTTAGAGATGGAAAGAAAATCATTATGGGGAAAATGTTAGAGTTTATGCATCAACAGCTGTACACGAGTTGTGTACCTGACGTCGCGGGTCCTTCTAATATAGGTGATGGCTCGAATGATAGCTCTAGTGTGGAGTAACGATTGTAAGGATGAACTAGGTATACTAGAACATATAATGCATAAAAATAGGAATTTCTAGAATGATGATTTTTACTAACCTTTTATTAGATCAACGATACTGTATTAGTCGTACATCTGTTGTATAGGATGGTCTCTAGAGGTTATTGAACGTAGAGGAACATAGGTGGTAGATCAGTTTGGCCAAAACAACAAATGATCTATAATATAATAGATGATCAGCTTGGCCAAAGTAACAAACGATCTGTAATGTAATAGATGATCAGTTTGGCCAAAGCAATAAGCGATCTGTAATATAATAGGCGATCAGTTTGGCCAAAGCAACAAACGATCTGTAATGTAATAGATTATCAGTTTGGCCAAAGCAACAAATGATCTGTAATGTAATAGATGATTAGTATGGCCAAAACAACAAACAATCTGTAATGTAATAGATGATCAGTTTGGCCAAAGCAACAAATGATCTATAATATAATAGATGATCAGTTTTGCCAAAGCAACAAATTATTTGTAATATAAAAGATGATCAGTTTTGCCAAAACAATAAAAAATATATAATGGAATTGATGATCAGTTTGACCAAAGCAATAAGCAATCTGTAATATAATAGATGATCAGTTTGGCAAAAGCAACAAACGATCTGTAACCTGTATATAGAAGTACTTATTGGATATATTAAAAAAGTACTATAGTGTAGGGCAATCGAACACAAGTATTTCATTAGTGTAAGATTGATGTACGATGAATGTGTTAGATAGAGTATTGTTTAAAATAGTGGAAAGTACTCAGATGTATGGGGATCAAACATAAATCTTTCATTGATATAAAATTATCATACAAGATGATAGATTAATTTGTAGAAAAGTACAATGTGATGGATTTTATTGGCGATACAATTTCAATCCCCTCGTGTTCCAAGGATTTGGGATTCGATCTCCATGTTTAGTGGTGAGATCGTAAGAACCAAGACCACTTTTTCTGATAATAACAAAAGAACCTTCATAATTTTCAGATAGTTTCCCAACGCTTACTTCTTTTATAAGCTTGGGAATTTCTCATAGGATGAGATATTTAATTTTGAATTCTCTAAGACGAACACGCTTGTTGTAATATCGGGCTAGAGCTTGGTAGTATCTTCCCAAATTCGTGATTGCTTTGTCTCAAGTCTCCTTGATCCAATTCATGCTACATGCCAACTGGTACTCATTCTCTTCATCTGTCATGGTATGGTCGCGTATTGGGTAATGATATAGAGTGGGGATGATTGCTTATGCACCATACGCTAGTAAGAACGGTGTGCATCCTGTTGATTCCCGAGGTATTGTACGATATGCCCCAAGACATGTGGTAGTTCCTGAGCTCAATTGCCCTTCTTCTCTATAAAGCACTTTTTGATCCCATCTATTATAGTTCAATTTTCTATTTTTGCCTGGCCATTTCCTTGAGGGTAATATGGATTTGAAGGGGAGTGGATGATATTGTGTTGATTGAGGAACTCAATGACTCTGCAGCCAACAAAATGAGGTCCATTATCGATTTTGATGAGATGGAGGCAACCAAATTGGATGATGATAGTTTCCCAAATGAATTTGATGACTTCGTCTTCGCGTGTACGGTTTAGAGGGACTGCTTCTACCCATTTTGTGAAGTAATCTGTTACTACTAGGAGGTTTTTTCTTTTGCCCGGTGTCGTGGGGAATTCTCCTATGAGGTCGAGGGCCCATCGTTTAAATGGCCAAACAACATTGCTGGAATGGAGTTCCAAGGCAGGAGCTTAAATTTGGGGGCCATGTCTTTGGCAGGCATCGTACTTGCTTACAAGTTAAATTTCTTGAGCTTTTATCATGGTCCAAAAGATTCCCTGAGTAAGAACTCAATTTGCGTGAGATCATCCCGCTGCATGGGAACCACATGTCCTCTCATGGAGTTTGTATAGGAACTTCGGATCTTCATTGTTTGAGAAAAAATTAAGGTACGGTCCTATGACCAAAATTTTGTGAAGGAGACCGTTGTCCACGATGTATCGCTTAGCATTATCAAGTACGCGTCTCTTCTTAGTGAGATCTGTAGGGAGCTTGCAGTCAAATTTTTTTTAAGTCCCAATATACTTGAGCCTCATCTTGCAGGAACAGAGAATTTTGAAGGTAGTGTGCAAGTCTATAATACGGCTCTCATTTTTAAGGCTTTTACTCAACATATCATCAATGTAGACTTCCATCATTTTTTCGAGGTGATCTATGAACATTTGTGTCATTAACTGCTGATAAAGTGGCTCCAACATTCTTGAGACCAAAAGGCATGACCTTATAACAGTATAAGCCATGTTCTCTAATGAAAGCTATCTTCTCATGGTCATCAGGTAGTGTAGGTATCTGATTGTATCCTGACGCTATATCCATCATGGGCAGGAGTTTATGTCTTTTCTTATTGATTTTTTTGTAATTGCTATGCGAGCTGTGGCTTTGAGGATTATGAAATTATGGCAACGAAATTTTTACATGTTCGAGGGAGCTTCTGACTTCCTTTGATCTTATATACGCAGCCATTGCACTCAAATCGCAGTGCTAAATGATAGATGGATGGAATAGCTCATATATTGTGTAACCAACAGTGCCACATTATCCCCAAATAATAAGATTTTGTATTGATAACATAAAAGATAACGTCGAGTGTCACATGTCATGCCGTAATAGGAAGTATAATCCTTCCTACACATTCTTCTTTAGACCCATTAAATCTATAGATATCAATATCACTGGGTTGTATTTTGTCCTCCAGTCCAATCTAATCAATCGCACTTTGAAAACATAATTTAATAGTACTCCCAGTATCTATCATCATCGTGTGAAGCACCATATTTTGCACTTTCAGCATGATCATCAAATCATCATGGTGAGTGTAATGGCTTAATTCTGTAAACTCGAAGTGGCCTGGAATTAGCTCTTACACCAATGTACTTGTAACAAAATCTAATAGAAAACAAGAAATGACACAAGTATTTAGCTTGGAAAACCTATGAATAGGTTAAAAAGCTACGACCTCAGGTTAAGGATTTTTGTAATAGTGACGTTTATTAGTTGAGGTTGATATCTTATTACAAGTGATCTCTAGACTTAGAAATGCTTGATCTTGTGAATAAGAAGTTTAAAGTTTTTAGAGAATTTAGAAAATATAGTCTTCCTGGTGATTTTTCTTGTAATCTTCTGGTCTTTGTCTCTTCTAGAACTTTTTTTTATATAAGCATTTTCCGCAGTTCCTTATCGTGGTGGAGCAGGATCTCTGAACAATGTAGTTAGTATCGGCTGACTGAGTAACTGCTGAGTTCGAGAGAGACAGGTGGATTTGACTTGTTTAGGTTTTTCGGTTTGAACTCGACCCACGTTTCCTGT
Source organism: Kingdonia uniflora (assembly GCA_014058105.1). Taxonomy (NCBI): domain Eukaryota; kingdom Viridiplantae; phylum Streptophyta; class Magnoliopsida; order Ranunculales; family Circaeasteraceae; genus Kingdonia; species Kingdonia uniflora. The sequence continues at coordinate 3,401,140 of JACGCM010001272.1, forward strand.
ATGTTCGTGGAGTATGTGGCAATGTTGTCAGGTAAAGTCATGTGAAGAATGCGTGAGTCTGACTAGGAGGTAGTTCAAATTAGAAATAGATTGATTTAGGTAAGATTGAGGGGTAGGCCCCTACAATTGCCCCCTCACAACCGAAGTCACGAGTGACTTGGGTTGAGAAAGAATTTTTGGGATATGGTTTAGAAATTTGAATGAGGAAGGAAGTAATGATGGTGTTTGACTGCATGAAGAATGCGCATGTCAAGGGGGAAGTACGTGCATTTATTGTTTATGGGAATATTAATGTATGTGACGGCTAGGGTTTGAAGAGTCTCATCGTATTGAATGATGACGCTTGGGAAAATGTACCTGCACAATAAATGTAGGGTTATATAAATTGTACCTGTACCGAGGTTGGTGGCCAAGTACGCTTGTTCTGATATAAAATCTTCTGCAAGTGTTTAAGATGGTGAAGACTCGCACGATGGTTCTTAAAGGGAGAATCATTCTAAAATGCAGAGGTTGAAGTTAAAGTTTTTTGGAGATTAGTCCTTGGAGAATTCGACTCCTGTTCCTATTCTTTTGACGTATCAAGGAATGTCAAAAAATGAAGTGGCTGAAGCTGAGGAGGATTTTGACTGCAGATGGAGGTTTAACCATGTTGTCTTGACAGGCGAGCAACGTTGGGTTTGTCTCCGCATTCTTGCGGAAGACACAATTAGGGAGACAGATCCGCTGATGTCTTGCATCGCAACGAATTCTAAGGTCAGGCCCTTTTCAACTCTGCCAACTCTGAGGGTTTGGTGGTTATAGGAGAGGCAGTGATGGTAGTGGATGAGGTAGACAGAGAATGGAAGTCTGCTTATGGATTTTTATCACTACTTTGCGCTGAGAAGACCTTCGGTTTGGTGGGTTGGTTCACACATGGAGTCTCCGGTCCCCATAGTTTTTATTTGAAGTTTGTCTAGACTTCGTCCAAACTCATGGGAAGGAGGATATTCGTTGTTTCCAATGTCTGCTTTGTATCAGGGTATAAAATTACTGACGCAGGACAAACTAAAGGATTTGAAGTTTTGGAGTGCCTGTAAGACCTGTTAGATGTAAAAGCACATAAAAACTTGTTATCTGTAAAGTACCTGAAGCTGAGTATTGGACAAATCTTTATCTACAAAGTACCTAATACCATGTACTTGAAAGACTTGTTATCTATAAAAGTACTAATAATATCCGCCTCTTAACACAGATGAATACAATTTGTTATCTACATTCGTGCTGATATAGAAATAGAATAACTCTAGAAATCGAGTTGTATGAAGAGTTTATAATATTTTATGAGATGTATGAGGATAAAAAGTAAAATACCTGTAATAATTGAACTGTTATACATTTATATCTGTGTTAAGAGGCGGATATTATTCGATCTGTGAGCTAGAAATGTGGGAGAATTTTTTTTGCAGGAGTTTTAGAATGAAGAATCGATCTCGCAGAGGCTGTTTTAAAAAATTAAATCTGGAAATAATAAGTTTGATCGGTAATAGTATGGAATGATGGAGTTTGATAGGAAAAGATACGTTCAAATAATTTCTCTCAAGATAAGGGGTGCTGCTACGTGATAGAAGGAAAAAACATGATTTGTGTGAAATTGATAGTAAAAATGGATAAATAAGGGTAAAATTATTTCTGATTATGGAGAAAGAGATAAGAATGGTGTGGACTCGAGCCCAGAGAATCCGTTATACTACTGAAGGGCGATTGGCAATAAAGATTGCTAAAGTGCATGAGAAAATTTTTGGACTGCTGGATTATGATACTGTGTTGCCAGTGAGGGAATGTCAGTTCAAAGGTTTTGATTCGATGGGCAGGGAACTTGAGCATGCACACTTTTTTTATAAAGTGTTTTTTCGTGAACTGGCGACGGATCCTGCAGATCGCGAAGAGGTGGTGGGACTGATTGCTGAAGAAGATGTTAATTTTAAGGATGCGAGGATCGCTGTAGGTTTAATAATTAGATGTGGCTTCCCAGGTCATGAAGGTTATTTTAGATATAATTATATGTGAGATAAAGAGAGTTGATGTAAAAATAGGGGTAATAGAATATAAATGCTTGTGTTTCAATAATTTGAAGGAAATTGATGTTGAATATATCCTCTATTTTTGTGATGGCTATTTGTGAGTGCTGTGAAATTTGAATTTGAAAATATTTGAAACTCTGTTATGTGTGCTTTGGAAATGACGTCATTGTTGCTATAAGAGTAGAAGAAGAAGGACGTACAGAAAAAGCAGGGAGTTATATTTTTTCCCTTGTGCAACAGTTGTGAAAACCCAAACACGTATAAGTGCGAGTCATCATGAGTGTGGTTAGGTCAGAGGGGAATGTGGAGAAGAGAGATTACAATATACTAAAATACAAGGGTAAAGGCAATGATGAGAAGGCATTTTTACCCAAAAGGTGCACGATATTTGACATGGATAGTAGAAGGGATGCCTCAGTTCCAAAACCGAGGATAGCTCGTACGAGGCTCAATAGCTGCCAGCAGTTAGAGAGAGAAAATATAAATACTGCTTCATCTTCATCAGTCAAATGTTTTTTAACTTCTGAAAATTTGAAGAGCAGTGAGAGAGGAAGGATAAAAGAGGCAAATATAGTACAGAGACGCGAAGAGATTTATGCGAGAGGGATTATCAATTAAGGTATGAGAGGGTCGCTAAAACTAGATCGCCAAGGTGGTTGTATAGCAACGTGGTAAGAGAATGATTCGGCGTTGCCTCAGATTCACATTCTAACATAGAAGGTTAGTAGAGGATTATTGATGTGTATACGTGATTTTGGATGATCATTTGGCATTTCTAAGAAAAGAGATCAAGTACTATTTATAGTAATCTATGAAAATCTTTTGTTATATGATATATGAATGATATTTGAATGTGGCTGATGTATATTAAAAAATAATAATAGATACCTGGACCTGTATGTAGGTCGAACGTGTCGTGTAGGATAAAAATCATTCCTTGTAGGTGATATGAGGAGTTCCTCTATAAGTGAGGCATCAACCTCTGATTGGTCGGCTGAGTAAAAGATTAGAACGTCTGGAAGTGAGGAAGAAGGAGGTGTTGATTAATTTCCAGGTTTCCGTCAAAGATTGGTATCCTATCCTCCTCGATTGGATGCATTCAAAGAGTTTTGTAAAGCCAGGGCTTCTCTAGGAGGTAGATGGGATAACTGTATTTATTATGCCAATAGGCAATTTAGGGGTTTTACTGTAGCAACGGGAGAGGAATATTTTTATTTGTTGGCTGATTTGGCGAAGGAGAAAAGGGATAGGGGTATAGAAGAATCGATCTCTTTGGAGTATTTCGATGGGAATGTTCAGACTGAATTGTCAGAGGCTTTTTTATGTTACCTGTTTTAGTTGGAGTACGGTTTGGGTCTTCCCCTTAGCAATCTGGTGAAAGAGATTTTGAATCTAATAGTTATGTGTAGGTTGAATTGGAGTCAGCTCGCTTACGTGAAGATTAAGCTCGTCAATGTAACCAAGATTTTATAGAGGAGTTTGATAGGATGAGAGAGGTGAATGAAGATAAAGAAGATCAACATGTGAAGGTGTACTAAAAGCTCAAGTTTGTTGTAGCAACTTAGATATCTGTCGACCTGACTTGGCAGATTGAGGAGAAGGATGCCAAAATTGAGAAAGGGCAGAAAGAGCTCAAGGAGTTAAAAGAACATGCACCGAAACTTAAAAGCCAAAATGATGCATTGGTGGTAAAGAGCAGGGAGGCTGACATGGCTTGTAACCGTATACATGCTCTAGAAAGATCGGAGGAAGGTTTAAATCAGTCAATTGCTGGTTTAAGAAATGATTTGGCCAGGAAAACCCATGATCAAGAAAAAATTCAATCTGATCTGGCAAATAGCAAGAGCGAGCTGGGACGATTGAAGAAGAAATTAGCTGATAAAGATAGTGAGCTAAAGGGAGCTCTAGCCGATCTGTCTATGTCTAAAGTTGTAGCTGAACAATTGACAACAACTTTCTCTACAAAAGATATAGAGTTTAGGGTGGTACAACGTAAGTATAATGAGTTGAATGAGACAGTGGCTCAATTGAAAACTGATCTGGCACATGCCAATTCATGTGTCAGAAGCGTCGAGGCTGGCGGGCGCTCGAAAAAGAAAAAAAATGATGCCAAAGTTCCTCTTGTTCAAGGTGACATCGTTAGCCTGTCAGCTTGAATAAGAGAGTTGGAGGGGGATGTTGCTCGAATTTAAGGGCATGTACGTAAAAGTGTTGAGCAATTACAGGAGTATCAAATAAAGCTGGACGCTTCTCTTATCAGGGAAAGAGGGTTAGAGCATGTTATCAGAGGGAAGGAGATTGTGATAAAGGATAAAGAGGAATTGTTAAAGAAAATTCCAGATGTGGAAGAACTGAACATGGAGAACGAGATACTTCGCGTTCAGGTGGCTGATTTGGAGGCGATTAATCGAGTTAAGTAAGCTAAAGTTGATGAAAAATTTATAGAGAATATTTCTTTTATAGATCTAATAGAAAGAGAACTGGCGAGTCAGAAAGTACGGTACAAGAGGCTAGAAGATTGCCTTCAGAGGTCAATGACGATTTTCTCTCACTCAGTTGTAACTCAGGCCCGACATTTAGAATTGCAAAGGGCAGTGATTACTTATTTTATAGAAGAAGTAAAAAGACTTGAGTTAGAGAGAAATACCTTGTTTGACTGTGTGTCAGCAAAGGGATGTATCTGCAAGATTAATATAGATCGAGGAAATTGCATGAGTTCCATGGGGATGAATCTAGGCCCTCGACCTGCTGAATTGATAGAGTAGGGCAAGATTATTGTGATTGCACAAGTTCGAGATTTTATGGCTAGTCGACCTCCTGTTGAAGGGGAAAGCGTAGCTGACATCCCAGCAGCTTAGCAGAATCCATTGCAGTGGGTGTGTATAAACCTGAAACAAAATTATATGTTGTAGACATGTTGAGAGATAAAAGCTAATTTTACCTTTGCTTTATCGTATGAATGGTTGAGCTCTTCGATTGAAAACTAGTATCACCTTCATTTTATTCTTAGAGTTGAGTTAAGTTAGTCAATCAGGCGTTACCTAAATTTAACTGGCAGAATGTCGCAGACATATTGAAAGGGATGAAAGCTAGGTTTACCTTTGCTTTATCTTATGTCTGGTTGAGCCTTTTGATTGAAAACTAGTATCATCTTTGTTTTAATCTTGGAGTTGAGTAGAGTCAGTAAAACCATGTGTATTCTTGATTTATCTAATATGATGTCGCAGACATATTGAAAAAGATGAAAACTAGTTTTATCTTTGCCTTATCTTATGTCTGGTAGAGTCCTTTTCTAAAAACAAGTGCTACCTTATTCTAACCGCAGGGGATTTAGTATAGTCAGCCAAACCAAGTGTATTCTTGATTTAATTGACATCATGATTTAACTGACATGATGTCGATTGAAACCAAAAGTATTGTCTATGAAGTAGAGAGATGTATGGAAAAAAACTTGCGAGTTTCATTGAATTTTGAAAAAGAATTAACATTGGATGAAGATGTAAATCTCACTTCTGGAATGAAAAAGTGGTGAAACTAAAATAGAGTAGTGATGGACTTTAACGATAATATCGTTTCAGTTGCCTAGTGTTCCAAGAACTTAAAATGTGGACTCCCACTTCTGTCATGAGGTAGTATGATCCCAGGCCTGAGAGACCTATGGTAAGGAATAGACCCTCCCAATTGTTTGCTAGTTTCCCAGTGTGAGGCTCTTTACGGTATTGAGGTATTTCTCTAAGGACTAGATCATTGATTTGGAAGGTACGGCTTCTGACTTGTTTGTTGTAAGAACTGGCCAACATTTGGTGATATGGACCTAGGTTTGTGACGGCACGTTCCTTGTTTTCATCGATCCAATTGAGGTTACAAGCCAATTCAAACCAATTTTCCTTGTTAGTTAGCTCATGATCTTTAACTAGATGATGGTATTCAGAGGGAATGATGGCCTCGGTGCCATAGACAAGGAGGAATGGAGTGCAGCCTGTCGACTGACATAGGGTGGTACGATATACCCATAAGATATGTGGAAGTTCTTGAACCCAATCCCCTTTTTTCTGTTTGTGTAGCCTTTTCTTGAGTCCATCCACAATGGTTTTGTTGGTGATTTTAGCTTGGCCAATGCCTTGAGGGTAGTAGGGATTGGATGGTGAATGAATGATGTTGTGTTGGTTGAGGAAAGTTACAGCTTTTTCTCTAACAAATTGGGGCCCGCTATCGATACGAATTAGGTGGGGGCACCCAAACCGTGTAATGATGTGTTCCTAGATAAAGTAGATGACTTTTTCTTCTCTGGTTCGACAGAGTAGAACTGCTTCTACCTATTTTATAAAATAATCGGTAGCTACGAGTAGATGACAGTGATTACCTAGAGAATTAAGAAATTCACCGATAAGATCGAGTGCCCAACTTTTGAATGGGCAAAACACCCTGCTTGCATGGAGTTCGAGCGTGGGGACGCAAATCACCTTTCCATGTTGCTGACATGTATCGTATTTGCATGAGTACTCTTCTTCTTGCTTGCGCATGCAAGGCCAGAATACTCTTTGGGTAATGGCTAAGTTTGCCAGTGGTCGACCTACGGCATGGGAGCCACAAGTCCCTTCATGTAAATTATGGAACATCTCGTCCATTTTCTATTAGGAGAGGTATTTGAGGTAAGGCCCCATGACTGAACAATGGTATAAGGTACCGTTTTGATTGGTGTAGCACATTAATTTGTCTATCAGTTATCGATGTTCTTTCGGATTAGAGGGAAGTGATCCTTCGTATTTAATGTTGACACCGAGATAAACTAAGAAAGGCTTTCGTCAATCATCGTCTCCCCCTTTATCGCCCCCAGTGTTGATCGTGCATTAAAAAATGCAATCAATGCTGGAGTTTGAAATCACTTCGATCTGGAGAAATCAAACTTTTGTACCTAAGACCCTGGCTAGATAAGCCAAGGAATCGGCGTGTCTGCTTTCTCCTCGACGAAGATAATCAAGAGTTGCTTGCGCGAACTTGCTTATACTATCTGCAATAAGGGCTGCCTATTCGATCATCTTGCCATTCTTCTTATATTGCTCAGAGTAATGGTGAATGATGAGTAGTAAATCTGTGTAAACTGACAGCTCCGGGACGCCGAGCTCGAGAGCTAGATCGAGTCCGTGAATGAGATCTTCATACTTGGAGACATTGTTTGAAGCCTCAAAATCCAAACGGATTGATTTCTCAATTCTGTCGATAAAAGGGGTAATCAATACGATTCTAATTCCTGACCCTGTGGGTCCTGCTGATCTATCTATGAGAAGTCTCTACCCTTTCCTTGTCATCCATTCAGCTCGCTCGTCAAATGCTTTGTGAGGTGGATCTTCTGCAAGGCCAAGATCGTGCTCTTCCCACTCGGGATCTTCCACAGGAAAATCCATGAGGAAATCGGCAACGGCCTGCCACTTTTTGGAATGATGCTGTTCGAACTTGATATCATGTTTTCCCAAACTGACTAACCATTGTTGCACTCTCCTTGATTTTTCTTTCCTGGATAGAACCTCCCAAAGTAGGTAGTTCGTCATGACTTTAACTGATTGATCTTTGAAGTAGTGTTTGAGTTTCTGTGAAGTATAAACATGAGTGAGAAGAAGCTTCACAACTTTAGAGTACCTCGTTACAGCTGGAGTGAGGGTCTTGCTGATGAAGTAGACTAGTTTCTCAATTTTCCCTTTAAGTCGGATGAGAACCGAGCTGAGTGAAGTATCTGTAACTTCCAGGCAGATAATCAGTTCCTCATTATCTATTGGGGTACTCATAATAGCAGACTTCCCCAGGTAGGTTTTGAGGTTCTGAAAAGTTCCTTCGCATTCTGATGTCCATTGAACCTCTGTATTTGGCTAAATTTTTCCTTGCTTGGTACAATCGCGGAGTAGTAGGAACAACTAACGACAGCGGTCTGAAGATTTTGAAACGAAACGGTTGATAACTACAATCTTGCCAAAAAGTTTTTGAACATCTTTCATCGTTCGTGGAGATGGCATGTCGAGGAGAGCCCGAATCTGATCTGAATCGGCCTCAATCCCCTTCTTGCTGATGAGGTGGCCTAGAATTGACCTGATTGTACTTTGAATTAATACTTATCAGGATTGAGACGCATCCTATAAGATCGAAGAATGTTGAATATTGTGTTGAGATCTGAAATGTGGTTGATGGACTGTATGCTTTTGCAATAGAGATCGTCAATGTAAATTTCCATGATTTTCCCAAGGGGTGCTTTGAACATAGTAGTCATTAAGCGTTGAAAAGTTACACCTGCATTTTTTAGTCCGAAGGGCATGACTTTGCTGCAGCAAAGTCCTTTTTCAGTGGTGAAAGTGGTATTTTCTTGATCTCTATCCAAGAGTGGAATCTGATTATATCCCGAAGCAGCATCCATAATAGATAGGAGATCATGACCTGCTGTAGAATTAAGGATCTGATGAATGTTGGAAAGAGGAAAACTGTCCTTTGGAGTATGTTTGTTGAGATTGGTGAAATCCACACACACTTGGACTTTTCCATTCTTCTTTGGGATAGTGGCGATGTTGGATATCCAATCTAGATACTTGGCTTCTCGAATGAATCCCACTGTGATCAATTTCTTGATCTCCATGATAACTTGATCTCGAAGTCACGGTGACAGGCGCCGCTATTTTTGTTTGACTGCCGCTATGTTGATGTTAATGGCTAATTTATGAAATGCCTTGGCCAAATCGACCCAGAGACTCTTTGAAAGACCACGCAAAAACATCCCGGTTTAGTCGTAAGAACTGAATGAGAGTATCTTTTTCATGTTAAACCAACTTAGTACTGATGAAAGTACCTCTGCTAGGTCCATCAATGTTGATATATTCAATGGGCTCCTCCATGGAAGGCTGACCATCGGGGTGATCAGCTTTCTGTAATTGTTATGCAGCATATCTGTCCATGGTATCTAGAATAGCAGAGACGGTATTCTCGCAAGCTCGCGAAAGCTTTTAACTACCCCTGATCCTGTAGATCTCATCGTTGTGTTTGAAGCAGACTGCCTGATGATTGGTGGAAGCGATTACTTCCATGTTATGAATACAACAACGACCCATAATCCCGAGATAATGTGATTTGATGTTGATCACATAAAAGATGACGTCAATTGTGGCTGGTCCTGCTGTAATAGGTAAGATGATCTTTCCTACTCGCTCTTCCTTAGAACCATTGAATCCACTGAAATTAGTGTCTCTTTGAATGACCTGGTCGGTCAATCCCATTTGGTCGATAGTGCTCTAAAAAAGGATCTCAATACCACTGCCAGTATCGATCATTATTATGTGCATGAAAACTTCTCCATCTTGAGCATTATGACTAGTGCATCATGATATGAAAATTTAACATGGCTAGTATCGCAATCTTCGGATAATATCCCGAGCTGGCGATTGCTCGACTCAGGAAGAAGTTTGGCCTCTTTATCTTGAGGTGTAAGATCGCAGTATTCTGACAGCCTTCTGCGCTTGAATTTGTAAGAGTTGGTGATCTGATTGTCTCGCTCATCTTGCTGTGGTGTATATGGTATAGATGCTTCTCCTTAGCTTGATCTTCAACTTGGACAACTTTAAGCTGCTTCTTATAGCTGCTATCCTTGTATAATTCCAGGTCAATATTATATTCCAACATCCGTCCCTCCTTGAAAATGTACTCGAGTAACCTTTGTAAAGCATAGAAATTGTCAGTAGAATGATGGTTTACCTTATGATGCATGCAGTACAGTCAACTCTCGATGGGTTATAATGGTTGGGAGAGACGGTAGAGATTATCCTTTATGAGGATCGGCTTAACTTGTGATCCGCCTTTTTGAGGGTTACTGGTGTTTCCCTTGGTGCGCTTTTGGTCACCCTGGTCCTTTTTTGGTTCAATGTTTCGATCTGTAAATGGACCTTTCGTGGAAATGACGGATTTAGTAGATTTATGTCTCTCAGACATTATCCTTTCTAGGTCAACATAACTATTGACCTTGGTGATCATATCATCTAAGGTCTCAAGTTTATTGAGGAAGAGGTGCTCTTTGGCTTTGCAGTCAAGCTGGAACATGTTAGTGAAAGCAGTAATAGCTATTTTCTGATCGAGATTGTCTACTTTACGTGCAAGGTCTAAGAACTTCTTGGCAAATACCTCAAGCTTCTCTCCATTCGATTATTTAAGACTGATAAGATAATATAAATTTTCTTCTTTGTCTATGTCATGAGCATATGCCTTGATGAATTACTTTTACAGCTGGTCGAATGTATATATGTAATCTTCAGGTAGAGAGTGGAACCATCGGAGTGGCTCCTCTTGCAGATTTGTGGCAAGAAGATGGCAAAGAATGTGGTTGAGATTGGAGTGCAACCCCAATGAATCACGGTATTATTGAATGTGCTCCTTTGGATCAGTACCCTTGTATTTATACATTTTTGGAGTATCGAAACCTTGCGGAATATCCATATCGAATAGTTTTGTGGCAATTGGACTTCCTTGTAGGATGGTAAGGTCGTCTGTAGCACCCTGAACTTGTGCTTTAATCAAATCCTTAATACGCTGGTCCATATGCCCTTGTGTGACATAGTGAAGGGTCGGTTGTGTGGCTTGATGAGGAGGTTACAAATTATGAGTACCGGTACCTTCACTCAAGTGATCTCGCGCTGGAACTCGAGGCTGAGGTCTCTGCTCTTCCTCTTGACGTATGGATCATCGGTGACCTCGGCTAATCTCAAACTAAACCTCTACCCCTAATTGATTAGAAGGTTAAGGTTCATTCCGAATATTTTTGGAAATAGTTTTGCTGGTGGCTCCTTGAGGTCCCAATCTTTCCCATACAGAGACCCGAGAGGCTTCTAGCACCTGATCACGATCTCGTGTTGGAGGTGCCTGCTGACTGTTCTATAGAGCTTGCAAGGCAGTCTATATGGTGGTCATTTGATCTTCAAGTTGTTTGAGTACTTCTAAACGAACTTGTCGTTCAGCGTCGAGCTCTTTTTCTCGGATCTCTCGGTCGAGAGTTAATTGCCGTTCTAGCTCATTATGTTTCTCCATTTCAGTGTTGTGATTTGCCTGTAGCTCTGTAAGTTGTTCCGGTTCAACCGAGAGATCGAACTGGATTCTGGTAGCTGGTCACCTGGATGTGACCATGATTAAAATTTATAGTAGAGTGATTAAATTCCTTAGGATATTGTGGAAAGGATTTTCTTTCCCACAGACGACACCAAATATAATGGCCTAATTCTGTTAACTCGAAGTGGTCTGAAATTAGCTCTTACACTAATTTACCTGTAACAGAATCTAATTGAAAACCAGAAATGATACAGGTGCTTAGCGTGGAAAACCTATGAATAGGTTAAAAACCAACGACCTTGGGTTGATGATTTTTGTAATAGTGACATTTATTGCTAGAGGCTGATATCTTATTACAAGTGATCTCTAGACTTAGAAATGCTTGATCTTGTGAATAAGAAGTTTAAAGTTTTTGGAGAATCTAGAAAATAAAATCTTCCTGATAATTTTTCCTATAAAATTTTGGTCCTTGTCTTTTCTAAAACTTTTTCATTATATAGGCCTTTTCGACAGTCCTTTATCGTACTGGAGTACGTTCGCTGAATAATGTGGTTAGTGGTGGTTGAATGAATAACTATTGAGTTCAAGAGAGACAGGTGGCTTTGACTTGTTCAAGTCTTTCAGTTTGAGCCCAACTCAAATTTCTTGTCAGTTAGTAGAATATGTGGCAATGTTGATTGGTGAAGTCGTGTGGAGAATGCGTGAGTCTGACATAGAGGAAGTTCGAATTGGAGACAGATCGAAGATCAAGGGGTAGGCCTCTACAGTAAGAAAAGTTGATATGACGAACATCACAATCGTCAAAAGAAATTCCTATTCGTTAAGAGCTTGAAACGGGGAGCAAACGAGCTTCTTTGTCTTTTATTGATAGGTCGTGACATTGGTTAACCTGTCGTCTCTTAGTTCTATTTAATTGGTTGATGATCTGAGTCTTAACGAAGTGACAGAACGACCTATGGTATAAGTATTTCCCTCCTACTGGCTCTTCGGTTTGTATGGCATCTGAAGGAAGTTTGTAACTCCCATTCTTGTAGCTTTCAACGTTTACAATGTACTCATGCACTGGTCCATCAGCGTAGATATACTCTAATAACCGATGTAAGGAAAAACCGTGTTCTATTTCATGATGTCTGATCTTGTGGTAAATACAATATGGCTTGTTCTCAATGGGTTGGAGACATTGTGCATTGCGGAAGAACCGATCCTTTTGAAGTATAGGTTAAATGTTGGCTATGGTCACATTCCTCTTGGGAAGGCAGGGCTTGGGTAAGTTATTCCCCTTTCGGGGTCGCTCGTCGTTAGATTTTGTATATTTCTTGTCTAGCTAACTGATCTCAAGCTGTTAATATTGACTTCTGGGGTTTCTGTTTGTCAGGCACCATTCTTTCAAGGTCGATATAACCGTTGACCTTTTTGATCATGTCTTCTAGAGTTATTGGTTTTTGAGGATGAGGTGTTCCTTTGCCCTTCCATCAACATGTAACGCATTGGTGAAAGCCAAAATGGTAATCTTCTGGTCGAGCCAATCTACTTTTAGAGCTAACTCCAAGAACTTCTTAGTGAACGTCTTGAGCTTCTCACCCGGCATCCGCTTAAGGCTGAAAATTAAGCATATATTATCTTCTTTCTCTTAGTTGTACGAGTAATTCTTGATGAAGAGTTCTTGCAGCTGTTCGAAAGTGGTGAAGAATCCTTCAGGTAGTGTGTGGAACCATCACAGAGGTTCTCCGGATAAGCTGGTAGGGATAAACCTGTAGAGAATGTGGTTGGACGTGGAATTTAGGCCTAAAGCATCCTAAAACTCTTGGATGTGCTCCACTGGATTTGTTCCATTGTATTTGCGATTTTTCGGAGTATGGAACCCGGTGGGGACCATTTACATCGGGCTCTTCTGTACTATGTTGTTGATTCCTTTAGTCAGAGTCCGAGCTTCAAGCATTTCATTTATTCGTCTCTCGACATGTTCTTAAGTCATATATTGTCGAGCTGTGGTAGTCGGGTGGGTGACACATCATTTTCTAGGATTATGGTCGCAACTCCCTTCACTTAGACGTTCTTTTGCAGGGACTCAAATTCTTTAAGGTAGATTTTTTAATCTGTCTGATTCCCACTGGGCCGCCATTTACTTCCTGGTGGGCCTCCTGGATCGAGATGGGTTCCATATCCTGTTGATGATGGTTAAAATGAAGTGCACCTCCTACGTGATTGCCTTTCGGAGGAGGTCCTATTCTGTCATGAACAGAAATTTGTGAGCCTTCAGGTCGTACGGCTTTGTTGTTCATCTGGGCGGTGACTTGCCGACACTGTAGAACCTTCAGTGCGTCCTATACACTCGCTAGCATTTGCTCCAAGGTAGCTCATCATTTTATTTTAGAATTTAAGGTGGCCCACAGATCTGCTAGCCTGGCATTTTCTTCTACTTGAACTAATGGCATGCTCTGACCTGGAGGTAACATTCTAAAAGGAGATGATCAGCGGTTTTTGAGACAATGGGTTTAAGAATTTTGGTTCCCATAAATAAGGCCAAATGTAATGGCCCAATTCCGGGATTCAGACTTAGCCTTTACACCAAATGTGTCTATAACGCTCAAGAATAGTAAAAAATAATCAACAAGATAATTTAACGTGCAAAACCTTTGAATAGGTTAAAAACCACGACCTCTCTTAAGAATTTTGAGAAAAAGAAGATGATCTTATTGTAGTGGCCTATTTTTGGGAAGGAGAATCATCGCCAATACTTATTCGTAAAGAAAATGTAATAAAGCTAGATAAAACATGATTTTACGTAGAAAAATTAATAAAGGCTGTGAAAAACCATGACCTCGAGGAGGATTTTTATGTAAAATCCAGTAAAATACTAGTTTTTACACGTTTTGATTGATGTTCGATTTAGGAAGTAAGAATAGTAAAAGATTACGGTCCTGTAAAATATATTCTCAACCTCTATTTAAAGGTATATGGGCAGTTTTACAAAAAGAAAGAAATAGTCCCCTATTCCGGGGGAGTAGGCGAACTTTGCGGATCACTAACAGTTCTCTCTTGACCAGGCTTTAACGACTACTTTTGGAAAGTCGAGGACTTATTGTAACTTCTAGAATGATGGCCTTCGATCAGGTACTGCTGTCTTCGACTAAACTCTACTGGCTTACTCTTGTCTAATCTGGGAAATATGCTACTACAATCGCCCTATTCTTGACAGAAGCACTTGCGGTGATGTCGAGAAGAAGTTGGAAGCTGAATAGGTTGCCGAATGAGAAGATGAGTCATCTGCATTATTTTTGAGGTGAAAGGAACTATATTTGGTCAAGCCATTCCCGAGGCGCAATTAATACAGTTTAGTGAATCTGGTGGGGTTATATTAGGAATAAATAAAAGGTTATTGAGGGTGGAATGGTAGTATTTTTTAGAAGGATGTAGCCCCAAGTGTTGTCTAATGCGTTGTCAGAGGTGAAAGACGGTGAACAGCCTGAGGGAAAAAATCATGCTCAAACTGATTGGTGAGAATTCGTTATGTGATCGTTTCATGGCGTTAGGTTAGGAGAGAGTTCGAGCAAGAGAAGATGCATATCTATTGGAAACAATTGTGTCATCATGCGGTGTTGAAGGTAATGGAGTGCATCAGTTTGGGGGAGAAATGGTAACTATTTGTGTTAATGATGAGGATTTGAAGCTCAGATGGGCGTCCAGGGATCTTGCCGAACGTGGAAGGCTTCTTGAAATTTTTTGCTGCCTTCATCTGGGGAAGTAGCCTTTTAGAAGTTTAGTGACTTGAGATTCATCGAGGTTCTTAGCACTGGAAAGAGGCTTTAATGTCTGATTTTGGTAAAAAGTGAACACAAAGTAAGCAGTCCTGTAAGTCAAATATAAAATAGATGTAGTTTGATGTAATGTAATCGAAGGATGTAGTTCCAGATGTTATATGTAACAAAATCGAAGGAGGAAGTTTGTCGAATATGAATTGTAACTTGATGCATAATAGTAAATAAATTTAATATCTTCAATATGTTATTCATGTGTATTGTGATTACCCATTGTAGTTTTTTTATTTATAAAATAATTGAAGGTAAATGTCGGACGTGCATGCACATAAAATGTTGATGGGTTGGCATAACATCTCGAATGTAGTTGACTGAGTGGGTCCTAATATTAATTTTAAGGTTGAGTGATTTGACTGTGTAATTGTAGAGTTCCAAGGCTAAGTAAATGTAGGTGAGTTGAACCATGACTAGAGGGGGTATAAATAAGTCTTGTTACTGCAGATATTAGGCATTCATGCAAGGTGGTGAAGACGAGAGCTTAGGCCTGCGATGGTGTGTTAAGATGTATTCAAGAGATGTACTGGGTGCTCAAAACTGTGATATGCATATGGAAGATCCGGAAGAGCCTGATTATGAAGGAATGAGGGAGGTAGAAGCGAAGTTGGCTGAGGAGGACTTTGAATTTCGTGTCACATTGCAGTTTTGGCGTCCTCCTGAACGATGTGGTGGTATGTAGACTCGAGCAAAGTTGTTGGTGAAGAGGGAAGATTAAGTTGCAGCTAGGGGTTTATGAAGTTGTAATGTTTAGTAGGAGTAGGTCATTGTAAGGATTTGTTATGGTTAATGAAATGGAATGAAAATAGTTGTGTAGGATGTTTTGTCGATGGAAGTAATTTCCTATTTTATTTGTCGAATGGATAATGTACTTGTTGAAATTTGGTAATGGAAAAAAAACTTTAAGCAAGTTTCTGGTAGAAAGTCTAATATAATGATATTATAGATGTTGTCGAACGTGGCCTAAAAATATAGGAATGTGTAGGTAAAGTAGAAGTGGGGGAACTGTCAAGAATAATAATTATGGCCAGATGTGTTCATTTAGGCGAGAGTATAAAATATAAGGAAGATAATGTTATTCGTCTTTATGATAATATAGGTTGTGTTTTCTTACACGTGAATGTAGTTGAAGAAGTTCTTTGAGATATGGAAGGATTAGGGTGGGAGTATAAGTGTTTGTTGGCTCTGAGAAAGCGAAGTATCGAAGAGACTGGGCAGAGAAGTAGAAGGTGTTACGTTCGAGGATTTGAACGGTCGTAAAGTGGTACGATAAACAGTCATGTGGGGTCTATAAATACCTCTAAAGTGGGCGAGTGTTCACACTTTGCAAACACAGAAAAAAAAAATCTTTAGCGTGAATTACTATTGCTCATCGTTGGATTGGTTATCTACGATTGCAAAGGAGGAGATTAGAGTGCTGGTTGAAAGAGCCAATCGGACAATGGAGAGGGATACAGAAGTAGCACGTAAATAAGGTTAGTGATTCTGGCTTTTATGTTTGTTTCTTGTGATTGATTAAGTTAATGATGAATAGAATTAAGTAAAATGAATGTTGTTGTATGTTGAATTGAATCGAAAATTAATGATTGGTAAAATAACAGTATTAGGGTTTCATAGAGGAGTGTTAGGAAATTCTGGTTGGGGTGTGATTCATTGGGTGTCAAGGTGGAAGAAATGGAGTCGTAGGGGTTTTATAGATTGTTCGGGTGTGGGTAGTGTGAGAAATGGGTAGAGATGAGTGGAGAGGGTGATTGGCTGGTGGCGCTGGGGTTACGACGCGATTGTAACGATGAGAGAAGATGTCGTTTTGATACTGCGAGATTGTCGGGGACGTTATTATTGTTGAGATTTGGCCGAATTTTATGCTGGTGAAGGAAAATTATCAATTTTTTGAATAATGGTATTTTTGGCGGGAAACAGGTGAAGTGTGTTCGAGAAGCTGTTAAGTTTCCTTTAATTCGACAAAAAGTAAACTAGAGTAATAAGTTATCAAAATAATTTATTAAAAATAGAAAAGCATCGAGAACTGAGTAGATGTGTCACTTTAATAAAAGATACCAATATGAATTAAATGATATGAACTATATCGGGAACTGTGGTAATAAGTATAAATGTAAATGATAGTAGTAGATAGTAAAACGAATGATATGTTGGAGAGTTATCTCGACAACGATATCTGTATGAATATATGAACTTATGAACATATATATCTATCACATATGATAGTTTCTAACTATGCAAAAATTATGGAATCTACTGTACAGGTTCGATTTAAAATGGCTGAACTAATTCAAAATGATAAAAAAGACATAAACGGGAGTCTGGAAGATGTAATGCCTCTGATGATTAATGTGAGGACTTGTGTACAACAATTGGGAGGGAGGTATAGGGTAGGATCGAGTAGTGCAGATTTAGGTAGTGTGGAACAGTTTAGGGTAACACCTAGTGTTATCGAACAACCTTAGGAGAAGGATATGGAAATTGATATAGATCACGAGCCTCGAGCGAGTGATCGGGAAGGTAGTGGGGATGGGGATGTAGATGTGGAGGAAGACGAGGAAGCATGTTACAGAGAGGGTTTAAACACCAAAAAGATACTAAGCTTTAAGAAGAAGTATGGTATTCCTCGAGATATAAGGTTAGAGGCGTACTAGTATGAAATGATCGACCAGGAAATGCCTCTGAATGGTATTCTGGTGCATCAAGAACAAAATAAAGAAGGGGTTGAAGCTTTCCCTTAAAGTGGACCAAAATAAATTAATGAACTGCTTTATTGTGGTACCGGGGCAGTTCAATCCGAATGTGTATGATCTGTTTAGGGTTTGTGGGGCAATAAATGGTCGAGTTAAGAACAGGGGGAGGAGTTAATAACTGTTGATGATTTATATGTGTACAACACACTCAAGATTAACCCGCAGAAGCTAGGTTACCGATACTTGGTGAGGCTCCTGAAAAGACTATTGTTTTATGATATGGTGTCAACTGGGGGCGATACACCGATGAGTGCTTACTTATCTCTAGAAATTACGAGTTCGATAAAAAAGAACTCGGGGAACCCTTAAAGAGAATTTTTTTTTACTTAGTTGTGTGGTTAGGTAAATGTAAATCTTGATGTTTGAATTGTGTGAATGAGATATAAGTGTTTCTAACTTGTTTATGTTGTTTGCAGCATTGAAAGAGGTCGGCAAAAAGTCGGAAGTAAAGGAAGAGTTGTACAAGGTAAGGAGAGATTTCTTTGGTAGGATCGATAACCTGGTTATCGATAAAGATCTTGTGAACTCTCTATTCCAGGAGGCTGGTTTAAAGAGGTCAAAGGTAAAAGGGTCAGAAGTGCCTGTTATTGATAGAAAAATGTCGGCGGGGAATAAGAGAGCCGCAGATGCTAGCTTACCTCATGAAAATTGCTCTCTGGTTGGGTACAACACTGATACTGAGATCGATGCTATGCTGGGAGAGTCTCTGGGAAGAAAAAAGAAAAGGGCAGCAAGTTCTGATGTTCCTCCATTGCTTCCTCATGAAATGAAAACTCAACAATCGACAACGGAGGAGGTGGCTGGTACTGTGAGTTCAGCAGTTGCGATGGATATGTGACCCCTACGGGGTTCTGGGAGTGTGGTACCGAAAATGGTCAGTGGCGAGACGTCGAAGAAGAAGTATGTAAAAGTATTTGTGATGGACGTTCAGAAGACTATGGATGCTTATACGTATGGGATAGAGGAGCTGAAGACGGAGCTGGAGAATTGCATGGTGAGGATTGATAGTTTGAATGCATTTTTCAACGAGGTTCAGATGAATTTGACAAAGGTGAGAAATTTAAATGCTTTTCTACGAATGAAAAAATATGAAAGTCACTTGAATATTCATTATATGATTTTGATGCAGATTAAGAAGTTGGCAACTGAGGCGATGGGTTGCATTATGGGCAGTGGAGAGCTGGCAAACCAGATTATTACCTACAAAAATATAGAAAAATATTTGATCGCAGAGAAGGCGGATTTGAATACAACTTTGAATAGGTATAAGCTCGATGCCAAGAAGGCGAGGGAGGCTACGCTGAGTGAAGCAAAGAAAGTGACAGAGAAAGAAAAAAGGAGACTTTGGCATTGCAGAAGGCCACCTTTGAAAAAGATGTAAGGGATCAAGTTGTCGATGCTCATAAAGCAATGGAGCAAGAGTAGGGAAAGCTGCTCGATGAGGTGAGGGCGAAGATAAATGTGGCGAAATTGGCAAAATGCATGGAACTAAGGATGCAAAGATCAATATGATGCGTTGGATGAGAGGAAAAAATTCTACAAGGGACTTGTAATAGTCGGCGGTGTTATGTTTGATGATAACTCGGATGATGATGTACCCCAGACTCCTGATGTACGCGGGGCAATCAAAGTTATCGAAGATGATGTGATGGTGGATGCTGATGGTGCTCGTCCTGGTGAGGTAGCAGATATGGAGGTTCTCGAAGGTACCCTGAATTTGAATAAAGAAAAAATCTCCCTCTGAAATGTTAAACCTCGTGTAGATTGTGTTTGTTTGATAAAGGATATGAAAATGGTCACTGGGGCCAAAATAATTTAACTCGTAGTATTGTGCTGAAATAATTTTATGTTGTGAAAAAAGCTTTTTTATTTATGATATAACTATGTGCACTTGTTTTGTAAATAGTTCTATGTAGCAGATTTGATGAAATGATTTTGAACCAATGTGACTATAGATCGAACAGATAAGTGAAGAACACTTGCTTTCCATAAAATGGTAAGTAATGAGAATGAGTACCAGGTATATATCCTAAGATGGGTATCTGGATTTAGAATTTAAGAATAACAAGAGCTCTCTCAGAGGTTGTTCGATAAGTAAAGAGCGCGAAGTAGAATATCCTGTAATTGGATATTGTTCGCATAAAATTCGAATGATAAGCTTTAGGTATACTTGTTAAGTAGTGACCAAAAGAAAATCAAGATTGTAATGATTTTGTTTGTCTGATGAATACTTGGCAACTATAGATCGAGATCAAATCAAATATTAAGGATATTGTTTGTCTAATGAATACTTGATAAGTATAGATCGAGATCAAATCAAATAGTAAGGATATTGTTTGTTTGATGAATACTTGACAAGTATAGATCGAGATCAAATCAAATGGTAAAGATATTATTTGCCTGATGTATACTTGACAAGTATAGATCGATATCAAATCAAATAGTGAAGATATTGTTTGTTTGATGGATACTTGACAGGTATAGATCGAGATCAAATCAAATAGTAAAGATATTATTTGTCTGATATATACTTGACAAGTATAGATCGAGATCAAATCAAATATTAAGGATATTATTTGTCTGATGAATACTTGACAAGTATAGATCGAGATCAAATCAAATGGTAAATATATTATTTGTCTGATGTATACTTGACAAGTATAGACCGAGATCAAATCAAATAGTAAAGATATTATTTTTTTGATATATACTTGACAAGTATAGATCGAGATTAAATCAAATAGTAAGGATATTGTTTATCTGATGAATACTTAACAAGTATAGATCGAGATCAAAACAAATGGTAAAGATATTGTTTGTCTGATGTATACTTGACAAGTACAGATTGAGATCAAATCAAATAGTAAAGATATTGTTATTGAAGCCCGTGATAGTTATTGTTGTTAAAGTTTTTACCGAATCTGTAAGGCCTAGGACTTCAATTGATCTTCTGAACAATACATCTGCGACACTCCCAGTATCGATGAGAAGTGTATGTAAATAGTCCTGTCCGACTTTGAGCATAATGACAGGAGGGTCATCATGAGGGTATTTGATGTGGCTTGTGTCATAGTCTTCGAAGGTGATATGGTAAGGACGCTTCAATTTGCTTGTACTGGGGAGTAGTTTTGT
The DNA here is from genome assembly GCA_014058105.1 of Kingdonia uniflora. Classification (NCBI taxonomy): domain Eukaryota; kingdom Viridiplantae; phylum Streptophyta; class Magnoliopsida; order Ranunculales; family Circaeasteraceae; genus Kingdonia; species Kingdonia uniflora. The sequence goes on from JACGCM010001272.1 coordinate 3,421,966, forward strand.
TGATTTGTCTGAGGAGGTCATTTTATAGCAAGAACTAATCCGATCATCTTGTTTTCTTTTCTTCCCTTTTTTAATCTCGATCATATACAGGTGGCGTGCTTGCCCTGGGGTCTAATTTTGCTCCACTTCCTTATTTTTTGCTTCATTCTCTAGGAATTTTTGGATGTCGATGACATAATTGTGGAGTCTTCCAGCTAATAGGATACGATGGAAGATTCGTATTAGGGAATAACAGGTGTCAGTCTCATGGCTATGCACATTGTGATACTGACATAGTGGTCTATTGGGAAGATCATGAATTGTCTGTGGTGTGCGATAACACTCATCTCCCTTTATCATCGGCAAGATAATGAAGAGTGTTATTGCCATTGGCGGAAAAATTGGGACAGGTTTGTCTGGTCTGCCGTCCCTTCTTCTATTGTTATCGGTATTTATGTCATGTTGTTTAGGCACTTCAGGAGTGACTATTCGCTAAGATGGGGTCAAAGATGTTTCTTGAGAATGGATTATAGATGAGCTTTTCATCTTATCTTTCTTTAATCGCTCCAGTTCGAACTTTTGAGTCGATGTCCAGGGCGGGGGTGAATGCTGGAACGATAATTTTAGGGTCTGAGTTCCCTATTTTCCTTGTTTCCTGTAAGAAGTGTTTATACAAGTTTGCTAGGGTCTCTTTCCTACCTTGCCCAAAGTAAAACAAGGAGTCGACAATAATCACTCGCTCTCTGGCATGAGCGTAAATGGATTAGAAAAGATACTGCAACTGGCTGAACGTGGTGATGGAGGCTTCTTGAATAGTATGAAACCAACGGAGCGGTTCTTCCTTAAGGTTCATGTTGAAGAGTCTACATAACATCTGGTCGAGTTTGGAATATAATCCCACAACGGCTTTGAAATGTCAAACATGGGTATGGGGGTCAGTCAGGCCTGCATACTAAATAAATTTGGGCATATGGAAATTATTCGGAATCAGCATAACTTCGAGATGAGGGGAGATTGGGTTTATCTTCATTCTATCAAGTGCGGATCTTTGGCCTAGAATGTCAGAATTTATGGCCTGGATCCTGTTGTTGAGGCCATCCAAAGTGTCAAATTTTTGAGGGGGAATTGGTAAGGCTGCAACCTGAGGAACAAAATCTCCCAGTCCTTTTGGTCCCAATCGATCCCTGATCGGTCTTCATTTTGGCGTGGGAGTTTGATGCCGAGTGGGTCGGCTTCCTTGAGTTGTCGATCTTGAGGATGTTAAGCCAAAATGTCGGGAGGCTCTGTTTGGGTTTCCAGATTTGGATCGGGAAACACAGAGCTCGTCTTCCCTTGGTGGATCATCACGTTGAATTGCTTTTGATCTATGCTCGCTTCGAGCGAGTGGAGGGGATGCTTGTCGACTGGTAAGTCGATTCTTCTTTCTCCTCAGTCGTTTCATTTCTTTCTGATGTGTTTGACTTTACTGATCTAAGGCTTTCCGTCGTTCGTCTCTCTCCGTTTGAAGAGCTTGAGCGTGGGCACGCTGATCTTCCATTCTTTGGGCTTTTTCTGCGGCCATTTGTTGTTGAAGCTCGAGTATGGCACCATGGGGATCAACAGTTCATGGTATTTCCTGATCTCCGATGCCACTGGAATGGCTTTTCAGGTTCATGTTTATCATCGGGCAGTGTTTAGATCAGTGACGGTAAACAAAGTGTGGTATTTCCCACAGACGGCGCCAATTGTAGTGGCGTAATTTTCAGAAGGAGAATCTTTGCCAATACTTATTCGTAAAAAGAATGTAATAAAGTTAGATAAAACAAGATTTTACGTGGAAAACTCAGTAAAGGCTGAGAAAAACCACGACCTCGAGGATAATTTTTATGTAAAATCCAGTAAGATGTTAGTTATTATACTTTTTGAGTGATGTTGGATTTAGGAAGTAAGAATAGTAAAAGGTTACGGTCCTATAGAATCTATTCTCTGCCTCTATTTATAGTCATACAGGCAGTTTTACAAAAGGAATGAAATAGTCTCCTATTCCGGGGGAGTGGGCAAACTTTGCGGATCTCTAGCGGTTCTCTCTTGACCAGGCTTTAATGACTACTTTTGGCAAGTCGAGGACTTATAGTAACTTCTAGAATGATGGCCTTCGATCAGGTTTGGCTATCTTCGACTGCACTCTACTGGCTTACACTTGTCGAATCTGGGGAATATGCTACTGCACTTATTGAAGTTGCTAACTTATTACAATGAGCACTCTGAGTATTTGGAGTTTTGGAGTATGGATTCTTCTATGTAGAATTTCTTGCCCTTCATTTATAGTTCTTTGGTCCTATTTATAGGGCTCAACATATGACCGTTTGATGACCATTAATATTCTTAATGGTGGACGTTACAAAGTAGATGTAAGATATTCTTTGACCAGATGATCTAATGTCCTGACCTCTGTTACTGTACAATGGCTCTATTAATGATTGCACACTTGTGAAAATTAAACTACTGATGTGGAGGTCGAAAGTGATGATTTGAGCTGAGGAATATTGAATATGTCTTTAGTAGTATTTCCTGTATGCTGACGAGGTCGAGGATGAAGCTTTGAGTCCGAGATACGAAATAAGCTATTACAAGACGGCTCTTAACCAATAGTACAGGAGCCTCATGGACGAGTGGTGTTGGTTGAGAAATTTTTGTTGTATTTGCTTCTTGACGTTGTTTTTTTGATTCTTTCGGTGCCACGTGCTCTGTTGGTGAGATCAAAAGTTTGTATGTAGTTCGAAGATGAAGCATAAGTTCGAGATATAGAATACGCCACTACAAGCATATCGTACCACTTCACGTCAATCAACCGGCAGTACCCCATTCCTCCTTGCCTATGGGACCGAAGCTGTCCTTTCCTCTTGATACTATCATCCAGTCAAAGATCACGAGCTCACTGACGAAGAAAATGAGTTTGAATTGGCCTGTAACCTCAAATGGATCGATGAGACCAGGGAACGTGCCATTGCTAACCTAGGTCAATATCACCATATGCTGGCCACTTCATACAACAGGCGAGTCAGAAGCCGTACTTTTCAAATTGACGATCTCGTTCTTAGAGAAACCCTCAGCAGAAAAAAGAGCCTCATGCCGAGAAACTAACAGAAAATTGGGAGGGTCCATTCCTTATCATAGGTCTCACAGGCCTGAGATTATATTACCTCATGATAAAGAGGTAGTCCACATCCCAAATCTTTGGAACACTAGGCGACTGAAACGGTACTATCGTTAAGCCCCTCACTACTCCATTTCGAATTCACATTTTTTCCATTCCAAAAGTGTGATTTTCATTTCTATCAATGTACATCATTTTCTATTCAATGAAAACTTCCAAGTATTTTCCCACACAACTCTCTACTTACGTAGAAAATACATAGATTAAAGCATAGGCAAAACTAGCTTTCAATAAGCCTCTATTCCGGTTAAAAGCAAGGATAACACTTGATTTGACTGACTTTACTATACCCCGAGATTAAAACAAAGGTACTACTTGTTTTCAATCAAGGAACTCTACCAGACATAAGATAAAACAAAGGTAAAACTAGCTTTTATCTCACTTAATATGGCTGCGACATTACTATTCTATGATTAAAATAAAGGTAATACTAGTTTTTAATCAAAAACTCTACCAGACATAAGATAAAGAAAAGGTAAAACTAGCTTTCATCTTTCAATATGTCTGCAACGGATACTTTTTTCAGGTTACATATACAACCAGTACAATGGATTCTTTTCTGCTATTGGGAGGTTAGCCACGCTTTCCCGTACAATAGGAGGATGACCAACCCTAAATTCTTGAGCTCGAGCAGTCACAACAACCCTGCCCTATTCTACCAATTCAGCAGGTCGGGATCCTAACTCCGTTTCTAAGGAGTTTATACAATTTCCTCGATCTATTTCAGCTCTACAAATACATCCCCTTTTTGACAAATAGCTGTGCAAGGTATCTCTCTAACTCAAGCCTTTTTACCTCCCCTACAAAATAGGCAATCACCGCCATCATCAATTCTAAGTGCGATGCCTCGGGCATGACCGCCTTAGAAAAATTTGCTCTCACCATCTGAAGGCGATTATGCAACCTGTTATACCATTCTTTTTGCCAATTCATTTTACTATTTATTTAAGCCGTGAACGTAATGTTTTCTTCTGCCTTCTTCTTCCCTGGTAAGGGCAAAATTTAATTTACTTTAGCACTCCTTAACTGCTCATTTCCTTTTTGCACATAACCTTAAGTTCGAGCTACGATTCCCTCCAGCTCTCTTATTCGAGATGATAGGATAAATACATCCCCTTGAACAAGGGAGGCCTTGACATCACTTTTATTCTTCCTCGAGCGCTCTCCAGCCTCGGCGTTTCTATCACATGAATTGGCCTACGCCAATTTGGTCATCAATTGTGCCACCCTTTCATTTAACTCATCACACTTCTGTTGTACCATCCAAAACTCCATATCTTTAGAAGGTAAGGCTATAGTCAACTGCTCAACTACAACCTCAAAGGCAGATAGGTCATCTCGAGCTTTCTTCAGCTCGCTATCTTTCTCAACAATTTTCTTCTTCAGTCGTTCCAGCTTGTTTCTAGCACTTAATAAATCAGCCCAAGTTTGTTCCTAATCGTTCGTTTTACTTATCATTTGGTCCTTCAGACTGGCCACAAAATGACTTAACCCTTCCTCTAATTTTTCTAATGCCTGACTACGGCAACGAGCCATGTCGGCATCCTTACTCTTTGCCATCAGCACATCATTCTGGCTTTTGAGCTTCGTTGCATGTCCCTTCATCTCCGCGAGCTCTTTTTGCCCTTTACTAATTTCGGCATCCTTCACCTCGATCTTCTGAGCAAGGTCGTCAGTAGTTTGGGTTGCCTTAACAAACTTGAAGTGTACCTTTATATGTCGATCTTCTCTGTCTTTATTCGCCTTTCTCATTCTATCAAATTCCTCCACAAATTCTTGGTTACATTGGCGTATCTAATAATCGCGAAAGCGAGCTGACTAAAATTCTGCCTACAGATCACATATACAATATATTAAGTTCGATTAAGGACATTCACTCGATACATATATCTCATTTCTAACAAAATTTCTTTTTTTTGACATCTACTGTGTGAAAATACTTCTAAACTTAAGGTCGAAGTACAATTTTAGTTGGACGAACAACAATACATACTTCCAAGTCTAAGGTACATATTCTCTATATTCTAATTTCTCAATTTCTTACTATTTTATATATACCATTGAATGCCATAGCCCATAAACTGATCACAGGTTTTTGGTATGTCCCTACACTCTACTATTTACTTTGTAGCTCTAGACTAATGAAGCATACAAGTCAAATATTTCTTGCCCTTTTCTAACCTGTAGCTCCGCTTGCAAAGACAACATGGACGCTGAGGTATCTCTCTCCTTAGCGAGCTCGGTCTCTAAATATTTTATTTTGAGGTACTTTTCCTTACTGTAGGGACCTATCCCTCGATCTCACCTAAAATTGAGCTGTGACTAGTTCGAATTATCTTCATGTCAGACTCACGCATTCTCCACACGACTTCTCTAGTCAGAATTACCATGTACTCCACTAACTGTTGAGAAATGTGATTTGAGCTCAAACCGAAAAGCAAGAACAAGTCAAAGCCACCTTTCTCCCACGATCTCAGCAATCATTCAATCAAACAACCGCAAACCACATCATTCGGTGAACGTGTTTCAGCACGAAAAAGATCGGCGGAAGCAGCCTATATAAAGAAAAAGTTCTAGAAGAGATAAGGACCAGAATATTACAAGAGAAATCACCAAGAAAACTACATTTTCAAGAATTCTCAAAACTCTAAAATTCTTATTCACAAGGTCAATCATTTATAAATCTAGAAATAGCTTGTAATAAGATATCATCAACCTCAAGCAATAAAAATCACTATTACAAAACTCAGCACGAGGCCGTAGTTTTTAGCTATTCATAGGTTTTCTACGCTAAACACCTATGTCATTTCTTATTTATTAGATTTTTGTCACAGGTACATTGGTGTAAGGACTAATTCCAGACCAGTTCGAGCTCACAGAATTAGGCCATTACATTTGGCATCGCCTGTGCGAAAGAGATTATTTCCAGGGTATCCTAAGGCATTCAGTCAATCTACTACAACATTTCAATCATGGTCACATCCAGACGACCAGCTACCGGAGTCCAACTCGATCACTTAGTTAATCCAAAACAGCTTATATAGCTAAGAACGAATTTTAATACTGAAACAGTAAAGCGCAATGAGCTCGAATAACAATTACCTCGTGACCGAGAGCTCTGTGAGAAGGAGCTCGATGCTGAAAGACAAGCTGGTTTGACAGTACTTAAATGATATGAAAATCAAATGATAACAATACAGACTACCTTGCAAGCTCTGTAAGATACTCAATAGGCTCTTCCAATACGAGATCGTGATAAGGTACTAGAAGCCTCATGAGTTTCTGCGTGGTAAAGATTGGGACCTCAAGGACTGCCATCAAAGCTTTTTCCAGACATATTTAGAATGAACCTCCACCTTCCATTCATTTGGTGGGGGGGGGAGGTTCAATCTGAGATTAGCCGAGGTCATCAATGTTCCATACATCAAGAGGAAGAGTAAAGACTTCAACCTCGAGTTCCAGCACGAGATCGTTTGAGTGAAGGTACCGGTACTCATAATCTGCAACCTCCTCATCAAGCGACTCAACCGACTCGTCACTATGTCATACAAGAGCATATGGACCAGCATATTAAGGAGTTGATCGAAGCACAAGTTCTGGGCACGACCGATGACCTTACCAAGTTGTAAGGAAGTTCAATTTCCAAAGAACTATTCGATATGGATATTCCCCAAGGTTTTCATACTCTAAAAATTTGCAAATACAAGGGTACCGATCCAAAGGAGCACATTCAACAATACCGTGACTCATTAGAGTTGTATTCCAATCTCAACCACATTCTCTACCGTCTGTTCACCACAAGTCTGCAGGAAGAATCACTCCGATGGTTCCACTCTCTACCTGAAGACTCCATATACACATTCGACCAACTGCAGAAAAAATTCATCAAGATGTATGCTCACAATAGAGACAAAGAGGAAAATCTATATTCTCTTATCAGTCTCAAACAGTCACATAGAGGGAAGCTCGAGGCATTTGCAAAGAAGTTCTTGGAGCTTGTGCATAAAGTGGACAATCTCGGTAAGAAAATAGCTGTTACTGCTTTTACCAATGTGCTCTAGCTCGACTGTAAAGCCAAAAAACACCTCTTCCTCAATAAACCTGTGACCTTGGAGGATATCCTTGGAGGATATGATTACCAAGTTTAATAGTTATGTTGACCTGGATAAGCTCTACCGTCTCTCCCAACCACTGAAACCAATTGAAAGCCGGCCGTACTGCATGCACCATAATGTAAACCATCATTCTACTGACAATTGCTATGCTTTACAGAGGTTGCTCGAATACATTTTTAAGGAGGGACGGATGCTCGAATATATTGTTGACCTGGAATCATACAGGGATTGCAGCTATTTGAAGCAGCTTGAAGTTGTCCAGGTCAAAGATCAAGCTGAGGAGAAGTATCTTGACCATATGTGTCAAAGCAACATGATTGAGATCAATCAGATCACCAACTTTAATAAATTCAAGCGCAGGAGACTGTCAGAATGTTGCGATCTTACATCTCAAGACAAAGAAGCCAAACTTCTGCCTGAGTCGAGCAATCGCTGGCTCGGGATATCATTCGAAGATTGCGATATTAGCCTTGTCAAATTCCCACATCATGATGCGCTAGTCATAATACTCAAGACGAAGAAGTTTGTCATGTACACAATGATGATCGATATTGGTAGTGGTATCGAGATCCTCTTTCAGAGTACAATCGACCAAATGGGATTGACCGATCAAGTCATTCAAAGTGACACCGATATTAGTAGATTCAATAGTTCTATAGAAGAGCGAGTAGGGAAGATCATCTTGCCTATTACTGCAGGGCCAACCATAATTGATGTAATCTTTTATGTGATCAACGCCAAGTCTCATTATCTCGGGTTTATGGGCTGGTGTTGGATTCATATCTTGGAAGCAATCGCTTTCACCTATCATCAAATACTCCACTTCAAACAAAACGATGGTATCTACGAGATCACTGGTAGTCAAAAGCTTTTTGAGCTTATGAAAATACCATCTCTGCTATTCTAGATACCTCATACAGATATACTGCATAACAATTACAAATAACTGATCACCCCGACGATCAGCCTTCCTGGGAGGAGCCCACAAAATACATCAACATTGATGGACCTAACAGAGGTACTTTCATCGGTACTAAGCTGGTTCAATATGAAAAAGACGCTCTCATTCAGTTCTTACGACTAAATCGAGTCATTTTTGCATGATCTTTCGAAGAAATGCATGGGGTCGATCAGGCCAAGGCATGTCACAAATTGGTAATCAACATCAACGCCACCACAGTCAAACAAAAATAGTGATGCCTATCATTACAACTTTAAGATAAAGTTAACATGGAGATTGAGAAATTGATCAAAGTGGGATTCATTCGAGAAGCTAAATATCCAGATTGGATATCCAATATAGTCACTGTCCCAAAGAAGAATTGAAAGGTCCGTATTTGTGTAGATTTTATCAATCTCAACAAACACAATTTAAAGGGCAGTTTCCCTCTTCCCAATATTTATTGAATCCTGGATTCTACAGCAGGTCACAAACTCTTATCTATGATGGACGCTGCTTCAGGATACAATCAGATTCTACTCTTGGATGAATATCAAGAAAAGACAACTTTCATCATTGAGAGAAGACTTTATTGTACAAAGTCACACCCTTCAGACTCACTGAAAGAGGACTTTATTGCTATAAAGTCATGCCCTTTGGACTCAAAAATGCAGGAGTAACTTATCAACGATTCATGACTACTATGTTTAAAGTACATCTCGGGAAAATTATGGAAGTCTACATTGACGATCTCTTGTGCAAGAACATACAGTCCATCAATCACATTTCAGATCTTAACTAAATATTTAACATCCTTTAATTTTATAGGATGCGTCCCAATCCTGATAAGTGTCAATTCAGAGTACATTCAGGTTGATTTTTAGGCCACCTTATCAGCAAGAAGGGGATTGAGGCCGATCCAGATCAGATTCAGGCTCTCCTCGATATGCCATCACCAAAAACAATGAAAGACGTTCAGAAACTTGCCAGCAAAATTACCGCTATTAACCATTTGATTTCTAAATCTTTAGACCGCTGTCATTGGCTGTTCTTATTACTCTGCAGTTATACCAAACGAGGAAAAGTTCAATCAAATGCAGAGGTTCAATGGACATCAGAGTGCGAGGTAGCTTTTTAGGATCTTAAAACCTATTTGGGGAAGTCTTTCATCATGAGCACCCCGATAGATATTGAGGAACTTATTATCTACCTAGCAGTCACCGATACTTCACTAAGCTCAGTTGTCATTCGACTTGATGAGAAAATTGAGAATCCAGTCTACTTCATCAGCAAAACCCTCACTCCAGTGGAAACGACGTATTCTAAAATCGAGATATTTCTTCTCACTCTTGTTTATACTTCACAGAAACTCAAGCACTATTTTAAAGCTCATTCAGTAAAAGTCATGACAAACTACTCACTTCAGGAAGTTCTATCTAAGAAAGACAAATCAAGGAGAGTACAACAATGGTCAGTCAGTTTGGAAGAACATGATATCAAGTTTAAACAACTTCATTCTGAAAAAAGGAAGGCCATTACCGATTTCCTCACAAATTTTCCAGGCGAAGATTCCGAGTGGGAGGAGCATGTTCCTGACCTTTCAGAGGAAGTTACAGAAGATCTATCCTCAAAAGTATTTGACGGGCGAGCTGAATGGATTACAAGGAAAGGGTGGAGATTTCTTACAAATAGATCAGTAGGACCCGCTGTGTTAGGAATTAGAATCGTATTGATTACTCCTTCCAATAACAGAATTGAGAAATCAATCCGCCTGGATTTCGAGGCCTCAAATAATATCACCAAGTACGAAGCTCTCATTCACAGACTCGATCTCACTCTCGATCTCGGCGTCCCTGAACTCTCAGTTTATACAGATTCACTACTCATCGTACACCACTACTCTTAGCAATACAAGAAGATTGGCAAGGTGATCAAATACGCAACCCTCATTACAGAAAGGATGAGTGCAGGGGCCTAACTTCGCAGGAAGGGAAGCTGACTCTTACACTATAAGTTTTATCTTCGACCAGGGGGGTTTCAAGTATACAATCAATAATAAAAAGATTTACTATAGATATTATACACTTGCGTGGAGGCCTAGAATGTGTCACTCCACGACCTCTGATGAGGATTTTTAAGAATTATGTTATATATGTGGAGTAGTCGAAGTATCGAGAGCTGGGTTGTTGCAGGGTATTCGAAGGTTTACTTGTAAGGTCTATTGGGAGAAAATTTTCTAACTCTTTTATAGTTTATCCTCCCTCCTATTATAGAACATAGGACGGGCCGAGTCACCATGGGAGGTCAAGTTACATGTGTATCCTCTGGGGGCAATTGACTTGTACCCGGAGTTGGTTCAGACACTGTAATTGTTGAGTTTGACACTGTAGCTGTTGACCCTGACACTGTAGTTGTTGGTTATAACACTGTAGTTGTTGGATCTGGCACTGTGATTATCGAGCGGCTTATTTCTCTATTCTGTCTAGTAATCAAGCTACCTGATGTGTCTGCCTTCAACCATATACAACCATGGTCGAAGTATTTTTGGTACTAATTCGGCTTTCATGCGCTGATCATCTATCTTCGTCTACAGTGGTTGGCTTCGATGGTTCCTTCGAGTATTCGATTAGTCTCGGAAGGCTTCGTGGACACAGCTATCATCTTACTGGGCTTCTATATCTAGGTAGGATTCGATGTAGCCTTCGAGTGTTCGATTAAAGCTAGAAGGCTACGAGTAGGCTACTACAATGAGCAAGTTTGCGCAAACGACTCTTGATTATCTCCCACGAAGCAAAAACCGACATGCCGATTCCTTGGCACATCTAGCCAGGGTCTTAGATACAGAAGCTTAATATCTCCAGATCAGAGCGATTTCAACCCCCAACATTGGTCGTATTTTTATATGCGCGATCAACACTGGGGGCGATAAAAGGGGAGACAACGATTAGCTAAAGCCTTTCTTAGTTTATCTCGGTATCAACAACAAATGTGAAGGACTACTTCTAGCAGATCCGAAGGAGCGCCATCAGCTGATAGACAACTCGAAGTGATACACCAATCAAAATGGTACCTTATACCACTGTTCAGTCATGGGGCCATACCTTAAATGCCTCTTCAAACAGAAAGCGGACGAGATGCTCCGCGATTTACATGAAGGAACTTGTGGCTCCTATGTAGCAAGGTCGATCACTGGCAAGCAGAGCCATTACCTGGGGAGTACTCTGGCCTGGCATGCACAAGCAAACAGAAGAGTACTCACAAAAATGTGATGCATGTCAGCGACATGGAAAGATGATACGTGCCCTTGCGCTCGAACTCCATGCAAGCAAGGTGTTTTGGCTATTCAAAAGATGGGCACTCAATTTTGTTGGTAAATTTCCTAATTCGCCAGGCAACCGCCACCACCTCCTCGTAGCTATCGATTATTTTATAAAATGGAGAGAAGCAATTCTACTTTGTCGAACCAGAGAAGAAGCGGTCATCTCTTTTATCTGGGAATACATCATCACTAAGTTTGGGAGCCCCCACCTAATTTGTATCGATAAAGGTCCCCAATTTGTTGGAAAAAAAATCATAGCTTTCCTCAACCTACACAACATCATTCACTCACCCTCCAATCCCTACTACCCTCAAGGCAATGGCCAAGCCAAAATCACCAACAAAACCATCGTGGACGGACTCAAGAAATGGCTATACTCTAAGAAAAAAGGTAAATTGGGTTCGAGAGCCTCCTCATGTCTTGTGGGCATACCATAACACTCCATGTCAGTCAATAGGCTACACTCTATTCCTCCTTGGCCGTCATTCCCTCTGAATACCATCACCTAGTCAAAGATCATGAGCTAACTGATAAAGAAAATGTGTTTAAATTGGCTTGCAGCCTCAATTAGATCAATGAAACCAGGGAATGCGTGATCGCTAACCTAGGTCGATATCACCATATGATTGCCAGTTCGTACAACAAATCAATCAGAAGCCCTACCTTCCAAATCATCTCGTCCTCAGAGAAATACCTCAACACCATAAAAAGCCTCATACTGGGAAACTAGTAGACAATTGGGAGGGTCCATTCCTTATCACAGGTCTCTCAGAACTGGGATCATATTACCTCATGATAGAAGAGGGCGTCTACATCTCGAGTCCTTGGAACACTAGGCGATTAAAATGATATTATCGTTAAATCCTTCACTACTCAATTTCAGTTTCTCGCTTTTTCATTCCAGAAGTAAGATTTTCATCTCCATCCAATGTACATACTTTCTCAAGATTCAATGAAACTTACAAGTTTTCTCCATACATCTCTCTACTTAGTAGATAATACATAGATTAAAGCATAGATAATACTAGCTTTCAATCGACATCATTCCAGTTAAATCAAGAATACGCTTGGTTTGGCTGACTCTACTAAATCTCCCGCGGTTAGAACAAGGTAGAAATTGTTTTCAATCAGCGGACTCTACCAGGCATAAGATAAAACAAAGGTAATACTGGCTTTCATCTCTTTCAATATGTATGCGACATCATACCAGCTAAATCAATAATATACTTGGTTTGGCTTACTCTACTAAATCTCCTACGGATAGAACAAGGTAGAACTTGTTTTCAATCAACGGACTCTGCCAGACATAGGATAAAGCAAAGGTAATACTAGCTTTTATCTCTTTTAATATGTCTATGACATCATACCAGCTAAATCAAGAATATACTTGGTTTAACTGACTCTACTAAATCCCCTACGGTTAGAACAAGGTAGAACTTATTTTTAATCAACGGACTCTACCAGACATAAGATAAAACAAAGGTAAAACTAGGTTTCATCTCTCAACATGTCTGCGTCACATATTATTTCTTTTCAGGTTATATACGATCTGTTCTGCTATGGGGATGTCAGCTTTGCTTACCCCTACAATAGTAGGTTGATTAGCCATGAATTCTCGAGCTTGAGCAATCACAACAATCCTGCCCTCCTCTATCAATTTAGCAGATCCAGGGCTCAAATTCGTTCCCATGGAGCTCGTGTTATCTCCTCGATCTATATCATCCTTATAGAAACATTCATTTTCTGACATACAGTCGAACAAGGTATCACTCTCTAACTTAATTCTCTTTACCTCTTCTATTAAATAAGTAATTACCGACTTTAATAATTCTGAATATCGGGCCTGAGTTACAATTTAATGAGAGAACACCGTCCTCGACCTTTGAAGGCAATCTTCTAACCCCTTGTACCGTGCTTCATGCCTTTCCATTTCTCTTTCTATTAAATCTGTAAAAGAAATGTTCTTTACAAATTTTTCATCAACTTTGGTTGATTAAGCTTGATTCATCGCCTCCGAATCAACCACCTGAGCACAAAGTATCTCGATCTCTTTGTTCAATTCTTCCACATATGAAATTTCCTTTAACAATTCCTCTTAATCTTTTATAATGATCTCTTTCCCTTGGATAATACACTCTAACCCTTTCTCCCTGATAAGAATAGAGTCTAGCTTTATTTGACACTCCCGTACCTGCTCAACTCCTTTACGCACATGCCCTTGAATGAGAGCAAGGTCCCCCTCTTATTCGAGCTGACAGACTAACGACATCACCTTGAATAAGAAAACCTCTGGCACCATTTTTATTCTTCTTTGATCGCTTGCCATCCTCGATGTTTCTGATAGGCGAATTGGCCTGTGTCAGATTGGTTTTCAATTGAGCCACTCTATTATTCAACTTGTTATACTTGAGTTGTACCATCCGGAACCCCATATCTTTTACATAAAAAGTTGTAGTCAGTTGTTTGGCTGCAGTTTCAGACGTAGATAAAGCATCTTGAGCTACCATTAGCTCGTTATCTTTATCAGCTAATTTCTTCGTTAATCGCCCCAGCTCGCTCCTGCTATTCGCCTAATCAGATCGAATTTTTTCTTGGTCATGAGTTTTCCTGGCCAGATCATTTCTTAAACCAGCCATCGACCGATTTAAATCTTCCTCCGATCTTTCTAGAGCATGCATACAGTAATGGGCCATGTCGGCCTCCCTGCTCTTAATCGTCAATGTATCATTCTCGCTTTTAAGTTTCGCGGCTTGTTCTTTTAACTCCTCGAGCTCTTTTTGCCCTTTCTCAATTCTGGCATCCTTCTCCTCGATCTACCGATTTAGGTAGACAAAAGTCTGTGTTGCCTCAAAAAACCTAAAGTGCACCTTTACATGTTGATCTTCTCTATCTTCATTTACCTCTCTCATCTTATCGAACTCCTCTAAAAATTCTTGGTTACATTGACGAGCTTCATCTTTGTTTAAGCGAGCAGACTCCAATTCAACCTACACATAACAGTTATACTATATCAAGTTTGATTCAGAACATTCAATCACTACATATGACTCACTTCTAACAATATATCTATTTTTTGACATCTACTGTGTAAAGATACTTCTGGACTTAAGGTCGAAGAACAATCTCGGATGAATGCTCCATACAAATACCTTCAAGTCTAAGGTACACATTCTTTATATGTTTGTTTGCTAAAAACTAACATCTTTTATATGCACAATTCCAGGGCCGTTTGTACCTAAACAAGTAACGAGTATTTGGTCCGTCTCTACACTCTATCTATTAATTTATCCTTCTATATTAATGAAGCATACAAATCAAATATTTCTTGCTCTATTATAACCGGCAGCTCCGCTTGCGAAGACAACAGGGATGTTGAGGTTTCTCTTTCTTAAGCAAGATCAACCTCTAAATCTTTTATTCTGAGGCGTATGTCCTTAAGTCCCTATGGCAATGTTTATAAAAATAACTTAACCTACAAAATTATATCCCAAATATATCCAAGTAGTTTACAACATTCCATAACATCCATACAATGATAGTGCATCAAACTACCCTACCTTCTCAGTTTCTACCTCTGGGCATTCGTCGTCTTCTTCTTGGTTATCTCTCACCATCCGAGGGGACATACCATCCAACCCATCAACAGCCCCAACAACCTCATCTTCAACCTCCTCCTCCTCCACATAGGTGTCAGACCAAATGGCCTCCACCTTATCTTCAGGGTATCCCTTGGACACAAGATGCCGCCCGAGCCTGTCACGCTCAGCTACCGCCTCATCCAAATCTACCCTCGCCTCAGCACGCAGCTTGTTGATCTCTACTACTTGGGAAGCCTTCAGGGCCTCCAGCCGCTTCCCCTCCTTTCTCAAATCTGACTTTAATAGAGCTACGTTCTTTTCAAGCTCGACCTGCTTCCTCTTCAGCTCAGCTCTTTCCTCTTCGACTCTAAGCCATATCCTCTTTATCAGTCGTGCAGCCAAAAATCAAGCAAAATCGACCTTATTGATTAGCTCGAATTATCATAAAAAATCAAATTTATTCGAGCATATAAGCCTGCCATTTTGCTCATCTCCTCCTCCCCGTGAAGAACTGCCAACCTGGCCATTTTCTCCACCTCTGCCCAATCGTCCTCCACATCAGGTCAATCATTTATGACCTTTACCCTCAAAAATTTAGAAGGTTCGACCCTTCCCTTTTTTACCTTTTTTGCAATCTCACCACTTCTCGTGATCCCCGACGCTGCAGGACGCTTCAACATTTGCCTTTTGGAGAATGGCTGAGCTAATTTGCTCGACGTAATGGACTTCGGTAAGCCCATGTCCACTCCAGGGGCCTTAGGTGAGTTCGCTCGCCTTTCCCCATCAGCCCCCTTATTTTTGCCACCGTCAGCGCTCGTCATTAGCCTTGAATAGTGAGATTTCTAAACTTTTTCAACTCGGCTGTTAACACGCATCTTCCTACTACTAATACTGAGATCTTCTAGTACAGACTCGAGTTCTGTCTCCTCTTGAGCAACTTTATCCAATAATGACTCTTTCCTCGTCACCTACAACCTAGAACCTATCATACATAAACATTAACATTAACAAACATCATATAATTTTTACTATCAGTCTCATACATTATACATTGTTATACTTACGTTGCTTTACAGTTCGAAACAGAAGTTCCATGAGTTCTTCATCATCTCTCTGAAGGCAGTCACCCATAACCCATATCACATTATCATTCCAAGGTTGACCTGCTGAGTTCAGATCGAAGAACCAAGGTCGAGTTTCTTTCGTACAGAAATAACCCCCTCCACTTGCACCATAATTTTTTACACCATAAAACTGCAACACATCCCCAGAGGATATCCTCCTCTTTCTACCCTCTCCTTCCCACCGTATATTAAAAGCTTCACAAGCACTTATCACCTCTCATATGTTCCCATTTATCTGAACGGGGCACGCATCGATAAGATTCATAATCCCTTTAGCCAGATTGCTAAGGGGAAGACTCAACCCGTACCCCAGCTAAGGCAGATAACATAAAAATCCCCCAAAAAGTTCATTCTGAACATTCCCATTATAATACTCCATAGAGATCGATTCCTCTATACCTCTATCCCTTTTCTCCTTCGCCGAATCGGCCAATAGATAAAAATATTCTTCTTTCGTTGCTATAGTGTAATCCCTAAATTCCTTACCGGCATATTCGATACAATTTCCTCACCTACCTCCTATAGAAGCCTTTGCTTTACAAAACTCTTTTAATGCATCCGAACGAGGAGAATAGGATACCAATCTTCAAAGAAAATTTGGAAATTGATTAAGACCTACTTCTTCCTCACTTCCAGATGCCCTAATCTCCGACTCAGTCGACCGACTAGAGGTCGATACCTCACTTACAGAGAAATTCCTCATATCAACTATAGGAAAGGATTTTTATCCTAGACAATATTCCTCATGGTCGACCTACACAAAGGTCCAGGTATCTATGATTATTTATATATATATATCTGTCAGCCACATTCTAGTATCATTCATATCTCATATAAACAAGCAGATTTTCTTAGATTACTATAAATAGTAATTTATCGCTTTTCCTAGCAACAAAAATTGATCTTCAAAATTACATACACAGATCACATATATCCAGTAACCTTCTATATCGAAATGGGATTCCAAGGCAGTATCGTATCCTTCCCTCACCACACTCTTGTATAACCACATTTACCACTTTAATTTAACAACACTCTGATGCTTTGGCTGATAACCCCTTTCATTTAAATCTCCACAAGTGTTTGTACTCTTTTTTCCTCTCATCTTCCTTCTTATCTCACTGCTCTTCAAGTTTTTAGAAGTTGAAAAAAATTTGATTGATGAAGATGAAGTAGTATTTATATTTTCCCTCTCTAACTGCGGGCAGTTATTAAGCCTTGCACGAACCGTCCTCAGTTTTGGAACCAAGGCGTCCCTTCTACTGTCCATGTCAGACGTCTTGCACCTTTTTGCACGTAATCAAGTTTTCACAACTTTTCCACAAGAGACAAATTCAGAAACTCCATGTTTTTTTCCATATGTACTTCTTCTTCTACTCTTATAAAAGTACTGAAATCATTTCCAAAGCTCCCATAACAAAAATTCAAAGATTTTTAAATTCATCTTTTACGCAACAATCACAAACAACAGTCACCAAAATGGAGGATCTATCTTAACAACAATTTCTTTCAAAATTATTCAAACTCAAAACAATTATACTCTGCCACACCTATTTTTACATTCACTCCATTCATCTCACATATAATTATATCTAAAGCAGCCTTGATGACCTGAAAAATCACAACCAACTGGTAATCCAATGGCGATCTTCCCATCCTCAAATTCAATCTCAACTTCAGCAATCAATGCCACCACCTCCTCTCGATCTGTAGGATCCCTCATCAATTGACAAAAAAATATCTCGAAAGAAAAAATGGCCATACTCAAGTTCCCTACTCTTTGAATTTAGTTCTTCGAGCTTACACTCCCTTACTGGCAACTCAGCATCATAACCCAATGATCCAAAAATTCTCTCCCGCACTTCAGCGACCTTAATTGCCAATTATCCTTCAACGGCATTATGGATTCTCTGTGATCGATTGTGCACCATTCTTCTCTTATCCCCCATATTCAGAGATCATTCTACCCTTATTTATTAATTTTTTATTACCGATTCCCCTCAAAATGTCCTAATATCCTTTTATCTCGTCGCACAAACCCCAGAATCTTGAGAAAATTTATTTCACCTTATTTCTTCCCCTCGAGCTCAATCATTCAACATTTTTCAGATTGAACTTAATCTTTCAGGTCGATATTACTTTATAATATCGAATCTTCATTCTGAAAATTCCTCCAAAATTTTATCTCCGACATTTCCAACTCGTAAACAAAATAATATTAACCTCTTGACACATATTTTCACAACTAAATTTAGCACAGTTCAAAAATGGCAAATGTTTGCACTTTCAACACTCATACATTTCATGCATTCTTCAGATCATACAGCTCAATTTCTGGAGTTATTCTATATCAGTACAAAATTGTTAACAAATTTTATCTATTTTTTTACAAATAACAAGTCTTTCATGTACTCGACCTCAGGCACTTTTCAGATACCAAGTCTGTCTAGTACTTAACGTTAGGTACTTTACAGATAACATGTTTTTCAGTACTTTTACAACTATTAGGTCCCTCAGGCACTCTGACACGTCAAATCCTCCAGTTTATCCTATTTTAGTGATTTTTCACCTTGATACAAGCAGAAATTGGAAGCAACGAGTATGCTCACTCCCATGAGTTTGGTCGAAGTCTAGGTAAACTTTAAATGGAAACTATGGAAGCTGAAAACTCAGTGCTTGAACCAACCCTTCAAACAGAAGGTCTTCTTAGCGCCAAAAACTGAAGGAAATTCAGAAGTAGACTTCGACTTTCGGTCTACCTCCTCGACTACTATCACCTCTTCTTCTAAAACTACCACCTTCATAGAGTTGGTAGAGATAAAGAGGGCCCGACCTTAAAATCCATTACGACACAAGAAATTAACGCAACTGTAATGCGGTTATGCCTATCCCTATATCTGTGCCCCCAACCTTGCCTTCTGCAAGGATACGGAGACATACCCAACGTTGCTCGCCTGTTAATACAATATGATGAAACCTCCATCTACAGTAAAACTATTCTTCACCTTTATCCGCTTCATTCTCCAACATACCTTTGTACGTCGGAGGAACAGGATCCTCCAAGGATTGATCCCTGAAAAACTTCAACTATAACCTCTGTATTTCCGAAGTGATTCACTCTTCAAGGACCATTCTACCCTATATTTATTGTCCAAGAACATTTTACCAAGCGTCATCATTCAACACCGATGAAACTCTTCAAGCCCTAACCGTCACATACATCAATATTTCCATCAGCATTCATTGCACGTCCATCACCCTTTTACAAGCGCAGTTTTCCATACAGTCAACAACATCATTACTTTTTTTAATATTCAAAACACGTATACCCATATATCCAAATCCTTTCTCAACTAAAGCCACTCTTGACTTCGGTTGTGAGGGGGCGATTGTAGTGACCTATCCCTCGATCTCACCTAAAATCAAGTTGTCGCTAGTTTAAATTACCTCCATGTCAGACTCATGGATTCTCCACACAACTTCTCCAGTCAGCATCACCGCGTACTTCACAAATTGTTAAGAAATTTGAGTCGAGCTCAAGCTGAAAAACCTGAACAACTTAAAGCCGCCTGTCTCTCTCAAACTCAGTAGTTACTTAGTCAAACAGCCACTGACCACATCGTTCAGAGAACGTGCTTCAGCATGAAGAAGAGCTACGGAAGAGGCTTATATAAAGAAAATTTTAGTAAGAGACAAGGACCAGAAGATTACAAGAGAAATAACCCAGAAAACTACATTTTCTTAAATCCTCAAAACTATAAATTTTTTATTCACAAGGTCAATCAGTCTAAATCTAGAAATAACTTGTAATAAGATATCATCAGCCTAAAGCAATAAAAATCACCATTACAAAAGCCCTCAACATAAGGTCGAGGTTTTTTTACCTATTCGTAAATTTTCCACGCTGAACACTTGTGTCATTTCCTGTTTATTAGATTTTTGCCACTAGTACATTGGTGTAAGGACTAATTCCGGACCACTTCGAGCTCACGAGATTAGGCCATTACACTTACTTTCCTACAACAAGGTTTGCAAAATTGTCTTAGCCAACAAAAATCTATCCAACAAACAATATTCCAGCAGATTAGAACATTCCAAACTATTCATACAATCACAGAGTAACATTCTACTCTACCTTCTCATTTCTTCCCTACAGATGTTCATTGTCATCCCCCTAGTTGTCTCGTACTGTTTAGGGAGATAGACCATCCAACCCGACCACAACTCCAATAGAAATATCTTCCACCTTATCATGTTCTTCCTTCTCAACATAGGTGTCCGCCATAATGGCATTCACCTCATCTTCGGAATACCTCTTGGTTATAAGGTGGCGCCCGATTATGTCACAGTCAGTTACCACCTCCTCCAAATTCCTTTTCATTTTCCCTGAAAGATCGTTAAACTCTGCCTCTTGAGAAGCCTTCAGGGCCTCTAACCGCTTCCTCTCCTTAATCAAGTCAGCTTTCAGTCGAGCTACCTTCTTCTCAAGCTCGACCTTCCGCTTCTTCAGCTCAGTTTTCTTCTCCTCGACCCCAAGGCATATCCCATTTATCAAAAGGGCTGCATGCAAAAAAAACAATATCGACCTTACTGTTAATTCGAATCACTATAAAAAGTTCATCACATATTCAAACAAATGAACTTACTATTTTGTTCATCTCCTCCTTCCTATTAAGAGTTGCAAGCCTCACCCTTTCCTCCACCTCTTTCATCTCATCACCTATAACAGGTCGATCCTTTATAGGCTTCACCCCTATCAGTTCGGAAGGCTCGACCCTCCTCTTTTTCATCCCTCCCTCGTCCTTACCACTTCTTGTAGTTCCCGAGGTCGAGCAACGCTTTAGCATCTTCTAATTTGGAAATGCCCAAGCTATCTTGCTCGACGTAGTAGACTCCGATAAACCTACAAAGTCCACTCCAAAGGCCTTGGGCAAGTTTGCTCGCCTCTCCCCATCAGTTTCCCTCTTCTTGTTGCCCTCAGTGCCCGCCATTAGCCTCATTGATTGAGACTTTTGAACTTTCTCAGACTGGCTGTTAGAATATTTCTTTATGCTAATGCTGAGTTTTTTCAGCACGGCCTTGAGCTCTATCCCTTCCTGAGCAACAGTGTCCAATAGAGACTCCTTCCTCGTCACCCTTGATTGAGAACCTGTCGGTTAACAATACATTATCATCAGCGGAGCAACATTCAGTTTCAACATATCAATCTTACACATTATACATTATCATACTTACTTTTTTTTACAGATCTACACAGAAGTTCCATGGGTTCTTCATCATCTCTCTGAAGGCAATAACCCTCCACCCATATCATATTATTATTCCATGGTCGATCTGCTGAGTTCAGATCGAAGAAACGAGGCCGAGTCAAACTCGCAAAAATATATTCCCCTCCACATGCATAAAAGTTTTTTACCCCATAAAATTGTAAGACATCCTCAGGAGATATCCTCATCTCAATCCCATCCTCCTCCCACAACTTGTTTACAAATTCATAAACATTTATCACCTCCCTCATGTTCCCGTTCAACTGAACAGGACATGCCTCAATCATGTTTATAATCCCTTTTTCCAAATTGCTAAGGGGAAGACACAACCCGTACTCCAACAGAGACAGGTAACACAAGAACCCTCCGTCAGGTCACCCTGGAAATTTTCATCAAAATACTCTAACGAGATCGATTCATCTAAACCCCTATCTCGTTTCTCCCTCTCCAAATCAGCTAATAGAATGAAATATTCCTCTCCAGTTGTTGCAATACAACTCTTAAAATACCTACTGGCATGTTCTACACAACTACCCTATCTCCCCCTACAGAAGCCTTGGCTTTACTAAACTCTTTGAATACATCAGAATTCGAAAGATAGGTTACCAATCATTTAAGGAAATCAGGAAATTGAACAACCTCTACTTCTTCTTCCCTATTAGATATTATAATCTCGCACTCTGCCGATCGACCAGAGGTCGACGCCTCATTAACTGGAGAAGTATCCATATCAACTATAGATTTACAGGTGAGGGTCTAGTCCTACACGAACACTCCTCACGATCGGCCTACATACAGGTCTAGGTATCCTTTATTTTCTTTTACATATACATCACCCACATATATCAATCTTTCGTAAATCATATATCACACAGATTTTTATTGATTGCTGTAAATGGTAATTTTAAGATTTACCTAATACAAAAAATCATTTTCAAAAACAACACATTCAAAGTATCACATATACCCAACTAACCTTCTATGTCAGAATGCGAATCTGACGCAGCGTCAAATCCTCCCCTCACAATGCTGTTATTTAACCACCTTCGTAACTCAGTCTCTGTAACTCTCTCTCGCTTTGATTGTTAATCACCCTCGATTAAATTCTTACGAGATTCTCTAATATATTTTTTCTTTCCTCTCTCACTGTTCTTCAAGTATTTAGAAGTTGAGAAACCTTTGAATAATGAAGATGAAGTATTCCTTATATTTTATCTCTCTAACTGCTGGCAGTTATTAGGCCTCATACCATCCATCCTCTGTTTTGGAATCGAGGCATCCCCACTATAATCAATGTCAAACGTCTTGCACCTTTTCGGTGACAACGCTTTCCCATAATTACCCTTTGCCTTATATTTTAACCTATTTTTATCTCTATTTTCCAAATCTCCACCTGACCTCCCCACACTCATGATAACTCAGACTTACACGCAAACGGCCTTTCCCAGCTTTTGCACAAGAGATAAAATTATTAGCTACCTATTTTTTTTTTCTATTTTTGCTACTTCTACTTATAGAAGTGCTGACGTCACTTCCAAAGCTCTCAAAATTTCAAAAATATTCAAATTCATTTTTTGTAATAGTCATAAACAGCATTAGCAACAATAGAGGATATATTCTAACTTCATTCTTATTTTATTTCTTTAGAAATTATTTGGGCTTATATACTTACATACATACCACTCATATTTATATTCATCACACTTTCATCCCAATTTACTCCCTCACATATAATTACACCTAAAACATCCATGATGTCCTGGTGAACCGCATCCAATCATTTCGCCTCCAACAATCCTCACATCTTCCAATTCGATCTCTTCTTCAACAATCAATCTCACAGCATCTTTTCAAGCTGCAGGTTCCACCATCACTTCCCGAATTAGCTCCTCATAGAAACGACGTTCATACTCACGTTTCCAACCCATCCAATATAAACCTTCAAATTGACAATCCCTCACTAGCAGTTCAGCATCATAGTCTAATAAGCCAAAAATCCTCTCCCACACTTTAACTATCTTTATCATCAACCTCCCCTCAATGGCATAAGTAATTCTCTCAGATCAAGTCCACAACATTTCTATTCTCTTCCACTGCTTAAAACTCCTTTTACCCTATTTATACATTTTTGTTGCGAATCCCCCACAGTTCGTAATATTATCCTATTCTTTCATTACAAAAATATCTAGTATCTTGAAAAAAGTTATTTGAACATATATCTCCATATCGACCTCAGTCAATTCAGCCTATTCCATATCGAGCTTATTCTTTCTAAATCTCATTGTCAAAACGACATCCCTGAGCTCAAATTTCTTATCCTAAACATTCTACAGTTTTGTTTCTCCCCTAATAAATTGCAGTCATTCAGTTTGATCATTCATTACACAACTCATGTTACATCCATATTTTTATAGCTCAATTATTATAACCAAGTTGTAAGTTCTAATCTCAAACATAACATTTCATCCTATATTTAAAAATCTTTAAATCATTCATAGCTTAATTTATAGGGTTATTCTATACATATATCAACACAGAGTTTGGATACAAATTTTTATTCAGCTCGAATATAAATTTTAGGTACTTTACAGATAACAAGTCTTTCAGGTACTTTACAGATAATACGTCTTTCAAGTACTCTAAAATTAGGTACTTTACAGATAATAAGTTTTTTAAGTGCTTTACCGATGACAGGTCTTTCAGGCACTCCGAAACATTAAATCTTTCAGTTCATCTGACTTTAGTAATATTTTACTCTAAGAATCCTCTGATACAATGCATACATTGGAAGTCACCATAGGCCCTTCTTCCTTTACAATATCTTACTCTAACCAGAAACTGGGTTTGGAGGAAGTATGGGCATAAAAGCAGAGGACTTAGTGGTTGAACCAACCCTTCAAATATAAGGTTTTCTTAGCGCCAAGTAACCATGGAGGTATAGAAGCTGACTTCCATTCTCCAACTCCCTTCTCTACTACCACCGTTGCCTTCTCTAGAACCACTAGTTCTGCAGAGTTGGTAGACATGAAGAGGGCCCGACCTTAAAATCCAGTCCTATGAAAGACATCGACGCAACTTCCCCGTAGTTTTGCCAAACCCCGCATCTGTCACCCCAACCTTATCTTCTGCAGGGATGCAGAGATGAATCCAACGTTGCTCGCCTCTTAAGACAACGTGATAAAATCTTCACATACAATAAAAAATTTCCTCAGCTTCAGCCGCTTCATCTTTCGACATACCATGATACGTCGGTGGAATGGGAACAAGGGTAGGCATCTCTAAAGATTGATCTTCGAAGTATCTAAACTTCAATTTTTGCATCTCAATAGTAATCCTCTCTTCGTGAACCCTTCTCCGAGTCTTTACCATCATAATTTTTTTTAAAGAATTTTACAACAAACAAGTGTAGTTTGTTACAATCCAAGGTACAGGTACTATTTATATAACCCCAATATTCAATGTGCAGGTACGTTTCCCCAAGCGTCATCATTCAATATAGACAAAACTCTCATAAACTCTAAACATCGCATACATCCATATTCCCATCAGCATTTAATGCACAAACGTTGCCCCATAACACGCAAGTTTTCCATGCAGTAAAATCCATATCATTACTTCTTTCATTTTCACACTTCTAGCCCAAATACCTATATACCCACAAAATTCTTTCTCAACCAAAGCCACCCGTGACTTCGGTTACGAGAAGGCAATTGTAGGGGCCTATCCCTCGATTTAACCCAAATTGAGCTATTCCAATTTGAACTACCTCCAAGTCAGACTCACGCATTCTACACGTGACATCAACAGTAATGAAGAACGTGGGTCAAGCTCAAAGACATAAAAATGAACAAGTTAAAGATACTTGCCTCTCATGAACTCAGCAGTTACTCAGTCAACCGCCATTAACCACATTGTTCAGAGGACGTGCTTCAACACGATGAAGAACTGTGAAGGAGGCCTATATAAAAAAAAGTTCCATAAGGGACAAGGACCAGAAAAATACACGAGAAATCGCCAAGAAAATTTCATTTTCTAGATTCTCAAAATATCAAAACTTCTTATTTACAAGATCAGATATTTCTAAGTCGAGAGGTCACTTGTAATAAGATATCAGCCTCAAGTAAAAAAAGTCACTATTACAAAAACCCTCAACTCGAAGTCGTTGTTTTTTACCTATTCAGAGGTTTTCTACGCTAAATCACCTATGTTATTTTTTATTTTTTATTTTTTATTAGTTTTGTCATAGGAACATTGGTGAAAGAGCTAATTCCAAGCCATCTCGAGCTTACAGAATTAGGCCATTACACATATAATAATGGTTTACCTTTGATTGGCTCTTAAGGTTGAGACACACGAAAGAACTTGTCTTTATCCAGTATAGGGTAGATTGCTGAGATCCTGACATTCATCTTTGGAAAGACCGGTTTGGATAATAAGTTTCCTTTTCGCAATTTGCCTATGTCTGTTTTAGTTCACTTTTTATTACCCTAGACATCTTTGTTGTGTTTACTCTCTCTCTCTCTCTCTATGTGTTTGGACCCTTCGCGGTTAAGACAATTTTAGTAGATTTATACCTTTTGGACATCACCCTTTCCAGGTCGATATATCCATTTACCTTTGTAATGATGTCTTCCAAATTTGAGGGTTTGTTTAAGAAAAAATGCTCATTCGCTTTAAAATCGATATGTAGGACATCATCCTTTCCAGGTCGCCTTTTGATCGAGATTATCCACCATCCGAGCAAGTTTGAATTTTTTTTTTACAAAGACTTTGAGCTTCTCCCCCAAAGACTATTTGAGACTCATAAGAGTGTATAAATTTTCCTCGTTGTCTTTGTTATGAGCGTATGTATTGACAGAGATCTTCTGTAACTGGTCGAACGTGGGGGTTGAATTATCAGGTAGAGAATGGATCCATCGGAGTGGCTCCCCCCAGAGACTGGTAGTAAAAAGTCAGCAAAAAATATGGCTCAAGTTCAAATACAACCCCAATGAATCTCAAAATTATTGGACATGCTGTTTAGGATCGGTGCCTCTGCACTTACGTATTTTTAAAGTATGGAAACCTATCGGTACTTCCATATCAAACAACTCTTTTGCAATCGGACTACCTTGTAATTTGCTTAATTCATCCTTACTGTCGAGAGCTTGAGCTTTTATTAACTCCTTGATTCATTGATCTATATGTTCCAATGTGACGTATTGATGTGGTACTAGAACAGCTAGGCGAGTTGGTAAGGGATTATGATTACCACTTCCCTCACTTAAACGTTCACGATCTAGCACTCTGGATGGAGGTCATCGCTCTTCTGCTGGATGCTTCGAGTACCAACGCCCCCTACTAATTTTTAACTGATCTTCTCATTCTAGATAAGTTGAGGCTTCAGGTACGTGTTGATCATTGTGCTGATGCCTGGAAGCTCCACTACTAGTTGGGCCTCAAGGTCCTAGCCTATCACGTACTGAAACCTTAAAAGTCGCTGGTGTAGGGACCTATCCCTCGATCTCACCTAGTTCGAATTACCTCCATCTCAAACTCACGCATTTTTAGCACATTTTCCCAGTCAACATTTCAGCCTACCCCACAAACTGGTTAAGAACGTGGGCCGAACTTAAGCTGAATAACCTTATCTAGTTAAAGACACCTGTATCCTACGAACTTGTCAGCTATTCGATCAACTATCACTAACCACATTTTTCAGAAAATATGCTCCAGCACTACGAAGAGCTGCGGAGAAGGCCTATATAAAGAAAAAGTTCTAGAAGAGACACGGACCAGAAAAATTACACAAGAGATCGTTAAGAAACTATCGATTCAAGATTCTCATACAAGATTACAAACTTTTTAGTTTCAAGGTTAAAAACATTTCTATATTTAGAGATTACTTGTAATAAAGATATCCGCCTAAAGCGATAAAGATATTTTTACAAAAATCTTCCACACGTGGTTTTTTTTACCTATTTAAAGGTTTTCCACGCTAAAATTACTTGTTTTATTTCTTACTTTCTATTAGAATATTGTTACAGGTTTATTGGTGTGATAGCAAATTCTAAGCCAATTTGAGCTTACGGAATTTGGCCATTACATTTGGCACCGTCTGTAGGAAAGGTTATATTTCTAGGATATCCTAAGGCAGTCTTTCACTATAAATTTCAATCATGGTTACTTCCCGATGATCGGCTGCAGGAGCTCAGCTCAAAGTTTCCATGGAGCCGGGGCGGCTCGCTGAGTTACAGGCGAATCTCAACGTCAAGATAGAGAAATGCGCCAAACTTGAACTTTACTTAACAAAAGATGAGGAGCTCTGGGAAAAAGAGCTCGATACAGAACGACAAATCGTTTAATAACACTCAGACGGCATGAAGATTAGATGACAATTATGCAAACTACCCAAGATGCTCTACAAAATACTCAGCAAGCTCCTCCTGCCAGAGGTCACGATTAGCTCCCAGAGACCTCCCGTGTTTCTATAAGGGAAAGATTGGGACCACGGGGAATCGCCAGTAAAGCTATTTCTAGAAATCTACAATATGAACCATAACCCCTCCTTACATTTGGGGGGTGAAGTTCAGTCCGAAGTCAGTCGAGGTCACCGAATTTCAATCCTCCAGGGGGAAGAGCAGTGACCTCAACATCAAGTTCTAGCGCGAGATTGCCTAAGTGAAGGTACGGGCACTCATCATCCACACGTCATTACATCACAAAAAGGAATATCGGCCAACGGATTAAGGAGTTGATCGAAGCAAACGTTCTGGGTACTACCGGCGATGCCAAAAAGTTACAAGAATGTCCGATTGCCAAGAAACTATTTGATATGGAGATACCAAAAGGTTTCCATACTCCTAAAATTTGCATATACAAAGGTACTGACCTGAAGAAGCACATTCAACAATACCGTGATTCATTAGGGTTGTACTCCAATCTTAACCACATCCTCTGCCGTCTGTTTGCCAGAAGTCTACAGGAGGAACCACTCCGATGGTTCCATTATTTCCCTGAGGACTCCATCTGCGCATTCGATCAGCTGTAGAAATAGTTTATCAAGACGTATTCTCATAACAGAGACAAAGAGGAGAACTTGTATTCTCTTTTCAGCCTTTAACAGTCTCATGGAAAGAAGCTTAAAGATTTCTTGAAGAAATTCTTAGAACTTGCGCAAAAAATGGATAGCCTCGATCAAAAAATGGTTGTTACTGTTTTTACCAATACTCTCTGGCTCAACTGCAAGGCCAAAGAATACCTCTTCCTTAACAAACTTGCGAACTTAGAGGAGATAATCACCAAAGTTAATAGTTACGTCAACCTAGAGATAATGATATCCGAGCGACAAAAATCTAATAAATCTGTCCTCTCTACCAAAGGCCCATCTACAGATCGAGCCAGTGAACCCAAAGAGGAATATGGAGATCAGAAGCGCACCAAGGGCAATACTAGTTACCCTCGGAAAGGCAGTCCACCAAACAAACCCATCCTCCCAAAACTGAACGCCCGATTCTCCACAATTTATCCATTGCTATTGAAGGATCCACTCTACCATGTCACTCAACCACTGGATCCAATCGATAGTCGACCATATTGCCTGTATCAAAAGGTAAATCATCATACTACTGACAGTTGCAATGCTCTACAACGGTTGCCTGAGTACATTTTTAATGAGGGACGGATGCTCGAATACATTATCGATCTGAAGTCGTACAAAGATGGCAGCTATAAGAAGTAGCTCAAAGTTATTCAGGTTAATGATCAAGCTGAGTAAAAGCATCTCTACTATATGCACCACAGTAACATGATCGAAATCAATCTCACACCTCAGGACAAAGAAGCCAAGCTTCTCCCCAAGTCGAGCAATCGCCGACTCGGGATCTCCTTCAAAGATTGCGATACTAGCCATGTCAAGTTTCTACATCATGATGCATTATTCATATTGCTCAAGATAAAGAAGTTTGTCATGCACACAATGATGTTCGATACGGGAAGTGGTATTGAGATCATTTTTCAGAGTAAGATCGACTAGATGTGTTTGCCTGACCAAGTTATTCAGAGTGACACCGATATCAATATGTTCAATGGTTTTAGGGAAGAATGAGCAGTCAAGATCATCTTACCTATTACCGAAGGACCAGCTATTATCGACATCATTTTTGATGTCATTAGTGCCAAATCTCGTTATCACAGGATTATGGGCTGCTGCTGGATACACGACATGGAAGCAATCGCTTCCACCTATCATCAAGCACTCCGATTCAAACATGACAATGGTATTTATGAGATCAGAGGTAGTCAGAAGCTCTCTTGATCTTGTGAAAATACCATCTCTGCTATTTAAGATACTTTAGATAGATTTGCGGTATAACAATAATAGAAAGCTGATCACCTCAACAATTAACCATCTACAGAGGAGCCCACAAAATATATCAACATTGGACCTAGAAAAAGTACTTTCATTGGTACTAAGCTGGTTCAGTACAAAAAAAAATGCTCTCATTTAGTTCTTGCAACTCAATCGAGATGTTTTTACATAGTCTTTCAAAAAAATGCTTGGGGTCGATCCAACCATGGCCTGTCATAAATTAGCTATCAATAATAACGCCGCAGCGGTCAAACAAAAGCAGTGACGACTTTCATCTCGTCTTCGAGATGAAATTAACACCGAGACCAAGAAATTGATCAAAGTGAGATTCATTCGAGAAGCCAAGTATCCAGACTGAAAATCCAACATTGTTGCTATCCCAAAGAAGAATGAAAATGTTTAAGTTTGCATAGATTTTACATGTCTAAGCAAACATGTTCCAAAGGACAGTTTCCCTCTTTCCAACATTTATCAGATTATCAATTCCACAGTAGGCCATAACCTCCTATCTATGATGGACGTTACTTCGGGATATAATCAAATTCTACTTTTGGAAGAAGATCAAGAGAAGACAACTTTAATCACTGAAAGATGTCTTTATTGTTACAAAGTCATTCCCTTTGGACTCAAGAACGCGAGTGCCACATATCAACGGTTGATGACTACTATGTTCAAAGTACACCTAGGGAAAGTCATTGAAGTCTACATCGATGATCTCTTATGCAAAAGCATATAGACAGCCAATCATATCTCAGATCTCAACCCTATATTTAACATCCTTCAAATTTACAGGATACGTCCCAAACCTGATAAATGTCAATTTAGGGTACATTCTGGCCGATTTCTAGGCCACCTCATTAGCAAGAAAGGAATTGAGGCTGATCCGGATTAAATTTGGGCTCTCCTCGACATGCCCTCTCCAAAAACAATAAAAAGCATTCAAAAACTTGCCGGCAAGATTGCCGCTATTAACCGTTTTGTTTATAAATCTTTAGACTGCTTCCATTGGCTATTCCTATTACTCCACGAATGTACCAAATAAGGAAAAGTTCAGCCAAATACAGAGGTCTCATGGACACCAGAATGCGAAGCGCTTTTCAGGATATCAAAACCTATTTGGGGAGGTCTCCCATAATAAGCACCCCAGTAGATAATAAGGAACTGATTATCTACCTAGCAATCACAGATACTTCCCTCAGCTCGATTCTCATTCACCTGGAAGAAAAAAAAAAGAGAAACCAGTCTTCTTCATCAGCAAGTCCCTAATACCAGCGGAAACAAGGTACTCTAAAATTGAGAAACTTCTTCTCACTCTTGTTTATACTTCACAGAAACTCAAGCACTACTTCCAAGCTCATTCAGTCAAAGTCATGACGAACTACCCACTTCGAGAAATTTTATCCAAGAAAGAAAAATCAAGGAGAGTGCAACAGTGGTCAGTCAGTCTGGGAGAACATGACATCAAGTACGAACAATGTCATTCTAAAAAAAGTTAGGCCGTTACCAATTTTCTAGTAGATTTTCTAGTGGAGGATCCCGAGTGGGTGGAATATGACCCTGACCTTACTGAAGAAATACCTGAGGATCCACCTTCCAAGCCATTCGATGAACGGGCTGAATAAATTACTATATCAGGGTAGATACTTCTCAGAGATGAATCACTAAGACCTGCAGGGTCAGGAATTGAGATCATTTTGATTACCCCTTCCAATGAAAGAATTGAGAAATCAATCTACTTGGATTTTGAGGCCTCAAATAATGTTACCGAGTATGAAGCTCTCATTCATGGACTCGACCTCGCCCTAGAGCTCGATGTCCCCGAACTCTCAGTTTACAAAAATTCACTACTCATCTTCCACCACTATTTAGAGCAATACAAGAAAAATTGGAAGATGATTGAATATGTAGCCCTTGTTGCAGATAGGATGAGCAAGTTTGCGAAAATAACTCACGATTATCTTTCTCGAGGTGAAAATAGACATGCCGATTCCTTGGCATATCTAGCCGGGGTCTTGGGTACTTTAATGGCCAAATTTTGTAAGCTCGATTTTATTATGAATTAGCTATCACACCAATGAACCTATAATAATACTCTACTAGAAAGTAAGAAATGCAAACATATGTTTTTAACGTAGAAGACCTCTTAATAGGTAAAAAACCACGACCTCGTATGGAGGATTTTTGTAAATGTATTTTTATTGCTTTGAATGGATATTTTTATTACAAGTGATCTCTAGAATCTAGAAATGCTTTTGATCTCATAAATAAGATGATTTGAGTGATTTTTCTGGTCCCTATCTCTTTTTGAACTTTTCCTCTATATAGGCTTCCCCAAAGCTCTTCATCGCGCTAGAACACGTTTTCTAAATAATGTGGTTAGTGGAGGTTGACTGAATAACTGACGAGTTCGTGGGAAATAGGTTTCTTTGACTGAATAACATTTTCCGGGTTTAGCTCAACCCACGTTCTCGAGTTGTTCGTGGGGCTGGTTGGAATGTTTGACTGGAGTGTCAAGTGCTAAAATTTCGTGAGCCTGAGGTAAAGTTAAATCAAACTTTGTGAACTCGATTATGAATGAGATCGAGGGATAAGTCCCTAAAATCGCCCCCTCACAGCCGAAGTCACGAGTGGCTTTGGTTGAGAAAGAATGTGTTAAGAGTTTAAAATTCGAAACAGAGCAATGATGGCGTTTGACTGGTTGGAAGTTATGTGATATTGGGATGTGATGGGTATTAAATGATGATGCGGATGTATGTAACATTTGTGTTTGAATAGTCGCGTCCGTAATGAATGATGACGCTTGGGAAAACGTACCTGTACAATAATGTTAGGGTTATATAAAGAGTACCTTTATCAACTCTTTGGAACAATCCCTGCATGCATAACTTTTTTTAAGATGGTGAAAACTTGGAGTATGGTTCTTGAAGAGAGGATTGCGTCGGAAGCGCAGAGGTTGAAGTTGAAGTTCTTTGGTGATCGTTCCTTAGAAATGGCGACCCCAGCCCTTGTTCCTCCGACATACCAAGGCTTGTCGGGAGAGGAAGCGGTTAAAGCTGTGGAAGATTTCTACTATAAGTGGAGATTTCATGCCTTCCTCTTGACAGGCGAGAAACGTTGGGCCTGTCTCTACACTCTTGCGGAAGACAGGGTTAGGGCTTCATATATAGGGAAAGGTGTATCTGCGAGGCAGATATGCTGATTTATTGTATTGCTATGGATTTTAAGGTTGGGCCTCTTCATCTCTACCAACTCTTTAGTAGTAGTGGTTATAGAAGAGGCGGTGATGGCAGTGGAGGAGGGGAATGAGAAGGGGGATCCTACTGACGCATTTCCATCATGTTTTTGCTCTCAGAAGACCTTCATCTTATTTTGTGGGGGCCAACACTGAATCTACTACTTGCATTGTTCTCGCTTGGAGTTCAACTGGGCTTCAACCGCGTCATGTGAGGGAAGATCTTTATTGGTTCTAATGTCTTTTTTGCATCAGGGTGAAGAATCACTGAATTAAGAAGAACTGGAAGACATGATGCCTTTTCATGCCTGAATGACCTGTAGTTTTTAACAAAAAGGGAAAACTTGCTATCTGTAATGTACCTGGAGTTTAATGCTGGACGGATAACATTATCTTATATTCCTGTGCGAAAACTTGTTATCTGTAAATCGTATGTAATATCTTTGATATGAATAAAAGTTTATATTCATGAAACTTTGTATAGAAAAACTACTTGAATCGACCTGAAATATGTTGGGTATTTGTTGAATAACTATTGATAAGTTATGAAACAATGTTGAAATGTTACTCGAACTGAGATGAATATGTGCTGATAATGTCGTGCTGATATAAATGATTTACATTTAGCAGGTG
This sequence comes from Kingdonia uniflora, assembly GCA_014058105.1. Taxonomy (NCBI): domain Eukaryota; kingdom Viridiplantae; phylum Streptophyta; class Magnoliopsida; order Ranunculales; family Circaeasteraceae; genus Kingdonia; species Kingdonia uniflora. The sequence goes on from JACGCM010001272.1 coordinate 3,455,699, forward strand.
AGTGATAGAAATTGTAGGAAATATGTAAACTCGAGCTGCTATAGGTCGAAAGGGGGAATACCCGTGGTAGCATAAGGTCGAATACAATGACTATTTTGAAACTGGTGAGGGGATAAGTTCTAATAATTGATCCCAAGATTTGGGGTTTCTGTTATGAGATAAAAGATAAAAATCACATATTTTGTGGGGAAAGTTAGTGAGAAACGTATAAATATGGGTAGGACAAAAGAAAAATAAAGGAGATATTTAGGATGGTATAGATCAATTTCAAAGGATTCATATCGCCATGGAAGGACGATTGTCTAAAACGGTTGCTTAGCTTATTTGGTTATGATGCCGAGCTACTGGGGAAGGAATGTGAGCTCGAGGTTCAGATGAAAGGAGCAGAGAGTATGCGTGTTATTTGTCTGAGGTGTGTTTGTGTGTAGATCGAGAGAAGTTAGCTAGTTTAATTGTGAAAGTTGAGATCGAATTCGACGATCTGAGGACTGATGAATAATGTGATTAGATGATGTTTGTTTAGGTTACCACGGTTGTGATGGATGTTGTGTTAAGTGTGTATTATGAATAATATAATTGTTGTGAATGTAACATAAATAATATAAGTCAATCGGAACCTCTATAGGGGCAAATGTGTTTTGAGACTGTTTTAACAAACATTTTGAATAAATTTAAATATTTGTACAGTGTAGAAAATGACGTCAATCACTATAAGTATGAGAAACAAGGACTGAAAAACAAAAATATGAAATTGCAGAAGCTTCTAGTTTTTTTTGTATGAAAAAGGAAATAGACCTCTGACATCGTATAGTGTGAGTCATCATGAGTTTGGGAAGGTCAAGAAAATATATGGAAATAAGAAGAAAAAATATGTTAAAAATTGAGGGGAGTTGTAATGATGGGAAGGTTGTTTTATCGAAAAGGTATAAGGTGTCTGGCATAGAGAGTGGAAATGACGCCTTGGTTCCGGAATCGAGGATGGTTCGTACGAGGAGCAATAAATGTCAGCCGCATGAGAGAGAAAGGATAAATAGTTCTTCTTCGTCTCCAAACAAATGTTTTACCATAAAAAACTTGTAGAGCACTCAGAGAGAAAGATAAAAAATTATGGGATTCAATAAAGAGTTATCTGAAGGTGACAAACGGTTGAAGAGGGCAAAAGATTCTGGTCAATACAGGAGCATTGTGAGGGGAAAGCTTGACTCTACTGCCGATTCTCTTTCGAACACTGAAGGTTAGTAGAGATGTATACGATATATGCTGACGTACGTATATATATATATTAAAGATATATGTTATATGTAAACGGTTAATCAGAGATATATGTTGAATATATATATATGCATAGATGGGAGAATGATAAATACCTTAACCTGTATGTAGGTCGAGCGTGAGAGGCACCTGTGTAGGTCAAAAACGTGCCTGTAAAATCTATTTTAAGATGTGTAGTTCATCTGTTAATGAGGTATCGACCTCTAGTCAGACGAATGAGTCTGATAATGAAGGAAAAGGAGGATTGGAACAATTCCCGAGTTTCCCTGGTCAGTTGGTATCTTATCTTCCGGGTTCTGATACCTTTAGAGAGTTTTGTAAAGCCAAGGCGACTGTAAGAGGAAAGTGGGGCAATTGTGAAGAGTTTGCCGGTAGGCAGTTTAGAGGTTGTACAGTAACGGAGGGGGAAGAGTATTTTTATCTGCTGACAGATTTGGAAGTGGAAAAATAAGATAGGGGTATAGATGAATCGATCTCGTTAGAGTACTTCGATAGGGATGCCCGGAGTGACCTCTCGGAGGGTTTTTTGTGTTATCTATCTCAATTAGAGTATGGGTTGAGCCTTCTTCTCACCAATTTGGTGAAGGGGATTATGGATGCAATTGGGGCATGTCCTGTTCAATTGAACGGGATCATGTGGGAGGTAATAACCGTGTGTGACCATCTGAATGAGAGATTGGAAAGGGAGAAAAAAGTGAGGAGGATAACTCCTGAGGACGTTTTGCTGTTTTACAGGATGAAGAATTTTAAAGCCACTGGGGGATCATATTTCTATACGAGTGCAAGTCGGCTTCATTTTTTCGATCTGAATTCGATAGGTCGAACCTGGAATGATAATGTCATATGGGTGAAGGGTAATTACCTTCAGAGAGATGATGAAGTATTTCTAGATCTTCGGTTTAGAACTTTAAAGCAAAGTAAGTATAGACATGCATAGATAGAATTATTGTTAGGTTTTTGTTGGCAACTTTAGTTCATAGTAAAAATGTTGTTATTACAGGTATGAAGTCTATAATGGAAAGGAAAAAATCCTTCCTAGATGAAGTTGCAGAGGAGGAGACTGAACTTGAACTTGTGTTGGAGGGACTCGGCTTGAGTAGAAAAATGAGGGTTGATTGTAAGTCGGACCAGGTTAGGAAGGCTCAGCCTACCAGGTCGATGGAGGAGGTCGATGAAGGCAAAAAGCAAATAAGTGGTGAGGAGGTTCGAACTAAGACTCCTGGGTCGGGCAGTTCGGCTCAACCAAATCTTACGAGGAGCAAGATAGCTAAAAAATTTCTGAAAAAATGGATGTTAAAGTCGTTGCCAGCCCCGGGCACCAGGAAAAGTGGTAAGGTTACAAAAGAGAAGAGGAGGAGGGTCGAATCTTCTAGGGATAAGGTTAATAAGGTACGACCTGCTGCGGTAGATGACCTTAGGGAGGTCGAGGAAAGGGCCAAGTTGGCGGCTCTCCAAGGAGAGGAAGATACGAGCAAGATGGTAAGTTTGTATTATCATAAAGAAATGCTTAATATACTCCAAGTTAATAACTGAGATCGATTCGTTTTATGTAGGTCGCTCGTCTTCTGAAGGGAATCAGGCTTGGTATTGAAGAAGAAAAATTGAGCTAAAGAAGGTGAAAAGCGAGCTGGAGAAAGACCTAGCTCGAACCAAGACTGAAGCCATAAAGGAAGTGAGGCAGGTGAAGGCCTCTCATGTCGTGACGATCGGCCAGTTACAGGTCGAGGCAAAGGCCAATCAAGACGAGATGGCTGATGAGCATGACAGACTGGGTCGTCACTTGATGCTGAAAGGGTATTTTGAGGTGGAGGTGGGTGCCATTAAGGCAGACACCTTCGTTGAGGATGGAGAGGATGAGGAAGCCGAAGTGGTGGGAGTCATGGATGGTCTGGATGGTGTCTCCCGCCAGACAGTGCTTGACAACTAAGGGGATGATATCGAGCTCCCAGAAGGTGGAAGTGAGAAGGTAGGGTTGACACATGTATTTTTTAAAGTATTTGTAAGTTGTCGAATTGGATGTGGGGAAGAAAACTTATGTAGATTGACTTTGTTTATAAACGTCTTGTAAGTAGTTAGAGAGATGAGTCTCAGGATAAATGACCTAGAGTCTGGACTTGCCAGTGAAAGAGAAACATCTAAAGCCTTGCTGTCTGCGCAAGCAGAGCTGCAGGTTAGATCGGAATAGGTTTTTTGACTTGCATGTTACACCAATGTTAAGTTATCAAGTCAGCAGGATAGGAATGCATGGAAAAAATCTAATGCTATTAATACAGAATAATATATCGAAAGTGTGTATCTTGTACGCCAAAAGAAGATTCATGAAGGGTTCATCTAAAAATAGAGTCCAAACTTTTAGTCTAAAAGTACTTGGTTAGAAATCACATAGCCTTTTAGAAATGTAGTATGTATATATTAGGAATTAGATTTTTTGAATCGAGTTGTACTAAAACTTGTTATATTTCTCAGGTCAAATTGGATTCATCTCGCATACATGAGGACAACGTATACATGTGTAATCAAGAATTTGTGGAGCAGTTCGATAGGATGAAGAAGGCAAACGAGAACAGAGAGGATCAATACGTAAAAACACATTTCAGACTTGTGAAGCTGGACCAGGCCGTTTCTGACCTATCTCTCCAGGTCGAAGAGAAAGATTTTGAGATATTGAAGGGATTAAAAGAGCTATCCGAGGCAACGAAACGTGCCAAGAAGCTTCAACGTCTGGTTGAAGCGCTGGCTACGAAGGGTAATCAGGCCAACAAGGCTTAAGATCATATTCAGGCGCTGGAATAATCAGAGGAACTATTTCGAACTGATCTTCAAAGATGTAGGAACGGGCTAGAGCGAATAAGATAAAAATTTGTCGAATAGGACGACAAGCTGAGGGTAACTCCAAAAATTCTATCGGCTAAGGAGGCCGCAGCTGAACATTTACAAGCAACCCTCCCCGCCAAGGATATGGAATTCCGAGAAATACAGCGAAGGTGTGATGACTAAAATGAGATAGTTGCTTGACTTAAAGCCGAAAAGGACCAAGCCATTACTCGTGCCAAGAAAACCGAGGCTAGAGGGAGTTCAAGGGGAAGTAGAACTGAGGTTAAGGCTCCTCTAGTTCGAGGGGATGTAGTTATTCTCTCAGTTCGCAGTAGAGAGCTAGAAAGTGACGTATCTCAAATTCAGGGGCATGTTCAGAAGGGAAATGCAAATTTGATGGAATGCCAGCATAAGTTGGATGTTGATCTTACCAGGGAGAAAGTTCTTGAAGGGGAGATTAAAGCAAAGGACTTGTTGGTGAAGAGGAAGGAGAAATTATTGAAAAATCTGCCGACTAGGGAAGGGTTGAACGCAAAAATTGGGAGACTTCATGCTCGTGTAGTAGACTTAGAAGCCATAAACCTAGCTGAGTCAGTAAAGTATATTGCCAAATTGGAAGATGTCATTGATCATGATAAGGTTGATGCAGATATAATTGAACGAAAGAATGATTACGCTAGGTTAAAGTCATGTCTCGAGAGGTTGAAGGCAAGATTTGTAATGGCGGTAGTACCTGATGTGTCTTGATCTGACCTGTTAAGGGTGATCGCTGCAAATTTTGCAGAGAAAGTTAAAAGACTTGAGTCAGAATGAGATACTTTGTTAAAAACTCTATCGGATAAGGGATGCATCTATGGAACTAAGATAGATCGAGGAGGTCTGGGCATTATGGTGACCCAACTGGGACCTCGAACTGCTGAATTAATAGAACAAGGTAGAGCTGTTGTGGCTCACGAACTAAAAGAGGGACCTCTTAATATGTGGGGAATCATGGTTGACAGTACCTCAGCAGAAAATAATCTTTTGTAATATGAATTTGACCTGAAAATAAATAGTATTTGTCCCAGACACATTAAAATAGATGAAAGCCAATATGACCATTACCTTATCCTGTGTCTAGTGGGGTCTTTGATATAAAACAAAATTTTCACATTCGTTTTAATCGCAGAAATGGGTTGAGTTAAACCTAGTTGAAACTTGATTTGAACTATAGAAATATCACAGACATATTAAAATATATCAAAGCTAGTATGACATTTACCTTATCTTATGCCTGGCTAAGTCTTTGATGTGAACCAAATTTTTACACTTGCCACAATCGCAGAGATAGAAAGATTCAGCTGAACCAAGTGTTATTCTCGATCTGGCCTACTAAAATGATCCAAACAAGTTGTAAAAGATGAAGACTAGTATTACCTTTGCCTTATTTCTTGTTTGGCCGAGTCTTTGATGTGAACCAATTATTACACTTGCCACAATCACAGAGATAGAAAGATTTAGCTGAACCAAGTGTTATCCTCGATCTAGCCTACTGAAATGATTTAAAAAATTTGTCAAAGATGAAGGCTAGTATTACCTTTGCCTTATCTCTTGTTTGGCTGAGTCTTTGAGGTGAACCAAGTTTTTACACTTTCCACAATCGCGGAGATAGAAAGATACAGCTGAACCAAGTGTTATCCTCGATCCAGCCTTCTGAAATGATCCAAACAAGTTGTAAAAGATGAAGGCTAGTATTACTTTTGCCTTATCTCTTGTTTGGCTGAGTCTTTAATGCGAACAAATTTTTTACACTTGCCACAATCGCAGAGATAGAAAGATTCAGCTAAACCAAGTGTTATCCATGATCCAGGCTACTGAAATGATCCAAACAAGCTGTAAAAGATAAAGACTAGTATGAATTTTTGCCCTATCTCTTGTATGGCTGAGTCTTTGATGTAAAACAAGTTTTTACACTTGCCACAATCATAGAGATGTAGTAACAGATGCCAATCAAGTGATATCCCTGATTGAACTTGGAAAAGATTAATTACAAGCTAGTATTATCTATGCTTGAATCTGTAAAATGTGGACAAATGTTCGTGAACAGAATGACATTGTTAAAAAAAAAGATTTCATTGATAAGTTCAGAATCTACATTGGATGGTGATAAGAATATCACTTTTGGAACTAAAAAACAAAAACAAAAAATGGAAATGGAGTAGTAAGACGCCTTACGATAGTACTGTTTCAGTCATCTAGTGTTCCAAGGATTTGAAATGGGGATTCCCTTTTCTGTCATGAGATAGTATGATCCCAGGACTGTGAGACTTGTGATAAGGAATGGACCCTCCCAATTGTCAGCTAATTTTCCAGCGTGAGGCTCTTTGCGCTGTTGAGGAATTTCTCTAAGGACGAGATCTCTGATTTGGAAAGTACGGCTCCTGACTTAGTTATTATACAATCTGGTAAGCATATGATGATATCGACCTAGGTTAGCAATGGCACGTTCCCTGGTTTCATCAATTATATTGAGATTCCAAGCCAATTCAAACTTATTTTCCTCGTCAGTCAGCTCGTGATCACAGACTGGGTAATGATATTCAGAAGGAATTACTGCCTCAGTACCATAAGCAAGGAGGAACGGGGTACATCTAATGGATTGTCGGGGAGTGGTTCGATATGCCCACAGGATGTGAAGTCGCTCACGAACCCAATTTCCTTTCTTCTGTGAGTGAAGCTATTTTTTGAGTCCATCCACGATGGTTTTGTTGGTAATTTCGGCTTGGCCATTTCCATGAGGGTAGTATGGATTTGATGGTGAGTGGATAATATTGTGGTGATTTAGGAAGGTTACGACCTAATCTCCCACAAATTGGGGCCCGTTATCGATACAAATTAGGTGGGGGCACCCGAATCGAGTGATTATGTGGTTCTAGATAATAGAGATGACCTCTTCTTCTTTGGTTCGACATAACGGAATTGCTTCTACCCATTTTGTAAAGTAATCGGCAGCTACGAGTAGGTGACGGCGATTACCTGGAGAGTTAGGGAATTTTTGATGAGGTCTAGTGCCCATCTATTGAATGGCCAGAAAACCATGCTCGCATGGAGTTTGAGCGCAGGGGCGCGAATCATATTTCCATTTCTCAGGCAGGTGTCGCACCTGTGGGAGTACTCCTTTGCTTGCTTGCGCATGCTGGGCCAGAATACCCTTTGAGTTATAGCTCGGCTAGCTAATGATCTACCTATAGCGTGAGAGCCAAAAAATCCTTCGTGTAATTCGCGGAGCAGTTCGTCTGCTTTTGACTTCAAGAGGGATTTGAGGTATGGCCCTGTAATGGAGAGGCGGTAAGGCATACCATTATGAGTAATGTAACGCTTCAAGTTGTTGATCAGCAGTCGGCGTTTTTTGGATCTGCTGGGAGAGGTCTTTTGTACTTGTTGTCGACTCCGAGGTAGGCTAAAAAAGGCTTTCGCCAATCGTCGTCTCCCCATTTATCACCCCCAGTGTTGATCGTGCATACAGATATGTGATCAATGTTGGGAGTTGAAATGATCTCGATCTGAAGATATCAAGATTCCGTTCCAAAGACCCCGGCTAGATATGCCAAGGAATCGGCGTGTCTATTTTCCCCTCGAGGAAGATATTCGAGAGCTGCTTTCACGGACTTACTCATCCTATCTGTAACGAGGGATGCTTATTCGATCATCTTCCTATTCTTCTTGTACTGCTCTGAATAATGATGAACGATGAGTACTGAATCTGTGTAAACTATGAGTTCGGGGACATCGAGCTCAAGAGCGAGGTCGAGTCCGTGAATGAGAGCTTCATACTTGGTGACATTATTTGAGGCCTCCAAATCCAAGCTGATTGATTTCTTAATTCTTTCATTAGAAAGGGTAATCAAAACGATCCCGATTCCTGACCCTGCAGGTCCTGCTGATCCATCTGTAAGAAGCCTCCACCCTGACGTAGTGATCTAGTCCGCTCGTTCATCGAATGGCCTAGGGGTTGAATTTTATGGCATGTTTTCGGTAAGGTCCGGGTCGTGCTCCTCCCACTCAGGATCCTCCACAGGAAAATCCAAGAGAAAATCGGCAATGGCCTGACCTTTTTTGGAATGGCGCTGTTTGAACTTGATATCATGTTCGCCCAAACTGACTGACCATTGCTGCACTCTTCGTGACTTCTCTTTTATGGATAGAACTTCCTGAAGTGGGTAGTTTGTCATAACTTTGACAGAATGTGCTTGGAAGTAGTGTTTGAGTTTCTGCGAAGTGTAAACAAGGGTGAGAAGAAGTTTCTCAATTTTATAGTAACTTGTTTCTGCTGGTGTGAGTGTTTTGCTGATGAAGAAGACTGGTATCTCTATTTTCCCTTACAGGTGAATGAGAACCGATCTGAGAGAAGTGTTTGTAAATGCTAAGTTGATTATCAGTTCCTCATTACCTACTGGGGGGAGACCTCCCAAAATAGATTTCAAGATCCTGAAAAGCTACTTCGTATTCTAGAGTCTAGGTGACTTCCGCTGTTGGCTGAAACTTTTCACGTTTGGTACATCCGCAGAGTAACAGGAATAGCCAACGCCAGTGGTCTGAAGATTTAGAGACGAAATGGTTGATTGCGGCAATCTTGCCAGTGAGTTTTTGAATGTCTTTTGTTGTCTTTGGAGAAGGCATGTCGAGAAGAGCCAAAATTTGATCTGGATCGGCCTCAATCCCTTTCTTGCTCATGAGGTGGCCCAGAAAGCGGCCATAATATACCCTGAATTGATACTTATCAGGGTTGAGACGCATTTTGTAAGATCGAAGGATATTGAATATTGTGTTGAGATATGAGATGTGATTATCTGGTTGTAGGCTTTTGCGCAAGAGATCATCAATGTAGACTTCAGTAATTTTTCCCAGGTGTGCTTTAATTATAGCAGTCATCAATCGTTGAAATGCGGCCCTTGTGTTCTTGAGCCCAAAGGGCATGACTTTTTAATAATAAAGGCCACTTTTGGTGATAAATGTTGTCTTCTCTTGATCTTCTTCCAGAAGTAGTATTTGATTATATCCTGAAGCAGCGTCCATCATAGATTGGAGATCATGGCCTGGTGACAAGGTGAAATTCGTCGTTATTGCTGCTTGACCGCTGGGGCATTGACCGCTGGGGCATTAACTTCATCTCAAAGACAAGGTAAAAGTCGTCGTTATTGCTGCTTGACCGCTGGGGCATTGACGTTGATGGCTAACTGGTGACATGCCATAGCTGGATCGACTCCGGGCATTTCTTCGAAATACTATGCAAAAACGTCTTGATTCTGATACAAGAATTGGATGAGAGCGTCTTTATCATGCTGAACCAACTTGGTTTCGATGAATGTGCCCCTACTAGGTCCATCAATGTTGACATATTAAGTAGGCTCCTCCGTAGGTGATTTCTGAAAATGGCTTTACTAATGGCTCCCCGAGGTCCCAACCATTCCCTTGCCGAAATACGAGAGGTCTCTGGAAGTTGATCGTGACCTCTGGCTGGAGGAGCCTGCTGAGTATTTTACAGAGCCTCGAGTACAGTCTACATTTTTGTTATCTAATCTTTGTTCCTTCTGAGCACTGTTAAACGAGTTTGTCGCACTGCATCGAGCTCTTTCTCTCAGAGCTCGCGATCCTTTGTCAATTGAAGTTGGAGTTCTTCGTGTTTATCTACCTCTGCATGGAGATTCGCCCGTAACTCGGTGAGTTATCCCGGATCCACAAAAATTTTGAGCTGAGTTCTAGCGGCCTGTCATCTGGAATAATCCATAACTGAAAATTGTAATGAAAGACTGCCTTAGGGTATCGTGGAAATGTAATCTTTCCCACAGACGGTGCCAAATGTAATGGCTAAATTCTGTAAGCTCGATTTGATTAGGAATTAGCTATCACACTAATGAACCTGCAATAATACTCTACTAGAAAGTAAGAAATACAAACAGGTGTTTTTAGAGTGGAAAACCTCTGAATAGGTAAAAAGCTACAACCTCGTATGGAGGATTTTTGTAAAAGCATCTTTATTGCTTTGAATGGATATCTTTATTACAAGTGATCTCTAGAATCTAGAAATGCTTTTGATCTCGTAGATAAGAAGTTTTGAGTGATTTTTCTGGTCCCTGTCTCTTCTGAAACTATTCCTCTATATGGGCTTTCCCTCAGCTCTTCATCGTGCTAGAACACATTTTACGAATAATGTGGCTAGCGGAGGTTGACTGAATAACTAACAAGTTCATGGGTGATAAGAATCTTTGACTGAATAATGCTTTCTGGATTTAGCTCGACCCACGTTCTCGAGTAGTTCGTGGGGCTGGTTGGAATGTTTAATTGGAGTGTTAAGTGCTAAAATTGTGTGAGCCTGATATGGAGGTAAATCGAACTGCGTAAGCTCGATTATGAATAAAATCATGGGATAAGTTCCTGCAGGTACAGAAGCTCGATATCTCCATATCGAAATCATTTTAACCCCCAACATTGATCACATTTTTGTATGTGCGATCAACACTGGGGGCGATAAAGGGGGAGACAACGATTGGCGAAAGCCTTTCTTAGCCTACCTCGGTATCGACAACAATTGCAATGGACCACTCCCAGCAAATCTAAAAGAGCGTCGACAGCTGATCAACAACTCAAAGCGCTACACTAATCAAAATTGTATGCTATACCGCCTTTACTTCACAGGGCCTTACCTCGAGTGCCTCTCCAAATCTAAAGCAGATGAATTGCTTAGCAAATTACATGAAGGGACTTGTGGCTCCCATGCCGCAGGTCGATCATTAGCAAGAAGATCTATCACTCAAAGAGTATTTTGGCCCGGCATGCACAAGCAACTAGAGGAGTACTCCCGCAGATGCGACACCTGCCAAAGAAATGAACATATGATGCGCGCCCCTGCGCTCGAACTTCATGCAAGCATGGTTTTCTGGCCATTTAAAAGATAGATACTAGATCTCATCGGTGAATTCCCTAACTCTCTAGGTAACCGCCCTCACCTACTCGTAGCTGCCGATTATTTTACAAAATGTGTAGAAGCAATTCTACTATGTCGAACCCGAGAAGAAGGTCATCTTTCTTATCTGGAACCACATAATCACTCGGTTTGGGTGCCCTCACCTAATTTGTATCGATAACGGGCCCCAATTTATGGTAAAGAAAGTCGTAACCTTCCTAAACCACCACAATATCATCTACTCACCATCCAATCCTTACTATTCTCAACGCAATGGCCAAGCCGAAATCACCAACAAAGCCATCGTGGATAGACTCAAAAAATGGCTTCACTCACAGAAAAAAAGGAATTAGGTTCGCGAGTTGCCTCATATCCTATGGGCATATCGTACCACTCCCCGATAATCAACTGGGTGTACCCCATTCCTCCTTGCTTATGGCACTGAGGCCATCATTCCTTCTGAATATTATCATCCAGTTCGTGATAACAAGCTAACTGACAAAGAAAATGAGTTCGAGTTGGCTTGCAACCTTAATATGATAGATGAAACCAGGGAACACGCCATCGCTAACCTAGGTCGATATCATCATATGCTTACCAGATCGTACAACAACCGAGTTTGAAGCCGTACCTTCCAAATTGAAGATCTCATCCTCAGAAAGATTCCTCAACATCATAAAGCCTCACGCTGGAAAATTAGCCAACAATTGGGAGGGTCCATTCATTATCACTGGTATCTCAGGCTTGTGATCATATTATCACATGATAGAAGAGAGAATCCCCATTTCAAATCCTTGGAATACTAGGCGGCTAAAATGGTACTATCGTTAAACGTCTTACTACTCCATTTCCTTTCCTCGTTTTTGTTTTTTTGGTTTTTCAATTCCAAAAGTGAAATTTTCATCTCCATCCAATATAAATTCTTAACTTATCAATGAAACTTCCAATTTTTCACAACATTTCTCTACTTACGTAGATTTAACCACATTTTATGGATTAAGGCATAGATAATACTAGCTTTCAATCAATCTTATTCCAGTTAAATCAAGAATAACACTTGGTTTGGCTTACTCTACTAAATCTCGGCGATTGTAGCAAGTGTAGAAGCTTGTTTCATATCAAAGACTCTACTAAACATCAGATAGAGCAAAGATAATACTAGCCTTCATCTATTTCAACTTGTTTGGATCATTATACTAGTTAGATCAATGATAAAACTTGGTTTGGCTGACTCTACTAAATCTCTGCGATTATAACATGTGTAGAAACTTGTTTCATATTAAAGACTCTTCCAAACACCAGATAGGGCAAAGATAATACTAACCTTCATCTACTTCAACTTGTTTGGGTCATTATACCAGTTTCATTAAGGATAACACTTGGTTTGGCTGACTTTACTAAATCTTGGAGATTGTAGCAAGTGTAGAAACTCTTTTCATATCAACGACTCTATCAGGCATATGATAAGGCAAAGGTAATACTAACATTCACCTATTTCAATATGTCTACAACATTTTTATAGTTCAATCAAGTTTCAACTTGGTTTAACTCAACCCATTTCTGTAATTGAAACAAATGTAAGAACTTGTTTTATATCAAAGACCCCACCAGACATAAGATAAGGCAAAGGTCATACTAACTTTTATCTATTTCACTATGTCTGCGACAGATACTATTTATTTTTAGGTCTTATTACAATAGATATATTTTCTATTATGTGAAGGTCAGCCATGCTTTACCCTTCAAAAGGAGGTCAAACAGACTTTAGTTCGCGAGTTACAACAACTCTGCCCCTCTCTATTAGATCAGCAGGTCGAGGGCCTAAATGGGCTTCCATAAAGGTCATACAATTACCTCGATCTATATTCACTTTGCAAACGCATCCCTTGTCACACGGGTTCTTCAACAAGGTAACTTGTCCTAACTCAAGTCTTTATATTTCCTCTACAAAATACACAACGGTTGACTTTAACAGGTCTTCCCGTGATGCATGACCTACAATGATCTTTGAAAATTTTGCTCTCACCTTCTCGAGACGTGACTCCAATCTAGCATACAAATTCTTTTGATGAGTCATTTCCATATCGACCCGAGCATGATAAACTATATTATGTTCTAATTTTTTTAGCATATTTAGCTGATTCAGCCAGGTTCATGGCCTCTAGGTCCACTACCTGGGAATGAAGTCTCTTGATTTCTGCGTTCAACTCTTCCCTAGCCGGAATATCCTTTAATAATTCATCTTTCCTCTTCATCAACATTTTCTTTGCCCTTGACATCCCCTTCTAGGTGCAGCATCCAACTTCTATTGGTATTCCCTTAAGTTTTCATTATCTCCCTGAACATGCCCTTGAATGCGAGACAGATCACTCTCCAGCTCTTTAATTTGACCTGAGAGACTAACTACATCCCCTTGGACTAGATGAGCCTTAACCTCATTTCTACTTCCCCTTGAGTACTTTCTAGCCTCAACTTTCTTGGCACGCGCGATAGCTTGTGCCAGTTCGGTCTTCAATCATGCCACCCTCTCATTTAATTCGTTACACCTTCGTTGGATTTCCCCAAACTCCATATCCTTAGCAGGTAGGGCTATATGCAAGTGTTCAGCCGCAGCTTTCGAAGCTGATAGATTATTTCAAGCTACCCTCAACTCACTATCTTTTTCAACCATTTTTTATTTCAGACGCTCCAGCTCGTTTCTACAATTTTAAAAATCAGGTCGAAATTGTCCCTCCGATTTTTCTAGCGCCTGAATACGGTATTGAGTTATTTCAGCTTGCTTACCCTAAACCATCAACGTGTCAACCCAGCTTTAAAGCTTTGTAGCGTGTTCTGTTATCTCCGCTAGCCCTTTTGTCCGCTTGCCTATTTCGGCATCTTTCTCTTCGACCTAATGAGTAAGGTCGAAAAAAGCATGGGTTGCCTCCACAAGTTTAAAATGTACCTTTAGTTGTTGATCTTCTATGTTCTCATTCGCATCCCTCATCCTATCCAACTCCTCTGCAAATTCCCATTTATATTGGAGTACATCATCCTCACGCGAGCGGGCTAAATCCAATTCGACCTGTACAATATAAAGATATTAATACAGTTCAATTCAGAACACCATCAATATGCATATATATATATTTCATTTCTAAAATTATATATGATTTCTAACATCTGCGGTATGCAAATACTTTTAGACTAAAAAGTCAGGGTACATTATCAGATAAACGCTCCATGAGGTATATTGCGAAGTCAAAGGTATATGCTTTTGATATGCTACTTTATATAAAGAGTGTTGAATTTTTCTATGCACTATATTAGTGCTATTTTCCTAAAGTTAATATCAAAATTTTCAATATGCATCTACATCCTATTTACTTAGTAGCTTTATGTCGATATAGCATACAAGTCGAAAGACCTATTCTGATCTAGCCTGCAGCTCCGCTTGCGAAGACAGCAAGGCTGCAGAGGTCTCTCTTTCCCTGGCAAGCCCGGTCTCTAGATCTTTTATTCTGAGACTCATTTCTCTAAGTGCCTATAAGGGGTTTATAATAAAAAGTCAACCTACAAAAGTCTCCTCCGTACACGCAGTCTAACGATTTACAAATATTCATACAAAAGTACATTTCTACCCTACCTTCTCATTATGACCCTGTGGGAGGCCGCCGTCATCCCCTTGATAATCAAGCACCGTCTAACGGGAGACCGTCCAGACCATCAACGACCCCCACCGCTACCTCTTCCACTTCTTTGTCATCTTCCTCCAAGACATAAGTGTCTGCCTTAGTGGCATCTACCTCATCCTCGGAATACCCCTTCGACATCAGGGGAGCCCAAACCTTTCAAGAGTCACATTGGCCTCCGATTGAAGATGGCCAATCGCTACTGCATGAGAAGCCTTCAGGGCCTCCAGCTTCTTCATTTCCTTAAAAACATCTGCCTTCAATCGAGTTAACTTTATTTCAAGCTCGATTTTTTCCTTCTTCAGCTCGGATTTCTCTTCTTCGATTCTGAGCCAAACGCCCCTCATCAAACGAGCAACCTACAAAATACAATTTGACCTTAGTGTGAGCTCGAACGCAAGGCATAAACATAATTCACATAATAAGGCATAACGACTTACCATCTTGCTCACGTCCTCCTCACCTAGAAGAGCGGCCAGCCTAATCTTTTCTTCCACTGCTTTAAGACCGTCCTTAGCAGAAGGTCGCTCTTC
Source organism: Kingdonia uniflora (assembly GCA_014058105.1). Lineage (NCBI taxonomy): Eukaryota > Viridiplantae > Streptophyta > Magnoliopsida > Ranunculales > Circaeasteraceae > Kingdonia > Kingdonia uniflora. The sequence continues at coordinate 3,470,932 of JACGCM010001272.1, forward strand.
AGCAACCTTTTCCCTTGACCTCCCTGAAGGTTCGATCCTTCTCATCTTTTCTTTTTCTCACCCTCACCACTTCCAGTGGTACCAGAAGCCAACGGACGCTTCAACATTTATTTCTTCGGAAACGTTCGAGCTAATTTGCTCGACGTAATAGACTCTGGCTAAACTGAACTGTCTATTCTAAGGGTCTTGGCCACATTGGTTTTGCCTTCCCCACCAGTTTCAATCCTCTTCCCATCATCAACGCCTGCCATCAGCCTGGTCGTTTAAGAATTTTGAATCATTTTTGATTTACTCCCAATCATTTTCTTCCTACTAGGACCGAGTCCTTCCAACACAAACTTGAGTTCAACCTCTTCCTCTATATCTTTGTCCAACAGTGAATCTTTCATCTCTACTCGGGACTTCAGACCTGCCATGCACGGCATTTATTATTGTCACAAAAGATCATTAGTTCGCACATATCAATATTATACTCTATGCATTGTTATACTTACTTTGCTTTATAGTCCCAAACAGAAGATTTAAAGGTTCTTCATCATCTTTCTGAAGGAAATTAGCCTTCACCCATATTACGTTTTCATTCCAGGCTTGACCTGCTGAATTAAGATTGAGGAAGCGACACCGAGTTGCACTCACACAGAAATATGCCCTACCACTGGCCTTATAATTTTTTACCCCATAAAATTGGAATACGTCCTCAGGGGTTATCCTTCTCACTTTCCCCTTATTTTCCCATTTTTGATTCAGATGATCAAAAACAGTTATTACCTCCCACATATTCCCGTTCAGTTGAACAGGACATGCCCAATCGTATTCATAATCCCTTTCGCCAAATTGGTAAGGGGAAGACTCAACCCGTACTTTAATTGAGACAAGTAACACAAGAAACCCTCTGACAGGTCACTCCAAACATCCCCATTAAAATATTCTAACGAGATCGATTCATCTATACCCCTATCTCATTTTTCCTCCTCCAAATCTGCCAACAAATAAAAATACTCTTCCCCCATCGTTACCATACAGCCCCTAAGCATCCTACCAGCATATTCTATGCAGTTACCCTATTTCCCTCCTACAGTAGCTTTGGCTTTACAAAATTCTCTAAATACATCTGAACCAGGGGGATAGGCCACCAATTTACTAACAAAACCAAGAAATTGCTCCAAACTAACTTCTACCTCACCATTAAACTCTACCATACGACCAGAGGTCGAAACCTCGTTAATAGGTGAACTATCAATCTCAACTACAATTTTACAGTCAAAGATTGATTCTACCCAAATACCTCACACGATCGACCTACATACAGGTTCAAGTATCTATCATTATTTTATATACATCGATCATTCATATGCAATATATCTTTCATAGATTCTGTCTTTAATTCAAATGTCATGGATTACATTAAATAGTGATTTATTAGGATTTGCTTAAATAGATTACAATAAACACAACACATGTCTTTACTAACCTTTAGTATCAAAATGAGAACCTGCAGTAGCGCCGCGTCCTTCCCTTACAACCCTGCTGTACTGCCATCTACGAGAATCTGTGCCCACAACTCTCTTCGATTGTTGGTCACCCTTAGAAAAATCCTTACTAAATCCTCTGCAATTTTTGCTCATTTCTCTCCCAGTGTTCTCCAAATTTTTAGAAGTTGAGAAATGTTTGAATGATGAAGACGAACTACTATTTGTCATTTCTACAATCCATGTTAGACGCCTTGTACCTTTTCAATAAAGCCGCATTTCCATTATTACCCTTGCCCTCATATTTAAACCTGTTTTCATGACTTATTACCATATCTTTCTCTGACCTTCCCATACTCATGATGACTCACACTCCACAAAATTAGATTTTTGCAGCTTTACATAAAAAACAAACCTAGAAACTCTTGCATTTTTTTTGTTATTGTTTCTTAGACTTATAGAACTAGTGACGTCATTTTCACAGCTAACAAAATATTAAAACTTATTTAAAATTCATTTATCAAAATAGTCTCAAACAATATTTGCAATTATAGATGATTACTTTGACTTCTAACTTTCTTGTTAAACTCCGCAACCTTTACATTTATTTAGGATAACATTTTACATGTAATTACATCTAAAAAAACAACCTTGGTAACCTCAACAACCACATCTGCTTAAATCTCCTCACTCAATCGTCTCATCTTCAAATTCGATCTCCAGTTCGGCGATCAGTCTGATCATCTCTTCTCAATTTATTGGATTCAACACCAATTCGCGAAAGCATACCTCATAGATATACCTGGTATATTCAAGATCCTTATCCTTCACATCCAATCCTTTGAGCTGACATTCCCTCACTGGTAACTCAGGATCATAACCAAGCGATCCAAAAATATTTTCCCGCACTTCAGCGATCTTAATGACCAGTCGTCCTTCAGCTGCATAAAAAATCCTCTGAGATCGAGTCCGCACCATCACAATCACTTCTCCTTAGTCAGGAAATAATTGTTAATCTTATTTATACATTTATACAGTACTTTCTGCTCAAAATGTAATTTTGACCTTTTATCTCGTAACAGAAAACCAAAATCATGAGATCGACTATTTGAACTTATCACTTCACTCCAGTATCAACATTACATTATTGATCCTAGTCGAGCTTAATTTATCAAGAGTTAATCTTCTATCGGCCTGTAGTAGCTTGAATTTTTTCATTATATATTTTCAATAATTTTTCTTCCCCACATGTTTAAATACACAATAATATCATACTTACATCATAACGTCAATTTCCATATGTATTTATCTCAATTGGAACATCCCAAAAATAGTGCTTTCAATACTTATAAACTCCTATTCATTTCATACATCCTACACAATTCAGTTCGATTCTAAGATAAATTTTCTATCTACATGATACAAATAATTGGATGAGAACTTTTTATTCATGTCGAAAACATTACATACAATTTTAAAGATAATAAGCTTTTCAGTACATTAATCTCTGGTATACAACAGAAACATTATCCATCCAGCACCGAATTCCAGGTACTTTACAGATAACAAGTTTTTCACTATTTTAAAAGTCATAGGTCATTCAGGCGCGCCGACGCATCAACTTCTCCAGTTCTTCTTGCTTCAGTGATCTTCCACCCTAATACAAAGCAGAAATTAGAACCAACAAAGAGCTTTCCTCGTATGAGTTTGGTTGAAGTCTAATTGAACTTCAAATAGAAACTATGCAAATAGTGGACTCAGTTCAAGAATAATATTCTCGAACTAAAGGTCTTCTGAGCGCTAAAACATTATAGAAATACAAAAATAGACTTCCACTGGTTGTCTCCCTCCTCCATTACCATCACCCCTTCTCTGAAACAGCCGCCTCCGAAGAGTTGGTAGAGATGAAGAGGGCCCGAACTTAGAATCCATGATGATACAATAAATCAGCATAACTACCCCGCAGTTATGCCTATCCCTGCATATAAAGCCTTAACCCTATCTTCTGCAAGAGTACGGAGATTGGCCCACCGGTCCTTGCCTGTCAATACGATGACATGAAACCTCTACTTGCATTAGAACTCTTCCTCAGCTTTAATCACTTTGTCTTCCGACATGTCTTGATACGTTGGAGGAACAGCAGCGGATATCAACATCTCTAAGGATTGATCACCGAAGTATTTCAACTACAACCTCTACATTTAAGATACAATCCTCTCTTCAAGGGCCATATTGCGAGTCTTCACTATTGATTTTTCAGGGAATTTTACAAAGGACAAGCGTACTCTACTTTCAAAATCTGACGCATGTATCATTTATATAATCCTACATTTAATGTGTAGGTATGTTTTACCAAGCATCATCATTCATTGCAGATGTAACTTTTTAAATCATAACCGTCACATATATCAGTATCCACATCCTCATTAAATACATGTCATTTTCCATATCACGCGTAAGTTCTACACAGTCAATACCATCATTATTCTATTACAATTATCAAGAATTTCAACCCAGATTACAATTTATCATTTCTCAACCAAAGCCACTCGTGACTTCGGTTGCGAAGGGGCGATTGTAAGGACCTATCCCTCGATCTCACCCTAAGTCAAGCTCACCTAGTTCAAATTACCTCTATCTCAGACTCATTCATTTTTAGCACATTTCCCCAGTCAACGTTCTAACCTACCCCACTAACTGGTTATGAAAGTGGGCCAAACTTAAACTGAAAAACCTTATCCTGTCAAAGATATTTATCTCCTACGAACTCGTCAGTTATTCGGTCAACCGCCACTAACCACATTATTCAGAAAATGTGCTCCAGCACGATGAAGAGCTGCGGAGAAAGCCTATGTAAAGAAAAAGTTCCATAAGAGACAGGGACCAGAAAAATTACACAAGAGATCGTTAAGAAACTATCAATTCGAGATTCTCAGAAATGATTACAAATAATTTTAGTTACAAGGTTAAAAGAATTTATATATTTAGAGATCACTTGTAATAAAGATATCCACCTCAAGCAATAAAGATACTTTCACAAAAATCCTCTACACGAGGTCGTGGTTTTTTACCTATTCAAAGGTTTTCCACGCTAAAATTACCTATTTCATTTCTTACTTTCCATTAGAATATTATTACAAGTTCATTGGTGTGATAGGAAATTCTAAGCCATTTCAAGCTTACAAAATTTTGCCATTACAGCTGGTATAGCCTCAAGCTTCCTAAGAGCCTGAACATATTTATTGTCTTGCAATGCCTTCGAGGCGGTCTATAACGTGGTCATTTGTTCTTCATGTCATTTGAATTATGTTTGTCGAGCTCTACATTCATCTTCGAGTTCCTGTTCGTGAAACTCTCGGTCATGTATGAGCTAAGGCTCGAGCTCATTTTGCTTATCTGCTTTAGTGTTGAGGTTTTCCCTTAATTCGACTAGCTGGTCAGGTTCTATGGATAATTCATGCTAAACTACTGTAGCTGGTCGCTTAGAAGCCACCACAATTAAAAATTAATCGTTGAGTAACTGCCAGCTTTAGGATTTTGTGGAAATGTCTTCTTTTCCACAAACGGCTCCAAATGTAATGGCCTAATTTTGTAATAGCTTGAAAGACTCTTACACAAAATGTACATGTGATAATAAATAGAATAGAAAATATAAATTGATAGGGCGATTAGCATAAAAACCTTTGAATAGGTAAAAATCATGACCTCGACTTGAGGATTTTAGTAACTTTAACTTTATTACTTGAGACTGATATTTTTATTACAATTGATAATTTTGTTAGCTAGACAAATTTAGATCCTTTTTTTATCTGTATTTGATTCCTTTTATAGACCTCATCCTCAGTTTGTTATCCTGGAAATGGGGGCAGGTGGTAGTTGGATGTGTAATTGCTAGTTCGTGGGAGACAGGTCTCTTTGACTTAGTCTATTTTATCTGTAGTGCTAGATCCACGTTCTTCATCAGTTTGTTGTCCTGGTATCATTGCTAATTGTGTATATCATGTGTATAATCCGTAAGTCTGGTATTGAGACAGTTCAACTTTGGCACAGATCGAGGGATAGGTACCTACTATCCCAGTTCGAGTGACAGGTCCCTACACTATCAATTATGATATTTCATGGGTGAGATCAACTTTAATATTCTCTAAGGTAAATTTATTCATATTATATAGTAACAAAATTCAATCTGTAGCATTGAAGATAAATATAACATATTATTCATATTAATTTAATATTCTATAAAGTAAATTTATTCATATTATATAGTAGCAAAATTCAATCTGTAGCATTGAAGATAAATATAAAATATTAATTTAATTATTAGAGTGTTTGACTTATTTTTATAGCTTGTTGACGAATTTAATACTAAAATATGAACTGGTATAAAATCCTAGGTTATTTTGTGGATAATGGTTTTGTTCTTGTTCAATTCCTCGGCTATAAAGAAACTATCTAAGAGGGAGAAACAATGAAAATTAGTTAATATCTGTTTACTTGAATTTTAAATATGATTATGAAGTAACATATTCGGCAAAAAATAAAGAATTGGGTAATTTTGACAATTTGACAGTTTTCACACAGTTCAGACTTCAGATTCAAAAATAAAACAAACAAAATATTTTATGTTTTAACTTCAACATTTAGGGGCTAGATTTAGTAATCTGAATAAGTAATCATAATCAGCAAAAAAGCAAAACAAAAAACAAACAGCCTCTTAGTCCTTTTTTTTAGCAAGAAGTAAGAGTATATTGACGAGAAGGAGTTACAATTGAGGGGAGGCACTGCCAGGCCTAATAAACCAAGTAAATCTATAGTAGCATACATGTGGGTCTTCCACTTTAGTTAGAAAACTTGGTCTATCATGAAATCTTTCTGAGCTGCCTGCAGGGAGATATCTGCTCCTCTTGGCGACTTGGATTGCTGAGAAGTTTTCCTCTTTCCAATAGTGAGTGAACCTAAGAGTCTCGAATGAGTTCTTTAATCTATTCCATCATTCTCTATGAGGCCAGGGGGCTTGGTTTCTTGCAAAACTTGTAATTGTTGATTGAAAATCTGCTTCTATCCAAATGTTTTTCAAGCTTCGTTGTGCAACCCAAAAGAGAGCTCCAATCACGACTTCACATTCTGAATAGAAGAGGGTTTCGATGCCTACCCCATGGGAGAGAACACCTATGACTTCACCACAATGATTTCTCGTAACATCACAAGTGCCTGTTATTCCTGGTGATCCCATTGCAACTACCCCCACATTAATCTTGACTTCCTGAAACCAAGGCAGTGCCTAGGTACAACTCCGAACACGAGGAAGAGGTCTAGCTTTAATAGAAACACCCAAAGCCACGACAATTGCAAGATCAAAATAGTTATTGGACATGTTGTTTGCAGATAAGTCTGCCGCTTCTTTAACTGCAGCAAAAATCTTGCATTTAAGATTAATGGAACAAAAGGGTGTCCCCTCGAAAACAATATCGTTTCTGGCTCGCCATCAAAAGTAAATAAAATTGAGAATTGCAGCTTTCCAAAGGTCTGATATGTAAGCACTCTTCTGGGAAAAAGAATCAAGAGTTTGCTTGAGGTTAGCAAAAGCAGCTTGGATGTGGAACAAAGAAGCCAGCCAATCCTGGATCTGTTTAGAATTAGAACATTGCCAAATCAGATGGTCAACTGTTTCCAGGTTGGATAGACAGAAAGAACATCTGGAAATCAGCATCAATCCCCTTTTAATGAGGTTATCCTCGGTTGACAGCGAGTTGTGGCAGACTTTCCAGATGAAGGAAGCTATTCTTGGCTGGATGACTTTGCCTTTTGTGTAGCTATGCCACCAGACTTTAGGCCGGTGAGAACTAATGATATCAAAGGCGCTGTGCACTGAGAAAAAACCCTGACGATGGTACTTCCATACTCGGATGTCTTGGTCTGTGTTGTTCAGAGAAAGGCTGTTCAGATCGATGCCTTGAGAGTTCAAAAATTCCACAATTTCTTGAGGAGCCGACCAATCATTCTGAAAAATAATTTGACTTAGCTTGGATGTGCAATCCATCCAGATTTCAGATTGGATGTTTAGGAGATCGATAAGAGCAATATCTAAACACCAACAGTCTCTCCAGAAATTGATGTCTCTGCCCGATCCAATGATCCATTTGGAGTTGGCTTGTACCGCGGCAATAGCTTCCTTCAGGCCGTTCCAGATTGAGGAGTGTTTGTTGTAGTTAATAAGAAGGCCTTCTCAGGTTAGGAATTTAGCTCAAAGAAAAGTTTCCCAAGGATCATGGGCATTTAGGAAACCCCAACCCAATTTCATTAGCATTGATAGGTTGATATCTCTCAACCTATGGATACCAATTCCTACTTTACTAGGATGTTTGCAAACTTTATTCCACTTGATAGTGACAAATTTCTGCTTATCCGGATCACTAGACCACAAGAAATTTTGAATAATTCTTTTGCCCTCTTGGATTGCTGCGTTCGGCCACTTGTAAATAGCCATATTGTAAATAGGAAGGCTTGTAAGAATAGATTTAACCAGGACTATTCTACTCTGAAAAAGAAAGAATCTTCCCACTCCATCCGGAAGCCCTAGACCGTATTTTGTCAATAATAGGAGCCACCGTTGCCTTCGAGACTCATCCTTGAACCAGCGGGATCCCAAGATACTTCTCTGGAAGTGAGCTTAATCCAAACCCAAATAGCGAAGAAATTTTGTTCAGTCTGAAGGGGGAGAGGGAGCCGACAAAAAGTTTGCATTTTGACTTGTTTATCCATTGGCTGGAGGAAGATTGATAGACTTCTATGAGAATTTTCAGAGCCTTAAGACCTTTACTGTTACTTTTGGCAAATATGAAAATATCATCCACAAATAGGAGATGAGAAGGACTAGGCGTGCTCTTAAAAGTAACCATAGGCTTTAGTATTTGCTTGTCCCGTAACCAAGAAATACCTCAGTTAAAGACATCTTCTATTAGAGCAAATAGAATAGGAGAGATAGGGCAGCCCTGTCGGAGACCTCTTGAAGCTTTAAAGAAACTGCAAGGACCTCCATTTATAAGTACTGATATGTGAGCACTATTTAGAAACACCCTGATCCATTTACAAAATTGGAATAAGAATCCCAGTTTCTGAAGCCTTGGAGCAGAAATGGCCAGCTGACTGTGTCAAAAGCTTGGGATATATCGATCTCGAGCACAATATTCCCTTGCTTTCTATTAATTATTAATTTGTTTATCATATCGAAAGAAAGAACGATATTACAGTGTATAGACCTGCCAGGCACAAAGCCACATTGTTCAGCAAAAATGATGTTAGGACCCAAGAAACTAAGTTGTAATACAAAAATATTTGTAATCACTTTGAACACAAAATTGCTCAGACAGATCAACCAAAAATTTCCCATGGTGAGTTGACTACGGTCTTTTGGGATAAGAACCAGAAAGTTTGAGTTGACCCTTTGGGATAGAAGAATCAGCAAAAAAAGATATCACAACTCTACAAAGATCACTGCCGATGACGTCCCAAAAGTGATGAAAAAGAACCCCACTGAAACCATCGGGGTCGGGGCTACTGTCCCCACTAAGACCGAACACAGCCACTTTGACCTCTTCGGGGGAGGGGAGGATACTTAATTAGCATATGATTTTTCTCTTCAGTAATGAGAGTTGGAGTCAATCCCACAAGATCCGCATTAATATTTGAGTGCACTTGAGTGAACTTTGCTTTGTAGTAATCCACTATGTGCTCTTTGATCTCATTTTGATTGGAAAGAATGGAGCCATTTTCAAATGCAACTTCCGTGATTTGGCTCTTTTAAGTTTTGATCCGATGTAGAGCATGGAAGTACCTTGTATTATGCTCCCCACTAACAAGCCAGGAAGCTTTGGCTTTCTACCTCCAGATGGAATCTTTAAGATTGAGAAGGCCATTGAGAGAGGCTTGCTTTGAGGAGGCTTCCTTCATAAGACGATCTGAATAATTAGTATCCAACTGAGCCTGCAGGTCCTCAAGATCTGCTACACTGGTCTCAATTTGCGTCTGTAAGCCCCCCATGTTATCTTTTTTCCAGATTATGATTGCAATTTTAAGCCTTTGAAGCTTCTTCATAAGCACAAAAATAGGATCACCTGTAAGCCTTTCACCCCAAGATTGAATAACCATATCTTCGAATGTGTTTATAGTAACCCAACCTTTAAGGAATCTGAAAGGAATATTTTGAGGCTTGGGAAGATCTTGGATACATCCTACCATGGCCGAATGATCAGAATTTTCTCTAGTAATATACTTAGAAGACCAACCATCAAACTTTTGAATCCAAGCATTGTTGTAAAGAGCACGATCGAGTCTTCTCAGGATTCAAGCTTTCCCCTTTTGACCATTGCACCAAGAGAATTTTGGACCAGTGGAGAAGCTTTTAATAAGGCTGCAATAGTCAATGCAGTCATTGAATTCAGAAATGGAGCAAGGAAGAGGCCCTGTACCACCACTCCTTTCATCTCAATTTAGAATGCAATTGAAATCCCTAATGGCCAGCCAAGGAAGATTGAGGGCCACAATATTTGCCATATCGAACCATAATGCCCTTCTCACAGAATTAGTGACCATACCGTGGATTGCAGAGATCAATATCCCATTGTAAGTGATAGTGATTTGCTGAGGAGACCCGGTCACAAGGAGAGGATCTTAAAGACCTGTTTTCCATAAACACCACAGATTTCCAAGCCTGGAATCACAATCATTTGAGATAAAAGAGTGACTGTAATCGATAAGACCCAATTTGAGAATATTTGATAAAGTAGCTTTAATTTGAGGTTCCGCAATAAAAATAATATTTGGTTTGGACTTTCTCACCAGCCATCGAAGAGAAAGTCTGGAGATTTTATTACCAATACCGCGGATATTCCAGAAGATCACCTTCATTGGTAACCAATTTTTTTGTTGTTGCTTGAACGAGTGTTGGGATAGCTTTTTCCCACACTAGTTCCCGGAAACTTCTTCTTAGCAATTAGTTTCTTTGGCTCCTTTTCCTTGCCCGGAGTTGCCCGGACCCCTTCATTAGTAATCAATGCATTATCCCTCTCAGCGTCATCAACCATATCTGCCCATTTCAAGGCTGATTGTAGCCGGATAAGAGTTTTTCCTTTGAGGAGTTGGTGAGAAGTTTTAGGGTCGTGGGCAAGTTTGTTGGTATCTGTATTGTCCTGTCCATCATCTGGGTTGCTATGGGAATTGTAAGTAAGAGTATTTAGCTTCAGCAGCTGCCTTTGGGACTCAGAACTGCCTGCCTGAATAGGGGGACCAGCAGTAAGAGTTGGTTGTGGCATTTCGTCGAAAACCTCAGCTGTTGTCTAGCTAACTACTTCCGACTCATCCATCAATTTCTTCCCTTTGCTTAAAGTCTCACTTTGCTTCTTTTTCCGTAATCGTTTCTTCTGGCTCTTTGTAAAATTTTCTTCAGGAGCTGGGACCTCTTGATTTCTTTGCTTCTCTTTTGGTTCTTCCGCACGTAGAACTTGCTCTTTGATAGCTCGACATTCCACGAACGTATGACCAATAATTTTACAGTGGCTACAGAATTTTGGAGTACTTCCCAGCTCGACTCTTTGCCAGAAATCGCCTTCATCAACTTCCACCAGAATTTTGTTTGGGACAGGCACTGCAAGATCAATGTCAACGAGCACTTTCGCAAAATACCCAAAATCCATTGTTGAAGACGGGTGGTCAATCTGAATTAGTGTACCCAGGGTTCTCCCAAGAGACATCAATGTTTCGACTTCCCAGATTTCGACTCTTAATCCCGGGAATTTAACCCACACAAGGGCATGGGAGTTTTTCTGCTTTTCAGGATCGAAGAATGGACTCCAAGGCGACAGTCTCAGCAGCTGCTTTCCAATTACCCAAGGCCCACCTGACCAAATCTTGTTACGATCTTCTTCATTGTCCAAGAAGATTGTGATGTATCATTTTCCCACTGGTATCAATCTGCAGATTCATTTTGGCTTCCAAAGATCAATCGCCTGAGCTCGAGCTTCCATGATTGAGATCTTTTGCAAGTCCAACCCACAAACAAGATTGTATATATTTCTATTTTAACCCCTTTTGTGCGCTTCAATTGGCACCTTGATGGACATAAAATCCCCTCTCCTTCCAGGGTTAGGGAGTTGTTCAAGTGAACAACTTCGACCTTCACTCTCCTTCGCCATCTCAGCATACGATGGAGCTCCATTTGGGGCGGAATTGGAGTTGGTTGGAACCCAAGGGAAAGCACTTTCAATTTCACAGAGGTCCATAATCGGTAGAAGAAATTTAGAGTATTGAATCAGTGATTTGGCACAGAATTGCAGCTGTTACCAATTTTGGGATAAAATCGCATCTCATTTTGGCACAGAGTCCCCAGCGACCGGTTAGCTCTCTTTTTTCCACAACCTCTTAGTCCACTATCATTATCTTAAAGGATGTCAATAAAAGTTTATTACCCCAACATTTCAAAGTAATTGTGTTCATTTCCATCTTAAATACTAATTGAAAGCATTAAATAAATAAATAAAAGCAATATTATCCTAAAATTTACATTTATTTTACCCTTTGTTTATCACACGTCACACGTGACACTCTTGAGAGATCTGTGAAAAGAGCCCTTCATTCTCCAAATCTCTTGAGAGATATGACCAATGTGTTATTGACAACATGTTTACTTTAGGATTCCCGCTTGTATTAGTAATCAAGAAAGCTGTTCATGTCCGGATTTTATAAAATACTTTTGTTTTCATTCATCAGTGACCACAAAAAATGCACAGATTTTTATTATTTGGTATCTTCCAATATCTCATATTTTTTAATTAACCCACCCTAAAAGTAACATATTACATTATTAGTGAGATTTTGCGCACCTCTCCTTATTGCCACACAAAGGTAAAGAAGATTCTATGTTGCTAGCAAATTGTTGCTTAAGAAACTGTAAAAATTCACAACTCTTACATGAAAATAAATCTTCATTAGTTCACCCGAATCACAATATATGAACTTCCAATGCAGATGTTATGATCTGTGCACAGCAATTATATTTTTTCTGAAGTTAATTGCAAATTCTAACCGTATTTGTATGCATGTGTATCTTACACACTTCCCCGAATCTTTCTAATCATTATCTCCCCGTTAATATCCTAAAAGAAAAAAATTGGTACCATCCTAGCTGTCCAAGTATAGGCGGCCTATGTTTTAGAACCTTTAAAAATTAAATCCGACGAGCGAGACTTTTAAACTGTATCTACCTAAGAATTGAGTCCAAATCTTACTGATCCATATTATTAACAGAGTGGGCACATAAAACATGTGAGAATGAGATACTACTACTACCTAACCTATCACATGGAAGCTTTAAAGAATGAAAGAGAAAAACCATCACATGGATGGATATCTTTCGAGATATCGACAATGCATGCACCTCATGTTCAGTGTTGGGTTCTGGTGGATTGAGATGTTTCCCGCTTAGAGTCTTACGAGCGTGATTCACATTACAATAAAAAAACATATACCTGACCCTAAAATCGCTTATAAGCTAATAAATGAATCATACAACATAATTGATGTTAAAATCATGAGAAGGCTTATTTTTAAAGCTAAGAATCTTGTACTACTGAAGCTTCAGATTAAGTTATCTAATACCGGGTAGAAATTAACTAAGAAAATGTACCAAAACAAACACAAGAATATTAATCAATCATCTCTCTAAGATCTTGGATGGTACCCGATTCAGAGTTTTTGGTCACACTTTTTTCTATCGAAGACTGCATGAGTTCCTTAGTAGAACGTATATATGAGATGTCTACGTGGAAAGACTGAATACTGTTTGGAAATCACGACTTTCCCATTGTGTAATTCGACGATAAGCAAAAGAAATTCAACGACAAATAAACTAGTAAGCAAGTAAAGGCAACACAAGATTTTTACGTGGAAACCTTCAACGTGAAAGGAAAAACGTCATCAATAAACGGATCCACTATATCAATAAATGGATTACAGACGTCCTCAATCGTGAGGGTTACAATAAAATTCAGCACCTTGGATGCCCAAACAAAAGCTACTAAATGTTGTTTACCTTCAACTTGAAATAACACCTTCAATTTCCTTTCCGTCGACAAACTCGTCGGTGAACACCTTCTTTCGGTTCTTAATCGTAGCACAAAGAATACTTGGATTGATTCCTCTCTTCACCTTACACTAATGGAGACGGATTTCTTTTCTACAAGTTGAATTTCACCAAAGTTCTCTTTCTCTAGAACTTTCTCCAAGTATTTTTGAAAAGGCAAGGCTTTTCTAAAAGTCTTCATTTACCTTTTTTAAGGTAAGAACTAAACCCATTAAGTTTATGGCCTCATCATGGGTTGGACTACCCAACAATCTCCCCCTCCAACACATGAGGAGAGCTTCTCCTTGCTAAGGAGATAAACCCACTTGTACTAACAAGTTGTAATGGCTAGTTTTCTAGCTGGCAAATTTCGCTAATACTTTAGTGAAGAGACTACTACATAGCTGTAAGTAGAGACTATGACACAGTAGATTTTACACGGAAACTCAGTGAAACCTGAGAAAAATCACGACCTCAATGAGGATTTTGTGATTTGTATCCACTATGTGCTAATGAATTACACTTAAAGAGAGATTGAGAAGAGTATTACAATGAAGTTTAGATAGATTTTCCAGAGAGTATTGACATATATTCTACCCATATTTATAGATGGATACAACAGTTACAAATATTTTCCCTCTCTTTATTGGTTGTGGGCGAACTTCACGGATCATGTGCAACGGCTCTATTTGACCAAGTGTAACGGCTACTTGTGGAGGGTCGAGATCTGTAGTTGTGGTCTTGACGTCTTCTCCAATGATCGAATACCTTCGACGTAAGTCTGTTAGCTTGTCCTTATCGAATGTGGGGAATATACTACTACAATCGCCCCATTCTCGATACAATTACTTTTTGTTGTATTAAGAAGAAGAGTCTAATCCTTTGTGGTGCTAAATATTGAGAAAAATGCTCGGAGAATGAAATCTCATTATTTACGGTACGAATTTAGAGAAAGTAAATTTTATTGGTGTTATCTTTTGAGAGTTTCTTCAATTAATAACTATCTCTGTATTGTTAAAAGTATAGAGTTGTGTGGCAATGGCGAGAACTGGTTCTGGTATGGGTTTTTTGCAGATGAAGTGCTTAAGGTCAACCACCGTCGTGATGTTCTGAGGTATACCACAGAGGATGAAATTAGGCAAGAAGATATTCTTACTGTTGGAGGATTGTTAATTCCATGTGGACAAGTAAATCATGTTTCTTGCTTTAAGTGTAACTACATGTGAACAAGTTATGTAATGTTCTCGATGGTAATAAAATAATTTTTTGATTGGGGGCTTCTCGATATTTGTAGTAGTAACGATATTCTTGTCGAATACTTTTTATAATTTGAAATTTAAATTGTAGTTATAATTGTCCTGTTAAAATAGGAGGGAGATAAAAAGGAAAGATTTGGTTTAGGTTTTCAAAGAACAATGGTTAGGTGTATACCTTTAGATGATGGATTAATGTATACAAAATTGGATGTGCGGGCTCTTTTTGTGAGTTTAAGAACTGCATTGGTAAAGATAGAATAAATATAGGAGGTTTGGGTGTATGTAGATGAATTAAAGCAACAGTATAAGAGTTTGTTATTTTTTAGGAGGCAAAGGGTGTAGGACTTCGAGAAGAGACGTGTTAGGCGAGCTGGTAGGTGGTTAATCAAAGGCTCTCGAAGGGGTGTATTGAATTGTCATGTAGGGCCTATAAATACCCCCTTGGGTGGCAACTGTTTACACTTTACTATTTTTGAAAATTTTCATTTGTTCTCTGATTCTCTATACTCTTCTCTTGTTCTTTCTATCACCATTGGTAATGAGGAGATTGTTATTCTTATTGAAAAAGCGAAAATTGCAAAGGAGAAGAATATCTAAGATGCACGTCGTCAAGGTTGGTATCTTATTTTTATTTTTCCTTGATTCAATGTTTGTTTGTGTTTGTATGCTGATTTGTTGGAAACCCATTGTAGATAATACCTGTAAGAGTGTTTTGCATGAAGTAATTGAGACAAATGTTGGTATGTTGTTAAGAAATGGGTTGTAAATCTGTTTTAGGGTTTATGTTCATTGCTTGAGTTTGGAGTTTAAATGGTGGTGTTGGTGATCTAAAAAATTATCTTTAGTAGCGCGGGAGTATGGTAAGTGAGTAGATTGGTAGGATTTTGTGCAAGGTGGAAAGAGGAGTGATTTTTGTTATCATAAGGATCATGGTGTGTAGTGGGAAGACCTTGGAGAAAAATAAGAAGTTTTAGGGAGAAAGGAAGTTGGGGAAATACTTGCCCGAAATTTACGTCGTATTTGGCCTGAATTGAAGCCGAAGATACCGTAAATTTAAATTTTTTGTTGAGCTGGCTATTTTGGCGGGAAACTGGGCAGTAACTATGTCATCCTCGAGAAGTTTAGAAAAAATAGTTGTTTAATAACTTCGATAAACTGTCATAAGTAAATTAAATTTTTGTCGAATGAAATAATATTAATTTTAGAATTAATGACAATTTATTCTGCTAAGTCGAGAACTAATGAAATAATGTCAAAGAAAACAAATGTTAAAATTTTAAACTTGACTAAAATTAGTTTTTCTAGGGATTGAGAACTAGATAGTAGCAGATAGAATGATGTGCTGGAGAGTAATCTTCGACAATAGTTAGTATAATAACAAATAGTAATACATAGAGTAGATGATATGATATATTACTAATTTAACAAAGGAATTATGATTTTTAGGTTAAAATGGCTGAACCAGTTCAAAACGTTAATTGTCCTGATGCTGGTGCAGAAGGAATTTTTGATAATCTTAATGATGTAGAACCACTAATAATCAATGTGACTACATGCACACAAGAGTTGGGTAGGAATTGCCGAGTGGGGGATAATAATGTAGATATTGCTCATGAGAATCGATATAGGTTGGAGACCGGGGCTATTAAGTTTTATGATGGAGAGAGAATAATGACTGACGCGGAACATGAGCCCCAGGCAAGTGATCAAGAAGGATGTGCTGGTGGGGATGGAGAAGGAGATAATTTAGAGGTAGATCTGGATCTCGATGGGAGTGTTATGAGGATGGGAAGGAAACGAATAAAATTTTGAATTTGAAGAAGAAGCACGGGATCCTCGAAGATATAAGGTTGGAGGAATATTTGTGGGAGATGATCGATCAAGACCTCCCCATGGAGGGTACTCTTGTACATCAAGAACAGATAAAGAAAGGCTTAAAGTTGCCACTACGAGCTGACCAGAAGAAAATTTTAAATTTCTTCGATGATGCCCCTGGTTAGTTCAACCCAAATGTGTTTAACCTATTTTGGGTGGTGGTAGTTCTAAATGCTCGACCACAGCAGAGGGGACAGCAGTTGATCTCAGTCAATGATTTGTGTATGTATTACACAATGAAACAGAATCCTCAAAAAGTTAGCTATAGATATCTAGCCAGATTTATCAAGAGGCCCGTACAGTATGAAATGGTCTCGACTGGTGGGAAATACTTTTTCATTCGCCTACTTACGTCGGGGAACTACGAGATTAACCCCAAAGACCCCGGGGAACCTCTGAAGAGGAAAAGTTTCCATCTAGGTTAGTGGTACGCATGTTTATATTATTTTGATGTTGTAATATTTGTTTGCGAATATTTTTTCTTTGATGATGTGCTAAATGATGTTTATTTATTCGTGAAGCTACAAAGGAGATCGACAAAAACTTGGGGGTGAGGGAGAAGTTGTATAACCTGAGAAGCAACTTTTTTGGGCGAATCGACTCTCTTGTTGAAGATCAAGAGAAGGTAAAGGGATTGTTTATGAAAGCTGGTTTAATAAAATTTTGAACTAAGGGGTCCAAAGTTTTAACTATCAACTGGAATATGTCGGCAAAAAACAAAAGAGCCGCTGATGCTGATGCTAGTCTCCCTCTTGAGAATCCTTCTCTTAGTGGGTACACCACTGAATCTACTACTACAGAGAAGGAGGCCCTATTGAGTGAGGTCTTCGGAAAAAATAGGAAGAAGAGAGCTGCCAATCCCCCATTACCCCTGTACAATCATTGAAGAGGTTGACTCGACAAACTCCAGTCGAGAAGGGGGTTAATTATGAAGTTGTTGGGCTGGGGATTGTATGTGTCTCAGAAGGTCGACCAACAAAGGGGGCGACGGCGACACAGAAAAATTTGTAGATGGGAAGAAAGGTCATATCGACTCACTAAAGTCCAAGGAATCTGAGAATTTTATATATTATGAGGAGGAGACCTAGCGGACCATTGAGTTTTATCTTGCTGGGAAAAAAATCCATGAAGGAGGACTTTGCCAACTGCTTGGTTGGAGCAGTGAGCTTGTCTACCTTCTTCATTGAAGGGCACAATGAACCAAGTGTGGAATTTACATGCCTTATTTTGATTAAATTCATTGGTTCCTTCTTCAAGATCTCACATTTTGACTCTAATGCAAATCAAGAAGCTGTTGTTCGATGGTATGCCTCTACTACTGGGTGGCCAGTCTTGCCAATGAGCTCCTTGCTTCCAAAAAATTTAAGAAGGAGCTTCTGGTAAAGAAAGAAGATCTGGAGATAAAACTAGAGAAGTTAAGACTTGGCGCGGTGAAGTTGAAGGAGGATGCCGTTCGCGATGCCAAGAGGATTTGGGATGGGGAGAGGATAAAAGAGATTTAGAAGATAAGAGCTGACTTGGCAAAGGAGAGGGGGGACACCCTGGCCCTTCAAAAATTGAACTTTGAAGATGACGTTCGCGAACAGATTTTGGTTGTGTGAAGGTCAATGGAGGCGGAGAAGAATAAAGCTCTTGCTGAGGCTGTCATGAAGTTAGAGCTGTCTGAGATTGACTCTTTGAAGCGAATGAATGAGAGTTTTGCTGGCCAGTTTGATATTATGGAGGAGAAGAAATATTTTTACAAGGGTCTGGCCTATGCTACTGGGGCGACCTTTGTGGATTTTGATGCTGAAAAGGAGGTTTTCGAGGCTCAAGATCTTACTCCTGCTCTGCCCATGGGTATAGTCTAAGAGGAAGTTCTTGATGATTTGACACATGGTTTACCAGTGAAGATCACTACTCCTACTCCTCTCCTAGAGAAGTAGATATGAGAACGGTAGTATTTTTTTTTTCAAGTTTAAAAGGATTTTTTTGTTCAATTGGTCGATGGAACCTGACAATTTTGGCTTTTTAGATGAATTTTGGTGAATAGTTATAATTTTGCAAAATAAAGTATTTTGAATTGTCGATAAATGATGGAGAGGTACTCGACCTCAATGAATATATTGGATATGAAGTACAACATACTATATGTTAAATGTTTCCAAATTTCCCATTTAAGGGATATCTTAATGTAGTTATAGGATAGCCATGTTATGGCTTTGTCGAGTATAAGAAGGAATGCCAGATATATTTCTTTATGGGATATCTGATTGGATTGATAAGACAACCATGTCATGAGTTGTCGAATTAGTAATGATGTTCAGATGAAATTTCCTTTAATTGGAGATTTGTTTGTTGAAAAAATAAGATTGAGGTTGACAAACACTTGTTAAGTTTTGAAAAAAGAAAGAATGTAGAATGGATAAGTTATTGATGAGAAATATAACTTCTTTATTGAAGAAAAATAAAATAGATTACAACTCTTATCTGTAGAATATCTTCAAATAAGTTGTATTCTATGGGAATTCAAGCTGTAATTCATCTTCGGTCATTAACTAGTATGTGCCACTATCGGGTTTGTCACTTACGATGTAAGGACCTTCTCAATTTTTTGATAATTTTTCTAAATTTTTGGGTCGAGTACTATCTTGAATTCGTCGAAGGACAAGATCGCCGATGTTGAATGTGTGTTTCCTTACTTTCTTGTTGTATGCTTTTCTTAGAGTGTCGTGGTATCGCCCCAAGTTTCCAATGGCATGGTCTCGAGTTTCTTCGATCCAGTTGAGATTACATAGAAGTCCAAGTTCATTTTCATCATCTGTGACTTATTATCTAGCAGTTGGGAGATCGAAGTCTGATGGAGTAATAGCTTTTGTACCAAAAGCCATCATAAATGGTATGTAACCAGTGAAGGTTCAAGGTGTTGTCCTATATGCCTATAAAATATTAAGTAGTTCTTCAGCCCATTTGCCTTTCTTTTTATCGAGACGTTTGCGTAAGCCTGACTTGATGCTCTTATTGATAGCCTCGGATGGCCATTACCTTGTTGATAATAGGGTATCGAAGTAGTTAACTAGATCTTGTATTTATAGAGGAATTTGTGGACTTTAATGTTGATGAATTGTTTGCCATTATCCAATCTTATCATTTGTGGGCAATCGAATCTAGTGATGATGTGCTCCCATAGGAATTTGATTACTTCATTTTCATTAGTGTGACAAAGTTGTACAACTTTAACTCATTTGATGAAATAGTCTGTAGCTACAAGAACAAATTTTTTATTTCCTGACACAGGTAGAATGAACCAATGATATTGATTGCCTATCACTTAAACAGCTAGAGGACATTACTGATATGTAAGTCGAGGGTTAAACTTTTGATGTCTTGAGCGCGGATTTGGCATTTGTAGCATTTTTGAACAAAGTCTTCATAGTCTTGCCTCATCTTGGGCCAGTATAAACCTCAGGTAAATGTTTTATGTACTAGTAATTGACCTGAGACATGTGTGACACAAATTCCTTAGTGAAGTTCCTTGATTTTTATTTGGGCCTTTTTCTGTGTGTTACATTTGATCAGTGGGCCTCTAGCAATAATTCGGTATAGTACTCCTCCTTGGACATTGAATCTATAATATTTTGCTAACAGGGATAGAGTTTCTTCCATATTTTCAGGGAGGGTACGTATTAGAATTTAAATATGTGAGAAATGACTTTCTTCAATCTTTAGGATCGCTATCTTTAGCAACTTGGATTTGCATGACATAGCTTGTTTCGAGGCTGGAATGTTCAATCACTTTAATGACCAGCGTTCTCTTCTCACTATTTTTTATCATAGCAATGTATGCCAGCACATCAGCATGGAAATTTTTTGCTCTTGGAAAATAAGAAAATGTGGCTTTTGTGATTTTCTTTACCTTTTCTTAGGCCAGCAGGCCCGGCCCTGGACATAGGCCAATGAGGCGGCCGCCTAGGGCCTCCAATTTTGGCTCAAAAATAGGGGCCTGATAATTTGGTTACCTACTTACCTTAATA
The DNA here is from genome assembly GCA_014058105.1 of Kingdonia uniflora. Taxonomy (NCBI): domain Eukaryota; kingdom Viridiplantae; phylum Streptophyta; class Magnoliopsida; order Ranunculales; family Circaeasteraceae; genus Kingdonia; species Kingdonia uniflora. The sequence goes on from JACGCM010001272.1 coordinate 3,491,660, forward strand.
TGTTTGGGCCTAAAAAATAGGGGCCTCATGATGAGCCCAAAAGAAGTTCATTTTGGGCTTCTCTCTCATTTCTCAAGAACAAAAATACAACCTCTCTAAAGTACCTCCCTCTCTCTCTCTTTCCCCCATGATCATTAATCTGCTACAAACTTTGTAGAGTTGAGACGTTGCAATTACAAGTAAAGCTCAAGGTTTAGTACTTAATGTATGTATTTATATGCCTTAATACCTTATTATAGGGCCAATTTTATGCCCTAGCTGTAATTATCGAGCGCACTGAACCTCCCTCTAAGTGCGATTATATTATATAAGATGGTGGATTTCTTTTCCCAAATTTGGATTTTGGAGTTTCGGCAAGAGACATGATAGAAGATTGTTGTCCTTTATGATGTCTACATGTATCAAAATTCAAATACATCCAAATTTTGCTTTAGTGGGAACAAATTTATAATCACAGATTCCATGATCAATTGATCACCATAGACCATAGTGGATTGTGTTTAGGAAATCGAGTTGAAAATGAAAAGCAAGAATAATTCAAATTCGAATCCTAATTGTTTGAATAATGGTCCTAAATGTACTTTAGGTACTCTCTCTGACTCTCTGAAATTCAATTGCAGAAATTAGCGCAAATGTACTATTTTTTATTTCTGTGAATGAAATATTGAATTTTTGTATGTGTGGTGTTTGTCTGTGTTGTACAGATAGTGCAAAAAAGACGTAAACATCGAGTAAACCTATGCTGAATTGAAGGTTAGTGAGCTGAACCTAGTCTCTGTCTCTCTGACTCGTTAGTATTTATAATGTTGCCTAACAGTAGGCATCCTTCTGGAAGTTCAAAACGATAAAAAAAGTTACTAAGTTACATTTTTTTTTAGGGTAGGGGGGCCATTTTTTGAGTTCCGCCTAGGGCCTCCAAAACTACAGGGCCGGCCCTGTAGACTAGTGTAGCATAGTCAACCATTTTTCCTAATATTTTGAATGCTTTTTTGTAATAGTCGGCTACGAGTAATGATTCTACGTATACAGCTATTTCTTTTGCTCCCAGTGCAAATGCGAGGTTGAGGCCATGTAAGATAGCCTCATACTCTATTTTATTGTTTGTTGCATAAAATTTGAGTTTATTAGCTTTTTCAATTCTGTGATTGAATGGCGTAAAGAGAATAATACCAATCTCTGATCTTCTTGGTTTTGCAGATTTGTTTTTAAAGAGTCTTTATCCTGTCCTTTTAGACCATGGGTCTGGTTTTGCAATTGAGTCATCAGTTAGTACTTCTTTGAATTCCTCCTATTATGGTTCTTCAATAGGAAAGTCTGCTAAGAAGTCAGCAACTGCTTGTCCTTTAATCGATATTTGTGGCTCGAAGGAGATGTCGCATTCACCTCAGAAGAAAAACCATTGCTGAACCCTTTTAGACTTCTCTTTTTTGGAAAGCACTAGTTTGAGGGGGAATTTGGTGATGACCTTGATGGGATGTATCAGGAAATAAGGTAAAAGATTTTAAGAACTGTACACCAGGGCCAACAGCTGTTTTCAGTTGTTGTGTATCTTCCTTTAGAAGGGATACAAGTTTTACTAATGAAGTGGATTGATTTTTCTACTATGTTGTCTTCTCGAATAAGGACAAAATTGATTTAGTCATCTGTTGTCGATAAATACATTATGAGTACTTCGCCATCAATAGAAATACTCATTATTGGAGGACGCCCTAAGTATCTTTTAAGATCTTAAAAAGCCAATTCACATTTTGGGGTCTTGATGATTTCTTTGGGCTGCTTCTTTATCATTTGTGTTAGGTTTCCCCAAAGAAGATAAAGAAGTTTGCATCGATCAGATGATTTTGAGATAAACTTTAGAAGAGCTGCAACCTTCGCAATGAGTTTTTGGACAACTTTTTGGGTTCATGGAGATGGCATGGCCTCAAGTACTTTGATTTGTTCTGGATCAATTTCAATTCTTTGCTTGCTTACCAGATGCCCCAAGAATTTTCCTGAGGAAACCCCAAATTGGCATTTATTAGGGTTTAACTTCATGCGGTATGTATGAAGAATGTCGAAGATTATTTATAGGTGGTTACAATGATCTTCTCACTTTAGGATTTTGCAGAACATGTCGTCGATGTATACCTCCATAATTTTGCCCAAGTGATCTTTAAAAATTTTTGTGACGATTCGTTGATATGTTGCTCTTGCAATTTTTAATCCAAAAGGCATGACGGTGTAACAGTAAAGGCCCATTTTAATTACGAATGTGGTCATTTCTAGAACTTCTTCGGCAAGTGGGACATGATTATACCCCGAAGCTGTATCTATCATTGAGGGAAGCTTATGCTCTGCTATAGAATGGAGGAGGTGAAGAATCAATGGGGGGGGGGGGGGGGGGGGGAAGTTATCCTTTAGTGTAAATTTATTGGGTTCGATAAAGTTTATGTTAACCCTAATTTTTCTGTACTTCTTTAGGATGGCGACTATGTTCAAGACTCACTTGGGATATTTGTCTTCACGAATGAATCTGACTCAAAGTAGATTATCGATTTCTTCATTAACTATATCTCGTAGCCTAGGGGCTAGGCTACAAAGCTTTTATATTACAACATTTCTGGTACGAAGTTCAGCCGAAGGTGAGCAATAGAAGGATCAGTTCATGGTATTTCTTTAAAATATGCATGAGGGTTTCTCTTTCTTTTGGTGAGAGTTTAGAGAAAATAAAAGTATTTTTCCTAAGTCATTCGAGTCTATGGATTCAACAACTTTATTTTTATGTTGCTCGAATATTGGGGGAGGCTCTTTCTATAATTGCAATGCTTTTAGAAGTTTTGAGGCATGAGAATTTGTGGGGGTATTTTTGCATCGGTGCTACAACCTGACTTCTTTTGATTTTGTAAACTCTGTGATCAGTCGAGATGCGTAAAGCTAGATGATATATCGAAGGTACTGCCTTAATTGAGTAAAGCCAATTTCTTCCCAGGATTCTCAGGTATTTTGATTTGGCATTATTGACGATGAACTTGCCAAAGGTTGTTTCTGGTCCTGCCTAAATAGGCAACGTGATTTCTCCCAAAGCAAATTCTTTTGAACCATTGAATCCTATGATAGTTGAGGTTGAAGCTTTGATAGAATCTTTAAAGCCCAGGACATCGACCGCTCTTTTAAATAGTACATCTACTACACTTCTTGTGACCATGAGGAGCGTGTGTAAGTATTATTGTCCTACTTTGAGCATTATCATCAATGGGTCATCATGTGGGTATTTCATAGGAGTGGTATCGTAATCCTCAAAAGAAATGTGATATGGGCGCTTTGCTTTGCTGAAGCTAGGCAGATGTTTGGTAGATTTTTCATAAGAAATCGCCTTGTATCATGATGTGATTTTGTCATATTTCTTTCGTTTCTTGCCTTTTTTAATCGCGATCATGTATAGATGGCGAGTTTGACCTTGTCCTTGCCCTTTTTTACCCTCCTTTCTTTTTGTTTCTACTTTGAGAAATTTTTTGACATCGATCACGTATTCGTAGAGCCTCCCTGCCATGATAATACAAATAAAAATGTGTATGAGTGAATAAAATTTATTAGTCTCATGGCTATGAACATTGTGATATTAGCAAAAGGGCTTATTCGGGACGTCAGGGATTTGTTGTGCTTCACAAAAGAATTCATCTCCCTTTAGTATGGGTAAGATAACCGAGATGGTTATTGTCATTTGAGGTAAAATTTAGATTGGTCTATCTTTTCTTCCACATTTTCCTTTAACGTTTTCATTAGATTTCCCACGTTGTTTTGTGACAGCATTGTTACTAAGTTTGAGGTGTGGTGGTGAAAAGACATCGTTGGAATGAATAATAAAAGAGCTTTTCATCTTATCTTTCTTAGATCATTTGAGCCTAATGTAGTTGTTAACGACATTTATCATTTTTGTAACTGTTTTGGGCTTGTGAAGAGTGAGTTCTTCTCAAACTTTAGAATTGATGTGGAGTCGAAAGTAAAGGCTGGTATTACTTTTAGATCCGAATTCCCAATCTTCCTTGTTTCTTGCAAGAAATGCTTGTATAAGTTTGTGAGGGTTTTATTTGCACCATGTTTGAAAAAGAATAGAGAATCAACTATTATCTTTATTTCATTGGCATACACATAATTTGATTCGAACAATTGTTGTAACTGGGCAAAGCTAGCTATCGATCCTTTGGGATGGTATGAAATCATCAGAGAGGTTATTCTTTGAGGCTCATGTTGAATAAACGGCATAACATATGATCGAGCTTAGAGTATAGGTTGATTACTGCTTTAAAGTGATAGACATGGGTGAAAGGAATGGTGAGGCCTGCATATTGATGAAACTTTGGCATATGAAAGTTATCTAGAATAGGCATAACCTCGAGGTAAGGGGATTTGTTTTGATCCTGTCTAGAGCGGATCTTCGACTAGCATTGCTGGAATGTATGGCTTGAATCTGATTGTTCATGTTATTCAAAGTAGTGAATTATAGGAGAAGGTTTGGTGTTGTTGTTGCTTGAGAATCAAAATCTCCTTGTCCTTCAGGGCCCAGCTATTCTATGACTGGTTGCCTCAGAGGAGGTGGTGGGGTCTGATGGCAAGTACGTCCACTTCCCTGGGTGGTTGATGCTGATGATATGAGTCCAAATTGTTGTGATACTCTGTCTGGGTTCCTTGATCGTGAGGGGTTCGGTGTCATTCCTCCCTTGGTACATTCTCCCTTTAGGAAGCTCATGATCGGTGATCACTTCGTACGGGTAAGGGTAAACCTTGTCGAGTAGTGAATCGATCATGTTGTCTTCGCAGACTTTCTATTTCTTTTTGATGTGTTCGGCTCTGCTATTCCAGGGCTTCCCTCTTCTCGTCTCTCTCAACTTGGAGGGCTTAAGCATAAATTCTTTGATCTTCGAGCCACTGGATCCTGTCAGATTCCATCTGCTTCTGAAGATCAATAACAATATTGTGTAGGTTGGCTGTTTCTGGTTGGATAGTTGCTGGAATGTCCTCATTGTTCCTTTGGGTACTAGAGGCACTTATGAGGCTCATATTGATCATGGCAGTAATTGTTCAGAACAAAATCAGGTAAAGAAAAGGTAAGGTTTCCTGTTAATGGCGCCAATTATAATGGCTAGTTTTTTTGTTGGTAAACTTTACCAATACTTTAGTGAAGAGACTTCTACTTAGCTTTAAGTAAAAACTATGCACAATAGATTTTATGTGGAAACTTAGTGAAACCTAAAAAAAAACCATGACCTTGAAGAGGATTTTGTAATCTGAATCCACTATGTACTAATCTATTATACTTGTAGAGAGATTTAGTAAAGTATTATAATGAAGTTTAGACAGATCTTCTATAGAGTATTGACATATGCTCTGCCTATATTTATAGATGGATACAGGCAGTTACAAATATTTTTCATATCTTTATTGGTGGTGGGCGAACATCACGGATCATGTGCAACGGCTCTATTTAACCAAGTGTAATGGCAACTTGTAGAGGGTCAAGATCTATAGTTGTGGTCATGACGTCTTCTCGAATGATCGAATAACTTTGACATGATTTTGCTAGCTTGTCCTTATCGAATCTAGGGAATATGCTACTATACAAGTATCCATACCGGCCAAGCTTCTAAAGAACTCATACTTTTCTTTTGTGAGAACCTTCATCATCATATCAGCTGGATTTGAATCCGTATGAACTTTATCCAAATTCATCAAGCACCTCTCTAACCCATCACGTATCCATTAATATCGAATCTCGATATGTTTAGTCTTTAAGTTAAATATGGCATTTTTACTCAAGTTTGTGGCACTTTGGCTATCATACTTGCCCACATACTTGTATTTTTTAAACCCAACTCGCATAGAAAATGCTTCATCCACAACATCTCTTTACATGCCTCGGTGGCGACAAAATACTCGACCTCGGTAGTAAATAAAGTAATACCTTTTTACAATCTTGATTTCCATGAAATAGCTCCCTCGGCAAAAGTAAACAAGTATCCCGATGTAGACTTTCTACGATCAAAATCACTGGCAAAATCCGAATCCGTAAACCCCTCCAACTCGGGTTTAGATTTCGATGGCATAAACATACCATGGAAGTGCCTCTAAGGTACCGAAGTAACTACTTAATGGTTCCCAATATCGCTTCCCCGAATTTGTAAGAAATCTACTTACCACACCAATAGCATGTGCAATATTCGGCCTTGTACATATTATTGCATACATATGTCTTACCACAACCGAAGCATTTGGAACCTTTTGCATATCTTCATTATTCTTCTTGCTTGTAGAACATTCCTTGGAGCTTAGCTTGAAATGACTTGCAAGTGGAGTGCTAACGGGCTTTGCATTCTTCATGTTAAACTTTTTAAGTACACGCTCTATGTACTTCTCTTGAGATAGCCATAGATTCTTTACCTCTCTATCCCGCTTGATTTTCATGCCTACCATTTACTTTTTCGGACCCAAGTCTTTCATATCAAAGGACTTGCTCAAGTCGTTCTTCAGCCGGCAAATCATGTTAGCATCTTTTCCAACAATCAAGATATCATCAACATAAAGCAAAAGAATAATGAGATCACCATTAGGAAACCTCCTAGAATAAACACAATGATCAAATGTCGATCTTTGGTACCCGTGCTCCACCATGAAAGCATCAAACTTCTTGTACCATAATCTAGGCTCTTTCTTTAGCCCATATAAAATTTTGTGTAGTCGACATACCATTTGTTCCTTTCCCTTGACTTTAATCCTGTGAGGTTGCTTCATATAAATTTCTTCTTCCAAATCTCTATGGAGAAATGCAATTTTCACATCTAGTTGTTCAACTTCAAGGTCAAAATTTTCTGCTAGACCCAAAACAACCTGCATAGAAGAGTGTTTTACTATCAGCGAGAAGGTCTCATCAAAGTTGATTCCCTTTCTTTGACCAAATCCTTTTAGCACAAGATGTACCTTATACCTCACCTTCCTGTCGCTTTCATTCTTTAACTTGAAGACCCATTTGATCTTCAATGCTTTTCTACCCTTTAATAACTTGACCAACTTATAAGTATGGTTCTTACGCAATAAATCAATCTCATCTTGCATAACTTTTAACCACTAACCCTTTTCTTTATGGCCTTGAACTTCTAGAAAACTTTCCGGTTTGCCATCACTTGTGAGCTTCACATACTCATTAGGATAGTACTTAGTAGAAGGTGTATGCACTCTTACAGATCTTCTCAATTGTGGTTCAATAACTTCTTCATTTGGTTCTTGCTCCCCAACATCATCGTCATCATCAATAGGAGCACGTTCATAATTTTATTCATCCCCACTATGAGCATCTTCATTATGTTCTTCATTTTCATCTCTATCATCATAATCATCATGGTGCATGGGTTCAAGAGGCATAGGATGTGAAAAATCAGCAACTACCCTTTGAGGCTCATCCCCCATATCATCCTTCTCAAAGTCTTCAAATGTTTAATTTTTGTGAAAAACAACATCCCAACTTCAATGTAACTTCTTGCCAATTGGATCCCATAAACGATACCCAAATTCATCATCACCATATCCCACGAAGATACATGGTTTAGACTTGGAGTCTAAGTTGGAACGAAGTTCATCGGAAATATGCATATATGTTATGCAACCAAATACCTTCAAATGTGAATATGACACATCTTTCTTGCTCCATATCTTTAGTGGAACTTCTCCTCCAAGTGGTATAGAAGGTGAACGGTTGATTAGATAACAAGCGGTGTGCATAGCTTCCCCCCTAAAATAGTTTTGGTAATTTTGTACAAGCTAGCATACTTCTAATCCTCTCCACGATAGTTCGGCTCATCCTTTCAGCCACTCCATTATGTTGAGAAGTACGTAGAACCGTACATTGGTGCCTAATCCCATGTTCACTAAGATAATTTGTGAACTCCATAGATTTATATTCACCCCCATTGTCGGTATGAAGACACTTGAGAAGCTTTCTGGTTTGTCGCTCAACCATGGCATAAAACATCTTGAAAATACCAAAATACCTCATCTTTCTTCTTCATAGAAGAAACCAATACCATCTCGAAGCATTATCTATAAATGTTACAAAATTGGAAACACCACCAAGAGACTTGACATTATGTGAGAAAATATTGGAATAAACAACATCTAGAATTTTAGTTTCATGTTTTGAACTACCACTTTTAAGAAATGAAACTCTATGCTGTTTACCGGCTAAACAATGATCACAATAATCTATAGGCGTACCTTTGATATTGGGAAGGAGATCTCTCTTGGCCAAAATTTGGAAACCCTTTTTACTCATATGACCAAGTATTTGATGCCATTAAACTGATGACAAAATCTCTAAGGCCGAATTTAATCCGTCTTCACATAACCGTGCCTTCATCTTGTAAAGTGTACTTATTTAATTCACATCTAGCCACTACAAGAGAACCTCTTGTCAATTTCCACTTTCCTTGACCAAAGTTGTTATCATATCCTTCATCATCAAACTTTCCAACTTAAATAAGATTTAAGTGAAGATCCAAAACATGTCTTATATCTTTCAACATAAGCTTTTGACCTCTACTAGTTGTAATGAGTGCATCACCAATACGCATAATTTTGGAGACATTATTATTCCCCACTTGACCATACCAAAATTGCTGGAGTTATAAGATGAAAATAATTCATTACTTGGAGTAGCATAGTAAGAAGCACCCGTATCGATCACCCACTACATATCTCCATTTATGACACCAAAGCAATCTTCATCATATGTTGTAAGCACCACCACATCATCACCGGTAGAACAATCGAAGTATCTTTGGCCTTTTTATTGATTTTTCCCATCTTTTTTCTCCTGTTAGAATTTTTGCCAATCTTTCTTCATATGGCATTTCTTCCCACAACAGTGGCATCCAATATTTTTGTTCCTTGATTTTGATCTTCCTCTCGACTTGTCATAATTTTGATCATACCTCCTAGTAGATCTTCCTCGTTCTTAACAAGCCAGTACTTATGATTGATAAGGACCCAATGAATTTTTTCTCACTTCTTCATTCAACAAGCTGTTAGTAACTTGGCTTATTGTGATAATACTATTCGGTGCTGAATTGCTTAACGATACTACCAATGTTTCCCAACTTTCCAGTAACGAACTAGGCAATAACAAAGCTTGCAACTCATCTTCCAACACCATCTTCATAGATGCCAATTGATTCACAATACTATGAATCTCATTAAGATGCTCCACGATCGATGAACCTTCTTTAAACTTCAAATTTACTAGCTTTCTAATCAAGAAAACTTTGTTCCCGACCGTCTTCCATTCATAAAGATCATGCAATTTGTTCTAAAAAATTTGTGAAGAACTCTCATTTGACACATGGTGAAAAAAATATCATCCAACTATTGTCGAATAGTTCTGATCGTTTTTCTATCCATCTTTTCCCAATCATCGTCGGACATATCTTTTGGCTTGCTTCCGACCCCTTCAATGGGTACATAAAAATCCTTGCAATAAAGCAAGTTTACCATCTTCGGCTTCCAAATTGACAAATTATTACTGCTGAGGCTAACCATTATTGCATCCATCATGAATTACACACGAACACCACCAACCACGACTCTTATTCCACTTGTTAGGAAATTATGACTTTCCCACTATGTGTAATTCAGCGATAAGCAAAAGAAACACATGATTTTTACGGCTAATGCTTATTAATTACCACGGTTTCATCTGTGGCTAATACTCGCTATTTACTACAAAACTAGCCATGGCTAAAGTCATTTTACAAAAAAAAAAATGTATATATATATTTCAGATTTGTGCAGCCATTATAATCACTCGAAACCTCTAAAATAGCCCTTTCTAAATACACCATACAATTCATGTTCGTTTTGTGAACTTAAAAATGGAACTAGTCTAGTTGGTAAGTGATAGACCAAAATTCCCAAGGATTGAGAATAAAACCTGTCGCCTCAGCTGCCTCAAGGTGTTCACTAAAAGATCGGGACTGCAATGAATGCCAGCCCAGCAACCATTGACAAAAAATTTGATAGCTTGATCAATAACTGCAGGGGAAAATTCCTAGATGGAAAAAGAAATAATATTGATAAAAAAAAGAGAGTATATAATAAAGAACAAGAAATAATTAAATCAGTATGCGTATATCTTTAAAGAAAGTAACTCAAAATTTTTAGTACTCCATTCTTCTAAGAATTCCAAAATTGGTACATATTATGCAGAATAGTACTTGTCCTTCTGGTGTCTCTGCAGGGCACATCATTCCCAACTGTGAATTATGCAGCTGACGAGGTTTTGCCAATTTCCCTAGTCAAACAGGAAAAAGAAAAAAGAAAGAAAGAAAAAGTAAAATAGGGCAATGAATGTGCAAAACATTACTTACTAAAACAAGATATCATGTGAGTAGAAGAGATTTTACCTTCGCGACCTATGGGTGAGTTTAACTTTCTCAAGTGGGACAGAGTAGATGCATATGTTAAGCGATTCAACACCTATCAAATGGTTAAAATTTCACATGATTCACATTACAACAACAACCATTGTAACATGCATGTTGGTACTCAAAACAGTTATGCCATTGCATCCAACTGCAAGTTCCAAACCGGAATTTGGCTTATGAGAGGAAATTGATGTCTCCAATGAAGATACTGGCCTGCCTAAGAACTTTCCGGCAAGGGTACAAACTCATTTTAGCTCATCCAGAAGACGGACATTCACAACCCTAAGTTGCTACTCTTCTAAAGAGATTTCACCCAGCATTGCACATTTTAATAAAAAGAGTACTACGGATACAATTAGTATTTGCTACTAACAAACATAGTTTTATTAGTTAAATCATTTGAAACCAAAATTCGTCCACTCAGCAGAATCTGAAATCTATTTTAATTCATGTGTAGATTAACCATATAAACCTTACAGGGCAATTTGCCTAGTAAATCTGTTAAAGAAAAAATCGGAAAAATCCTAAAAGATACTTGGCAATGTGTTTGCTTATGCTGCCTAACTAATCATCTTACGGCTGCATTGTGATGGATTTTTCCATTAACTTTTCTCCTTTAATGTCAAAAAAGGTTTTACCATACCTTTAGCCATTCACCTATGAGGGGATTTTTTATTGTACAAAATCTAAGGTAGAAAATATGCCTATACCAGCAAAGATGCTCAACCAAAATAGCATATATACTTTTTTTTAACACCTTTGAGAAAGTCGTTTATGATAAGAAAAAAATTGGCAATTTTCCAAAAATTAAAAGTTGTGGGCTACAGTATTACTCACTTGAAGTAACAGGGATGTCTTCACACAGAGGATGCCTCCAGGGAAGGGGATCAGGTTAGTCAGATTGACACCAGTGCTCATGTTCTTAAAGTTAATAGTTGTAATTACATCTTCAGCCCCATCACAGTTGATCAATGACCAACCATCGTCATTGAATCCATTAACTACGTCATTGAAACCCCTACAAGAATGTTGAAGTAAGAGATGAAGTTTACAGAGTAGTTTCAGATAAAAGTAAACAAAAAAGAAAAGAAATAGTGATCGCCTGCTTAATCTTTGACTAAAAGTTTTTAAGTAGCAGGTTGCCTACCCATACTATATACCACTTCACTACTTGTCTCCTGAGCTACTTGTCTGATGTGATGCAATGCCTTCAAAAGGAAGTGTTTAATTAGTTGGTTCTCAGTGTGGGAGAACAATTACTTAAATAAATGTAAAACAAAAACCAGCTGAGATGTTAATAACTGGGACATGCATATCTATTACTCAAGATTCTATGGCAACAAAATAACAGTAATATAACTAATTGAGATAATATTAAAGCAGCGGAAAAGAGAAATAATCCAAGCTAAGAGAAAATATAGGGTTCAAAAAAATTAAATCACTTACGGCAATTGTCAGTTCTTGAGTTATAACTTCAGAAGGCTGATAAAGTGGCCGTAAGACCTCAGGTACACTTCAAGCCTTAACAATGAAAAATATCATAAACATATGGTATAGAAGTTACATATACTTCAAAATTTCACACAAATGACTGATAAAGTGGCCGTAAGACCTTAGGCACACTCCATGCCATTTGGAAGATTTCATGCAGAAGTTAGCAGTTATACCTCAAGATCCAGGTGGTCGACAATGTGAATGATTAATCCTCCCCCATCACATGGTCCTTTACAAGATATGTATGATGATGATATTAACCAACACATAAACATAAATGAAGTGATTAACAACTTAGGTGAATGGCACTGGGATAAAGGGATACTACCTACCATTATATGTTGGGAAATTTGGAAAACTAGATGCAAATTCAGGTTTGATGAAGTCCATATAACTTAAGAAAAATCATTATGAGCATAACATCACTGCATGCATACAAGACTGTTTGAGAAACTCAAAACTTGCCTCTGATCACAATTTCTCAGATTCTCTTTTTGTTAATCAGCTGAAACTGAAATCTAAGAAACTTGTTATTAGGAGATGTATTGTGGTGAGATCGGTGAGACCACATGCTAGTTATTTTAAAATAAACACTGATGGTTCTGCTATAAGAAACTCAAGTGGTGTAGGGGGTATTGTCAGAGATCACAGGGGGTGTGTTTGTGTTTACTTTCCAGGCTACTTTAGGGACTGTTACTGACACTACATCAGACTGTATGGACTACTCCTAGGATTGCAGTATTGTCAACAGAATGGATGGTTCTCTCTTATAGCTGAAGTAGAGTCTGAAGTCATTGTTAACTGGTTTAATAAACAATGCAGGATCCCTAGCAGGTTTAGTGGACTTTGGCAGAGAATAATGCACATTGGAGATCAAATACATTCTCTTTTAAAACATACTTTTAGAAAGGGAAACCACTCTTCAGATGGACTTTCTAAAGAGGGCAGTCAGCAGATCACTAGACTTCATTGGCATGTTAACAGTCTTTCTCCTAGGGTAAAAGCTGCTATGAGAGTAATAAGAAAGGCTTAGTTTTTTTAAGATAATATATTTTCATGAGGCTCATGTGCATGTCCTCTCCATGTATTGTTTAAGATCCATCAATAAATTATTATTTCCCAAAAAAAATACAAAAAATAAAAATAAAAAATTGGAGTCATCCAAAACAGGTAAATATATTTTACCATGAACATATTAAGGATCATTGTTTAATTATCTCATGAGTCATAACCCTTTTCAAAGTAGTCATAGCTACAATCCAGACTTACCTTGTTGGAATTGGCCTTGTTGTTTATTTGTAAAGGAACGCCAGATGGAGTTTGTGAAAACCTGAAATGAAAAACATAAGATTCGGCGCTTACATAACATTTGGAGTAAACACTAGAAACTAGATTGACTGGAGCAAAAGTTATAAGAAGAGCCTGAAAAGATATATTGTTGACCTGATTTCTATTGAGTCATTTTACTTTCCTCAACTGGAAAGGGAATTCATGCACGAAAACTAGCGAAATAAGCCACATAAGAGCAACCACTGCCAAAGCTCGAATATGTACAACATAAAAGCCACATAAGAGAAAATATGTCTTCAAATCCCATTGATACAACAAGTACAACATTGGATTACAAAACACGTACAACAATTAAACCCATAAAATGCCTCATATGTAATTAAGTCCATGAACTCAAAGTCTAAACTTTTAACTCGAATTACAAAATAAGTACCTAAAAAATTATTTGATGATCGCCTTTTCTAACTCTAGAGCTCCATTAAGAGAATCTTTTATGTGATTTCTTTAGTTCTTAAGAAATCATACCGCGTTTGACTTCTGCTTTGATCCTTTGATTTATTTCTTCATTAAGTTTCTGAAAAAGAACATTCAAAGAATAACATAATTGTGTACTAGTGTATTTTTTTTAGGCTGAATAACACATACCTTCATGGCTAGCCATTGACGGTCATTACGGGGTTCAGATTTCTTAGTGAAATAAACTTTTGGCGCTCCAGGCTCCATATTGAATATCTTGCAAAATGGTAGCCAATGTGCCGTGAAACGAAAAGCTTCTAAGAGAGCGTAAAAAGGATCTGAGTCCATGGTTAATAATGATATTAAATGACTTAAAACAGATAAGGTATCCCAAATTTCTTCTTTGGTGTAAGTAATCATTACCTTCATAATGAAATCTGGTTGAAGTGTCCCCTCTCGCCCTTTAATGAAAATGGTTTGTTATTATACAGTGTCAAATCAGCTAATGAGATACTTAAGTATATACTATGGTTGGTTTAAGAATTGTTACCTTCATGTAAGAGTCAAAATCTTCCAGCTTGCTTCTCCTTTCTATTGACATCCCTCATGATTGCTTCACATTGATGGCGACTTTGTAAACTATCAAAGTTACTAATAAAAGGTTAAGTCCATATGAAATATATTTACCTGTTCTATTTCCAGACTCCTTGATATTGGACTGAGAAGTTGACTACATCTCAGATATATGGGAAAAAGATTTCTGAGAATTCTTTACTTTCTACTAAATATTAAATAGAATTTATCCTCTCCCTACCGCTTATTGATATCCCAAAACTATAAACTAATAAGCAAACTATTTAATTCACTCTTGAATTATATTGGATAAAACTTAACTGCGTACACTAATATTCTATATCAAGTAATACGAAATAAAATTGAAAATACAATACAAATAAAACATGCAACACTGATAAAAAGAAAATAGGGAAAAGACAAGGATTAGGTTTTTTAACAAGTACTAACCAGGTCTTCGTTGATGAAGTGACACTCTAAATTTTCATCCCAACCATCGTATAAGTTCTTCTTCTTTACTACATCTTTGACATTAATGTGGCGAAGCTGAGCTGCATCAGCAAGCAGAGACGACATGGTGGTTTTCCCCATACTTGGAGTACCAGTTACTAAAATGTTCAATTTTATTTTGCGATTTTGCGCCATGTGTACTCAACTTCCAAGAGAAGATAAGTTTGGTTTAAGTAGTTGTAAGCTCTCAGTTAGTCACTACTTATCATCATTAATGAAAATATATATTTTCTACACAAATCATCTGTATGAACACCCCATTGCTAAAATTTTACTCTGCAATACAATTACTAACAAAATCACTAGGTAAATATCTAAATAAAATTATCGTAAACCACATTACTAAAATTTCATCTAACTTTTCTCACATAGTGAAATGTGTAACAAAAAGATCAATTTTTTTTATAAGAACCTAATTTTCAACCAAAATATACAAACCCCAAACCTGAACAAGCATTCACTAAGTATCTATGTAATCATCACAAAATGTTGGTTCTTATCAAAATTAAAATCTTATCACCAGAGCCTCAAATTTTCCCTCAAAATTAAAACCCAAAAAAAAAACACCCAATTCAATTTTAATTAATCCCAAAAAAAAGCTAATTTTACGAATTATTACAAGTTTTTAGAGTTTTTGCCTTTAATTTGAGTTTTACCAACATGAATTTTATCATAAATAAATAGTACAACAAACCCTAATGATGAATTTGAAACCCTAATTGTAGTAATAACTAAATCTCACAAAAATCAAACCTGATCGAGCTTGGTGGGTTTATGTTTCCTCTTATTCACCAATGGTTTATTCACATCATCAGTTGGATAAAATTTTGGGGCTTTCTCAGTGGGTGTTGGTGTAACTGCTTTAACTGCTCTCACAGAGATTAGGTAACTGCTCCCAAGAGAGAGATGTCATGGATCTTAAAACACAAAGTGGATGATCTCAAGTTAGAGATTCAGTTATCCAATCAGAAATTAAAACTTATGAGATGGAGATTGAAAATCAAAAATTAAAACTTATAAGATTGGAGATTGGAAATCAAAAATTGAAACTTTGGAGATTCGAAGAAAGATATGTTCAAAGATTTTTAGGAGAAATTTGCTTCACAAATCTTAAAACACAAAGTGGGATGAGAGAGTTTTGAAACGAGAGAAATAGAAATCTGAAATTTTGTATCCCACGTTTTAGCTAGTTATTCGCCACGGTTTGGCCACGAACTAGAATTAGTGGCACCAAAAACAAATAGGTATATTTCTTTAGCTACGAATTTTGGGGTTTGATCATGGTTAGGTTTGTAGTATTTAACTACTGTTGTTACTGTGGCTAAAACTAATATAGACCGTGGCTGTTGGTCCATTTTCTAGTAGTTCACACCAATAGAGATGAATTTCTTTTCTTCAAGTTAAATTTCCCCAAAGTTATCTTTCTCTATAACTATCTCCAAGAGTACACACCATAATAGAAAAGACAAGGCTTTTCTAGAAGTCCCCATTTACCTTTTCAAGGTAAGAACTAAGCCCATTAAGTTTACGGGCTTCATCATGGGTTTGACTACCCAACAAGTACAACGGCGATGTGCATGATGAACAGTTGGTCTCATAGGACCTTTAGGTGATTTTTTATGCAGTACATAAGTGCAAGAGCTAGGCATCAGTTGTTAAATGCCATTCTTGCCTGTTTTATGCTTTGCAGTTTGCATCATCTGCTGTATTTGTTGTTTTTGTATGAATTAGATACAAATGCCAATATGGCTATATTTGAAGTGTACCAGGTGAATATCTACATAGGCTCATATTTAGCAAGTTATAAAAACTGTGTATTTTTAGTACTTGATTTTGGCCCGTTTCTATATTATATGAACGCGTTATATGTACTAACAGATCTTATCAATTGGAAAAAATTGTCATACTCTTTAAAGTTTACTCCAAGATGATATTCTATCATTGAATTCTTTTTTTTTCTAGCAAAAGGAATTTCATAGCAACCATAAATCCAATGCTCAGCTAAAGATAGTTTAATTGATTGATTTATCTAACGGACAAGTTTTTTTTGCTAAGTGATAAGTCAGGTGGTAATACACACGACCATGTATAGCAGGTTTTGGATGTTTTGTGTACACCTCTTTAATTAGGAGAAGTCTCCTAATTAAAGTCTAGTCAGGGTTTCTATTTATGCCAGATCTCTTCTCCTTTAAAAAAATGCCTAAGATTAGTTTATTTCCTATGTTGGTTTTAGTGAGAGCCTTAGAGAGAGAGAGATTGCAAAGTTTGGGGTAAATCTTATAAACTCTAGGTCTTTGATCTTTATTTTATGTAATTGAGAGATCTTAGTATTAATCAAGGTTAATTTAGCATCTGCATTAGTAGTTTTCTAACAATTAGTACCATAGCTAGCAAAATTTTACGTGGGGATTTTTTTCATTGACTGCTACAATAATTTTGGCGTTGCTACAATAATTTTGGTGTCTGCTATAGTGATTTTGTTGTTGTTACAGTAATTTCTATGAATTTTTTTCTTTTAGGATGAACGATGAGGAAGAAAATACCAAAGAAACTTATCAAACTCACACAATAAAAGAATTTAAAATTAGTAGAGGAATCAATGGCGTTGTTAGTAGAATTAAACATGATGGTGATTAAGCAACTTGAGGTGATGTTTGCCAAATTATGTTCGGCATATAGTTTTGATGGTGACGGAAGATTTATTGGCGCTATCGTAGATGAAGTAGAAATAGGAGAAAAGAAAATTGTCGAAAAAGCAAGGTTAGAGGCGGGAGTTGTGACTAAGGATTCATAGAAATTCGTTGGAGATGGAGGGGTTCATTGTGAGATTGATCTAGTAGGTGGGAAAGACGGAGACATATCGGAGAGTTCTCGATCAAAAGATAATGATGAGGTTGTGACAATGATGTAAGGGGTTCACATGATCAACGATTCTAATCATCAAGCCCAACTGAAGAAGACCGACCTCAATCTAAAACCCTTGCCAAGAATTTGACAAATGATGGGAAAATTAAAGCAAAATTCCTTTCCATTGACGAATGAAAGGTCGTTGGTGACTAGGGGGCTTTCGGTCTAAAGAGAGAGGAGCCTAGTGCAAAGGATATCAAAGAAACTTGCGAGTCGTTCGAATGTAGAGTGCACCATTCGAACGAGTCAGTAAATAGCTAAGCCAACAGTTCTGTCGTCAAAAATAGGAAAAATTAAGGGAGTCGTTCGAGCGTCTTTTGAGTTCGTTCAAATGAGAGAGACCAGACAGTTGGTGAAGACTTTACTGGTATACTGCAAGGGCAATACTAGCATGCACAAGAAGACGTAATTATTTTGAAGTTTATTGATCTATTTTGGCAAGAGTTTGAAAATCGTTTAAGTACTGTGATGTACAAGTTTTTGGGCAATACGAATAGTGCTCAACATAGGCTTTTTTACAACAAGATAGTATGTCATTCTGCAGGCAAATTCATTAGGTATGGCAAGTACCATGGAGGAGTTCGCATTTTTAGTGTTCTCCGAGCATGTATGACAATAAAAAGGTTTTTGGTAACAAATGAAATTTTTGGCACGACAACACTTTCTTTTTTCACATGCAGAGTCAGTAGGTATGGAAAGTACCAAGGACGGATTCAGACTCGTCTTATTCCTAGAGCTACTTCTTTTTAGTTCAAAATTTGTGGTCAAATATTATGCAGCAAGGGAGAGTTGATAGGTCACGGGGTCGCCACGAAGATGATTCTTAGGTTTCAGAAAAGTCTTTAATGAAGTTGGATCCATTTTTATTTATGAGGATTATATCGAGTTACATAATTCATGGTCAAATTCTTCTTAGAGAGGGAGGAGTTGGGATAAAATTTAGAGTAAAAAAACATTAGGTTGTTCTTGGAGGTATGCTAAACCCTTGGACTTTTGTAAAAAAATTTCCAATTACTAAAGGAACTATTTTTCCCCATAAAAAATGGGGGTGCAAGTAGAGGTGCCGGGTACCCCTATACCTCCCCCTTCCAAAATAAAAAAAATCTGCCCCTATACAGATGATGCGTTACCCAATCAATTACATATATTAACGAGTTATGGAAAATTTCGTGGCCGTCTCCCCACTTCTTTCAGTGTGCATTTTTTTGGCGACTTCCTGATTTTCTCACCAGAGTTATTGGTCGAACTCTTCTTAAATGGGGAGAGTTGATAAGTCACATGGTCGTACCCACCACTACGCATAACACGTTTCGTACGTCTTGCTAATTTTTTTACCAGAGTTTGTCGTTGAACTCTTAGATAGAGAGAGTTGAATAAATCATGTGATCGTACCTACAACCATGCATAACATATTTCGTACGTCGTGTGCACACCTTCTTATTTAGTTCTTACTATTTACTTTAATTGCATTATAATTAGGAGAAGTCTCTTAATTAGAGTCTAGTTAGGGTTTCTGTTTGTGCTAGGTTTGTTCCCCTATAAAAAAGAGCCTATAAGATTTGTTTATTTCCAATGTTGGTTTTAGTGAGAGAAAAAGTTTAGCCTTAGAGAGAGAGATTGTAAAGCTTGGAGTAAATCTCATATACCCTAGGTCTTTGACCTTTATCTTATGCAATTAAGGGATCTTAGAATTAATTAAAGTTAATTTAGCTTTCGCGTTAGTAGTTTTCTAATACTAAGGATGGTATGATAAGTTCATTACTATCACTTTATTTGTTGTGCCTTTTGTTAAAGGGTAATTTATGAATCTCCTATCAATGAATATGTCAAATTATATCAATAATGGAAAAAAAATTGATATCTTGGCCTTACCTACTTGATATGTGTGATAAGTGAGAAAAACCTACAAAGCAAACCATAACACCCTTGCAACTACGTGAGTTCTGGAGCTAATTCATATGTTGTTAATGGGCCCTATGAGAGTGAGTACTTTGGGAGGAAAGAAGTATATCTTGTATATGGTTGATGATTTTTCAAGGTTCACCTGGATCCCACTATTAAAATAGAAGTCTGACACGTTTGAAGAATTTCATACTATAGCCCTTAGGATACCAAATGAGTAGAAACAATTTAGAGTGAATGTGGAGGAGAGTTTAAGGATAATGATGTGATTGAGTACTATTGTGCTAATGAGATCAAACATGAATTTTCAGCACCAATCACACCGTACCAAAATGGAGTATCAAAATGAAATAATTGAGTTCTACAAGAGATGGGGCGGGTATTACTCTATGGAAAGAATGTTCCTAATCATTTTTTGGGAAAAGCTATCCACACATCGTCTCACATTATAAATAGATTTTATCTTCATCCTCTTACACTTAACACGCCCTATGAACTTTGGTTTGGAAAGAAGCTGAACTTGAAATACTTTCATGTGCTTGGAAGTAAATGAAAGTAGGGCTTATCGAGTTTACAACTTGAAGACCAAGATGGTAATGGAGTCAATTAATGTGGTAGTTGATGACTCGATATTTCTTGGACAAATAGATAATGGAGATAATAATGCACAAGAAGAAACTTCGTCAACCTCTTCTATTGTGGCTTAAGATATCGTGCTACCTACGAAAATTGTTGTACGTCTCACGCTGAAACTTCTTAAACACCGCCTAGAAAAATCTTGATACCTAATGCTACTATCCATACTAACCCTCATCAGAATTGTGGTGCTCCTAGATACCTTAATAATTATGAATGTCCTATGCTTCATGAGTCTGCTAGGTGCGTAAGGTATCATTGCTCTATGCTATATGAGATAGTAGAGAGTCTGTTCTACGTGTCAATCATTGAACCAACCAACGTGAAATATATTTTATCTGATGAATACTGGAATAACGCCATGCAAGATGAGCTAAATAAATTCAAGCGACAAGATGTGCGGGACTTAGTATCACGACCGTCAAATACTAATATTATTGGCAATATGTAGATTTACAAGAACAAGTTTAATGAGAATGGTGATATCGTACGAAATAAAGTAAGGTTGGTAACTCAGGTATACAATCAAATAAAAGGGGTTGATGTAGAAGAAACCGTTGCTCCCAAAGCTAGACTTGAATTTATTCGTATACTTTTGGCTATCGCATGTCACAAGAACTTTAAGCTATATCATATAGATGTCAAAGTGCGTTCCTGAATGGGCTACTTGAGGAAGAAGTGTATGTAGCTCAACCAAAGGGGTTTGAAGATCCACATCATTCAGAGTATGCGTATCATTTGAAGAAAGCTCTTTATGGACTAAAACAAGCTTCTCGAGCATGGTATGATAGACTTTCAAATTTCTTACTTGGAAAGGGGTTTATTCGAGGGGGAGTTGATAAGACGTTATTTATTCAGCGAGAAGGAGACGAAATATTTATTGCTCAGGTATATGTAGACGATATTATGTTTGGATCCATGTCTGATTCACATGCCAAGGCATTCAGTGAATTCGAGATGATCATGGTAGGGGAATTAACCTACTACTTAGGTTTCCAAATCAAGCAACGGGAGGATGATATTTTTGTATCTTAACCTAAATATGCTAAGAATCTTGTAAAAAAGTTTGGTCTTGATTCTGCGAAACATGCTAGAACACCAATGAGCACTAGTACCAAATTGAGTAAAGATTTGGCAGGTACTGATGTTGATCACAAGACGTATAGGAACATGATAGGAAGCTTGTTGTATCTTATAGCTAGTTATCCGAATATTGTATTCAGTGTATGCATATGCGCTCAATATCAAGCAAGTCCTAAGGAGTCTTATTTACATACTGTTAAAGAAATTATTCACTGTCTCTGGGACTTTTGAGTTTGGATTGTGGTATACTCATGATATAACATCTGAGATTATTGGATACTTAGATGCTGATTGGGCCAAAAAATTTGATGAAAGGAAGAGCATTTCTAGAGGATGTTATTACATTGGGAATAATCTTGTTGTATGGCAAAGTAAGAAACAAAATTGCATTTCACAGTCTACTGCAAAAGTAGAATATATTGTTGCAGGAAGTTGAAGTACCCAACAAGTCTGGATGATGGAAATGTTACATGATTACGGCCTAACTTAGGGAGTATTATCACTTTATTGTAATAATACAAGTGCTATCAATATTTCCAAGAACCCTGAACAACATTTGAGGACCAAGCACATCTACATCAGATTTCATTTCATTCGAGACCTTGTTGAGCGAAAGATTGTGATTATTGAGTATGCTGGTACGGAGAACCAACTTGCTGATCTCTTCAACAAACTTTTGGACGTTCTTCGGTTTGAAATTCTCAAATGTGTTAATGGTGTTTGTTCCATTGAGAAAATCTCTCCGGTCATCTTGATTATTTGTGTCATTTATTTGTGGACAGCGTTAGGTATGTGTTTTTTCTTTTGTTCTTATTGTTTATTTCTCCTTATTTTTGCATTAAATTCTATCTTGGCCACACATATGCATGATCAGGATTTAGGTATTCGTGATATATTCATCTAATGCTCGAGCTACTTGGTACAATTTGTTCTTCACTAGAGCCAACAGTCCCTGAATCTAGTCGTAAGTAGAAACCTTGAGGATAAATGTAGAGACTTCGTTACCTAATATTATGTGAGGATCAAACCATTTTGTGCAAGCTTCGAGTGTTATTAAATAAATTATTTCCAGTAAAATCTCTTTTTCTTTATGATTTTATTATTTTATACATTAATCAATTGTTGGTGGCGACATTTAATTCAAGTTAAAATACTAAAATATTTTCTTTATTTGATTCGAGGTGAAACAAGAAATTGTATGAGGCTTAGGACATGATTTTAGGCATTGCTATTGAGCCATCTTTAGCCTTTGAATACTTAACCCAAATGGTTTAATCACTTGCTACCCTTTGAGCCCAAAATAAGCCATTTCTTTGTATACTCCAATTCTTATTTAACTTTTTGTTTTGAGGACAGGAAGTAATAAAGTATGAGGGAAGTTGTGTAAATTAGTGTTGCTTGCACGACTTAATTTTTAAAAGTGTAAATTTAAATAGAGCTAGAAGACCAAGTATATCTCTAGAAACATCACATTAAAAAAAAAAAAAAAAAGGATAGAGGTATCTCGATATCAACAAGAAAGGTTTTGGTTTGTCTCATCTCGTGTATGTGAAGTCCTCTGGTTATCTCATTTAAAGACGGTGATTGAATTAAGACCGCTGGACAAGTCATCTACAACCAACTACCAAGGAGATAAGTTGATAAGTAGAATTTGATAAAGGAAAGGATATAAATCGTTTTAACTGCCTTTGTTGTTAAATTTATTTTGCTTTCTCGTTCGGACAAGTTTTATGTTCGTTCGAACAACTTCTGGGAAAAGACAACCTTTTAAAATGAGTTTCAATCTGCCTCTGTTTGAAAGGATTATTCGGGTATCTCGTTCGAACGAGTCTCGGGAAAAACTATTTTGAGTATTTAAGTAAACCTTGCTATGTTTTTTCTCTTACCAAATTTTTGACCAAATTTATTTTAGAGCTTTATATCCTTTATAAGAGAAACTAATCAAGATCAATCAAAAAACTAAAACCTTGAGCACTACACCAATTATTTTTGCAAAATACCACGGACTCTGTCTGTGTTAAAATATTATTTGCCACGGACTTTGGCTGTGGTGGAGGTCTGTAGTAAAAAGTACGTAGCAATTTTTTTGCCACGGACTTTATACGAGCTTAATTTACTGTTTTGCCACGAATTTAATCTGTGGTTAATTTATTAATAAACCGTAGTATAATATAAAGCAATCCACAATCTCAATCCGTGGCTATTTATTTACTACTAAAAGAGTGCGTGGTAATTCTTTATCATTTTTTCAAAAAAAAATCACAAATATATCAAAAAAATTATCATACCATAATTCATACAATAATCATAAACTCGTACATTCATCAAGCAATCATAAACTCAGGTTCATACAACAATACATGTTTATGTTACCTTTAATACTATACATACTGATAACTCAGATCGTCTCTGGACCCCTCCAATAGTACCAAACGTACACATCCGTCCTGCAGTAAAGAGAAAGCGATGGCCTAAGACATGATCCCCCCAATGAATATGAAAAGGACCACTAGCCGAGCATGTCAGTGGCACAACAACCTAACCATGTAATGTTATCAGTTCTACATCCACGTTAACAGTGTCGCCAAAGCCATGTTGGATCAAATCATAAGCAATGAGCGGTATGTTTTCCCTAGTGAGCTCGAGACAGGTATGCACATTACTTCATGTTAGTTTCTTATAAAATAGCTGGTAGACTCATGTGTCAAATCGTACATGATTAGGCCAATCCTTATTGAATAAGTCAAACATAGCCACAAATATATGATAAACTGGAACAGGTACAGCAGCTACATTCAGAGGATAAGAAAAAAGGAATATTATAGTATAACTGTGTTATTGGAAGCAGTAATAGTTTCTAAAACCTACCAAAGAAAACTACACTTCCTAACATGGGAGACATTCAACTAAAATGATCACATAAGTAACTTCATTAGAAAAAAAACAACAATATATCAATGTAAAACGAATCGGAATGGTGACAAATCTCAATATCCTGATTTGCAAAGTCACCTTGTTGATTACGATTTGCAAAGCCGGTGACAAATCTCAATATTCTTTACGGCACAAATCTTTAAGTACACGATATGCTTCAAATTTGAAGAATTAACATTAATAAGTTTGTAAACATTGTAAAAGATAAGTGTAGGGGCCTGCTCTTCGTTGAGAAGCGAAGATGGCTCTTACAATACGGAGGTCAACCTCTCATCAAAGATGTACAAGTATATGGCCTAAAAATAGACTAATTAAAGGTAAATACTTACGTAGAGGCCCGAATGTGACACTCTACGACCTCTGATGAGGATTTTTAAACTGTGATTCTATTACTGATGAGTAATAATAAAGATTGAATACAATTTGTAAGTAGTCGAAGGTAAAAAGTATAGGGTTTGGTGAGGATTTTTCTAACCCCTTCTTGGTTTCCCCTCCCTCTTATTTATAGAGACATAAAAGGCTAAGTCGCCAAGAGTGGGCCAGGCTACATGATTACTGTCCGGGTCTTTCAGCGGTGACATTTATTACGGACATCCTTGTTACTGTAGCTGAGAGAGCAATTAATACGCCGTCCAATCCGTTTGAGCTGACTGCAAGTCTCATCACACTTCTGTTATTCGAACGTTCAGTCGAAGGGTATCTGCTATTATGTGCTGATCCATTCTCAAAGGTTTATCTGCTATTATGTGTTAATCTGTTCTCGAAGGTTTATCTACTATTATGTGTTGATCCGTTCTCAAAGGTTTATCTGATGTCGAGGCTTCGACTACAAGAGTTTCTTGAGGGGCTTGATTTTGAGTCGTAATAGTCTTCGATATGTTCGAGTAGGATACGAAGTAGACTCGAGTGAGGAGGTTGAAGGCTGCGAGTAGGCTACCACATTCGCCCCCTCTCATCAAGGGTCTTAAAGCCAGGTGGAGAGGCGTTTGCTGAGAAAACTATTATCTTGGAACCTGCTCTTGTTTGACCATTGGTTTCTAGGAAAATAATAAAGTGGGGGGGGGGGGTAATTAAGAGGTGTAAGTAGGTAAAAGGTAATAAATGGAGTGAAGGCTATAAAAATTAGTTCTTGTGCAGGGATTCTGTATCTTCTTCTATCATCAACATTACTCATTTCTTCATTTTGAATATCTGAATGGATAGCCCGCCCAATACCCGTTATCAGAAGAGGATGGGGTTTGCCCGTGATCGTCGTGTGGGGCAGAAGATGGCAGAGTTGCACATGAGGTTTTTCGGACAACATGATCTGAATTGGGACATGCCAGATCTTGCTGACGAGAGGCCAGAGGAGTTCATCAATGGCGAACCGCACGCCTATCTCAGGGAGAAATTGAGGTCGTGCTTTGCGACCAAGCAGAAAAGTTATCCTTTCTTGATGGCATTATCTTAAAGCCTTGTCTGTGCAGAGGTGATCATCGAGGAGGAATATACGGCGAGTGGAGCTGGTTCTTTCGGAAGTAGGGAGCTAGGTTGATGTTGTGAATGTTTTGGTATTTTTTTGTGTAGTTTTTGTTTTGCTCGGTGGGAGAAAGTTGTTTTGAGTTTGGGGTGATAGGGGAAAAATGTAATTTGTTTTTCAGGATTCGGTAATTGAAATGGATAGAATATTTTGCTCATGTCCGTATTCCTGTTATTTGGTTAGATAATGTAAACGAATGCAAACGACTACTCTTCTAGGCGCGAGGTGTGAGGTATAAAGATATGCTCAAAGAAAATGATGATCGAAGGTTGATGATGGGCTGATGTAAAGATCGAGTCTTACAATGGTCGAATGTTCGATGTTGGAGATATGTTCGACTGGGAGTCGTTGGGGAGGAGTTTTGAATGCAGGTACAGACGAATCAGTTACATCTTGGAAGTTGGAGAGGTTACATGTTAACTTTTCGTTGTTGGGAATTAAAGGTTACCATTAATTTGGTTAGGGAAGAGGGAAAGTTTTGGTGAGTTTGGAGGTATAAAAAGGGGTAAGGAGGGAAAATTTTCTTTATCTGTCTTACAGCATTCTTCTCTTCTAACTGAGTACTTCCTGTTTATCAATATGGCTGAGAATGTACCGGTTTCTGAAGATCAAGCGGTCGTGAGGGCGAAGAGGATTCAAGAGGCCCTGCTAGGTCTTCAACGAGGATTCGGGATAGAGGACGACATAAACGCTGAAATGCCATATCTCTTTGAAGCGAAGCCTGGAGCACCTCTTTATGATATGCCCTTCGCGTACTGGTGGGGAATAGTGCAAATGATGGGGCTGCTACCCGGCCATCGGTTGTCGCTGCTCAAAGGCTTCGCGGAGGATATAGTGGATCAGGAGGATGAAGCTGCGGCGGCCGCTGTTGTAGAGGAGCAACCTGCTAATTAGATAGGGTTCCCTTGTGTAGTTTCTCATGTTGCTGCGCTCATGTGTTCTGTTTCTCTCTTCTTTCCAATTTTTTTTTGCATAACTTTTGTAGCGTTGTCCTCGTTGTCGGAATGAAAAGTGCTTTTGTTGATAGTACTAATAGAAATTGTTGTGAACTGTGGGATATGGTAGTAGAATCTGAATTCCGAATATAATACTGTTTGGTACGAGGTCGGTAGTATAACTGTATTGGTTGAATATTTAGAATATAAAACTGAACTTGTTGGGATAAAAAATATAATTTGTCAAAACTAAAAATTTTGTCTGAAAGCATGAAGTTTTGACTGGTCGAATGAATGGTTTGTTGGTATGAGAGATTTAATAAATCTGAGGTAATTTGCTGAAGATTCTTCGAGGTGTAGACTAGTCGAATGTTCGAGTTCGGAAGTGTAACGCCGGTAAAGTTTGATAGTGTGTCGAAGGCAAAGTTTAATAGTGTATCAAAGGAGGAGTTTGATAGTGTATCGAAGGTAAAGGTTGATTTGACTGGCCGATCTGACAATCCAAACGGCTGGTCTATCAGAGTGGTATGTGCGTTTAAGGCAGTGTGCCGAGAAGTAATGATTATGTTTTACTCGTTTGACGAAAAAGGTGGTGATGTGACTATTGGATTCTGACTGTTTAGTTTCGATCTGGGAGAATAAGGTTCGAGAAGCTTCAGCAGTACATCTAATTTTAGGTAAACGGGTTGTTCGCGCGTGGGAAATGTTAAGGGTATATTTGTCAAAGCACATTGTTAGCCAAAAAACCGGGGAGGTGGGGTCGTGGTAATGACAGCGGTTAATAAATCGAGGTGTTTTTAGGTTTTCAAAATATATATAAATGAGAGATGAGGAATTACTGTGCTAGTTTGCTGTAAAAATGAGGCTGCTGATGGTGGAGCATCTGTGGAACAAGAATGTGAGACCGTGCCGGTGTGAGGTACTTGTAGTTGGGGCTGTTCATCGTTTTCCGCTGACATGTGGTGATTTGTAATATGTTGAATTGTGTTGCTGCTGCTTTTCTTTGAACTTCTGTAATTAATTCTGAACATGCTGATGTGTATTTTTTGTGGTACATTCTGAGTCTACTGAATCTGACTTTCCGATGTAGTACCTTAGTATTCATGCTATCTTATGTTAACCTTGGAATGTTGGAATTTGCATGCTTATTCTGCCTATTTTGCTTGCTTTAAACTGTTGATGATTGATCTTTGACTTGCTCTGCGACAGCTGCGTTGACAGATAATATGCATGATACTTCCATGATGTTTACATGACTGTAGCACTGTCAATCTATGTAGAATGTGGATGTAATGTGGATCAAAATCAGTGTGTTCTTTTGGACATCGAAGGCCGAAGCCGCAGCGATGTTGAAAACTCAAAACATTTTCAGGTCGCCCCCGAGTATCAGTCGGGGCGAGGGGACGTGATACCGCACTACTGTCCGTATAAGGGTGTTTACAGCTCTCAGTCTCCTATAAGACGGGAACGATCAAGGGTAGTGGAGTGGGATGCGAATGCTATCGCGGTTTGTTGAAGTGGGTAGTGTTCGAAGGTTGGGTATGTTTCCGGGATTCTTGGAGTCTTTCGAGGTCGATATAACCATTTACCTTCGAGAGCATCTTTTCGAGTGTTTGGGGTTTGTGGAGGACGACGTGTTCTTTTACTCGACTATGATCAGGCAGAGCATTTGAATATGCGAGGATAACATTTGCACAGTCGAGGTTCTCTATTTTCTGTGACTCGTCGAGGAATCATTTTGTGAAGGCTTCGAAGGTCTCTGTGCTTGACTTTCTGAAATTAAATAATGCGTCAACTTTGACTTCTCTGTCTTTGTTGAAGGCAAACTGGACGATGAAGAGCTGCGTGAGTTGCTCGAAGCTTCGTATTGAGCCATTTGGGAGATTATGATACCATTGAAGTAGGTTTTTAGTGAGGCTAGTTGGGAAAAGTCGACATAACAGGTAGTCGGCAGTAGAGTAAAGGCTTAGTGAGTTTTAAAATTCAAAAATGTGGGTTTTGGGGTTTGTATTACGATATTTGCTGAGCTTTGGGGCACGAAAATTGAGGGGGTATGTCGATGGAGAGTAGGGTGGCACAAATGGGATTGTTGAGGCGACTCCATGAGTTTAAGGCTAGGCTTGTGCTGACGCGAATAGCGGGTTGTATCTTGTGGTCGAAGTCTTGTTGCGTGACATAAGCAAGAGGGGGAGATTGGTGATGTTGATGGTTGCAGGGTCGAATGTGTGGTATATATTTAGCACTGCGCTCCCCGATTCGGTCTCGAGCGGGACGACGCTCCCCGAGTCGGTCTTTGACAGGCCGAGGGTATCTTGATGAATTGAGGGTGGGGTCAGAAGAGTCTTCTGTGGGGTGGATTCCGAGGTAGATAAAGCCAGTGGGGGGAATAATACGGGGAATACATTCGGCACCGATGGGAGCTAGGGGTTACTCGAGGTTTATTGAGAGTCCAAGACGGGCGCGGGCAGATGCACGCGATTGATCCGGTACCTGGGACTGACGGGCGGGTTCCAAGGGCTCTAACCTTTGAAGTTCTCGGACTGTGTTGCGTACCTCATCGATTGCTCGATTCTGTCTATTTTCATCGTCTACTCGGCGATTCCGTTCGGTTTCCAATGCCTGGCGGTGGTTTTCTCGTTCCTGGGTGAGTTAATGCTGATTGCGCTCTTCTGCTTGAGCAATTTGCTGAGATAGTAAAGCGACTTGAGCGGCGACTCCGTCAATGGAGTTGCCTGCCTGAGTTGAGTTGGCACGGCGGGAAGGGGCCAATGAAAAGGAGCGGTAATATAGTAGGAAAGAAAGGAAGGTAACAAAGACGAGGTGACTGATAGTGTGGGAAGCACAGACGGCGCCAATTGTATGGGCCTGATCTTCGTTGAGAAGCGAAGATGGCTCTTACAACATGGAGGTCAACCTCTCATCAAAGATGTACAAGTATATGGCCTAAAAAGAGACTAATTAGAGACAAATACTTGCGTAGAGGCCCGAATGTGACTCTCTACGACCTCTGATGAGGATTTTTAAACTGTGATTCTATTACTGATGAGTAATAATAAAGATCGAATGCAGTTTGTAAGTGGTCGAAGGTAAAAAGCATTGGGTTTGGTGAGGATTTTTCTAACCCCTTCTTGGTTTCCCCTCTCTCTTATTTATAGAGACATAAGAGGCTGAGTCACAAAGAGTGGGCCAGGCTACATGATTATTGTCCAGGTTTTTCGGTGGTAGCATTTATTACGGACATCCCTGTTACTATAGCTGAGAGACCAATTAATGTGTCGTCCAATCCGTTTGAGCTGATTGCTAGTCTCATCACACTTCTGTTATTTGAACGTTCAGTCGAAGGGTATCTGCTATTATGTGCTGATCCATTCTCGAAGGTTTATCTGCTATTATGCGTTGATCCGTTCTCGAAGGTTTATCTGCTATTATGTGTTGATCCGTTCTCGAAGGTTTATCTGATGTCGAGGCTTCGACTACAAGAGTTTCTTGAGGGGCTTGATTCTGAGTCGTAATAGTCTTCGATATGTTCGAGTAGGATACGAAGTTGACTTTGAGTGAGGAGGTTGAAGGCTGCGAGTAGGCTACCACAATAAGGTCATGAGCTACTGTCAAAAATGCATATACAGTAATAGTCATATCACCATCAGATGCTTGAGATCCTCATTGCATTCATGCTTGTATGAGCCTAATTATATAACTTTTCACTAAAAGAGCATGATATACATAGTTATTAAATGATACAGCAAGTGTTTTGAGGTCGTCAGAGTAGTCCCCTGTATGTATAATTACAAGAGATACCCCACGTCTAAGGCCAATAGAAGTAAAATACACACCTGATCTTTGGCCATTTTCCATTTGTTTGTGCTGAGAGAGAAGGAAGCTCATGAAGTGGAAGAACTCCATTTTTAGGTCGGGTCTTGCCTGTCGACAATTCAAGAAAACAAATGACTCTATTTTGATGAAATTCATAGTAACAAATACTATTTAGGTAAGAAAATTAAGAGATAAATAACTTAACGAAGCCAGTATTAAAAGGCTAAACTGATAAAATTCTGCGACTTACAAGTATTCCTTGCAAAAGAGTGATATCCAAGAGTGCGAGATTGTTCAGCACCTTTAATACTCCAGTTGCCGCTTCCTCAAAGTTGGAAGGAAGAACAAGACCCCTGAAAACCATTTAACCAGAGAAATTTGTGAAATAGAAAACTATTACTAGAAGAAAACAACCAAAATCAAAAATTAGTTAGAAACATGTACATGGTTCCCATACATCGCAATCTCGGTCTAATAAGGTCGTTTAAGTCTTATATGAAGAAACCATCCGGTTTTGTGATCATTCCATCATCACCCTCAACTCTAACACACCCACCCTTGCATGTTTAATAAATAACACCCCATTTTCCCTTAAGCAACTGTCAAGACCTGAGATACGTACATCCCTACATTTTGAGTAATTGTCGTGAGATACTCTGTGTGCATGCACAGGGTGGGATATTGAAAGAAGATCTGTAAACATAGCAGGGAATCACCAAATAACTAAGAGAATATTCAAAATGCAATTACCTTGATTATATCGACAACAATTACACCTATACTTGCAGTTCCTTTTCTGGCCTGACGAAGCTTTTGAAGTTCCTGAAGCCATCTTCCAATTTTTGCCCTGGCAGCCCCAACAAGAGTTATTATGTATCCAATACCCACATTTTCCAAACTAACTGGAATCTCGGAAAACTCATATTTTATAGCCATATGTCTTTGCCTAATTTTTTTAATCCTTCGCTTCAAAGAATGCTGTTGTAGGCTATAACCAGTTCCTAAATCTGAACCTCCTATACCTGAAATATTGTTTCCTTAATAATCATCAATATTAGTGCCCGATGTTGATCTCCCAAGGCTCTCCCAGTTTGAAGAACGCCGCATTAAGGGTTAAGATTGATCCTTGAAATCCATAGAAGCTTTCTCTCGTATCTGCTCCAAGTAAAATTTATGACGTTGTTCACTCTCACTAAGTCTCTCAGCTAACTTCTATGCTAAGAGTTCAGCTTCCTCTTGTTGGGCATTAACTCTAACTTCTTTTCTTTTTAGTTGTTCAATGGCTCGTGCCTCACAAGCTTTACTAGAAGCTTTGCGTTCCTCTTCTCTTCTAACATGAGCTTCTTCTTTCTTTCGTTGTGTTTCAGAGAGGCGCTGCAATTTTTCAGCTTTGAGTTTTCTTCGTTCTAACACAGCTTCTTCTCTTGCCATATCTTCTATCTGTTTAGTCTTAATTACCTGTAACTTTTCAGTTCTCCTCAGCTCTGAATCATGAAGCTTCTGGCGCAAAATAAACTTTTTGTTCTCTTCATTTAAGAAAGTAATGAAACGGACCTTGTTAACTTTACTACTTTCTGTAATCTTATCTGCATGAAAAACCAACACCTCTTAAGGAGATGATCGAGTCTAGTGTATACACACTATCTCCTTAAGACAGATTCGCCCCTGCCACAGTGCTTTGCAGGAATATAGGCCCCTGTCTCCCAGGATACAACGATCAGTCGCAGGAAGAAGAAAGCACTTCAATCTTTCTGCCAAACGAACTTTGATTGCGCCTGTTTTCTCTTTGTAAAAAGACTCAAGAAAACTCTGAAAAACTGATGATAATAAATGAAAACGAAATTGGGTTATATAGAGCATAGGTGACTCTTCACAAAGAGTCACACCTCAAGTTAATGCCTCTTCACCAAGAGTCACACCTCAAGTTAGTGCCTCTTCACCAAGAGTCACACCTTAAGGTGCGTCTGTTGGAGACACCCTAAACCCAAAAAACGACTAAGTGTTTAAAGGAATCCCCATGAGCCCATGGCCCAAGGCCCAATCATAGACTTATAATAATAAGCGGGTTTCCTAGGTCGAGCAAGCCCATGGGTAGCCCATGCACCCAAGCTAGCTTGCAAGCATGGGCCGCACATGTCACACATGCGCGTGTGACCCACCAACTCTCGCACTCATTATAACAAAGTAAGTGTTTGATTTACTTATATAGGAGAGTTGTGATTCCCTCATATCCAATGTGGGACTAAAACCACTTAGTTCCACCATTCAAACATAAAGGAAAAACAAATCATATTGTATTTTCTAACACTTTCATCACCAGCCCTTCTCACAACTTGACGGGATTCACCACGTTGGTGATGAACATACATACCCTCTCGTAAGTTCATAGTGCGGTCAGCTTGCCACTCATTAACAAGATTTACTTTCTCTGATGTATTTTGTAGCCTTTGTACTCTCTCATTTTCTAACTCGCTTCTAATCCTCATTGCTCGAGTATGCTTTTCTTCAACTTCTTTTTTCAGATCCAGAGCTGTTCTCCTCTTCTTCTCCAGAAACATTAGTTTATCATGCAAAAACATGTGCACGCTCCACGTTTTCTCTTCCAATGCCTGGTAAATGCGATACTCGAGAAGAAACACCTAAAGGAGATGCAAGTATGTCTTCCCAGTTCCTCTTCTCCTTCCAAGCATCCATGGACTTCATTGATGTTGTTTTCCTTCTCTCTTTTTCCCTCTCTTTGTCTGGAAGAGGAATTTGCCTTTCTTGAGGTCCCATATATTTAGGATTTTTATCAGCCTTACAATCATGCAGAACTTGCTTCTCCCTACTGAAGTGTCTCTGGCCAAGACCTAAATCTTCATTATGCTTCCTTAACTTTCTTAGTAGCTCTTGATCATTGGTTGCTATAATATTTCTTCCACCAGACTTCCTTGCAAAATTGTGAGAACCGTGATTATCTGCAAGAGCAAGATTCAAGGTTTTTGCTTCACGACTTTAACACATGCTAGTTCTTTCATACTAAAATTTCTTAAAGGCCTCAAGTGATGAAGACAGTATTTCAGCTCTGTGAGGTGAAGCTGCCATTCTCCGAACCTGTAAGAAGCTGTAGAATCTTTATTTTCCACTCATAGTAGTATAGTTGAGCATATAAACTATTATTTTTAGGAATATGACTTGGGAATTAGAAGACCCCAACTGGTGATAACGGGGTTTGGATTGGGTCCTTGGTAACCGCTTCTAGAGACCTTACCATCCAGGCTAGTTGGCTGACATTAGCAAGCATATTCTTTACCTATTAAGAAAATCCTTCAAGTTAACTACTAGTTTGGGTACGAGTAACCTCCGTGTCCACTAGGACTAAGCTAAAGTGGGCAAACATAAGATGAGAGAATGAATATTTAGACCAGGCTAGAATGTAGCTTACTTGGTAAACCAATTAGGCTATAAGTAGCATTTGATATAAGCATGTCTATAACTAATATCAAAATAGTATCAAATTTAGATCAGAGTTAAGACCTCAAAAAAAAAAAGTGCAGTGTGTCAGATTCCAAAATAAAAACTAAAATATATGGTGAAAAAAAAACTTTGAAGTCCAGCCGAGCTCTAGTAAATAGAAGTAATACAAGTGTACTCCAATATGCATGTAAAAATTTAGCATGCTAACCTCCCAAGATAGAGCGTGAGGCCTTCGGTGATCAGTCTTCACATTCACCGACTGTTCATCTACTGAGGGTTAAGAAGACAACCTTTTCAAATATATTAGAGCAAAACCATTTTAGTACTAATGGTGATTCACATTAGGTTCAACACCAAAAACTTGGTTCATGGAACTAAAACATCTACGACCTTCATCTATCAAGCCTCCATGACAACATACACAGAGAATACCTACAAAGGTGACTTCATTTGGAATTCTTATAAATATATGAATGTTCCCAGCTTCCTTGATTCAATGCCCCAAGCTATGCACAAGCCGTGAGTATATTCGACAATGTGGCTTGATTTAGCTCAATTTTATTTTCTACAAGCATATCATGAAGAACAAGTAATGCCTCCTTGAACCTACTACAATGAACATAACCAACAACAATGCAGTCCACAAAACTACATTTATAACCGTGCAATAACCATAATGTACATATATATTAGAAGAGCACCGCCTACATACACATCAAATTCCACTCTCCCACAAGCCACATAAAACCCATGAATATATCTCCCAAACCAAACATCCTCAATCATTCCAACCGCGCCAAGAATGTTAACAACCGTCACCTAAACACCCCCAAAGACCTCAACCTCAAAAAAAAATACAGCCCATTCTTCCCTTTATTGGCATAAGCAGCCGCCAATGCATTTCACACAAAAGTATCATTGTAAGTCCAAATTTTAGAGCATAGGCAGAGGGAGGAAATACAGACGAACATGTCACTTGTCCCATTTAGCATTCAGCACTTTGAAATTATAAAACAAACACCCCCTAAGAATAGAAAGTCAAATAAGAAAATCTGTAATTAGTGATTAGTGACTACTCACAGTGCTCCTCCTTTGCACAACAGCAGCAACAAGTGCGTATGCCATGTAGCCATGGCGACTGCTCAGATCTACCAACTCTTTCTTAGTACTCATGTTTTTTGCAGATACCTTAATCCATCCATCAATATCAGCCCACAAGAACAAATGCAGATATATGAAATTCAAGACAAAGAGAAAGAGAGAGAGAGAGAACTCGCAGTTAATTGTAACTACCCATTATTATTCGATTTATCGAGCAATTCTTAGGTCTTCTGAAAAATTCAAGATGAACTTTAGGAATCCCTAAAAAAATTGGGAGTAAATCCTGCGATATGAATTTGATTCTCGATGATAAATTAATAGAAGCAACATTAGAAACTTGATTTTGGGAGTAATAGAAGCTTAATTTTGAGGAGTGAAGGGGATTTTAGGCGAAAAGAATAATGCTAAAGCTGGGAAGGATAAACATTTGGGGAAAAATTCTCGATTTGTTACAAAAGCTAAAAAGCATAATTTGAGGAGTGATGAGAAATGCCAGAAATCATTTTTGAATTGCTACGGATAAAGTCTATGCCTATTTAACTATAGCCAAAGTCCGTGGTTAAACTTAATAACAACTGTGGAAAATTAACAATTTTCTTGTAGTGCATGTACCATTAAAACTGAAACAAATCCAAAGGAATCACATTCCAATTTCTATTCAAATTTAACAAAATAAAGTAAGGTGATCTTACTGAAATTGTGTGCAGCACTTCTTCCTCCCTCGCCTCCACCCATCACTAATTGCGGGCTCCCTTGAAATGGAAAAATCCAAAGAGATAGAGGATTTTCACCAAACCCGACAATCTAAACTTTTTTACTTTTTTCGCTTTCAGGGTTGTAGGAAATCAAACTTCCATAATATAGTTGCAACAAGATTTCATCATTTTCTCTCAAACATATGGCCCGAACACCACGAAGAGGCAACTCAAATGGAAAACTAAGTCCGACAATATATTGTTTGTTCCAAACTTTGTTCACATCGTAATCCTTCAAAACCCATATGTTAATATAGCCTTTATTGGACTTACAATCCGTGAATGATAGACATCCTCCTAAAACTCCCAACTTGTAAAAATCATCCCTAAAGCCTACACCGGGCAAGACCACATCGATCAGGACTTATTATCTCTCCAAATTCTTCAGAATCCAAATCAAACGACAAAATGTACATTACAGGTGCATTTACATCATAAATACCATTTCGGTTGGCATTTTCCACCCAGTAAAGCAATCTACTAACACATACTGAATGACCATACAGGTCCTTATAAGATATAATTCCCATCGCCTTTTGCCTATAAGGTCCTACCGTAAGCACTTAAAATATGATTCTGGTTGTTGCGTTGTTTCTCCTCGATATGGACTAAACACTTGTACCACCTTGAGCTCTTTAGTAGACACACTGAACCCCATTCCAAAACTATAGCATCCCGTCTTACGCGGATCAAGTTCCAACACTTGTGCATATTTACCCATAGCAAGACTACCTGGGTACCTCGAATTCGAACGTTGAAGAAAAATTACACCTTGACTTATACTCCATAACCACATATTCCTGATAGGAAAACCGATTCTCCCGTATCGCTTTACAACAAGACTTCCATCAATGTAACTAACAAAGTAGTAATCGCTGGATTTACGTCTAACCCAAACTATGAAACTAGTGTAAGCAGTAGTGGTGGGTTTATTTGTAAAGTTAAGAAGATGTAATTTAGAGAACCTCATTTCGCCTACATTAGCGCACAAAGTTTTACAAATGCACCTGCAATTGAGGAATGAGAGAAGAGGTAATTTGGTGAGGATCTCAGTGGTGATTTTTGGTGGGAGCTGGAGTAATTCCATTGTATTTGATATCAAGATCCACTCAACAAGATGAACTACTAATCTGATCAGAGTGCTTCACTAAATCCCTAAATGATGGTGTAATTTAGGTTAAGCTCAAGCACACTGGAGCAAACAATCTCCCCTAAAGAGCTCCATGTGGATGATTTGAAGAAGGGGAAGCTGATATTTTGGTGTAGTGGAGGTTGATATTTAATTAGTCAATTCTACTTCTCATATAATTTTCCAAAGTGATTCGAGAAGGGTGATCCTTGTTGTGAGATCAAGGAGCGTCGTTGTGAGAATGAAGGAGATAGGGTGTGAAGCTTAGATTAGAAGAGAGATAATCACGAGACAAGGTTATCGAGTTTGTAAGTGTATTTCAGATTACAACTCTTTTTTATTAGAGAATTTTTTGTTGTCGATTTTATTGACAACGACCTGTGTAGGTAAGAAGTTTCTACAGAGTGAACAATTGCTTGTATCTTTTATTTTCTTGTCATAACTATTGATTATTTATACTTATTTGTAGATCATTGATTGATAGGAATAGTTTTGACTTAATTTCTCGAAATACATTAAATGCGAGCACTTGGAATTTCAATTACTGTGTTCTTATCACAATCATCTTAGCAAGAAACATTAGTGTATATAGTCACCTTAAAAAAGGGTAGTCTTTTTGGAAACATACAAATACACTGATTCCCTCAAAATTGTATGTTGAGACATTTCTCCCCTCAAAATGGACATGTTTTGATAACTCGTATTCTGAGAGGTCGTCTTGTTCATCACCTCAGGAAGTAACCCATGAATAGATTAAAGAACTGCTCCAACCTAATGTTGCTGGTATGAGCACCACATAAGTGTCTCTCCTTTCATGAAACCACAGCATCTTAAGCATCGTGATACATTCGGGATAAAACTTTATTTGTAAGGTTTTGGTTAAAAAACAATTAGTAAAGTATAATTCAGACCAATTGAACAACCAATTTTGCACAAAATCAATAGAATTAATGTATTCTATGAAAGAGAAAAGCAGATTCGTACATAAGAAACTTAAAATTGAAAAATTAGAAGTAAGATTATTTAAGATATATGAGATCAAGCCATTAGCAATGATCAATTTCAGATATATGTATCTACAGAAGCAACTTGAAAGTGGGGATAAGAAGATACAATTATCATCATAAATCTGGGTTCAAGCCATTACCAATGATCAATTTCAGAAAATGCAAGATTCGTCAGCTTTCGTAAACGTACCTTTAGAGGCGAACGCAGCAAAAAAGAATCCTTTGGAGGCAATATGAATTTCAAAATTTGGAGGATAGGTTGTAGAAATAGTAGGGATAAAATTGTTGAGATATTGAGAGAGATTCGTTGAGACAGAATCGGATATACAGAAAGAGTCGTTATAGAGTTTAAAGAGAGTCGGGAGAGATTGGAAGAGAGTCGGGCATTATTTTCAATCAAAACAACAGTTTACTATACTCGCCCAGCTGGGGATCCGCCCCGCCCCAAACGGGCAGATTTGGTATGAGCTAACCAGGTATAGGGGTGGGGATGGTATAAGCTACCCAAAATCGGTCGGGGTCGGGGCGGATTTGAGACTGTCAGCATAAAATCCGTTATCCGCCCCACTAAATATTAATTAATATTTTTACTATTATACCCCAACCCCTTAGATTATTAGAAACTCAAACTCAAGCTCTTAAATCCTCTTCTCTCTCTCTGTGTCTGCTTTATAGATCTCTCTCTCTCTCAAATTTCAACAAAACCCCATCTTTATATTTGCAGATCTGAGGTTGAATCACAATAGGGTTCAATCACAGTTTACGACCTTGATTTTCAAGGTTTACGACCTTGATTTTCATTGTTGTGGGGTTCAATCACATTTCTCTCTCTTCTTCGTAGAGAGTCACCGTCACTTCACTAGCAACGTCACAGAGCAAAAATGGCGGATTGATGCTTTTGTTATTTGATTGTACGTTTTGGTTGAAATTTGGGTATTTCTATCGTGATTGATCAGTTGTTCTGAAGCTCAAAACATAGCATTTCAAGTTGATTTGGTGAGAAGTGAGAACAAGAGTGTGAATCTGTTATCTGTCAAAGGTGTTTTGTCTAAGAATGTTTTAATCAAACGGTTTCAGCTTCACTCCAAACCAACGTGATTTCTGCTATAAGCTTCACCAACAACAGAGTTACCAAGAGAGAAAATTAAGGGAACCGAAAACAAACTGTTTGTAAGAATAAAAAGGTGCTCATAGAGTTCAGTATTGTGTATTTGTTACCAAGTTGTAAGTTTGGATTTGAGGAAATGGAGATGGCAATGTGTAGAGATAGTAACAGCGGTGGAGGCGGCGATAACGGGAATTATTTCGGTATACTACTGAGCAAGTGGAAGCTTTGGAACGAGTGTATGTGAAGTGTCCGAAGCCGAGCACTGTGCGACGACAGCAACTTATCCGTGAGTGTCCGATTTTATGTAATATTGAGCCCAAGCAAATTAAAGTCTGGTTTCATAATCGAAGGTATTATTGCGAAAAAGATTAGTAGTTAGTAACTTAGTATAAGTTATTTAGCTCTTTTAGTTTTTTTATTTTGTTTTGTTAAACAGGCCTAGGTAATATGGTCAAGGAGTTTAAGGTTGTAAAAGTGATTAACATATGAATACTTTGATGGCAATGTGTAGGAGTTGAAGGTTGTTAGTTTGGATTTGAGATTTGAGGATATGGAGATGGCAATGTGTAGAGAGAGTAAAGCGGTGGACATGGTACACTATGGATTGGGGCAAGTATAATATGAAAGGTTGTAAATTTGTATTTATTTTTTTTTCCATAAGTTTAATAGGGCAGGGATAGGGTGGGTCTGGTATTGAATGTATTTATGTGGGGTGGATTTGGGGATCCCCGCTTAATTTAAATAGGGATCCGGGCGAGGATGGGAGGTGGGAACTTAAGTGGGGATGGGGATGGTATTGGCTCTCCCGCCCCATTGCCATCCCTATATATAGTTACACTTAAAAAATTAAACTCGTAATTTGCTAAATACCGTGTCTCTGTCAATTACTCTTTTTAAGAAATGTCGATCGCATATATGGTGTTTCCTTCTACTAAAAAAATGTATGCACAATGTTGATTGACCAAATAGATACGTCTCCTCGTGACTTTGAATATGCTTTTCATGTTTGTTTTCCTATGAATCCTGAATACCCTTAATTAATATATGTTCAAATCGGTGTTTTTCCTCCAATAGCTTCTCCTCCAACCCATGTTACAGGCTAAATTAAAAATATCATTGTCCACAAATAGTGCAAAACTATCCCTTTCGTGATATATGATCTTTAATAGTATTTTTTTCTATTATATATACAATAATTCATAACATAAAGTATTGGATCTTGGGGATTTGAACTACTATCGCTTGAGATAGTTGGAATTTCAGTTCCAGCTTCAAACGCTCTACCATTTGAGCTAAAGATCAAATATTGTTCTACTCCTAACTAAATGTAAAAAAGACTGATAAATATAGTATACAATAATTGTGTTAAAATAA
The DNA here is from genome assembly GCA_014058105.1 of Kingdonia uniflora. NCBI lineage: Eukaryota > Viridiplantae > Streptophyta > Magnoliopsida > Ranunculales > Circaeasteraceae > Kingdonia > Kingdonia uniflora. The sequence goes on from JACGCM010001272.1 coordinate 3,532,087, forward strand.
TTATAAATTCTATATATAAAGAGATTTCATCAATGCTAAAACAAATTATAGGGCCATAAACAGGTTCATAGATACTTATTAAATGAAATCAAACTAGCATTAGTTTGAGCAAGTATTCAAATTGAAGAAAATTAAATAATAAGCTTTTTTAAAATAAACTTAAAGTGTAACTGCATGGATTTTATTGTCTAATAATAATACTATCAAGTGAGAATTTTGAGCAAGTTTATATAGGTCCTAAACTCTTTAGCACAACTCCTCTCAAACTTAAAATATGGCTCCTTTCATACCTCAATTTTGGTTGAACTTGCAAAAACCTTTGCTCAACATCATCATGAGCACCATTGTTGCCTTAAAAAGTAAATAAATATCTCTTACATAAAAATAAATATATAATCTGATGATAGTATCACCCCATGTTGTTGTAACTAAAGCAAGAAAACCGTACAATATGACGGCATATGTAAAAAATGAGTATGGGAAAGATGGGGACACTAAAAATATGCATCACATTATTAATGAGATTTTAGTTGAAAAGGAGGTATTGATATTGCTCCACAACATCAAGATTCTTATGAAATTTCATTACCCTAAAATTCAATACTCAAGAAACTAAAAGATATTTGTGCATGTGAGAGCATAGTGAGAAAAATAAATACAAAGAATAACTTATCTTTCTTTGAATAACATACCCTTTTATATATATTTTATAGACGCTCTAATCATTCTTGAGTCCTATGAGCTTCTTCTCCATTAGTGGCTTGAGATTTTCTCAGTTTTTCTTCGGTGATCAAGGTCATTTGCATCAATGTTGCCCTCCCTATAATTGTTATGCACACTGATGAAGGTCACTGTCATAATGTCCCTTCATGTCATAATATACCTACAATGAGAAACAATACACCTCTTAAACCAATCAATTAAGAATAATATTTAACAAACATTTCTACCTGTAAAGGAAACCAATTGTGCCTCAAATCATACCTAGGTTTTCAAGTAAAAACTCTAAATTTTAATCTAGAGTAACAAATTTGTGGTCTAAGCCACTTCACCACTTTGCAAAGTCTCACTTTGGATGTAACACATATAAGAAGTTTCATTGTAATAAAAGTAAAAGTATATTCGCCTACCTTCTCCAAAATTATTCTTCCATTCGTACCTACATTGTTCGCTTCTAAATTATTGCCTATATAGTTTTAGTACCAGATCTGACATATTGAATACTCTAGTCAGCGTATTTATACTATAACTTCTATATATGTTTGAACATATAATGCAAAATTGCATTCTCGAATATCTTTTTCTTATGAGTCACTTTCCCATCATCTTCTCTTTATGAGCATTCACCTTCTCCTTCGACTATATACTTTCATCTGGTAAGAATCTTAACTAAAGAAAATCCCCACTGCTTGTCACAGAGAAAAATCACTGAAAAACTAAACTAGGCTCAATTTATAAAATTGAGTTCATTCTGTTGAGGAATAATAGAATCTAAGCTTAACAATTCTATATTGAGAGCAATTGAGAGAGAAGAGGATTTCTTATTGATTGAGAACTATTTCTCTATATGAAATAAAAAGTAAATAACCCTAATATATAGGTTACCAAACCTACTCAAACTCTCCCCATAAACCCTAAAGGCCTATGGGCTTGTTAGAAGTCCAATAGGACACCCCAATTCAGTTGGGCTCCTAGCTTGGGCTGGACCCAACTCCTAACATTCCCCCTTTGGGTATTCCATACCAGGATGACTTGCTTCATCAAAACCTCTACCTTTTAAAACCCCCTTGGGCAAAAAGTTGTGCAAGGAAAGAGTACAATCCTATGCCCTATATGGGTTATGGACGCGTATACGTTGCCTCATCAAAACCTCTAGTCAATAAAACCTCCTAGGATAAAAAATTATACTATTAGGAAAAGGAGTACAACATACACGTGTTCACGTCAGGCTGGGACTACTCCCCCTGACGTCGATCTCCCTGAGATATCTATATATGCATGCCAATTCCGTGTACTAGCTGCTTGAACGTAAGTGGTGCAAGAGTTTTTATGAATAGGTTTGTAGAGATGTCTTCTTAAATGCCTTTTATAATTCATAAGGATGAAATGGCTTCTGTAAAATGTGTTTTGTTCTGTCGCCATTGATAAATTGCCATTAACTTGAATGATACAAGCTCAATTGTTTTTATACATAGTCGATGCTTTATCTTGTATAGAACACGTCATAACGTCAGTTGATGTATCTTGGAGCATAACAATCATTCTCTGCCAGCTTCATGAAGTACAAGAATCTTCATGTTCGAGGTGTAGCTACCGCCGTCTGCTTCATCAATCTCTAAGAATTTTTATGTATCCTCGTACATAAACACATAATCCATCTGAAAAGACCTCTAAGTAGTTCTGAGAAATATTTTGTATCGGTGTACTCTATACTTTTACGTTTACCATTTCGAGTAGAACAGACCGCAGTTTTTTATACCGATCAGATGCCTCAAAATGTGCCTTATCTCAACCTAGTACCTTTGGGTAGGAACAAAACTATGACAAGCCAAATAGTTTACTGCAAATGAGTGATTGGGTCTAGTATACCCAGCTAACTATAACAAAGCACCTCCTAGATATGACACCAAGGTCCTAAAAGTTTCTCCCCCTATTAGGATGGTGGAAGATGTCGTTGTCCACACTCAAGTGATGGACGCGTAATAAACGACTTAGCAACGTGTGCTGCATCCATGCCGAAGTATTAGATAACTCTTTCAATATATATTACTTGGTGTATGAGTATGCCACTATCAAGATGTTCGATCTGCAAATCGAGACACTACTTGATTTCCAAAGGTCTTGTATTTCGAATTCCTTCCCAAGGTATTCGGTGGATCTCGCGATCTTCCCCGGAGTTCTAATGATATCCAAATCATTTAGTGCACTGTTATGATAACACTGAAGCTAGTTTATGTGTTCTAAATAAGAACACATGGATAGATAAGGATATTTGCAAAGTCCCCGACCATCAAATACTCAGTCAACTAACTATATATCATGGGCCCTGATTGTTTCAAGTCAATAATAACTTTTCCAGTTTTATTACATGCACACCTCGTGTATCGGTCTTAATTGCTTTCAGAAGCTTATACCTCTCTAGGTGGCTTAATGTAGATATCAAGTTTCCTATATAAATACGTGGTATTTACATCAGACGCATATCTTACTTAGCCTCGCCAACTTGACAGACTGATTAGTACCGAAACGTTATAGTATCCATAACCGGGTAATAGGTCATATTGTAATCGATGCCAGATCTCTTAAAGATTTCCAGGGCAACTAGTCTTGCCTTGACCAAATTATCTCTCCAAGTTAATCATGTTTCCGTACCTTTCCCATTTATAATCGACATACTCAATTGTATCACTTCGTATTATGCTAGCAAGCCGAGCTCCTCTTGGATTCCAGATGTCTACTTTGGCCAATGTACAATAACACACAATTGTTTATAATAAGTGGTTCTAAATTCTCATCCTTGATGGAGATCACGGTAGTGAATATGAATACCTTGTAAAAAAAATCTATTGAACGATCCTGCGTTGTGCTTCTTACAGACTTTTAATAGATCGAGATCTCATTATTATCATCTGTATGTGCCACCCTGGGCTAGTCTCGTAATGCCTCAACTAGTCGTGTAGCTACAATTGACTATTCAATGGGTGGTTTTATCCTCGATGAACCGACTACACCATTAGTCATATTTGTCCCATATTCTGCAGCTCTCCAGCTCATAATACTTTTTTCCAATGGTGCTCCGTACTAAGCACAAACCTTATATTTGTTTGCGGTACTAATTTCTTTAGAACGTTCAGTTGTAGTACTAGTTCCCTGAAATATTTTGCTGTATAGGTGTATTACTTACAGGTACATATACTTACGGTACTTCAATAGTGTCTATGAATGTGTTTAGCAATTCATTTACGATCTATTGAAGGTTTGTCCGTTGAACCTTATTATCACCTAACTTATGTATAGGGATTTATATGAGATAATGATAGTATTTTCCAAGATCTCTTGGAAACACCATAACATTGACTGTCATATCTCCCTTTAATGCTTGGAATATTATCTCATAAAAGTAACAATTATCTGCCATGTAGTACATATGTCGCCAGTGGGTTCCAAATATGCATTGATAAATGTGAATCATAACCCATATGACATTGAGGGTCCCATCTTCATACATTGTGGTTCAATTGGCACCTGTACAGAACATCCAAATGTTCGTCGATGAGCGATACCGGGCTCCATCCCAGTTGCTAGTCGCTTTTGTGAAAAAATAATTTTATGATTTGCCATAGGACGAACCTTAATCAGTGCTTTCGGAGCAAGAATGCATATACCACACACTAGCAGGAGGCTATGATTGTAATAACATTAGCCTAATGATTATCCTAAATCACTTAATTAGGTTCTTCACCAATCCTGAGTTGGGTATGGTATGGGGTACTCATGATGTTTATCCCATTTAGCGGTAAAATAATTATCAAAAGCCTCTGAGTCCAACTCCTAAGCCCCCGTCAAGTCGCATCAATCAACTTTGATCGATTAATCCAGGAATTAAGCCTACGATCGAATGATCTAAGTGAGAAGTCATGCTAACATTGCATTCCTAGATTTTAATAATAGGCAAGCGCAAGACCATCTCCTAGATGCGTCTATTATGACCATAAACATTCAAGTAAGCCACTATGTGGATGGATAGGTCCACATGTGTCTCTATGGATGTGTTTGGAGCAAAGACTGGAGATCCTACTTTACCTCAGTCATACTAGGATGAAATTATAGATTTTCCTCGAAAGCAATTGTTACACGTACACTCTCTGAATCTTCTCTCCTTTTAAAGAAAGTTGAGATGTAATCCCAATAATCCTCCTCATTATCCAAGCCCTGAGGAGTATATTAGAAACCGTTCCAATAGCGTGTTCTAATCTTTAGACATAGAGTTAATGTATAGAACCTTGACTGTCATTTTCTCTGATAGTCATTATGTGATAAGTATTATCATGTATCTTCCTAAACTCAGTAAAATATGGTTGGATTTACTAGTTTATAAAGTAGACTAGATACCATGTATCGTACCGTTAAAGAGTAATTGCGTGATACACTCAGTGCGTTCTATTATTTTGGTCATGCCAATGATATTCATGTCATCCCCGATGCACAAGGTTAGACAAGAAATATATTTATATCTCAAAAGGGTCGAGTGCGTGGTACTAATGTCTCTTAAATATATGTCGCCACTCATTCGATTATCGGTCATGTTCAATGAGCAGATAGATCTATAGGTGGGTTGTATATAGTAGATCAACTATCATATATAGAATTTAACTACTTCTCAAACAATAAATTTGAATAATCACAATTTAGAACAAATTAAAAATCTCATATATGTGACAAGTACTTTATTGAAACATAAATGATTTATTCCTAACATAATCAAAAATACTGATAAAAAGTCAATCAAGTCTTTGCGAGAAAAGAAACTACTACTGCTCTCTACTGTGACATCACATGTCTACTGAGATATTATTATGGATTACTATGTATGTTGATCTATGCCAACATCAGTATCGTTGAAGAAGTCAGACGTTGCTAACTTTATAGCGATGGAAGTTATGACAGTGGTGATGTGGTTAGCTTGAACTTTGACTTTAAGCACCCACGGTGTCTTGCAGTCTCGAACCCAGTGTCCAACTGCCCTACATCTCAAGCAAGGAGATTCTGAATTTGGCTTCTTGATTTTCTTTGGTGTATGAGGTTTTCCCACCTTTTTAAACCTGTTGTGCATATGAGGGCCTAAGAATCTCTGATTCCCACCTTCAGTCACATTCCCACTTCCAGAACTCCGTTCGTGGTTCTCTTTGTTATAAGATAAAATCTTTCGTGCAACTGATTTCTTCCTCCTAGGGGGAAACCTCTTGTTTTTCCTAAAAAAATTGTTCTCTTGTTCCGCAGTGAGTAAGAGTTGGATCAGATCTCTAGGATAACAAAATTCCATTTTTGCATACTAGTCCCTGAGAGTAGCCTGTGAATGTGGAAATGTGAAAAAAAAAGTCTTTTGCAAAACCTCTTCTGCGAAGACAATCGTTATTGAGCCTTCTTGCTGAAACAATCTTCTGTAGTGCTGAGTTATAGTCAGCTACAATCTTGGAGTCACATAACCTTAATTTATTCTAACGATTACGGTTCTTATAGTTCGTTTGGGCTTGCAGTAGACCAAAACGTTCTTCTAAGCTTGTCCATAACTCATATGGATCTCTGTAATAGATATGCTCAAACCTCAACTATGGCTGAAGGGGGTGCGCATAACCAAAATGGCATGTGCCCTGAGTGGTTCAAAGATGGTGTTATCTGTAACCATCGAATTTGAGACGTTCATTATTTGCAGATGGAGTTTTATGTCCGTACACCAAGAAAGGTAGTTGAAACCATCAAGCCGCAATGGTTCATAATCATAACGTGGGCTGGAAGACATCTATAAAACAAAATGTATATTGTAATTAGTAACCATTCTTGATAAACATTTTAAATACATTAAAGGCAGATCATAGTATTTAGAATAATGATAAATAATTAATTCCTAATCATATTATAGTTGAACCCTGGTCATATTCTAAAACTCATGAAATTCTTTTCTAATAATTAAATCATATTTTTATCCTGCAAAATAATGATCTTAATGTTTGATGTACATTTTAATAGAATCTTATCCAAGATTGATATTCAAAACTACCAGATGTGTGCATTCCTTATGAAATCCAATTTAAGTACATGATTTTCAATTATTACTAAAGGAAATTCAAATTATTCAAGTCAGTGATTCCCAACTATTACTTATAGGTAAACCTTACTCATATCCTATCAAGCGTTAAATCCTAATTTTACCCCATAAAATGGTAATCTTAACCTTAAAGTATGTTTTAATAGAGTCTTAACCAAGACAGTTATTCAAAACCACTAGGTGTTGCTTTCTTTATTCTTAGAACTATGGTATTTTAAGCCCTCAAGTTCTATAAAGATTTGTATATTATAGCTAAATGACCCATTTACTATGAATATGTGGGGTATTAGATATTTAGCTGACAAGTGGTCCCACCCCAAAGTTTGTTGGGTTCACAAGATATGTTGATTATGCCTGTCTTTGAACAAACATTGTAGGGTACTATAGGTTACTATCAGTTCCTATATATCTCTAAATGTTATCATGTAACATCTAATTATATCTAGATACAAAAAATTAGTTCCACAAACACCAAGTTTTTAGAAATAAGGCTAAGTCAATTCCAAATTGAGCTGTAATTATTTATCTTTGACAATTAACTGTGATTTTGATATGACTCTTAGTCGTTTCCTAAATTAGCCTTGGTTTCATATTATCTGTGATCCCCTGATCATGATAATTAGTATCCCAGAGAAATGCCATTAATATCCTATTAGATATCGTAAGATACTTAAATAGGTATTAATACATTTACTTATATCTTATATAAGTGAGTCAATTTTCTTATACAAGGCACCCCCTCCTAATTTTTTTTTAAAATGGGTTCCCCACGGGATAGGTTCAGTTAATAAAAAAAATCAAAAAAAATTGGACTCAATTTGACGAAGAATTAGGCTATTTATAGCCAATTCAGTGTTTGAACCGGTTCTGGACTGATCTAATTCGGTCTGGGTCAAGGCGTGGACCAGGTTGACCGGCCTCGACCTGTTCGACCTAGTCTCACGTGCCCCGCACGTGACTACCACACGTGTCCTACACGTGCCTAACACATGTCACTCCGGCGACCGGTCCAATGACTGTCTGGTATTGGTTCGGTAGCCGATCCAGCGACTGCCACGTGTCCTTAACACGTGTCGCTACTGGCATCAGCACTGTAGACCCCATTGCCACATCAACATGCCACGTGTTCTTGATACGTGTCACGATATGTGTCACTGCTGACATCAGCATATGATAATGATGACGTCATCAATAGATAATTATTAAAAAAATGAAAAAATTAATTAATTTTACTGACGTCATCTAACCTAAAATTGTCAGTTTTGACCGTGAAACTGCCTAGTTTCAACGTTAGTTTCCCGGCAATTGGAACATTTCCCTTAGATGTTCCATATACCGTTGGAAAGCTCGTAGGATAGGCTACCAAAAAAAATATTCTTGTCTCTATATGATCTCAACAGAAAAGGTAATTTTTATTTGAAAATAACCCTTAATCAAGGGCAAAAATGACCAAAATTGGCTATTTTTAATCCGGAAAAAATATTAAAAAAAATACTACTAATCCATATTTAGATATCATAAAAAATTGATTAGATAGAAATTGAATCTAAATTTGAATTTTTTTAAAATACCTCTCCTGATCGCAAGAATTTCCTAAAAACGCTAATTGGAAAGTTCTTTCTTCTCATCTTGATCCACTAGCTTACGTGTTGATAACGTGTTAAGGAATAATAGAATCTAAGGTTAACTATTCTATATTAAATGCAATTGAGACAGAAGATGATTTCTTATTGATTGAGAACTGTTTCTCTGTACGTAATAGAAAGTAGATAACCCTACAATATAGATTACCAAGCCTACTTTAACTCTCCCCATAAACCCTAAAGGCATATGGGCTTGTTAGGAGTCCAATAGGATACCCCAACCCACTTGGGCTCCTAGCTTGGGCTGGACCCAAATCCTAACACATTAGTAATAAAAGCAAAACTGGGTTGTAAAGATGGGATGCAAAGAGTAGGAGATTATAATTAACGTACTTCGCAGGATAGATTCATTGAGAGAAATTACATACTTTGGTTGACCATAAATAAACCAATAAACCTTGGGGTCACATAGTTACTTTTAGTTCAAGCAATTTTTCGAGCACCAATGCTCGCTCTCTCCAGACCTCAGTGATAAAGTTGTGGACAAACCCACCCACAAATTGAAACATAGAAGATCAAACCATCATTACTAAAATTCTTTAAAGTTGAATGAAATTGTCCCATAATAGTTAAGATAAAGAGAGAGACAGAGATGTTGAACCATCAGGAAGCAGCAATTATTAAACCTACTGAACCCCAACACACACAGAGAGAGAGAGTGAGAGTGAGAAATATTTTTTTAGGGTCAGGGTTGGAAAGGAATCTAGAAAGAAACAATTCAGTGATAAAGTTGTGGACAAACCCACCCGCAATGCTAGTGACTTCGACCAAAACATGGGCAAAATTGAAACATAGAAGATTGAACCCTCATTACTAAAATTCTCTAAATTTGAATCAAATTGTCCTATATTAGTTAAGATAGAGAGAGGGGCATATATGTTGAACCTTCTGGAAGCAGCAATTGTTAAACCTATAAAACCCCAACATAGAGAGAGAGAGAAAAAAAAAATGTTTTTCGAGGGTCAGGGTTGGAAAAGAATCTAGAGAGAAACAATTGAATTTGAGCACACTTGAATCAAAGCTTTAATCCTTCAAATCAAAACTTACAAACTTTAAATTGAGAGAACTTGAATCCGAAATCAAAACCGTCACCTTCACCTTGAACCTTCAAAACCTTTCTAACTTTCAAAGCTTAGAGAGAGAAATTGCAGGGGTCAAAACTTAGAGAAAGAAAGAGAGAGAAAAAAAAATAGAGAGAGGGAGAAAAAAAAATTGTAGGGCATTTTCTCAAGGAGAACACATGTTTTTGTTTTGTTTTGTTTTTGGAGGGGTGAAGTTTGTAGTCGGGGGATGAGAAGTAGAATTTTTTTGTCGGGTTTGTTTTTTTAGCTTTTGGACTTGAAACTTAAACTTTTAGAACTGCCCATACATGTACCAATCTAGAGGCATTAAAATTCAATCCAAACTCCCGTTTGTCTCTAAAGATAAGGCAAACTTGTCCAAAGCGGCAAAAACACCGCTCTGCTTTATTATGTTATGGTATGAACTCGAATCATGTTTGAGGAAGTTCATCAAAGCTCGTGAGATGAGAGAGGATCGAAGACGGTTTAAAAATATTTTTTTTCAAAGTTTTGCTTGAATAGACTATTTGTCTGTTCGAACAGAAGAGGCAGAGGTTTGATTGTTTGAATAGACTTTCAGTTTATTCAAATAATATGCAAGTCGTTCGAACAAGGAAGTAAGTCGTTCGAATGAGATTTTGTTTGTTCAATTAGACTCATAGTCTATTGGAACTGAAGCGCACAGAACCCAACTTGTTTGAATATATCCAGAGTCTATTCGAATAGACTTTGTAAGTGAGTTTTAGGAGGTGTTTCTGGGGGCGTTGGTGTGTCTCGTGATCTGTACATCGAGCCTATTTTTATGTAATGACATCCCACTTAAATAAGGGATACTAGAGAGTATTTCTATATCTATCTTTGTGAGTTTAATTCCATAGAGAAGTCTAGGGTTTTAAGAGACTACATTAAAGCTTGAGAAGCTTGAGAGATCATTTAATCTATTTGATATCATAGTGAATTATTCGTGGGGAGTGGTTTTTTATCTGCAAGGGTTTTTCACTTCCTTCCTCTAAGAAAATCTTCGTGTTCTTTATATTGTTCTTTGTTGATTTACTACATGAGTTGGCGATTTCCGCGTATCATTCTTATTAATGGGGAGAGAGTAGATACCTCGATTCTCAACAATTGGTGTCAGAACAAGTGTTAAGGCTTATGCAGTGAAGAGTGATAGCCGATCAGGAGAAGTTGAAGATCACAAAGTTCAATGGATTAAACTTTGGAGTGTGGAAGATGCAGATAGAAGATTACCTCTATCATAAGGATCTTGATTTACCACTGGGTGGAGCTGAGATGATGCCAGCAGAATATAATACTGCTAAGTGGGCGCGATTGGATCGCAAGGCGCTTTGAACCGTTAGGTTAATGCTATCATCTCAGATTCTACACATGATCTCCAAAGTTATGACAATGAAGGGTTTGATGGAGACGTTATCCGCTATGTACTCGAACCTTCCAGGGAAAATAAGGTATACCTTTTATGGTACTTGTTTACTTTAAAGATGAAGGATAATGGTAGTGTGCAAGTTCACATCAGTGAGTTCAATACCATACATGCTCAACTGGAATCCGTTAAAATCATTTTTACCGAGGAGGTGAGAGCGTGGGCTCTTTTAAGGCAGATGCCTAAGAGCGGGAAAGGGTTTATTACAACTTTGAGCAACTCATTGGGGAAGTAAGACATCAAATTTGATGCTTGATTATGAGTGAAGATAATAAACATAAAACATTTGAACCCTCTTCAAGTTCAAACGATAGTATGTTGAACATCGAGGAAAGAGTGAGGTCTTATAGAAAAGGGTCAAAATTTGAAAGGGGCCGATCACAGTCAAGAGGAAAGTCTAAGTCACCCAGTGTGTTTTGGACTTGTGGAAAGAAGGGTCACTTCAGGCGAGATTTTAACTCTTCTTCTTCTAAGAAGATTGATGATGATGAGAAAGATACAATGAACCTTACTGAGGAGGTTAGTTCTGATGAGGCTCTACTACTATCGTGTGACGATGTTAACGAATCTTGGATTGTTGATTCGGGCGCCTCTTTCCATGTTACTGCGAACGTAGGTTTTCAAACTAATATTGTTAAAAATGACTTTGGTACGGTCTTTCTTGTAGATAGGAGTATATGCAATATTACTGGAAAGGGAAATACTAGGTTGTTGTTGCCTTCAGGGGGAACATTGATTTTACAGAGTGTGTGACTTGCACTTAAATTTGGGCGTAACCTTATATCTGTTAGAAAATTGGTGGATGATGGCGATTATGTGAGTACCTTTGGGGCAACCTTCGGGAAGGTTACAAAGGGAACTATGTTGGTAGCTCGAGGCCTGCGACAAGGAATCTTGTATACAATGCAAAACACAATTTCTACTATTTGTGCGGCCACTACGGTGATTGATACAAGTACGTGGCACAAACGGCTCGGTTACATGAGTAAAATGGGGATGAAGATAATGGCAATAAAGGGAAAGGTAGAGGGTCTTGCTGAGGTTGATCTCAAGTTTTGTGAAGAGTGTGTTCTTGCAAAATAGAAAAAGGTTAGTTTCAAATTATCTGGAAGATCAAGGAAACCTGGAAAGCTGGATCTTGTACACACGGATGTTTGGGGGCCAACCAAGGTATCTTCTCTTGGTGGTTCTCATTATTACTTTACATTTATTGATGATGTTACTTGTAATCTGTGGGTCTACGTCGTGAAGAACAAGTCAGATGTGTTTGATAAATTCAAGAGGTCGAGGACTCTAGTTAAAAATAAAACGGTTTGAAATTAAAGTGTCTCAGGTCGGATAACGAGGGTGAATACTGTAATGACGAGTTTGAAGACTTTTGTGTATCAAACGAGATTAGAAGACAAAAAACTATTCCGGAACACCGCAACAAAATGGTGTTGCAGAACGCATAAATCAAACCATAAACGAAAGAGCGAAGAGTATGAGACTCAACGCTGGATTGCCAAAATATTTTTGGGTGGATACGATTAGTACGGTGGCGTACTTGATTAACAGAAGGCCTTCAGTGGTTTTGGATTTTGGACTTCCTGAAGAAGCATAGACCAATAAAGAGGTAAACCTTAATCATTTGTGTATTTTCAGTTGTACTTCATATGTGCTTGATAATTTATATACAAGGACCAAGTTAGATGCAAAGTCGACGAAGTGCATATTTATTGGATATGGTGGTGATAAGTTTGGGTACTGGTTTTAGGATGGGAAGAATCGAAAAGTTATTCGGAGCCGTAATGTTAAATTCAATGAGAAAGTCTTGTATAAAGATTTTAAAGTACATGTGGAAAAGATTTGAGGTAAAGTAGTAGAAAGTGTCGACATTGAAGATGATGAGCCATCTCAAGAGGATTATGAAGATGTCGTTGTTGATTCTGATGCACCGGATCAAAACAAGGAACCTAATGATCTAGACATTTCAATAGAACTTCGAAAGGAGCCGAGAGTTGCAAGAATTTTGATTAGGTACGTTAATTCCTTAAATTACTTGTTACTTAGAGATGGTGGTGAACATGAAAGTTACAAAGAGGCTTTAGATGTGGAAGCCAAGAGCAAGTGGGAGCTTGCTTTGGATGATGAGATGCAGTTATTATCAGTTAATCAAACTTGGGATTTAGTTCGGTTACCAAAAGGGATGAGAGTTTTGCACAACAAGTGGGTATACAGACTAAAGCATAAATCTGGCAGTTCAAGGAAATTCAAGGCTAGACTTGTGGTGAAGGGCTTTCTGCATAAAGAAAGCGTTAATTTCGGTAAGATTTTTGCTCATGTTGTGAAGATGTCTACTATTCAGGTTGTGATGAATATAGTTGCAATTAAAGATTTGCATCTTGGGCAACTAGATGTCAAGACAATATTTCTTCACGGTAACCTTGATAAAGAAATTTATATGAAGTAGCCAGAAGGATATTTGGTTAAAGGGAAAGAAGATCTTGTGTGTAGGCTCACTAAAAGCTTATACGATCTGAAATAAGAGCCGAGACAGTAGTATTTGAAGTTCAAATAGTTCAAGTCCAAAAATGGCTATTCAAAGAGCAATGCAGATCACTGTTGTTTTATAAAGAATACGGGGAACTCATATATTATTATACTTTTATATGTAGATGATATGTTGGTAGTAAGTGTTGACATGGGAGAGATTATTAAGTTGAAGGAACAGTTATTCCGGGAATTTTCTATGAAGGACTTGGGTACGGCGAAACAATTTATTGGCATGTGTGTTACGAGAGACAGAAAGAGGCGAGAATTGAAGTTGCCTCAAGCTTAGTACATCATCAAAGTAGTTAAGCAGTTTAATATGGATGGTTCTAAGGTTATTAGTACACCATTGGGAGGTCACTTCAAATTATTAAAGGATTGTTGTCCGAAGACGTAAAAGGATCGCGATGAGATGCGTAAGGTTCCTTATTAATCTGTGGTTGGTAGCCTAATGTATGCTATGATTTGTACGAGACCAGACATTGCTCAAATAGTGGGAGTTGTTTGTAGGTATATGAGTAATCTAGACAATGAGCGTTAGAGAGCTGTGAAATAGATACTAAGGTATCTAAATGGGACTCAAGATATGGCATTATGTTATGGTGGTTCTTAGATATGCTTACAGGGTTTTGTTGATTCTGATATGGTGGGTGACATGGATAGGCAGAAGAGTACTTGTGGTTTTTTTTTTACATTGGGAAGCGGCATGGTTACATAGGTTTCTAGGCTACAGAAGATTGTAGCTTTGTCTACGACGGAGGCAGAATATGTTGTAGCTACTAAAGTGCGCAAGGATATGGTTTGGCTGAAAGGGTTGATGAAAGAGCTTGGTAGAGAACAATTTTCTCCAAAGTTGTATAGGGATAGTCAAAGCGTTATACATTTAGCGAAGAATTCGGCTTTTTACTTTGGAACCAAGCATATTGATATTCGGTATCACTATATTCGCTCGCTCCTAGAGGACGGTGTGTTGAAGCTCGTGAAGATTAATACTGATGTAAATTCGGCTGATATGTTTACGAAGGTGGTGACTTTTTAGAAGTTGACAACATGTACAACTTTGGTGGGTCTTCAAAATTGAAGGTCTGGGTAGTGCGAGCAATTCATTTTAGGAGATCTGGAGGTGGGTTACGAGATTCGATTTCAAGCGGGAGATTGTTATGGTATGAACTTGAATCGTGTTTGAGGAATTCATCGGAGCTCGTAAGACGAGCGAGGATCAAATACGGTTTGAAAAAAGGTTTTTTCAAAGTTTTGCTCGATTAGACTATTTGTCTGTTCAAACAGAAGAGACTGAGGTTTGATTGTTCGAATAGACTTTTAGATTATTTAAATAATATACAAGTCGTTTGAAGGAGGAAGTAAGTCGTTCAAACGAGATTTTGTCTGTTCGAATAGACACATAGTCTATTCGAATAGACTTCGTAAGTTAGTTTTAGGAGGTCTATTCTTAGGGCATTGGCTTATCTCGTGATCCGTACTTCGAGCCTATTCGTATGTAATGACATTCTACTTATATAAGGGATACTAGAAAGTATTTCTATATCAATCTTTGTGAGATGAATTTTAGAGAGAAGCCTTGGGTTTGAAGAGACTCTATTAAAGCTTGAGAAGCCTGAAAGATCATTGTAACCTATTTGATATCATAGTAAATTGTTCGTGGGGTGTGGTTTTTCATCCGTAAGGGTTTTCCACTTCCCTTCTCTGGGAAAATCTTATTGTCCTTTATATTGTTCTTTGTTGATTTACTACTTTAGTTTGCGATTTTTGTGTACCGTTTTTGTCAGAGAGGATAGAGTAGCTACCTCGATTCTCAACATATTAAACCAACTCCTTCTATATTTTAGATGGCGTACCTTAAGCGTTATGCCTGTCATAGACCATGACTTTTAAACTCGAGTTCCATACTATACACTGTCACCTCATATAATCCCGTGTCATGCCATATTTTAAAATAAAAATAGCAAAATGATAAAATAAATGACGTAAGCAGATTCCTGCCAAAATTAGAGAAATTCTATTGGCTTCCTAGAAAAAGGTATGTAGAAATTCTTATGAAAGCAGGACTTAGCTTGAGGGGGCTTAAAGAGTACATAAATAAATTATTGCTTATCAAAAAGAGAAAATCTTAGTGGACAATATTCAATGTGGACTCAATCAAAGAAGTTATTCTTCAAATAATACTCTTATGTTACAATGGATAGAAGGAGATAGTAACAAACTTAATATCTAGAATCATTTATGGCTAGGTAATGCTTAAGCAATGAGCAGGTTTTATGCTCTTACTATCTAAAGCCAGTTGATTCTATCAAATCAAATGGACTTTAGGTAATATAAGAGGAAAATAATTTTGGTTTGGATCCTATCACAAAGTTGAAATGAACATAACGCCTAGAAAGTTAAATGTATCAAGGAAATAATGCATGTAGAGCTACAAAAAATACCAAAGCACTGTGATGCGGGATAAACTCGGTCTTTAAATACCCCGCTCAAAACTACGGGTGTCGTAATATAATAAGGGTAAGCGGGGGTCGAATCCACGGGGAGTAAACATACTAAAAATATAATTTCCTAATTAACTAATAAACGAATCTAAACTAATTTTGGCAAAAATGTTATAATCTAAAACATAAATCTAAATTACTAACTTTCGGACGATTATAAGGAAAAGAACTTAGGTTTTGGATCACCTCCGACATAGTTTACTAAACAATATAAAAATGGTAGCTTCTATCCGCACGTAATAGCCATGGTTAGGTCTATTTGGGTCTAAGATCTTAGGTTTGTGGCTAAAACCCTAAGTAAGAACTTCGTTGTTCATAGACAATTGAATCTAGGGTTTATAAACTCTTTTCCATAGCTAGGTGGAGAGTAGTAACTCTAGTGATCTAGAATTCTCTTTGAGCGTGAAAATAATCGAATATGGCTAATTCGACATCTTCCTCATATCAGTAGTAACTTAGAGTTCATGGCTAGATCAACTCTTCGTAACTACAAATCAGAGAATTGAATATTAATTCTAGATCTAAACTACTATTAACATCAATATAGCTTACTTCACCGGAGGTTCAATCCTTAGCCTAAGCTAATGAAACTAGCTCTCCATTAATGGTGTTGATCACAGCTTAAATTAAATGCATAAAATAAAATAGAGAAAAAGAGAGAGATACCAAAAAATGTATGCTTTATTCTATCATAAGATTGAGATGTGTAAAATACATAGAATTGCTCTCCTATTTATTAGAGATAGGAGAGATTTGTTTACAATTCTAAAACTCTATTAGATGAATCCTATCTCATATTAATCTTTGTAGAGTCCTTCATCATCTTTATTCCATGGAGAAAATCTACAAGAATATTGAATTTAGGAATCTTCCTTGTTCCTGAGAGACTGTTAGAGATGCTTCAGCTCTTTATACCTTCTATTAGATGTATTTTTCTACTTATTACCTGCAACAGTGACAAGTGCCTGAAAATAAGAAAATGCTACTAACATTAGAAAATAATAAATCGGGATTAACAAAACGATACTTTTAGGCATATTAATCCTGCACATTTTAACGTCTATCAAAGACCCCTGAACTTACAATTTTACTTGTCCCGAGTAAAATAAAAAAGTAAAATTAAACTTAGAATGAAAACCACTTTCGCAGGACTCGCGATTGCATTTAGCATATGCAACAAGCCGTTAAACCCCCAAGTGTCCCTGGTGGACGAGTGTTGTCTCGTGAGTGTTTTACAGTGACTATGCCCACAAAAGTCAATAATGACATTATGGCAATTCTAAATATCAAAAGACTCATTTCCTGTCAATTTATTCTTATTTAGCTATGACAAAAATATACAAGCAGAAAATTCCTTAAAGCCTATTATTCCCTGAGTATACCATAGAATATATTGTACTTATCCGAAACTAGAGATGTTACCTTATGATTAGAAAGAAATTTAAGTATTTTACCAGATATATCTGAGTATATTATGAAGATAGCTTTATTGCTTAATGCATTGTCTATAATCATTGAGTCAGTGTATGGTAGTCGAGTACTTACTGGAATAAATTCAACGGTCAGTTTGACAAGTGCCTTAGTCAATTTTACTCCCCGATATCTTATTTTTCATAGCCTTTTTGAGTATATTGTTTCTTAGTAAGGCCTCTGTAACAAGGAGTTTTCATTCGACAATCCCCGCCAGTTGACAAAGGTTATTGGGGTTTGGTGCCCCTTCATGACCTAGACTCAAGATTCTCACAAGTAACATTTTTCGTGCTCCTTTCACATAGTTCATGGCCATACTCGAGATTGGTGATAATTTTTCCTATTTAAATTCTTAATCATGCGAGTAGCCTTGCAGCGTGAAAGTTTTAGGAGCAACTTTGGCTTATTTTTTTCTTTTTTCTTTGTTTTTCTTTCGGGAATGAACTTATTCTTAGGCAGTTGTCTCCCTTGGAGAAAATTATTCCTAACATAAATACTAGATTTCCTTAAAATTGGTCAATAACCTACCGAATGTATCAATTATAAAACTATAGTGAAGTGCAAGTTTTCAAAATATACCACGTTAACTTGAATTAGTCGCTAATTAAAATATAGTACATCTAACTTAAGATGGTTTGCAAAATATTTTAGTGTATACTTGTAAACTTTTAAGTTGTTGATCTTTTTTTAGATTTATTCAGGTTTCCTAACTAATATTTATGTCAAAATAAATTCAGTCTAAATGCTGAAAATTTATCAAAAATACATCATAAATTGCCAGGAGTATCATTATTTCACTTTTCTTCCAAAAATATTTAAAAAATGATTTTCCTACCCTCAAACTTAAATGAAATATTGTCTCTAATATTGTAGAACAAAAAATAAAAATGGAAAGGAAAATTAGAATTTATCACCAGAATGTGTCGTGGGTTGCCTCCCAGAAAGTGCTAAGTTTATCATCTTCAGCAAGATAAAATTCTCATACCCTCAAACTTATGTGAAGTCAAGAAATTATTCAGGGACGGGCAATTCCCTATATTTGGGCTCGCAAAGATCTATATCAGGGAAATCTTTTAAAGGGATTGTCTCGAGATAAGGTTTAAGACGTTGGCCATTAACGTTAAAAGTTTTCCCAGTATGATAATTTTTTACTTCAGCCTAACCATTTTGGTGTATATTTACGACTTCAAACGGGCCATGCCAACGGGTTTGTAATTTTCCAGGAAAAAGATGTAGCTTTAAGTTAATCAATAAGACTTGTTGTCCTGGTGTAAAGATTATTCGAACTATATATTTATCATGATATGTTTTGGTCCGATTCTCATATCACTACGTGAAAACTGGCTATTAGCGACATTTGTACACAAGCATTAACGACTGAAATATGTATCGCAAAGCTAACCATATTTCCAACATATACAAATGTTACAAATTAGAAAAATATGTCGTATTCCATCCAAAGTGCCTCTTTGAAAAATACTGTCGTAGATAAACATTTTATCTACTTGTTTATCTGTCGTTATTTAAAATTTGGCTTCTAAACGAAAATGGTTCCCAATTCACCCAAAATACCATCTCTCAGCACCACTTTGTATTTTCTCTTTCTCTATGAATCCATCTTTCTCCCATGAATCCTCCCTGCCACAACTACAATTGAGGTACTCATCTTCTCCTCCTCTCTCTCTATCTCTCTCTTAATGGGAAATCGATGGTAAAATCCTAGATGTCGTACCCTAAGTAAGTTCCCTCTTCTAGAACTTAATCTAAAATCCCTAATGTCTTACCCTAAGTAAGTTCTCTCTTCATCTTAACTTGCATCTTTGGTGGGTAGTTCTTCCTTAGATTTTTTCTTTTCCTATTATGAATTTTGGTTTTTTGTGTATTGAATAAGCTTATGCTACTGGGGAGGTAAGCCTCGCTTAATTATAATAGTTAAATGTGCTCACTCTTTGGAATTGCATATTCAAGAATGTTTTTCTTCAATTTATAGGGGGAATTGGCTGAGTATCATAAGCTAATACTTGATATAGCCCAACTCGAGAAGAAGATGATGTCTGAAATAATAAGACCTGAAAGAGTGCTATATTTTCTTCTTCTTGGCAGGCTGGTATGTATTAAGCACTTAACAGCATTATAGAATGTTAAATTTATTTCCAAATCCTCCTTATATCATTTTGCAGTTCATCGCAGGAACACAAGCATGCACAGACATACTCTTAGACAAGCACATCGGGTGTTATTTATCTAGCATTATTGTTGGATTCTTGCTGCTATTATTCAAAGTTGCATGCTGGTATATTCCTCCATATCTATACTTTCTGCGTCTAAGATACTTCCTGCAAAAATATCCCTGTGCAATGGGTACCTTATGCTCCAAGTACAATCACCTTCTGCACTCAACTTAACTTCTATACCTTTGGTATTCCGCACTCCAGTCCAATTTCCTTCAGTACTCCATTTAAATTACATGCTTTCAGAACTCTACTTCTGGTCTAACGGGTGTCTAGTGCCCACTCTACTTTGTTTTATGTTCATGAATTCGGCAGATTCTTTGAAGTGCAATTTTTTTGTGATAAGCTTGTCAACCATGTTTATGACATGTACAATCAATCAGGTGGTTGTGCACTTCACTTAAAATGACTTGGGCACTGTGTTGAAACTAACGTGCTTGTAACATGCCCTCCCCTTTCGATAATTTACTCACTTATACGAGTATATTAATATAATCCTCGAGCACTCTACTCAACCTACGTAGAGCACAAATAGAATAGTAACACAAAAATATCTGGGGATATAGGGTATAATAAAGGATTCGTTTGAGGAATATTACGGTATCTAAGACCCTGCTACTTTTCGTCGAGTGACATAAATAAGTTATGTCCCACAACCAGTGTTCTGCAAAAAAGATTGTCGTTTTAATACATTTAAAAAGTGCCTATATCATTCTACAAAAAAAAATGTGCCTGCATTTGGAGTTTGGTAGACTTTGTAATTTAAATATTTGTTTGTTTTGCCATTTCTTATCATCGCAGGCTGTTACGAAATGACCAATTTGCTTATAATATTCATGTGTTACGTTAATATTCTGGCTCAAATTTAATTATGGCTCAGACTTTACCATCTGCTTTTTTTTAAAGGCAAGCCAGTTTTATATAGGGATCCGTAACCTCGAGTTTCTAACCCCATCGGATTTCAAACCTAGAACTCCTCTCTTGGTGGAGGGTCACAATGCTTGGTTAGTTTGTATTTAGATGATGTACTTTCTTCTAATACTGACATTGATTGACAATTGCAGGTTAAGGTACGTGATGGTGGTACTGATTGGGGTTGGGAGTAGTAGTTAACGTGGTGAAGAAATCCCCTGTAGCACTGGGAAATTTGCCTTCGGCGCTAACCGCTCAATGTGGTAGTGCCTATATAGTGGATACCAAGACCATGCCCACCCTCTTCCAGAGAAAAGGGTGAAATGCACGTGGCAAGTTGAAGTATTGTAAAAATCATCTTTTTTCAACTGCCAGTCTATTTGGCAATTAACATTTGAGCATCTTTCATTAGATGTTAGAATAGTGCGGAGTTGGCCGAATATCTAATATATTTTTCATCTGCTTTAGGTTCCAGTTCAGCTGCCCCTCATCTCCAATCTCAGCAAAATAAGAATTAATGTCCCATTTGATTTACATCCTATGGAAGCAAGACAACATTTTACTGGCATTATAGGAGCTAACGACACATTTTTTGCAAGGATTCCCAAAGCTTAATCCCGTAAAGGTATACATCACTTTTCCTTCCAAAAGCTATGTGTTTTTATCCTGTTAATTACTTTTTATTGTATAAATATAGTACCTAGTGCCGTTATAAATATGTAGTGCACTTTCTTAGCGGTATAATTGAGTGTGTTTGGAAAACAAAACAATTAGAGGGATACTTTGCTTAGTGTTGTGGTGGTGCAAAGACGACCATCACAATGGGTAGAGTTTCCATGTACGTCTCACTTGACTTTTTGTTAATTTGCATTGCAAACTACTGTGCTTTAATGATCCTTTGGTTGTGGTAGTATTTCGATGTCCTTAACATTTCTCTCATTTTGTTGATCCTTATAAACATTTCCATTTATTGCAAAAAAAGAAAGGTAGAAAATAAGAAAATGAAAAACTACTATCAATGTGTTTTGTCCTTAAAATATAATATTCTTGAGTAATGTGGCAACTACGAATTATTTGTTCTTCAATTAAGAGTATTTACTTGCTATCATTTTGCTATGGCTGGGCAGGATATGGGCATCCAGGATCCAAAGTTTGTTCAGTTGGTTAATCAAATAGAGGAACTTGAGAAGAAATTATTTGATCACCCACTTCAGAAGGTCATATTCATTATCCAGTAATATATTAGTTTATCTTTGTAGCTTATCCTCAGATCTCATAATGGACATTGTTCTCACCAAAATCCATAATTCTAAATTTTTGTTTGTACCGACTGTTGGTTCAGAGTTATTTCTGGATCAACTTCAACTCATTCACACTTTTGACAAGGTAAAGATTTCACAATTAGCGTATTTTTACCGACTACCTAATAAATACTTTCCTTTTATACATGCTAATGTGGTATATGCATAAATATATATATATATATAAGTACGTCTGGATCAGAAGACTAATTACTGTATATTGATGAAGACGATCTTCGCAAGATGGAGATAATCCTTGTAATTGTCCTTTTGAAGTCTTTAGCAACATAAAACATGATTTAGTAATGGCTCAAAATTCATCAACTTTCACTACCCTCTTCTAATATTAGAGGATTGAACATATACTTTTTCGTGTAAAAAATTACCCAGTTCAGGACAACATCCTCGCCAACATAACTACTTTTTCATGCATTTGGCTATTAGATGTTAAATTATTTTTCCATGATCTGAACCTTAATCAATATAGAAAATATGTTACTATGGTTAGGCACATGACTTGCTCATGGCTGCATGTAGAGTTTAATGAAGTGATAGATTCTGTTGTATGGTGCAAACTTTGGAGAATCATTAAGAACCAGTCTTACATGAAGGATAGCCTAATCACTTTTACCTAATCTATATTTATTGTCCCGCTATCTGCAGTCTTTGCAGGACAAGCAACAAATCAAATGTTTCCAAAGAAAGCAGTGCTGAACCATAAAATTCAGCAGCTCAAATTAAAATTTTATGAGTCTCAGGTACAGTAATTTATTTTGCATTTGAATGCTTTATTTCATCAGCATTCTATACCAGTGCATGCTTATCTTTTTCGTCGATGGGATTTAAGATTTATATAATCCTTTTCAGCAGTTTCCCAAAATAAAATAAAACAAAGGAGAATTAATACAAACCATGTTAGCGTATGTTTGTTTTGACTTGCTTGACTACTTATGCACCTTCAAAAGTTTTGCGACGAACTAAAAAACCGTTCACGTGTTCTGAAGAAGCTAGGACATATTGACGTTGATGGTGTAGTGCAGCTAAAGGGGGGGGGGTGCTTGCTTAATAGACATAGGAAATGAACTTCTTATCACAGAACTAATGTTCAATGGTACATATATGAATACTATATTCAATAAACTTTTGGGCATTAATTTTTTGTTATGTTTAATGGTTAATGTTTTTCGCACTAATGGTTAATATTTTCACACTAACTTTTAGTTCTTGATCACCGTCAATTTGCAGCTTTTACTAGCTGCTTCATTTCTGGAGAAAAGTCAAACGAGCAAATACATTTGAGAACTAAACTTGGGAAACCCTTTTAACAACTTCAAGAGAGTGCAAGAAGGATAGCGGAGGTCTGTTAGCTTACTATGGAATAGTTTTATTCTAGGATTTTATTCTGGACATCACATGGAATAATTTTATTTCATATACAACTGGAGTGCAAATTGAAGGTAAATGGGGAAGAGTATGTGCAGTCAATCGTGAGACCCTTTTTTATGTATGTAATCTACTATTGGTCCAAGATTAGTCTGTCCTTATACGCAAAATTGTCACTCTTTTAAGTCGTCTACTTGAGACTTATTCTATCTCTGCACTATATTTAGCATATATTTATTGCTCAAGTAGTATTCATTAATCTATGCTAAACATTGAAAAAAGTTTGAAAAAACTCAATTAATTTGTTCCTTACATAGTGTCAGTATATACACTCCGAATCACCCATGATACAGGATTGAGTGTTTTGGCGAAAAATGCCATCTGTGTCTATTTCCAGTAAACTAAGTGTTTTATTTCACTAAAGAAAATTCCATATCAAATGATATTTAATCATTAATTAGATTTTTCATTTCCAATGGGTATTCCTTGGGGAAAATTATAAAAAATAGGGAAGGCCTTATGAGTACAATTTTGGGTTGACATACTATTCCTTTTATTATCTAGAGAGTGCCATAATTCTATGTTTTGTCAATTTTAGCTATTACTTCCTGTATCTATCTTTATCTCTATCTTTTTATTCCTTTAGGGTGCAACATTTGCAGAGGTTTAGGGTACAACATTTGTAGAGGTTATAGAAATGACTAATATATTTAAGGATAGTATTATACGACTCTCTAGAAGACTTGATGAGTTCTTACATCAGATACAGTGATAGCGCTTTTTATGCTCTCATTTTATGTAGGTAATATAAGCAATAATTTTAATTCTACAAAGTGAACTTTGGTAATTGATAATATCTATTGCAATTTCTTGTCATATGTTGCATTTTTAGTTGCGAGCTACTGCTAGAGCTATGGGGGAGGTTGATTTAGAGAGCAAGTTTACAGCTAGCAGTGAGAGCTTCAGGAGAGGTATGTTTGCGAGATCATTGTATCTATGAGATAGATCATGCCAGCTATGTAGATGGGTAACGACAGGTTCGTTACCTGGCCTCTTAGTAGTGTAACATAAATTCAACTATCATAGTTTCTTTTTTCCAAAGAAATTGGCAAGTTGTCCCATTAGTTCGTGTTGCTGTATTTTTTCAGTTATGAAACCACCGGGAAAAGGTACACCTTTGAAAACATAAAATCTGAGAGCTAATGATAAAGTTTCTATTGAATAGAATTTTCTATATATGTATCCTTCTTTATAGCCTTACGATTTAGCATCTTTATCAATTTTTGTAAATTTGGCTTGCTAAATTTTAGGAATTTTTGAAGTTTGCAAGGGCTTTTGGAGTGTTAAGCTAATGCAGTAGATAGGGTACTCTTTTGATGATTTTGATCTTGTCCTTGGAGTCTAAAATTGCAAGATAGAGGTATCTTCTTAGCTATGCATAGTTTTATTTCCTTGGGTTTTCTATGGATTCTTGAAAATAAACTTTGCACTGGACTTGTTTAAAATTGTGTATTATTTGTACTTTTTATGGTGATTAGCTTTTGTATGATTTAATTTTTGTATGGACTACGAGCTCAAAATGGATAGAGCGCTCAAAAATTGAGAGGTTGATAGTTCAAATCCATCCAGTTCAAAAAATTTACGGAGTAATTATTTTTCTCAAAAACAACATATATGTTTGTCGTGTATGGCTAATTTTAAATAACGTTTTCCTCGTGAAACGACATAAATAACGACATATATATTTGTGGTTTATGTTAAAATTAAACGACTTTTGTCTCCTTGAAACGACAGAAAGCGCAACATTTATAAGCGTCATATTTTTATAAAGAACGACATATTTATATGTTGTAAAAGCATGGCATTTATAATTGTCAGTAATAATAACGACTCCATTTTTAGCGACAGTTCTTAGCGACAGAATATAAGTTGCTAATCAGGCAATAAAGGCAATTATATCCGTCGTTAATAGCCATTTTTCACGTAGTGTATATTTTAGCATTATCGCACGCCTCTTGTCTTAATTCTTCTAACTCACTTACTTAAAGTTTTCGATGAAGTCCTGTTGTATCTATATGAAAATTAAATCTCTTAATTGCCCAGTAAGCTTTATGTTTTAATTCCACAGGCAAGTGACAAGCTTTGCCAAAAATACATCTATAAGGTGAGATTCTAATCGGAGTTTTGTAAGCAGTCTGATAGGCCCAAAGAGCATCATTAAGACGAGTGGACCAATCTTTACGATCTAGTCGAACAGTTTTCTTTAAAATTCTCTCTATCTCCCGATTTGAAACTTCTACTTGCCCACTTGTTTGTGGATGATATGGGGTGACAACTTTATGAGTAATGCCATATTTGTGTATAAGACTTTTAAAATAGCTATTACAAAAATGAGTTCCACCATCAGTTATAATTGTACGAGGTGTACCAAATTGGACTAAAATGTATCGTTTAAAAAGTTAATTACGACAGCGTGATCATTTGTCTGACATGGTACAACTTCTACCTATTTAGAAATATAGTCAACTGCTACTAAGATCCACAAATAACCATTTGACACCGGAAATAGGCCCATAAAGTTAATGCCCCAGACATAAAAAAATTCAACCTCTAAAATATTGTTAAGGGGCATCTCATCCCGACGACCCATGTTGCCAACCCTTTGGCAATAGTCACATCGTGAACAATGGTCGTAAGTGTTCTTAAATAAAGTAGACCAATAGAAACCATATTAAAGTACTTTATTAGCCGTTCTACAGGGCCTAAAATGGCCACCATCATTATGAGGACTTTTTAAAATTTGTGGAATGTCATTTTCAGGGACACAATGATGAATCACTAGGTCAGCACCAACTTTAAATAAATAGAGATCCTCCCTGATAAATCATCTAGAGATTGTTTCAAATATCCTTTTATCCTCTCTGCTCAAATCTGGTGGTATGTACCTTTTGGCTAAGTAATTTACAATATCGGCGAACTAGGGTGCCTTATTAATATTCATTAACTATTCATCGAGAAAATACTAAGGAATATGAAGATCTTCGTTAATGTGGTAAACTATCAAACGCGATAAATGGTCAGCAACAACATTTTTTTTACCTTTTTATCACGTATTTCGAGGTTAAATTCTTTGAGTAAAAGGATCCAACAGATAAGACGTGGTTTAGCATCCTTTTTATTAAGAAGATATCAAAGGGCTGAATGGTCAGAGTACGCAATGACTTTTGAACCTAAAATGTATGACCAAAATTTTTCTAACGCGAAGGCAATGGCTAACAACTCTTTTTCAGTCATCGTATAATTAATTTGAGCATCATTCAGTGATTTACTCGCATAGAAAATGACATGAGGTGCTTTTTCAAAAAGTTGTCCTAACACGGCACCCACGGCATAATTTGAAGCATCACACATAATTTTGAAGGGTAAAGTCCAATCAGGTGACTGGATAATTGGTGATGTGTTTAATGAGGACTTATGTGTTTCAAAAGATTTGTAATATTTATCGTTAAAATCAAAATGGATGTCTTTAGCAAGTAAATTGCATGAAGGTCGTGAGATTTTGCTAAAGTCTCTAATAAATCGTCGATAAAAACTTGCGTACCCAAGGAATGCGCAAACGTCCTTCACTATTTTAGGAGGAGGTAGAGAAGAAATTAAATCAATTTTTGCTTTATCAACTTTTATCCTCTTAAATAATATCAAATGACCGAGTACTATTCCTTGATTTACCATAAAATGACATTTTTCTCAATTTAGGACTAGGTTTTTCTCTTTACACCGGATCAAGACCAATTCTAAGTTTAGAAGACATTCATCAAATATGGAGTCATAAATGGAAAAGTCATCCATGAAGACCTCTCAGAACTTTTCTACCATATTTGAGAAAATACTTGACATACACCGTTGAAAGGTCGTGGGTGCATTGCATAGGCCAAAAGGCATGCGACGATAGGCAAAAGTTCTAAATGGGCGAGTAAAAGTAGTTTTATCTTGGTCTTTGGGGGCTACTGAAATTTGGTTGTATCCTGAATAACTATCCAAGAAACAGTAAAATGAATGACCAGCTAAACGTTCTAATATTTGATCCATTAATGGTAATAGGAAATGGTCTTTTCAAGTGGACGCGTTTAGCTTTCGGTAATTAGTGCAAACTCGCCATCTTGTCTGAGAGCGGGTGGATACTAGTTCATTGTCTATATTTTTGTCGATAATAATACCTGATTTCTTAGGTACCACTTGGACTGGGCTTATCCAAGAGCTATCGAAGATGGAATAAATAATACCCACATCAAGAAATTTCATAACTTCTGCCTTTACTACCTCCTTCATTGGAGGGCTCACACATCGTTGTGGTTTCTGAGATGTTTTGGATCCTTCCTTTAAGTGTATCCTATGCATAACCACTGATAGACTTATTCCTTTGATAACTACTATTGACCATCCAATTGCTTCTTTGTAGGTGTCGAGGATGGCAATGAGTTTATTTTCCTGATCTAAGTCCAATGAAGATGAAATGATAACGGGAAGAGTTTTGTTAGGCCCGTGGAACCGATATCCTAGATTATCTAGAAGTACTTTAAGATCAAGCTTTGATGGTAACATAATAGAAGAAACTGGGGGGCCAGAAGACATAGGGAGCGACTCAAATTTGGGAGTATACCGATGAGGAGGAGTGTATGCAGGAGGATTATTTTCAAGAATAGTTGAAATGTCTTTTAGGATTGACTCGTGAATACTAACGATGTCGTCCTCCAGACAATCTTCTAAGAGGTTGTTCCTAGAATGTTTGGAGATAATGGTACCTATCATATTATACTCTTCAGCAAAATCGAGATATTGCCTCATGGCATTAAAAATGTTCAATTCCAAAGTCATGTTACCGAATGTTAGGTTCATTATTCCATTTCTACAATTGATTATAATGTTGGAAGTAGCTAGGAAAGGCTATGGATATTCAAAATTGGTAGTGTATCAAGGACTACAAAATCTACTGGAAAGTAAAATTTGTTTACCTTAATTATCACATCCTCAACAATACCCTAGCAGTTTTGGTAGATTTATCAGCGGGTTGAAGTTGTATCCTGGTGGGCTTAAGTTCTCCTAAATCGAGGTTCTCATAAGTATAAAATGGAATAAGGTTTACACTTGCCCCAAGATCATGAAGGGCTTGCTGGATGTAGTGTTTTCTTATTACTAAGGGAATGGTGGGACATCCTGGGTCCTTTTGTTTGATCAAAATTTCAAATGGTTGGACAGAGCTAACCTACTCAACACTAAAGGAATTTTTCCTAACTCCAATTCTACGTTTCTTTGTACACAGTTCCTTAAGGAATTTAGCATATGACGGAACCTGATCGATAGCGTCCAATAGCGGAATGTTAATCTATACTTGTTTAAATAACTTAAGAATATCTTTCAGGCTTTCACTCTTTTTGGCAGGAACAAGTCAGTTAGGGAATGGGGCCCTAGGCACATAAGGCTTGTCTACTAGGTCTGGTAGAGTTAGAACATGATGTGGCCTAGATGTTACTATTTCGAACTGGCTAGATGCTAGATTTTCATAGGCTTTTTCTTGAGATTTGGGAACTTAATTGCTCTTAGTTGACGGTATAAGGTTTGGTCGAGTTTCTATAGTTCTCTTATTCTGAAGGGTCATAACTACTTGAGCAATTTCAATGTTCTCAGGTGAGCTCTGTTGAGTATGAACCTCAAAGGCGGTCCTCGGGTTAGCAATTGGTTGACCAGGGAATTTTCCCTTTTCTCGTTCACTTAATTGGCTTGTTATTTGTCCTATTTGGGTGTCTAGCTTCTGTATAAAGGCTCACATTTCTTAAAGTTCCCTAGAATTTTGTTGGGTAA
Organism: Kingdonia uniflora; assembly: GCA_014058105.1. Lineage (NCBI taxonomy): Eukaryota > Viridiplantae > Streptophyta > Magnoliopsida > Ranunculales > Circaeasteraceae > Kingdonia > Kingdonia uniflora. Next base: position 3,561,250 of record JACGCM010001272.1, read on the forward strand.
CCCCCCTTAATCTCTGTTATAAACTGTTGGAGTGTGGATTCTAGACTAACTGGGTGGGCTTGTTTGGTCGGGTATGTTTAATTTTGCTGATATGGTTGAGGATTATAACTGGATTGTCCTTGTGGTTGACTCCTCTAAGAAAATGTTGGGTTACTATGCCAGGGAGATCTACCAAAATTATTTTGGTGTTGTCTCCTTTTATTATCCAAGATAGCATTAACGTGGTCCGAATTAGAATTAATTAACTCACGGAGTTGTGGACACGTGTGTGCATAATGGGTCGGATCATTGCATAAATTACAGATCCCAGGAATGGATACTGGTTTAGGGGCTGCTACTTTTCCTACGGCCATAGCCTCGACTTTACGTGTAAGGGAGTCCAGTTGGACTTTTAATTCAAGGCTTTCAGGTAATTCAAGGATGCCTCCATTTCTAATGGGCCTACGATCACGAGAAGTAAAGTTCCATTGCTGGGATATCTCAGCGTATTTATCAAGAAATGCATATGCAGTAGTTTCATCCATATCATGGAATTTTCCTGAGCTACGGGCTTCGATTAATTCACGGGTTAAAAGAGTTAACCCGTTCAGAAAGAATTGGATTAGTCTCCATTTCTCAAAACCATGATGGGGGCACCTTAACAATTTTTCCTTAAAGCGTTCGCATGCTTCGTAAAAGATTTCTTCATCTTATTGATGGAAATCAGAGATATCACGCTTTAAAAGGTTAGTTTTTGCATGTTGAAAAACTTGATTTTAAACTTCTGTTTAAGAGTGTCCCACTTGTCAATTGACTCGGATGACATAGAGTTCAACCAATGTTTTTCCTTGTCTTTTAGAGAGAATGGGAAAATGAGTAAATAGATGTACTCCATTGCTATGTCCTTACATTGAAACGCTTGGCAGATGTACTCAAATTCATCGATATGTAAGTATGGGTCTTGGTTATTGATTCCATGAAAAGGTGGGATTAGGTTCAAAATCGCAGGCTTGATATCAAACTGGGTTTTTGTTATTACTGGCAACTTAATACATTTTGGCGAGTTTTCCGAAATGGGAGCAAAATGCTCCCTCAGTAACTTGTCACCAATTGGTTCAGGAAGAAATTCATTTTCAGATTCAAGGTTGTATATGGCCTGAAGGTCCCCCTGTTGGACTTGGTTAGCCGTATTAGCTGTTTTAGGAATTGGTGGTATATCAATGTGTTCCCTAATCTAATCGTACTTGTGCATATACTATTGAAATGAAATAAAGTTTCAAAATTCAACGAGAATTTAAACACACAATTTAAGATAAACACATAAACTGTTTTTAAAGTTAAATTAACTAAGTCAATCCTAATCTAGATGTTAATCAAATTGGGTAAGTTGGGCTGGTGTGTTATTCCTAACACGAAAGCTTCACTATGCTAACAATGGTCTTAGTCTTTGAGCATCAATCCTCACGCCCGTGTGCCCCGCCTAATCGTACATGACTAATACGGAATGGTGACGTCGCTTAACAACCGATGGTTTGCGGCGCTTGGCTGAAGTGGTTCCTATGAATCCGTGTTGGTACCCCGCTCCGGTACCTCCTAATTCCTCAGGTGATGAAATCCCTTGGAAATCTTACTAATAGCTTTTTAAGTTTTAATTAAATTTAAAGGTCGAGACAGTTAGGAACGTGTGATACGAATTTCTCCGTATCCCTAGGTGGGAGGTCCCACTCGCTGAAGATTTTTTTGGGTGATGAAATCCCGCGGAAGAGCCCTAACGGTTAAAAACCTTTACTATGTGAAGCATGAAGCAAAAATTGAAACACGATAACAGGTCAATCCAAACGCAGCAAATTTTTTAATTTAAAAGCAACGTGTATTTGAACAGTCCACACGACTTACTTTCCTAATGTCAGGGCGGAGCGGTGATGAACCCCTTTTATATGTCAAGTTTTAAGAGAGGACCAACCTACGGGAAGGGTTTCCCGGTGAAGCTGTGGCCACCCCTTCACTTAGGGGGAGAAAGAAAGAAATTCTCCTTCACTTAGAGGGCACAAGAAGGATTTAGAGAGAAGCTTGTCAATGGATTTGGTAAATTCCTCACAATCTCTGAGTATCAACTTTTTGATTATCCTGCAAAACAAGAGAAAAAAAATTACGGAACTTACGACAACAAAAATATAAATTCAAATTCTAAGTTTATTGCAGTCTATGACGTCCTGATTTTCAAATGCGTATATCATTTAGATCAGTTGATAGAGAACATTAAATAATACCAATTTGGAAAGATAATTCAGAAAGGAAAAACATTAAAGAAGAAAGTTTTCTGTAATTTTGCTTCCCTATCGCTCAAAATAACCGATTAATGAGCAGCGGCGTCTTTTACTGAGACTGCATTTACTGTTGTTCCAAAAAGCTGTAACTCTCTAACGGCTAAACAGAAAAATATGATCTATAGAAATTTGGAAAGGGTTTTGAATTATCTAAAACTTTAATATAAACGAATTTCCCAATTGTGAAGTATAGATGGTCAAAAACTGTAAAACATATAGGAACACATTTTTTGATGAAAACTGAGTATGTTTCTTCAAAAATTAATATCTCCGAAACTGCTTATCAGAAGATATTGAGACTAATTTATTCGGAAAAAAATCTCAGAGATCTAAACATAAAATAAATAAATTGGCAAACTTAGCAACTAAAAAGAAGATAATTAATTAGCTAAAATAAAAAAAACTATGATTTAATAGACCGTTGCCTCCCCTGCAACGACGCCAATTTTCATGCGAGAAAAACTCAGTCTTTAAATACCTCACTCAAAACTATGGGTGTCGTAATATAATAAGGGTAAACGGGGGCCGAATCCACGGGGAGTAAATGTATTACAAATATAATTTCCTAATTAACTAATAAACGAATCTGAACTAATTTTGATAAAAATGTTTTTATCTAAAACATAAATCTAAATTACTAACTTTTGGAACGATTATAAGGAAAATGACATAGGCTTTGGATCACCTCCGACTTAGTTTACTAAACGATATAAAAATTGTAGCTTTTATCCGTACGTAATAGCCATAACTAGGTCTATTCAGGTCTAAGATCTAGGGTTTGTGTCTAAAACCCTAAGTAAGAACTTTGTTGTTCATGGACAATTGAATCTAGGGTTTATAAACTTCTTTCCTTGGCTAGGTGGAGAGTATTAACTCTAGTGATCTAGAATTCCCTTTGAGCATAAAAACAATCGAATATGGCTAATTCGACATCTTCCTCATATATGTAGTAACTTAGAGTTCATGGCTAGATCAACTCTTCGCAACTACAAATCAGATAATTGAATATTAATTCTAGATCTAAACTACTATTAACATCAATTTAGCTCACTTCAGCAGAGGTTCAATCCTTAGCCTAAGCTAAGGAGACTAGCTCTCCATTAATGGTGTTGATCACAGCGTAAATTAAATGCATAAAATAAAAGAGAGAGAAAGGGAGAGATACTGCAAAATGTAAGTTTTATTCCTTCCTGAGATTGAGATGTGTAAAATACATAGAATTTCTTTCCTATTTATAGAAGATAGGAGAGTCTTGTTTATAATTCTGAAACTCTATCAAATAAATCTTATCTCATGTTAATCCTTGTAGAGTCCTTCATCATCTTTATTCCATGGAGAAAATCTACAAGTATATTGAATTTAGGCATCTTCCTTGGGCCTGAGAGACTGTTGGAGATGCTTCAGCTCTTTGTACCTTCTATTAGATGTCTTTTTCTGCTTATTTGCTTCAACAGTGATAACTGCCTGAAAATAAGAAAATACAACTAACATTAGAAAATAATAAATCGGGATTAACAAAATGATACTTTTAGGCGTATTAATCCTGCGTATTTCTACGTCTATCACACTGTAAGAACCAAATTAGACTAAATATACCCTATTGACATATTACTTCTTGAACCAACTTTAAATGCTAGAGTCATAACTCTACTCAGGGTATAACTCTACTTGAGGTATTATTTGTCGAACCAACTCTAAAAGTTTTCGAACGTTTTCAAATGCGGATGCTAGTCCGAACTTCACTTGCGAATGCAAGTCTTTATTGCTAACACTATAAGGGGTTATAAAACCCAAGTAAAGAAGGTTGTCGTGAAACCATGCTAAAACAGGAAACAACTGCATGAGCCCTCCCGAGAGTTCAACCTTAATTATTTCGGAGTCATATATAAGTATAGCCGGAACTCTATTAAAGCCTATCTTAGAAAATCTTAGTACTACTTAGCCCCCAAAATACCAAGGTATCTCGCATCCCCTAAAATATAAGTGTATGATCAGTTTATAAAAGATACATTGATACTACACCGACGAACTCGGTTAGTTAAAAATTTGGTATCCTTAAACACCCTGTTTTATGAATCCACGAAGAGAGATTAGTTATGTCAAAGAAACCCAGCATACCTCGGAAATTATGTTTGATGTCCACAAAAAATTTAACACAGAGAATACAAATGAGTCATTTAGAAACATGAGCAACACAGCTGAATCAAGGGAAATCAAAAGAGAAACTCCCAAATCATGATAAAACTGAGATAGTAAGGAATATCAATTACCATCAACAACAAATACAAAAGTAATTAAGAGCATTTTCCAACAATCGATTACAGGAAAACCAAATTGAACTTACCAATGGACGACGTAAAAGTCGTTGAATCGATGATTACACGCCTCCAAATCAAGTACTTAAAGGCAGACCTATAAATCAATGATCAAGCACCAAGATATCAATGAACACATCGAGCACCAAACTTCTTGAAATCGAGCAGTAAAACCCCCAAATCATAGCACAATTACCTAGCATACCGAATACAAATCAGAGCAAATCTAAAGCTACTCCCAAATCAGAGTAAATTAGAGGAATTCAAACATAACGTAAAGCTTTGCACCTTTACTGTGAGAGAGAGAGAGAGACAATGAGATCGCAGGATTCTAAAGTGTAGAAGGTTTTAGTTGCTAGAGAGAGAAAGAGAGCGCTGGTTGTGTTAGGGGTTTTTTTTTTTTTTTGAGAAGAAAGTGTCGGGGAGAAGTATAGTTTTTTTGTCGGGATTAGTTTATTTAGCTTTTGATGTTAAAGCATGAACTTCCAGAACTGGCCATACATGTGCGATTCTCGAGGCACCCACATCGTATCCCGACCCCTCTTTGTCTTTGGACATAATGCAGACTTGTCCATTATAATAAATAGATTGTTTCCATTGGTAGAATGACTAATTTTTGAGGGGTTCACTAGCACAATTAATCCTCCAACTAAATACTCTATTCAAATTTTGGATTATAACTTGCTTTACAAACACAAACATTAACGATAGGCTTGTTTGTAAGAATTATCTTTGTTCAATTTTTTCAACCTGGGCTATGTATTTGGCTATTTAGCTTTCAAATTTGTTTACTTGTTGAATATGAGATACTGGAAGATACCAAATTGGGATATATATGTATCTGCTTTGAATGTCACATCTTATGGCGTAGATAGAGATCATCATCGCCTATGGAGAGCATTCAGCTAGGGATTGAAACAGGATAGGATGAGATCACTGATGGAAACGAAACAGATTTGCTAGTTTTTATCTCTCTAAATATTTTAGGATAGAGTCTAGATTTAATTATAGGTTTATTCCAAGTTTTAGTTTTGCCTATCCAGGAGAATTTAAGTTTAAGTGGAAGAATCGGCTATGTATTGTTTTATTTTTTATAAATGAAAATTCCTTCTCAATTTTTTGCCTTTGCATAATAGCTTAGTGCTTACAATCTTTAATCACTAACACTTGTTATGACGTTTTACATACTTAAAAGACAACCGGACATGCAATTTCCTCATAGATGTTGTTTGATGTCACCATTTTGAGAAAGGTAAATGTTCCTGCAATGATTAATGGTAATAATATGTGAAATCCTTGTGATATCCCTGAAACATGCAATTGCTCCCATATACGTTCCTCTTTTCTTTTTTCTTTTTTTATTTATTTATCGTAAACGTCTATATTACTATATAGAAGCGCTCTATTATCCCTTCCAGTTTTTGAAGTTTGTTGTTACATAATTTATATGCCAGTGTTATCCGTGGCACGCATTATTTTCAAATTGGAGCAAAGTATTACAGTGTTGCGCTGCGATTTATGTTGGCGGTATAGTACATCATGGAAATTTCTTAGTCGTACCCTTGAATAACAATGAGATGAAGTGATTTGGGGTTTCAAAGGGATCAATGCATATGCATATATTTCCTTGAAGAAAAGTCTTTCACTAACAATAAAAAATCCCTAAGAAAAACTTCCCCATTGAATTCTCTTTGGGATCATTTGGTTCAATTTCATGGTTATCCTCTCTATACTTGTGATCAATCCGAAAGATTCCAGTGAGCTCCCAATTCTGAGTATGTTTTTTAAGGACGGCCCTGCAACCCACAACATTTTAAAGTCCATAGCTGCCCCCAAAGGTTAGACCCTGTTTATAGTCTGCAGCTCCTAAGCTAAAATACAATGATATATGTAAAGAAGGTAACGTTATGAGAAGTAACATTTTGTACGTCAAGAATCCAGATCAATGATGGACGTAGAAATACGTATGATTAATACGCCTAAAAGTATCGTTTTGTTAGTCCCGATTTATTATTTTCTAATGTTAGTCGTATTTCCTTATTTTCAGGACATTTATAACTTTTGGAGCTATTAGTAGAAAATTACACTAATTGAAGGTAAAAAGAGCTGAAGCATCTTCCGTAGCCTCTCAGGTGCAAAGAAGATGTCTATATTCAATGTACTTGTAGATCTACTCTAAGGAATGAACTATAAGGATTAACTTGAAAAGAATTATCTAGATATAAGATAGAGTAGAAATGAGATATAATTTATTTGGGATAAAGTTTTTCTCTACTTAGAGATAAAGTTTCAAAAATGTAAACAAATCTCTCATATCTCCTATAAATATAAGAGCAATTTCATGTATCTAGATATAAGATAGAGTAGAAATGAGATATAATTTATCTGAGATAGAATTTTTCTATACTTAGAGATAGAGTTTCAAAAATGTAAACAAGTCTCTCTTATCTCTTATAAATAGGAGAGCCATTTCATGTATTTTTCATCTCAGATTGGAGTAATAAAGTTTTTCTTCTCATTATCTCTCTCTCTTTCCTTTTATTTTATGATTTTAGTTAATTACTTAAGCTATGATCAACACCATTAAGGGAGAGCTAGTCTTCTTAGCTTAGGACAATGATCGACCCTCCGGTGAAGTGAGCTAAATTGATATGTTAATAGTAGCTTAGATCTATAATTAATCTACAAATCAGAAGTAGGTAGTTACAATGAGTTGATCTAGCCATGACCACTCTAAGTTACTACGGATATGAGGAAGACATCGAAATAGCAATATTAAATTATTTTCATGCTCAAAGAGAATTCTAGATCACTAGAAATAATATTCTCCACCTAGCCATGGAAATGAGTTTAGAAACCCTGGATCCAATTGTCCATGAACAGTAAAATTCTTACCTAAGGTATTAGCCACAAACTTCATATCTTAGACCCAGATAGACTTAGCCATTGCTATTATGTGTAGATAGAATCTATCGTTTTTATATTATTTTAGTAAACTAAGTCGGAGGTGATCCAAAGCCTAGGTTCTTTTCACTATATTCTTACCAAATTAGTAATTTAGATTTAATTTTTAGTTTATAAGACCTTTTCCAAAAAATAGTTTAATATACTTTATTAGTTAGATTGGTAAAATTAATTTTTAATACGTTAACTTCCTGTGGATTTGACCCCTGCTTGCCATTACTATTTTATGACACTCGCAATTTTGAGCGGGGTATTTAGAACCGAGTTTTCCTCAGCATCAATCAATCATACAAATAAAGAAGACAACATCACCAAAAGGACCATTTTGTTTGACAATAATCTAAATCAACCATACTAATAGAGATGGTAATATCACTAGAAGGACAATTTTATTCAACAATAATTAATAAAGATCATGCTCCACTGGAGTATTACAATAAGTTATCTAATACAAGCTCGGAATAAATATAGTAAATGAACCCTGAACAACACGAGGATGCTCAATCCTCTCAATCTGACCTTGATTGTTGATGATAGTCGATTCACAGTTTTGGGGGTTGTAGTAGATGGAGTTGCTCTAAAGTTACGAAAAAGTGGAAGTAGAGATGGGGATACAAGAAGCATCATATTCCACAGTAAGCAAAGAATGATCACCTAAAAAAGACACTTTCTCAAATTTCCTGTTGGGAATAACGGTAGCTAGTCTCTCTTCTACGATAATAATGAAACGCGGAAATCAACAAATGAGAAATAAATGAACGAAGAACCAAAAACAACAAAGCAAGGATTTACCCGGAGGGGGAAGTGGAAAATCCTTTCAAATGAAAAACTACTCCCCGTGAACAATACAATCCACTACAAATCAAATTGGTTACAATCGACCTATCAAGCTTCTTCGAAGCTTCAATGAATCTCACAAACCCTAGTTCTTTCTAGGATTTAACTCAAACCCAGATAACCCAAGAAATACATTAAATATCCCTTATATATTTGGAAGGCCATTACATTAGTTATGGCTCAAAGTACAGATCGCAAGGCAAGCCAACGTCTAAGCTTTAAGCTTTTCAAACTGAGAATACGAAGTCTATTCAAATAGAGACCAAAGTTGATTCGAACAAAATATGTTATGAAACTTATATTCGAACAAACACAAAAGTCTATTTGAACAAGCCATGTTCTACAACTTCTATTCGAATAGACACAAAATCTATTCGAACAGAACATAGAAAAGTTATTCGAATGATCTTTTCCTCTGTACTTCGACCTTCATTCGTCCCACGAACTCCAATGAACGTAATTCGGGTTTATCACTCAACAATCTCCCATTTAAAATCGAATCTACCGTAACCCATCTCTAGATCTTCAAAAATGAATTATTCGCGTTTCCCAAACCTTCAATCATGAAGACCCACAGAAGTTGTAGATGTCGTTAACTTCTGAAATATCACCACCTTCGTAAGCATATCGGCCGGATTCACATTAGTATGAATCTTCTCAAGCTTTAATACACTGTCCTCGATGAGTGAGTGAATATAATGATATCGAGTTGATCCTTGAGTAAAAAATTGCATTCTTTGCTAAGTGTATTGCGCTTTGACTATCGTTATACAACTTAGGAAGACGTCTTTCATTGCTGAGCTCTTTCATCAAACCTTTAAGCCAAACCATATACTTGTAAGCTTCCGTAGCCATGACATATTTCACCTCCATCATAGACAAAGCTACTATCTTCTGTAGCCTCAAAGCTCAAGCAATCGCATCGCTTCCCAATGTAAATGCGAATCTACTAGTGCTCTTCCACTTATCAATATCACCCGTCATATCAGAATTAATAAAAACCTGTAATCATATCTGAGAACCCCCATAACATAATATCATATCTTAGGTCCCCTTTAGATACCTAAGTATCTATTTCACAACTCGCCAATGCTCCTTGCCTGGATTACTCATATACCTACTAACAACTCCCACTGCTTGGACAATATCTAGTCTCGTACAAGTCATAGCATACATAAGACTACCAACTGTAGATAAATAAGGAACCTTCCACATCTCATCGCGATCCTTATGCATCTTCGGACAACACTGCTTTGAAATTTTAAAATGACCTCATAATGGTGTAATAACGACCTTATAACCATCCATATTGAACCGCTTAAATATTTGTCAATATACTCAGGTTTAGATAACTTTAATTCTCCCCGCTTTCTGTCTCGTGTAATAGGCATACCAAGAACTTATTTTACAGCACCCAAGTCCTTCATAGAAAACTCCTGTGACAACTGTTCCTTTAACTTGATAATCTCTCTCATGTTGGCACTTGCTACCAACATATCATCTACATACAGAAGTAAAATGATATACGAGTTTTTATTATTCTTGATAAAATAATAGTAATCCGCATTGCTTTTTAAAAAACCATTTCTGGACATGAAATGATCGAACTTCAAATACCACTGCCTCGGTGATTGTTTCAAGCTATATGAGCTCTTCGTGAGCCTACACACTAGATCTTCTTTCCCTTTAACTTGATGCACTTCTAGCTCTTTCATATAGATTTCTTCATCAAGGTTACTGTGAGGAAATACTATCTTGACATCAAGTTGTTCAATATGTAACACTTCAACTACAACTATATTCACCACAACCCGAATAGTATACATTTTCATAACAAGAGCAAAAATTTTACCAAAATCAACGTCTTCTTTCTGCTGAAAGACCTTCATCACAATTCTAGCCTTGAATCTCCTTTAACCATTATATTCCTGTTTTAGTCTGTATACCCACTTATTATGCAATGTTCTCTTCCCTTTCGGTAATCGAACTAAATCCCAAGTTCAATTTCCTGACAATGATTGCATCTCATCATCCATAGCAAGCTCTCACTTAATTTTGGATTTCACATCTATAACCTCCTTATAACTTTCCGGTTCACCACCATCCATAAGTAACAAGTAATGTAGGGAGTTAACGTGCCTAGCCAGTGTTCACGTGTTATTGGCTTCTTTCAAAGTGCTATTGGAATGTCTAAATCATTAGGTTCCTCACTTTGATCCCGTGGATCGGACTCAAACACGACTTCTTCTACAACCTCTCTCGAGAGTTTAAATTTAAAGTCGACACTTTCTGCTGCCTCACTTCGATTCCTTTTAGTAGGTAATATGAAGTTTTTGTACAAGATTTATTCATTGAATATAAAATTTTGGCTCCGAATGACTTTTCAATTCTTTGCATCCTAAAATCGGTACCCAAACTCATCGCCACCATATCCAATGAATATGCACTTCACGGACATTGCATATAACTTGGTTCTTGTATTTAAAGAGCCAAACACATATGAGGTACAACCGAAAATATGCAAGTGAGAAAGGATTACCTCTTTATCGGTTCATGCATCTTCAGGCAATCCGAAGTCCAAAGCCGTCGAAGGGCCTCTATTTATCAAATACACCGTCATACAAACCCTATCCACCCAAAAATATTTTGGCAATCAAGCGTTGAATCGCATACTTCTCACTATCTCGTTTATGGTCTGGTTTATGTATTTTCCAACACGATTTTGCTGTGGTGTTTTGAGACTAGTCTTCTGTCACCTAATTCCATTTAATGCGTAAAAATTTTTAAACTCGTTATTACAGTACTCGCTCCCGTTATCTGACCTAAGATACTTCAGTTTCAAGCCAGATTCCATTTCAACTAGAGCCTTCTACTTCTTAATCTTATCAAACATATCCAATTTATTCTTCACAAAGTAGACCCACAGTTTGCGAGTAGCATCATCGATGAAAATAATATAATAATGAGAACCACCAAGAGAAGACACCTTGGTTGGCCCCCAAACATTTGTATAAACAAGATCCAGCTTTTCAGGTTTCCTCAACCTTTCAGTTATTTTGAAATTAACACTTTCCTATTTTGTAAAAACATACTTTTCACAAAACTTAAGATCAACTTCGTCAAGACCCTCTAGCGTTCCCTTACTAACCATCATCTTCATCTCTTTCTCACTCATGTGACCAAGCCATTTGTGCTAAGTACTTGTATCAATCCCCAGAGTGATTACACAAATAGTATAAATTTTACCTTGTATTGTATACAACATTTTTTCCTTAAGCCCCGTACTACTACCATAGCTCCCTTTGTGACGTTCCAAAAATTATCACTAAAGGTGCATACATATTTACCATCATCCGCCAATTGGCTAATTGAGATAAGGTTATGCCTCAATTTGGGTACATGTTGTACATTCTTCTGAATCAACGTCGCCACAGAAGGCAACTTCAAGCTAGCGTTTCCCTTTTCAGTAATATTGTGCATACTCTTGTCTGTTAGAAAGATCGTATCGAAGTCGTTTTTAACAATATTGGTTAGGAAACCTACGTTTGCAGTATCATAGAATGAGGCACCTCAATCAACTATCTATGACTCGTTAACATTGTCGTATAAAAGAAATAAAGCCTCATCATAACTAACCTCCTCAGTGAGGTTCATTAAATTTTTCTCCACATCATAATCTTTCTTGGAAAAATTTCAATCACGCCAGAAGTGACCTTTTTCTTATATAAGTCCAACATGCACTGAGCGACTTGGACTTTCTTCTTTGCTACGAACGACCTCTTCTATTTTTTGGCCCCCTTCTATAAGACCTCCCTTTTTTCTCGACGTTCAATGCACCGCCGTTTGAATTAGAAGAGGGATCATGTGATTTATGCCTATTCTCTTTACTCATTATCAATACGACTATAGTATCAATTTTAATTGTTTTCTTCCCCGATGAATTGCTTACTGCAGTAATAAACCATTCTCAACTCTCATACATCTTCCCTAAAAGGGCCCACGCTCTTACCTACTAGGTAAAAGTTATTTTCATGGATTCTAGCAAAGTATGAATTGTATTGAACTTACTAATGTGAGCTTGCACGCTATAAATTCTTTTTCATCTTTAAAGTAAATAAATAACGTAATAGATATACCTTATTTGCCCCGAGAGGTTCCGAGTACATAGGTGATAATGTCTCCATCAACACCTTCATTATCCAATCTTTGGAGATCATATGTAGGATCCAAGATGATAGCGCCAACCTAACGGTTCCAAGTTCCTTGCGATCCAAGTGCACCCACTTTGCAGCATCATGATCCACCGGCTTCATCTCGATTCCAGCCGGTTGTAAGTCAAGATCCTTTTGATAAAGATAAGCTTCTGCATACATTTTCTGCACTCTAAAATTTGAACCATTGAACTTCACAATCTTAAATTTCACTTTGTCAACCATCGTACTTCACCACACAAGCCCTAAACCATGCTCTCTAATACCAATTATTAAGAATAGAGATAGCTAGTTTCTCTTCTATGACTAAAATAAAATACGGAAATCGCTAAATGAGAAATAAATTAATGAAGAACAAAAAATAACAAAACAAGGATTTACCCAGAGGATGAAAGTGGAAAATCCTTTCAGATGAAAAACCACTCCCCAAGAACAATCTACTATAAATTAAATAGGTTATAATTGATCTCTCAAGCTTCCTCGAAGCTTCAATGAATCTCACAAACCCTAGTTCTCTCTAGGATTAAACTTACACATAAATAACTTAAGAAATGCAATAAGTATCCCTTATATACTTTGAAGGATATTACATGAGTTAGGGCTCAAAGTACGAATCACAAGGTAAGCTAACGTCCAAGCTTTAAACTTCTAAAACTGAGAATACAAAGTCTATTCGAATATAAACCAAAGTCTATTCGAATAGAACATGTTCTGAGACTTCTATTCAAACTAGGCCTGCTTTTGAATCGAATCTGGGGGCCGTCATAAATTTTTTTGATTTTTTCGAAAATGGAAAATCCGTTTCGATCTGATCCAATTTTTTTGTCAAAAAAATAAAAATGGATACGAATCCAAAAAATTAGATTTATCAAAAAATTTAAAATCCCAAAAAATTTGGGAAAAAAAATCTAGAAATTTTGGATATCTAGATAAAATTAAAAAAAAAATTGGAAAATTGAAAAATTTTGTATTTAGCAAGAAATTGTAACTTATTAATATCTCATAAACATATTATTAGTAGTGAAAATAAAGGATGCCATCATAGAAACTTCGGTATACAACAAATAATAACTTGGAAATAAATATTGTCCAAATTATAAATTTACAAAATGAAATATCATTTCAGAAGCTTAAATACCATGTTTTAAGACAAAAATATCACAAAATATCTATGATAGCCTCTTTAGAGATAGGTGAAGAGAAATAAAAAATAACCACCCACTATTACTTAAACGCAAAAGTCTAACCCCATGAAACCAACTGAACACCTGACTATGTCTCACCTCAACCATGGTTTCAAGAGTTCTGGTAAGAGAGAGTAAAAGAGAAGAGAGAGAGAGAGAGAGATTCTTACCTTAAAGGGAAAATGAGAGTGAGGTTTTATTGGTGCAGAAGATATAGCCCATTGCGAAGAGGGAAAAGAAATGGATATAGACATAGATTAAGTATGTTTTGTTTGAGGTTTTAATCCCAACTCCCTCAAGTTGAAAATGGGAAAGTTCAGATTAAATTGGATCGGATGTTATTTGGAATAATCAGATCGTATGTTATTCGGAAGAATCGGATCGGATCTTATTCTGAAAAATCAAATCAAAAATTTCAGATATTAAGAATGGCAAAAGGCAATCCCATTCTGATCCAATATTTTTCAAAAAAATTTATAAATCATATTTTTGGAAATCGAAAACTTAAAATAGGGCTCCAAAATTGGAAAAATCGGATCGGATTTCGGAAAAAATTGGAAGTTCAGAAAAAAGTTACAACCCTAATTCGAACAGAAAAGTCTATTCGAACAAACCATGCTTTGAGACTTCTATTTGAACAGACACAATGTCTATTCAAACAGAACACCAAAAAATCATTTGAATTATCTTTTCCTTCGTTCTTTGACCCTCGTTCGTCCCATAAACTCCAATGAACATTATTCGAGTTCATTGATGGGCATGTAAAAATGCCTATTTTACCCAACTTATTTAAGGGTTATAGACTTCATTTTATAGCTAAAAAGGCTAATTATTAATTTATTATTGTATCAGTTTATGTTAGATAATAGTGTACAAAATGCTAAATATGAAAGTTAAAGCTGTAACTGTTGAAGATGACAACCTATCGAGACTACAACTCATAGCATCTCCAATGAAAAGAAATTTCAAGAGTAAATCAAGATAATATTTGACATATTGAGGATATTTTATTATGACTAGGAAGATTTTATTGAATATAACGAATATTTTACTGATAATAAAATCTTTAAGGATATAGCAGTTGTGGAGATGTGACAAGCAGGCAGGTTTATATTCGTCCAAAAATTCTGAAACTGTTTTGTGAAGTTTCCAAGATGTAAAGATATTTTTTGGATATTTTTTAGATTTTTATACTAAGTATATATTTTTGTATAAATTCTACAAATTCGATTATATTTAATATGGTAAAAATAATCACTTATTACACATGTAACCCTTTCCTTCATCTATAAAAGGAGAGGTCTTGTTGGGTATATCTTGTGTATATATAGTGTTAATACTCTATATATACTTGTAATATGTATGAGATCTATAGAAAAAAAAGGTTTCTCTTCTTCTTATTTTATTCATGGTGTCAGAGCAGCAGTAATCCTTACATCTCTGTTTGTTTTTTATTTTTATTTTTTTCTCTAATTCTTGTTATGGGAGACAAGGATATTAGGAGTTCGGAAGAGGTTGTTCCTATTTCATCCAAAGTTGTTGATGGTGATCTCAACAACTCTCAAAAATTGAGTTCAGTATAATTAATTGAATTCAATTACCTTCCTTGGTCAAGGGAAATCACTATTGTTTTTGGTGGAAGATCAAAATTAGGTTTTATTAATGGCACGATAACATCTCCTGATGTCAGTTCACCGGAGTATGAGACTTGGTTGGCCAAGGATCAACTCGTTATGTCTTGGATTCTTAACTCGATGGAATACCAGCTTGCTGAGATTTTCAATTATTCAGAGTCTTCTTTGGATCTTTGGACGACTCTTCGTGACATGTATGGCAATCAAAATAATTTTGTCCAGATTTTTCAGATTCTACGTGATATTGCTAGTCTTCGCCAAGATGGGAAGTCTTTCGCGAGTTTACTGGGGAGATTAAAATGTTTATGGAAGTATTTGGAAACCTTCCGACCACACACGGTTGACATTGTTGTATTGCGGAAACGAACAGAGGAGGACAAGATTTTCCAGCTTTTGGCGAGTCTTGGGCCTGATTATGAGGATTTACGGAACCATATTTTTATGAATACTGAGCTTCCAGCACTGAAAAATGTTTGTGCATCCATCAAACGTGAAGCAGTTCGTCGGCAAGTCATGCCACATGCTGTTAATTCCCGCACTTTAGATGTTCGTGCCTATTTTTCTCATTCATCTTTTGAAGAGAAAGTCTACAAAGGCAAACATCCAAATCTAAAATGCCAACATTGTCATACTATTGGCCATTCAATTGATCGTTGGTTGAT
The DNA here is from genome assembly GCA_014058105.1 of Kingdonia uniflora. Classification (NCBI taxonomy): domain Eukaryota; kingdom Viridiplantae; phylum Streptophyta; class Magnoliopsida; order Ranunculales; family Circaeasteraceae; genus Kingdonia; species Kingdonia uniflora. The sequence goes on from JACGCM010001272.1 coordinate 3,577,363, forward strand.
TATTCACCCGAAATTGAAGCCCAAATTTGTACAGGATCATAAAGGAGGATATCAAAAATGAGTTAATGATTATAAGGCTCATTTGGCAACGGGATCTGTTACCTCTAATCTTATTTCATTGATAAAAGAGTTTGCAAATTTTCTACAAGAGAGGCATGGTCAGAGAGCAGTCCAAGATGATGTTGCGAATCAAGGACATGACCAGCCGGCTGTACTTCTTAGTCATTTTGTTGGTTTTTTAGCTGATGGAAATTTTGCAACTAACCAAGGTATTTTGCTTGCTTTTATGACTGCATTAGAGATCGGTAATTTGCATGATTTATGGGTTATTGATTCAGGGGCCACAGTTCATATGTCAAATAAATTACCTAAATTTCATGACTTCAAACCTTTTTCAATTCCTTCATTTGTCTCAGTCGCCAATGGGAAAGGTACTCCTGTAAAGGGTAAGGGTAAAATTAAGCTTGTTTCGGATACTACAGAGTGTTATGTTCTATATGTTCCTTCCTTTCCATTTCAGTTTCTTTCTGCTCGCAAACTAGCATCGTCACTTAATTGTGAAGTTATATTTACTCCTTACAAGGTGTTCTTTCACGACCTTACTACCAAGGAGACGATTGGTGAGGGATTTTAGTTGCATGGTCTCTACTATTTTTCTCCTGATTCTAGAGTTTCCAAAGGTTTTCAGGCAGTTTCCAATCCTATCAATGAACATCTATTATGGAATCATCGTTTAGCACATCCATCAGAGGCGGTTCTTAGCAAAATAAATCTAGTTTTACCTAAAGGCAATTTTAATTGTGAGATTTGTCATTTTTCTAAGTTTTCTAGACTTCCTTTAATTTATCATTGTCTCGAACTACTCAAGCTTTTGAACTTGTACACTCGGATGTTTGGGGGCCTATTTCCACTTCTATTGATGGTTTTAGGTATTTTGTAACCTTTATTGATGATTTTTCAAGGGTTACTTGGGTGTATCTATTGAAATCAAAAGGAGAAGTATTTGGGTATTTCAAAGATTTTCATATGTTGGTTACAACTCAATTTTCAGCCAATATTAAGATTCTTCAATCTGATAATGGCACCGAATATATGTCCCATGATATGTAAAATTACTTAATTTCTAATGAGATATTGCATCAGACTAGTTGTGTTAGTACACCCCAACAAAATGGGATCGTCGAACGAAAAAATTATGATTTGCTAGAGATAACTAGAGCTATAATGCTTCAAATGAATGTTCCAAAACATTTTTGGTCCCATGGAGTTCTTACTGCTACCTATCTTGTGAATCGCTTACCCTGCCGAGTGCTGGATTTTAAATGTCCTCTTGAAGTTTTGCAGGGCAGAAAGCGGGAAATATCACATCTAAAGATTTTTGGTTGTACTTGTTTCGTGTATTTATCAGCTGTTCATCGTGATAAACTTGATCACCGTGCAGTCAAGTGTATTTTTCTGGGTTATTCACAAACACAAAAAGGGTACAAATTAATGTTATGATTTCTTGTCCAGGAAATTACATGTAACTCGGGATGTTCGCTTTGTGGATTCACTTCTATATTTTGTTGCTTCCAGTCAGGGGGAGAGTCTGCCATAATTACTTCCGTTACCAAGCCTTGATTTCTCCCCTACTTTTTCAAATGATATTCTTTCTAGTCCGGCTCCACAAGTTGAAACTCCCGCTGAACATACTACTAAACATTTGGATACCTCTAGCTTTGTACCCCAGGAGGTAAATGTAAGCACAAATGGGCACGAAGCTTCTCCTTTCCAAGGTGAACCATTACCTCTACGACGCAATCCCCCATGAACCCATTACCCACCAACAAAAATGCATGACTATGTTGCATCCACTGCCAGGTATCTGATTGCTAATTACATGAATTCTCAACACATATCTCCGTTGCATTCAGCCTTTCTTTCAGCTCTATCAAATGATCATGAGCCAAAGACCTTTCAAGAAGCACAAGCTCAAGCTGTCTGGAGGGAGGCCATGAATAACGAGTTGATGGCTTTAGCTAAAAATAAAACATGGAGTATAGTTCATCTTCCTCGCGGCAAACATGTGGTGGGTAGTCGTTGGGTATTTAAAACGAAGTTCAACTCTGATGGAACTATTGAATGACATAAGGCACACCTTGTTGCCCAAGGTTTTACTCAGAAATTCAGTGTTGATTATAATGAGACTTTGGCTCCTGTTGCTAAGATGACCACTGTGCGAGTTCTCCTTTCTATGGCAATTAATAATGGGTAATCTCTCTCCCAAATGGATGTCAAGAATGCATTCTTGCATGGTGATCTTGAAGAAGAAGTTTTCATGAAGCTTCCTCCTGGGCACTCTTTTAGTGGAAATCCCAATTTGGTATGTAAACTTCATAAATCAATTTATGGGTTGAAACAAAGTCCTTGCGTTTGGCACGCAAAGTTGAGCAATGCTCTTAAAGCTCTCGGGTTCACCAGGAATCCGGCTAATTTTTCATTATATGTCAAACTTGGTTCCGTAAATAAGCTAGTGGTGTTTATTTACGTCGACGATTTGATTATTACCGGAACTAATACAGACTCTATTGCTCAACTTAAGCTAAAACTCTAGAATATGTTTCCTATTAAGGATCTGAGCTCTTTAAAGTACTTTCTTGGAATTGAAATGGCAACTTCTAGCAAAGGATTATTCCTAAATCAGCACAAATATATTGTTGATTTGCTTCATGATGCTGATATGCTCCACACTAAACATACGGTTACTCCGCTAGAAAGCAAATTGCATCTTGATTCTACGGGGGAAGTTCTTCATTCGCCCAGTTATTATCAGAAGCTTGTTGGGAAGCTTATCTACTTGCCAATTACACGTCCAGATATTACGCATGCCGTTAGCCTTGTTAGCCAAGATATGCATGCTCCAACTATTCAACATCTGAGTATGGTCAAACGGATCTTGCGCTATTTGAAGGGTACAATTGGTCATGGAACACTAATGACTAGAAACGGCCATACTAATATTATGGGGAATACCGATTCCGATTGGGCCGAAAATGCACTTGGTCGTCGATCTACTACAGGTTATTGTATCTTTGTTGGTAGGAACCTCATTTCATGGAAAAGTAAAAAACAACATGTGGTGGCTCATTCTAGCGCTGAAGCTGAATATCGTGCAATGGCTTCCGCAGCATATGAACTTGTGTGGCTTAAAAGTCTTCTTGCTGATCTCGGTTGTCTGAGTATTATTTTGATGCAACTTTTTTGTGATAATCAGGCCGCCATGTACATCGTTTCAAATCCTATATTCCATGAAAGGACAAAACACAAGTGGATTGTCATTACATTCGCCAACAGGTCCAATCTAAGCTTATTACCACTCAGTGTACGTACAACTGATCAATTAGCTGAAGTGTTCACCAAAGTTTTGTCATCTACTCAGTTTCATCGACTAATGAGCAAGCTTGGATCCATCAATCCTCTGGATCCAGCTTGAGGGGGAGTGTTGGGTATATCTTGTGTATCTTGTGTATATTTTTGTTATTATTAGGTTCTTAAAATAGTGTTGGGTATATCTTGTGTATTAGTGTTAATACTTTATATATACTTGTAATATGTATGAGATCTATAGAAAAAAAAGGTTTCCCATCTTTTTATTTTCTTTAGGTCTTGACCATGAATGATCATCCAATTTTGAGAGCTTGAGAGCATAGCTTAGAGAGCAACGAGATTGAAAAACTTAGAGCTTGGTTGTAATCTTGAAGGAATTGTAAGTGATAATAAAATTAGTTTAATTTCTTTACCATTTCTATATTCATGCCATATTCTCTAGAACTTGGTTATCTTATTTTAATTGTTATGTCTAGCTAAATCTCTCCTCTAGGGGAGGGATGATGCCAGAAATCTACTAAAGTATGTAGACTAATATATATTTACCCGCAATAAGCTATTATTGATATGTTCGACTCTATATTTTGTGTTGTATTATTTGTTTGTGTCAAAATGATATAGACCAAATTTATGACTAAATTATAGTTTAATTATTATCAGAAACATTTATGTTATTCACACCAAATGCCCAAATTTCAAGAGATTCACTGGTTGTAGTTAGCCCTTGTGTGCTTTCACATTCCGTGGTTTCACAAATTTGAGATTTATGTATTTGGTGTAGTTTAATAAAGAATTTTGTTAAAAGATGAACTAATTTTGACTTGAGGCTTTAAAATGCATTTTTTTAATTTTGGGTAAATTTAAATATAGTTTATATATCTTGTATTATTTGTGGTGAATTCCAATCCCTAGATTTGTTATTCTTATTAAAAACGTATTTTTTTTTACTTCATTATATAAGAATATTTTACGTCTTTAAAGCACAAGAAAAACCACTTTCTAATTCATTCGGAAGTAAACGACACTCGACTTAAAACTACTTTTCTACAAAACCAAATTTTAGCCGTTATCAAATGGCGTCGTTGCCAGTTTCGAGTGGTAATTAAGAACCGATTTTGATTTTGTTTTACTCTTATTCCTAGTACATTTGCTTTAAACCATCATTTGTATTTGTTTTGTTTTTATCTCTTTTTGGCTTTATTTTTCTTTAGCTTTATTTTTCTTTTGCTTGTAAGATATATTTGGTTTTTGTGATCGTAGGTTAACGAAGGCATATCTATCTATAATTTGGAGAGCACCACGAAAGAAGATAGGACCCATTTCAAATCTCTGAAACAAACAACTAAGGGTGCATTATTTTCAATATATCCAAGCACGTGACCCGACAAGAAAATCAAAGAGAAGTAGAAGTGTTGCCCTATGAAAATTTTGCATATTAACTACAACTGTGGTGGACCAATCATTACTTAATTAAATGCAACACGTGGTCGCCTTTTCACTTAAAAACATTAAGTTGTTCGTGACAATTAGTTGGGTGCTGCGATCTTCTTCCACTGCACCCTCCTGCAAAAAGGTCAATCTTTTTTCATGTGCCTAATGTTTGTGCACTTTAAAATTCCAACATTAGATAAAGGGCAAACAAAAATTAGGATTTAATCACCCGTGTGTGGCACTGCATACTAGGACACTGGAAGGTCACAACTCGATTTAACATTTTGAAATAGGACATTGACTAAAAGAAACCAAGATTAAGCTATAAAATACATATACTTAATCAAAAAGGCTTATAGAGCTCGAACCTGGAGCACGGGAACACGCTCATTAAGAGCCTTAATAGTGGCTACGTTTGTTTGGAGGAAGTACATTTCCTAACATAACTAGTGTGAAAAGGTAATTATAAGCGGTTTACTCCACCTTCCAACACATGTGCTTCTAGGTGACTAGAACTACACATGAGTTATTGTTAAAGCAATCAGAAACAACTTAATGTGCGAACTGATCCACTATCAGGAATAAGAGTAACTGAACCCTGAGACCGGGTTTACAACTTGACCTTAACTAAAGCCCATCTAAAAAGTTTAAATCAAGGGATTACCTCATGTAATCGACACCTGATTAATATATAATTACCATTTAAGGTGTTATATAATTAGAACCCCCTAATTCCATGATGGGGTTATTTACTAGACGGAAGAAATGCCTAACCTTTGACTGACAGTTGCTATGTTTATTTTTGTAAACCTCACTCTTGCTTGTTCATCATTGTGTGCACTTCTTGTAGCTTATGAAGGAATGGTTTCGAGTGCCTGAGTGTCATCCCGAGAGGCTTCGAGAATCTGATCTGATTGATATTCCAGTTCACTTTGAGTTAGGCGAGTCAGCCCATCAGGAGATTCTAATCTCTGTTGATACTAGAGATTATATAAACCATACATGTAAGGAACTCTTTCCATTTAAAGGTGAATTATAAACCTTTATGTTCCGCGTCTCTCCATTGAGACTCGATCCGAGTTTACTTTCTTTACTCAATCCGCTTAGTTTTCCACCCCAATTATTTGAGATGGGAGATGTCCATGGCAATGGAATAATAATGCAAATGATCCAGAACCCGCGTGAGTCTCACTTAAGGATCGTATGTTTCCTAAAATGACAAATCGTGCTTCATGCATTATTTTACCCCCTACCACTGGGAAATTTAAATTGATAAATGCGTTTATCAGTTCATTACCAAAATTCTCGGGGGGAGAGGAAGAGAACCCATATTCCCATCTATGGGATTTTTGACGATTTAATGTTCCTCTAAAGGTATAGGAGTGACAATGAAATGGAGGCCATGAGTCTCGCATTATTTCCATTTTCTTTACTAGGAAAGGCTAAGAGATGGCTTCAAGCTCTATGACCTAAATCCATCACGAGTTTTGAGATTCTTACTAAAGCCTTTTACAAGAATTTTTTCTCTCTTGAGAAAATTGAGACCTTCCGTAGGGCCATTCTTAGGATTACCCAACTTGATGGAGAGAGCTTAAAAAATTATTTATAGAGATATAAGGGGTTGATCCTACAGTGCCCTCATCATGGTATCGACTCATGGGTCCTAACTAGAAATATTTATAATGGATTAGATGTTGAAACCAAGAAAATTGTAGAATCCTTTTGCTTAGGGAAATTTACAGATAAGGATGATGTAGGGGGCTTGAACTTCTTAGAAGAGATGGCTGAAAAATTACAAACCCGGAGAACCATGAGAGAAAAGATATACAAGAAAAGGGAGGTAATGCCTTTGGATTTGGATCCAACTCCCAGTTGGACCCTATATTGACGATAATCATGCGAAAACTGAAATCTATAGAAATAGCGAATAGAAAAATGTTAGCTAGAGTACCCATTTTTTAAGCAGAATGTGTGGCATATAACAACCTAGAACATTCGGTTAAAGACTGCCCATCTATTCATGGAATTAGGGAACCAAAGAAGGAACACATAAATGCTTTTCAATTAAGGGAGTTCTTCAGGGAGGAACAACTTATTTTTAAACAATTTAACAATTTATATGGTAAATCTTATCATCAGGGGAGCCCTGCGAGGGGACATTGATACCAGCCCAATCTGAATTAATTTGGTTCCTCTTACCAATCCAGCAGAATACTCCATATATTCCTCCTCATAATAGGAAACCATCTTCGGAGGATGTCATCCAAGCCTTATTGCAATCAAATACCCAACTCATGCAGTAATTCATGCAAATGAATCAGCAATCCATGGCTAGGATAGAAACAACCATCACTTAATTGGCACCTTTTCCCCACATGATTGCTAAGAATATGAAGAAGATTCTTAATGAAGAGGTTAAAAAAATCTTCCAAAATCTTAAGATCATTATTCCTTTTAGCGAGGTATTGTGACAAGTTACTTCTTACGTGATATATGCCAAGGACTTGTGCACATTCAAGAAACGATTGAATGCTTCCAAAAAACACTTTAAATGTCCAAGATAATGATAATATTATTCAGTCAAACGCTCAAGTTATCTCCATAATCTTGAACAAAACACCTCTGAAATACAAATTTCCTGGAATGCTAACTATTTCTTGCCACATAGGGACAAATCGGATAGGGAAAGCCTTGTTTGATTTAGGTTCCAGTGTTAACCTAATTCCTTAATCGATATTTGAGCAGTTAGGTTTAGAAGAACTTATACCGACAAATTGAATCTTACAGCTAGCTAATAGGTCCATTCGAGTTCCTAAAGGTCTGGTGATGGACATACTTGTCCAAGTCGATGACTTCTTTTATCCTGTGGACTTTGTGGTCCTTTACACAAATCTGATAGAATGTCCTCCAGATGAGATACCGTTGATCTTTGGTCGACCCTTCTTAGCCACTGTTAATACATTGATCAACTGTCGTAGTAGAGCTACTACAACAAATTTGGCATGTTACGTCATCTAAATAAAGTCATTTATCTCAAATATAACATTAGAGGTCCTATTTAATCTTTTACCCCTGTAACACAGCTTACTTAATTGGATTGTAATGTCACTTTTTTGAAGATGACGTTAAATATAGTAGTTTCTAAAAATAACATCATTTTTAACGATGACGTCAAAAAAATGTCTTTCACGTTATTTCATAAGTGACTTTAATGTTGAACACTTAACATTTATGTCATTTTAAATCAACTGATGCTGGTCAAAATACCGTTAAACGTATTAACACTCAATATAGAGATTGGGAAGGAAAAACAGAAGAGATAATTTAGGGTCTTAAGGAAATCTCTAGCCCCAAATCGATACCATTTGAAACCTTCACCTCCTCCAAATCACACCATAAGAAGGCATGATACAGATCTTCACCACCTCTTTATGAATTGGAAAACTGCTTTGAAAACAGAAATTTCGAGTAGCAGGTTAGTAAATCCAAAACTCCTCATTTTCTAATGATTTATATATTTCTTGTAATACTTTTCGATTTCTTCGTTTGATGAATTAGAATTCTTATTAAGATTAAAATTCCCATGTTTTATATCATGTACTTATAGGTTTTATTTGTTTAAATGCTTGATTAACTCTACAGATATAGAAATCTACTATGTAGCATGCCTATTTGTATGTTTGATGTTGTGTTTAGAATATGCCAAGCTTGGTGGATCCTGTGTTTGCAAGGGAGATAGAGTAGAAGCTCGTGAAATTTTAGGCTTGAATCTTCCTACAAAATTTATTCGGGGACGAAGGGAATATTTTGGCTCCCATAGTTACAAACAACTGATAACCTGGGAGCATTTCACACCAAGTGAGCTAAGCGTGCTAGGCAATGTAAGGCTGATGTAGGTTCTTTGTCTTGAGATTGTCAGTTGTGTTCTTGTTTGTTTTCCTTTTGGCTAATTTTACTCAGACGATGTAGCTATTTCTTTCTTTGGAAGAGGCATTTATGATACAAATCCAAGAGGTGCCTATCATGTTTATATGCTCTTGTCGAGGTTTTTAATTTGGGTACTGCTATATCTACACTGTAAAGTCTATACATAAAATATAACCCTTGTGGAATCATGTCATCAGGTTTTTGCCACTATGTACAATAGGATATTCTTAGTATGGATATGGTAGAGGGTAAACTAAAATGAATATTAAATAAACTTGGGTAATCAGCTATAGGATAAAATCAAAAAGTTGCTTGAATCTTCTATTACTTTTGTTTCTTTTGCTAGATGTATATGTTGGGGCCCGAGCGAGCCCCCATTACACCGATATTGTCCCCACCTTTACCACCAAGTATGGGGTAGGTATGGGGCTTTATCTAAAAAGACCTCGGTACAATTTAATAGACTGTATCTTCTTATATCCTTGTATTAGGCCATATCTTTAACCAATGTGGGACTAACTTTAATCCACCAATCTTAACAATCTCCACCTTGGATCAAACTCTGTTAGTCCTCAATTGTCCGTCGTCACTGATACGATTAGATACGCCCACCAACAATCTCCACCTTGGTTTGAGCTCCTGCAGTACACCATCTCACCTGAAATCCATGTGCAACGACTTATATGCTATACCTAAGCACCGTATTTTCTCTGCACGTCCATGTTCTACCCTGAGCACTCGTCAATCACAGTGGACTATGTTTCCAGCCGAACTGTCAGCTCATATACCATTTGTTGGGGCTTGAGTCCCCATTGCACCGATATTGTACCCACCTTTACCACCTAGTTGGGTTGGGCTAGGTGTGGGGTTTTATTCTTTAAAGGCCTCGATGCAATTTAATAGTTTGTATCTTCTTATATCCTTCTGTGAACTAGATTCTCTACCCGATGTGGGACTAACTTTGATCCACCGATCTTAAAAATATTCACCTTGGATCAAACACCGTTAGTTAACAACCGTCCATTTTGAGTTTCACAAAAGCGAACATGAGCTCCACCTCGAACGATAACCGTCTACCACCACCGCACATCTATGCTAGAACAATCGTTCATTTTGAGTTTCACGGAGAGAGAACATGAACTCTGACACCATTTGTTGGGGCCCGAGTCCCCATTGCACCGATATTGTCCCCACCTTTACCACCTAGTATGGACTAGGTGTGGGGTTTTATCTGAAAAGACCTCGGTGCAATTTAATAGTCTATATCATCTTGTATCCTTGTGTTAGGCCACATCTTTAACCAATGTAGGGCTAAATTTGATCCACCAATCTTAACAATATCAACCATCGGCTTTTACTTTGCGCGTTTTGCCGAAGGCGTGAATGCGACAGGGGCTACTATGGCAATAAGAGAATGGATCTTTCCATTCCTTTACTTGGATATTTCCCTATTGTAATAAGATATTTTCTTGATGAAGTAGGGGAATAGTGAAACCCTACAATTGAACTTCGACACTATGATGTCAACCTTCCCAACTGTACAAGGGACCCAGTGGTACTTCAGAATATTCAAGCGAGTTTCTGGACACTTAAGAAATACTTGATGGAAGCATGGCCCTAGTTCTTAAAGTCTTTTAAGATCTGAACTATGCTTTGGCATAGTACATCCAAGGCTTACAAGCGTCCAAATTGGTGAGAAGGCTAATGAAATCCAGACCATTTTTTATAGTAGATTCATCATTCAAAAAGAATGTTTAAGTGCAAAAAATGTCTCCAAGATCTGCCACTTAATGCTGGATACAAGTGACTACTTTTTACTAGAATTATGTTAGTCTCCTGTTATCAATGGTTATGTATTTTCATCTTTAAGTGACATGACCACCTTTAGATGTTATATCTATATAAGGGATCTGCACACTTGCTTTTGTAGTTTTTGAAATCCTTGTTTTCTTGTCAAGTTGAGCTTGGATTTTCCAAGTAGGACGCACGGAAGGAGATTGAAGGTATAAGCCCTTTTTTTTCATTTAACAATGGTTGTTTCCTTGAATCTATTTCATCATACTAGTATAGAAAAGTTTTTCAAAACAAATGGCGTTAATTTATTTTTTTTGCGTCTACATGAATCTATTTTGGATCTATAATGATTAACAAACACTTGGGAGGGAATCATCAAACTCAAGAGCTATTAGTAATTCAAGTTTCACAAAAGAGTCCATCATTATGTGCCCTTTGATGCTTCACTTTCATTACATGTATTGTGTTCTCTTAGATTTAGTGTATTCGTATCAAATCACTTTTGAATAAGGATTTCTTAAAGCCTTTATGCTAGACTTTCTCATAGCTATTAATTTAGGCGCACATCTCTGATACATGGAAATGGCTAAGGATGGAACTTTAGGTTATTTTATATTTGTGACTAATAATAGTCTGTTAATTATTCTTCCTTGTAGGTTCAAAATTGCCATGGATGAAAAGGAAACCATCTCAGAAGTTTGTCATGCTCCCTCTCTGTAATTTTTGTTTGGAGAGTGTTTATTTGGACGTGTACTTTGAATTTAATCATTATTACAATTCTTAAATTTTTAGACAATTTATTTTTGATTGATATGTTTTACTTTTTATGCTTGTGTAATTTTTTTGCAATCCACCAAAATGGATGGGAAAGTACAGGAGCTGGAAGAGCGGAGAATCTATAAAGAAAATATATAAAAAAATTCAATTTGGAAGACTAAACACGTCATTAAATAAATGACATTGAAGAGATAAACAACGTTATTTTGGAGTGACGTCAATCAGTGACTTTAAAAATATACTCCCAACGGTCGCTGGCCATAATTAATTTCCAATGACGTCATTCAAAAAAATTATTTGACATTACTTTTAAAAATGATGTGGATAAATCATGACTTTCCACATCATCACTTTTCACCTCACTTGCTAAAATGATAATAAAAGTCATTAACATCATTAAAAAAGTGATATAAAAACCCTTATTTGTTGTAGTATGAAGTTGACTTATCGGAAAAAGACTATCAATTTGAACATCTTCAATGCAACTCATGCTCCATTTGAAGATGAAACCGATGAGTGCAACATGTTGGGTATTATTGTAAATAGTACATTTTATAGTTCAAATCCTAGGGATTCATTAGAAGCTTACCTTACACATGATAAAGAAGATCTTGATGTTGATGGCCACACCAATGATGTCAATGCCTATTAGATTTTGTCCCTATTTTGGATACTACTGATATAGTTGAAATTTTAAAAGTCAAAGATCCCAAAGCGAAGGAAGTGTCTGCCAAGTTAGAGCTTAAACCTCTCCCTGTATATCTCAAATATATGTATCTAGGTCAAAATAAAACTCTTCCTGCCATCATAGCATTTGACCTAGAGCCTAAGAATGAAGAGAAATTAATGCGTACATTAAAAGGAAACACAAAATCTCTTGAATGGAGTATCTCGGATATTAAGGGTATTAGTCCCTTTGTATGCATGCATAAGATTAAGCTTGAGGATAATGCCAAGAAGTCCCGAGAACGGCAACGGAGGCTTAATCCGACTATGGCCGAGGTTGTAAGAAAGGAAATTCTAAAAATGCTGGATGCTGGGATTATTTATCCCATTTCTGATAGCCTATGGGTGAGCCCTATTCATGTTGTTCTTAAGAAGTCAGGAATCACTATTGTGAAGAATGATCATAATGATCTTATCCCCACCCGTATGACCAGAGGGTGACGAGTGTGTATAGACTATAGAATGCTCATTTTTGTCACTCAAAAAGACCATTTTTCCTTGCCATTTATGTACCAAATGCTTGAACGTCTTGCCGATCGTGAATATTATTGTTTTTATGGGTATTCTGGGTACAATCAAATACCTATCGCTCTTGCAGATCAAGAGAAAACCATGTTCACCTGTTCTTTTGGCACTTTTGCCTATCGTCGCATAACCTTTGGGTTTTGCAACGCTTCCGCCACATTTCAAAGATGTATCTTAAGCATATTCTCTAATATGGCCGAGCATTTCCTAGAGGTCTTCATGGATGACTTTTCTCTCTTTGGTGATTCATTTGATTAATGTCTCAACCACTTATCTCTTGTCCTAGCTAGGTGTCAACCGAAACATCTTGTGCTAAACTGAGAAAAAAGTCACTTCATGGTGAAGAAGGGAAAATTAGGAATATCATTTCAGTAAAGGGAATCAAAGTTGATAAAGTAAAGGTAGACATCATCTCTAGCCTCCACCCCCACAAAATGTCAAGGACATTTGATCATTCCTGGGGAATGCCTGATTTTATCGATATTTTGTTCCAAAAATTAGCAAAATTGCTAGACCCCTTAGCAAACACCTCGCTAAAGACACCACCTTCTTATTTGATAGTCCTTGTCTTGATGCTTTTGAGAATCTCAGAACACGTCTGGCATCTTCACCCATCATCCAACCTCCTAATTGGAATGAACCTTTTGAGTTAATGTGTGATGCATCTGACTATGCCATTAGGGCTGGAAGGGCCAACCCTTCAACCTAGTCCTACCTCAGTATCAGACCCACGCATTCCATACGTAACATGAACAATCGACATTACCACCTAAATCATGAACCGATAAAGAGCGTGGATCGAGCATTACAGAAAATATTAACAAGTCAAAGACAACTGTTTCCCACAAACTAAACAGTTATACAGTCAACTACCACTTACCTCATTATTCAGAGAACGTGCTTTAGCAGGATAACGAGTTGCGAGTAAGGTCTATATAAAGAAAAAATTCTAGAGGAGATAGGGACAAGAAAAACCCATATTTTTTATATTATTATAATAGCATATTTTCTGGGAGGAAAACCTTTGCAAATACTTATTCGCAAGGATTATGTAATAAAGAGCTAGCAACCAAGATTTTACGTGGAAAACTTAGCAAAAACTGAAAAAGACCATGACCTCGATGAGGATTTGATGTAAAATCTAGTAGATGCTAGTTATTACAAGTTTTCAGAGTGTTGCTAGTGTTTAGGATAAAGAAATGTCATAATTTTCTCCCTTAGAACCTATTCTCTGCCTGTATTTATAATATATACAGGCAGTTTACAAAAAGAAAGAAAGAGTCTCCTATTTCGGGGTAGTGGGAGAACTTTGTAGATCTCTAACAGTTCCTTCTTCACCGGGCTGCAACGGCTACTTTTGGTAAGTCGTGGACTCATGGAATCTTCTAGAACGTTGAGTTGTCTTTGACTGCAGAGTGCTGAGCTATCTTCGACTACAGTGTGTTGGCTTATGCTTGTCGAATCTGGGAAATATGATACTACAATCGCCCCATTCTTGACAGAAGTACTTGTAGTTGTGTCGAGAAGAAAAATGGAATCTGATGAGATTGTCGAATATCTTTAGAGGTCAGCATATGTCATTACCGAGGTCAAGGTGAACTGTATCTGGTCAAGTTGGCTTCGAGGCGTAATTAATGTTGTTCATTGAATGTAGTTAAGGATGTTGGGTATAGATAAGAGATTTATGGAAGGTAGATGGCTATAATTTATAGAATAAGGTCACCCCAAGTATGGTTTATTATGTGGTCTGGGGTTGAGAACGGTGAGTGTTCTGATGAAAACAAATACAGACCGGGAGATGAGAAATTATTATGTGATGGGAGCAGAGCATTGGGATGGGAACAAAGATCAAACTGAGACAAGTTGTGTCTATTGGAAATAGTGGTATCAGTAGGCACTTGTAAAGGTAATGTATGGTATCAGCGGGGGGGTGAAGGGGTAATTATCGGTGTTGTCGATAAGGATTTGAAGACCGAATGGGCATCCATAGATCTTGTCGAACGTGTGAGTTGTCTTGCATTTTTTTTCCTGCTGAAGCGTCTCTTTAGAAGTTCAGTGACTTGAGAGTTATTAAGCATCGAGGACTAGAAAGAGGCTTTAATGTCCAATTCTGGAGAAAAGCAAACAACAAAAATAGTAACATGTCGAAGGAAGTTAGTAATAGCAGAAAAATTATAATGGAAGAAATATTAAGTATTAGAAATGAATGTACTCAAAAGAGATAGATGTTGAATGTGATAATTGAGAATGTAAGCGAATGAAAGAGATATCGAATATAAGAAAGAAATTTATGAAATAAATAAATGTGTTTATTGAATGTATTTGTTTCTGTGCATGTTATCGAATATTAAATATGATTAGAAAATTATAAAACAATTTTGTCGAATATTACCTTGTGTGAAAGTCAAAAGTAGTTAAATGTGTGGGGCCAATGATAGAATTCGAGATTGATTGATTGACTCTAACTATATAGAGTGTCAAAGCATAATAAATGCAGAGGAGCTTTATATTGACTGGAAGGTGTATAAAGAGTTGTTGTTGTTTGCAAATGGATACATTCAATCAAAATGGTGAAAACGAGAGCTCAAACCCATGATGGGGTATTCTGACGTGTACAGACAATGTATTGGGTAATGTTTAACCGATACTTTGGTTCTCGAAGCATGGAATGGCATTTTGATGATCCTGAGGAACTGGATTATGAAGGGATGAGTTAAGCAATGGGTCGTGTGGAGGGTAGTGGTGATTTGGCGAACCGGTCGGTTGCGTACAAAAATATTGAGAATGAATTGACTACGAAGAATGCCAAGCTGAATGCTACGCTTAATAGGTATAAATTGGAAGCAAGCAAGGCGAAGGAGGCTGCATTGGCTGAAGCGAAAAAAGTGCTAGAGAAAGAAAAGAAAGAAGCCTTGGCAGTGCAGAAAGCTGAGTTCGAGAAAGATGTTGCCGATGTTTGAAGATCGATGGAGCTGGAGTAGAAGAAACTGCTCTATGAGATGAAAGGTCGGATGAATGAAGAAAAGCTACAAAAATGCCATGAAGTGAGGATGCACTTTAAGGAGAAATTTGACAAGTTTGAAGAAAGAAAGAAATATTATAAAGGAGTTGTGAAGGCTGGTGGGCTTCCATGTGATGATCGCTCAGATGATGATGTACCCTAGACGTCAGATGTTTATGGAGGAACTGAAGAGGTCGACAATAAAATGACGATAGAGGGCGAATGTCATCTTCCTGGGGAAGTAGCAGATGTACAGATGCCCAAAGGTGCCTTAAATGAAGAAAAAATCCCCGTCTAAAATGTTAAATTTTAACTAGAGAATGTTAGTTTAATGAAAGTCTGAAACAAATGGTCAGTGCGACAGAAAACATTTAAATTTTGTGTCTGCGAAGGATGTTGGTGTTTGTATAATGTTTTGATAAATAACTATTTTGCTTGTAAAAATAAGTTTAAGTATTGATGTTATAAAGTGATAATAGATTCGAGCAGATAAGTAAAGATTGTTTGTGTGCTCAAAATGTGAAAGATGGCCAATAAATGGCAAGTAAGGAGTACCAGATGTTTATCCAGAGATAAGTATTTGGATTTAGATTTGGAGAAGAACAAGAGCTCATTAGAGATTGTTTGACAAGTAAAGAGCGCGAAATAAACTATCCTATAATGGGATAGTGGTTGTATGAAGTCGAGATAGCTTTTAGGATACTTGTGTAAACAAGAACCTTAAAACAAATCAGGATAGTAAGGAATTATTTTGTCTCTGGTATACTTGGTAAGTATTGATTGAGAAAAAATGAAGTACTAAAGAGATCGTTTGTCAGATAGATTCTTGAAAAGTATAGATCAAGAACAAATCGATGTAAAAAGAGATCGATTGCCAGATAGATACTTAAAAAGTATAGATCGGGAAAAAATTAATGTAGAAAGAGATCGATTGTCAAGTAGATACTTGAAAAGTATAGATCGAGGACAAATCGAAATAGTAAAGAGATCGTTTGTTAAATAGATACTTTAAAAATATAGATCAAGGACAAATTGATATAGAAAGAGATCGATTGTCAAATAGATACTTGAAAACTATAGATTGAGGACAAATTGAAATAGTAAAGAGATTGTTTTCCAGATTGATACTTTAAAAGTATAGATCGAGGACAAATTAAAATAGTAAAGAAGGTAATGATAAGATAAAGTGTTTATTTGATTCGAAGAAAACAATTACAGGGCATCATCTGTAAAAGAGTTTTAGCTGAGCAGTGTTCCATGGGTACTCAAGCTGAACTTCTTCTTCAGTCATGAGCCAATAAGTTCTGTTATCTGCTTTGTTGCATACAATGTATGTCCCTCCCAGTTTTCTGATAACTTTCCAGAATTCTTAGGTCGAGTATGGTCTTGTATTCGTTATAGGACAAGGTCTCCAATACCAAATTTCCATTCTCAAACTTTCTTGTTGTATGCCTTTTTCAATGTGTCATGGTAACGTCCAAATTTGCAATGGCCTTGTCTCTGGTTTCCTCAATCCAATTGAGGTTACAAAGGAGGCCGAGTTCATTGTCTTCATTTGAAATTTTTCGTCGAGTACCTGGGAGGTCGAGGTCTGAGGGTATGACTGCTTCAGTACCGAAAGCCATCATGAATGGAGTACATCCTGTTGAGACTCGAGGAGTGGTGCGGTAAGCCCATAATATACTGAGTAGTTCATTGACCCATCTTCCTTTCTTGTCGTCGTGGTGCTTGCGTAAGCCATATTTGATGCTTTTGTTGATGGCTTCACCTTGTCCATTGCCTTGAGGGTAATATGGTGCAGAAGTTGTCAACTGAATCTTATATTTATGAAGGAAAGCAAGCACTTTAGGGCTGATGAATTATTTATCATTATCATAACGTATCATTTGTGGATAACCAAACCTGGTAATGATGTGCTCCCAAAGGAACTTGATGGCCTCATTTTCATCAGTATGGCATAGAGGAATGGCTTCAACCCACTTGGTGAAATAATCGGTCACAACTAAGATGAAACTTCTGTTTCCCGAAGCTGGATGGAAAGGGCCAATGATATCGATTCCCCATCGTTTAAATGGCCAAAGGACATTGCCAACATGTAAGTTGAGGGTCGGGCACTTGATGTCTTGAGCGTGGATTTGGCATTTGTAGCATTTACGAATAAAGTCTTCACAGTCTTGTCTCATCTTGGGCTAATAAAGTCCTTGTGTGAATGCACGTTGAGCTAGTGATCTTCCGGAAACATGTACACCACAGATACCTTCATGAAGTTCTCTGATCTTGATCTGAGCCTGCTTCCGCGATATACATTTGATATATGGTCTTCCTTCAGTGAGTCGATATAATATACCATTTTGGACTGTAAATTGGGGGCACCTGGCTAACAGGGATCGAGCTTCTTCTTTGTTACTTGGGAGGATGTTAGAGTTGAGGTAAGCATAAAAAGGTTTTCTCCAGTCTTCAGGGTCGTCATCTTCAGTAACGGTTAAGTGGAGTGTAGACAAGATATCGAGGCTAGAGTGTTCCGAGGATCTCAATTTCTAAAGATCTTTTTTCACTGTCTCCCAGCATGGCAGCAATGTACGTCAAGGCATCCGTATGGTAATTTTCTTGCTGAGGTAAATACAAAATGGTGGCATGTTTGAATTTTTTCATCTTATCTTTGACCAGGGCTACGTAATCAACCATTTTGCTTGTTTTCCTAAAAGTTAGGTTGTAAGATTGGCGACGAATAAGGAGTCGACCTAGACTGCTCATTCCTTAGCTCTGAGAGAAAGTGCAAGATCGATACCATGCAAGATGCCTTCGTATTCTATTTTATTATTGGTAGCATAGAATTTGAGTTTGATATCTTTCTCTATGCGATAATTTGAAGGCGTGACTAGGACGATGCCAATTCCATAACCTAGTGGTCCTACTGATCCGTCAATAAAATGTTGTCAACCGGAACTCTTGGACCATGCGTCTGGTTTTACAATTGAGTCATCGGTGAAGATTTCTTCGAGTTTTTCCCAATCTGGGTCTTCATTGGGAAAATCTACCAAAAAGTCGGCCACTTCTTGGCCCTTGATGGATATTTGGGGTTTAAAAGAAATGCCATATTCTCAAAGGAAAGCAGACCATTATCGAACTCGTCGAGATTTTTTCTTTTCGAAGAGTACGAGTTTGAGGGGGTATTTTGTAATAACTTTCATGGGGTCAGCCTGGAAGTATGGACAGAGTTTTTAAGAGCTGTAAACCAAGGCGAGCAATTGTTTTACCGTGGTAGTATATCGCTTTTCAGTAGGCATAAGGGTTTTACTGATAAAGTAAATAGGCTTCTCAATACCTGCATCTTCTCAAATAAGGATAGAGTTGATGGAGTCTTCAGTTGTGGATAAGTACATGGTGAGTAATTCATCATCAATGGGAGTACTCATTATGGGAGGACAATCTAAGTATCGTTTAAGATCTTGGAACGCAATTTCACAGTCAGGAGTTCAAAGAACTTAGTTTTGTTATTTATTCGAAAGAGGAGTGGGGTTGCCACAAAGAAGAAGGTAAAGAAGTTTGCATCGATCAAATGACTTTGAGATTAATCTATAAAGAGCGGCTATTTTGTCGGCAAATTTTTTAACATCGCTTTTCATTCGAGGAGAGGGCATTGTCATGAGTGCTTTGATTTGAGATGGGTTGATTTCAATTTCTCTTTAGCTTACTAGATGGCCCAGGAATTTGTCAGATGCAACGCCGAATTGACATTTCTCGGGGTTGAGTTTCATCTTGTATTGGCGAAGGATATCGAAGATAGTTTGGAGGTTGTGGAGATGATCTTCTTTTCTAAGGCTTTTGCAGATCATATCATCGATATAGACTTCCATGATTTTTCCTATCTGATCTTTGAAAATTTGGGTGACCAGTCGTTGGCAACTAGCTTTAGTATTCTTTAACCCAAAAGGCATTACTGTGAAACAGTAGAGTCCCCTTTCGATTATGAAAGTAGTTTTTTCTTAATCTTCTTCGGCGAGTGGAACTTGGTTGTATCCCAAGGCGGCATCCATCCTAGAAAGAAGTTCGTGCCCTGCGTCTGAGTCAAAAAGTTGTGGAATTAATGGCAGCGGAAAGCTTTCTTTGGGAATGAATTTGTTGGGTTCGGTAAAATCAACACAAACCCAAATTTTACCCTTTTTCTTGGGCACGACGACGATATTGGAAACCCACTTCGGATATTTAGCTTACCGAATAAAGCCAACATGAAGGAGTTTATCAATTTCTTCGTTGACTGCATCTCGAAGTCGGGGAGCTAAATTCAGCCATTTTTGGATGACAGCTTTACTGTCTGGATGGAGGTTGAGGTGGTGGCAAGCGATAGAAGGATCAATTCCGGGAATTTCATGGAAGGTCCAGGCAAAGACGCCAATATCTTAAGAAGTTGTATCATGGCGCCATTTTTATCGATTGACAGCTTGGATCGAATAAAGGTTGTGCGCCCGGGGCCATCGAGTTCAGCAGTTTTAACTATTTCAGCATCATTTTGCTTAAATGTGGATGGTGTGTCATGTTATAGTTGTTATGCCTTGAGAAATTTACCTGTATGAGGGTTGACAGTGGTATATTCGCATATTCGTACGACTGCTTGTCTTCCCTAGATTTCATAGACCCCGTGATCCGTGGGAAAATGTAGCGTTAAATGATAAGTTGAGGATACTGCTTTGATTGAGTGAAAACAACTGCGTCCTAAAATGCCCAAATATTTAGATTCTGTATTAATGACAAGAAATTTGATGAATGTGGTTTCTGGGCCTGCTTGAACTGGCAGAGTGATTTCACCTATGGTTAATTATTTTGAACCATTAAAGCCTGTGATTATTGTTGTCAAAGCTTTGATTGAATCGGTAAGCCCTAAGAC
Source organism: Kingdonia uniflora (assembly GCA_014058105.1). Classification (NCBI taxonomy): domain Eukaryota; kingdom Viridiplantae; phylum Streptophyta; class Magnoliopsida; order Ranunculales; family Circaeasteraceae; genus Kingdonia; species Kingdonia uniflora. Next base: position 3,597,795 of record JACGCM010001272.1, read on the forward strand.
TTCGATTACTCTTCGGTATAATACATCTGTGGCACTGTCGGTGTCAATGAGAAGTGTATATAATTAATCCTGATCCACTTTTAGCATAATAGCAAGAGGGTTATCATAAGGATATTGTACATGACTGGTATCGCAATCCTCGAACCTTATCGGGTAAGGACGCTTAGATTTGCTGGTGCTTGGAAAAAGTTTTGCCGACTTGTCTGAGGAAGTCATTTTGTAGAAAGACGTAATACGATCGTCTTTTTTTCATTTCTTCCCTTTTTCGATCTCAATCATATACAAATAGCGAGCTGGGCCCTGGATATGATTCTGCTCGACTTCGGTAGTTTTTACTAGTTCGTCGAGAAATTTTGGAATATTGACGACATAATTGTGGAGTCTTCCAGCTAAGATGATACGGTGAAAGATACGAATGAGGGAGTAGCAGCTATCAGTTTTATGACTATGCACATTATGATACTGACATAAGGGTCGGTTCGGAAGATCTATAATAACTTGTGACGCGATAACACTCATCTCCCTTTATCGTTGGCAAGATAGCGGAGATGGTTGCTATCATTGGTTGAAGAATTGGGACAGGTCTGTCAGGTTTGCCATTTTTTTGTCTAATGTTATCAGTATTTTTAGTAGGCAGCTTCGGTGCTGTTATAGTGACTGCTCTATGGGACGGGGTCGAAGATGCTTCTCGAGAATGTATGACAGATGAGCTTTTCATTTTATCTTTCTTCAAACGCTCTAGCTCGATGTAATTATTAACCACGTTAATCATTTCGGTGACCGTACGTGGTTTATGTAGAGTAAGTTCTTCGCGAACTTTTGAGTCGATGTGCAAGGCGGAGGTAAATGCTGGAACCACGATTTTGGGGCCTGAATTTCTAATCTTTCGTGCTTCCTGTAGGAAACGTTTATAAAAGCATGCCAATGTTTCTTTTGCACCTTGCTTCAAGTAAAACAAAGAGTCTACGGTGATTTCACGCTCTCTAGCATGAGCGTAGTTGGATTCGAAAAGATTTTGTAATTGGCTGAAGGAGGTAATAGACGCTTCATGTATAGTGTGGAACCATCGGAGTGGTTCCTCTTTTAGGCTCATGTTAAATCGTCAACACATCATATGGTCGAGTTTGGAGTATAACCCAACAGCAGCTTTGAAATGTCAAACATGCGTGAGCGAATCAGTGAGGCCTGCATACTGGATGAATTTGGGCATATGGAAATTTTCTAGAATAGGCATATTTTCAAGATATAGGAAGATGGTGTTTCTTTCGATCCTATCAAGCGCAGATCGCCTGCCTAGAATGTCAGAGTTGATGGATTAAATTTTGTTGTTGAGGTCAGCTAAAGTGACGAATTGTTCTGGAGGAAGAGGTAATGCTGCAACCTAAGGAACAAAATTAGCATGTCCCTCTGGTCCCAATCGATCTCTAATGGGCCTCCTTTCTGGCGTAGGAGTTTGATGGCGTATACGTCAACTTCCTTGGGTTGTCAAGGCTGAAGAAGTTAAACCAAAAATGTTGAAAGGCTATATTTGGATTTCCAGATCTGGATCAAGACATTCGTTGGTCATCCTCTCTCGGCTGATCATCGCGTTGAACTGCTCGTGATCGATGTTCACTTCGAGCCAGTGGCCGTGATGTTTAGCGAGCTATGATTCGATCTTGTGTTCTTCGCAATCTCTCCATATCTTTTTGATGTGTTTGACTCTGCTGATCTAGTACTTTTTTGCGTTCGCCCCTCTCTGTTTGTAGAGCATGAGCGTGGACACGCTGATCTTCTAGCCTCAGATATTTTTTTGCGGTCATTTGTTATTGAAGTTCAAGGGCCGCACCATGCATATCAAGAGCACCTTGAATGTCCTAATCTCCTACGGTACTAGAATGACTTCTCAAGTTCATGCTTGTCATCGGATGGTGTTTATATTGGAAATGGTAGGAAAAAACTGTGGATTTCCCATAGACGGCGCCAATTGTAATGGCATATTTTCTGGGAGGAAATCCTTCGCCAATACTTGTTCGTAAGGATTGTGTAATAAAGAGCTAACAACCAAGATTTTACGTGGAAAACTCAGCAGAAACTGAGAAAAACCACAACATCGAGGAGAATTTGATGTAAAATTTAGTAGATACTAGTTATTTCAAGTTTTCAGAGTACTGCTAGTGTTTAGGATAAAGAAATGTCAGACTTTTTCTCCCTTAGAACCTATTCT